>OX451735.1:1284674888-1285874888 GCA_948472305.1 Vicia faba | reverse complement strand
GGATTATCAGATCCCAGATATCCTAAGAGATGTCGAGATACCGGATCTAACTTCACATGCAACAATAAGATGTATGGACAAAATAAACAGTGCTGAAAATAAATAACACAAGATATGTTTACCTAGTTCGGACTAACTTTTCTACTATGGGACTATAAAGTCAAAGACGAAATTAACTAGATAGTATCTGTCATTCCCCAAATTTGTCCTGCTAGATTTTTATTCCTTTAATTTCTAGAATTATCATTTTTTGCTTTATAAATCATTATTTATTAAATACGCATGAGGGGTTTAAAGTCAAAGGGAGGTGTATTGACCCAAAATAGACCATCAATATCTGATGGCTCATTAGGTTTTAAAAGTCCATTTCATGTTGGAAAAATGGAGGTGTATTGTTAATCAAGGAGGTGTAAACAACTCAATTTTTGCTAAGGCCCATTTAGGTTTTTTTAAGGTTGGAAGGTAATTTGTTTTTGTTCAAAGCCCAATAATTAAAACAATGGGGCCCATACATTTTTTGATTTGTTTGAGATTTGTTCTGTTTTAAAATAACATTATTATTATTAATATTGCTATTTTGTTATTACAATTAATAATTATACTGATTAATTATTAAAAAATTTTATTGGTAAAACTTTATTGTTTTGGTTTTATTGACCGAAGAAAAGATTATTAACAAAAAGCCTTTTAAAATTTTGCATGGCCCAAAAACAAAAAAAAAGCACGGAAAGTCCACTGTACTGATTACTTGGAAACGCACTGTTGTACCCCAAAATTTGCCCTTCCTTTTCTCATTGATTTCCCATCACAAAGCCCTTGGAGATCAAGGTCCAGTTAGGGTTTCATCTGCTCAAGACTTCTCCTTGCACTGTGGACCCAAATTAGGGTTTGTGTTTGCACAAAGATGTTTTGACCTAAAATGCCCAATATGACTTTCATGCTTCCTTTTGGACTCCCAAGTTTATCCTCACCAAGTTTCAAGCTTTGATTCCAAGTTTTGCCCAGTCAATTGGACAGTTGACCTAGAAATCAGATGTATTGGGGAAAAAAGTCAACTGTGGACAATTGACAGTCAAACCTCATGAAAATTGACCCACATCAACATTATGGACTCATATGGACCATTTGATCAAGTTTGGATCACAATTCCATAAGAAATTTGATCAGATCACCAAAAGGGCAAAATGGTCATTTTTAGGATTTTGACTGCACAAAGGCAATTTTTGACTGTTTGACCTAGCCAATGGAAAACCAAGCTCACATATGGACTCAAGGACCCCATGGAATTATCTTGACATGATCAACAAACTCAAAAGATCCCAAGTACACAAAATTGACAGTTGAATTTCCCAATCAATTGATCAATTTTGACTGTATACTGAAAAGTCAAACTTTGACTTTTTGGTCAAAATCAAGAGTCAAGATTCATTTTTCATCAAAACATGCCAAATCATGAAACTTGTTCACCAAGAAATCACAAAATGCAAATTAGGGTTAGAAATTAGAATTTTTCATAACTTAGAATTTTTCTAAGTTATAAAAAAAAACCCTAATTTTTTCCCAACTTTGCCCCACTTTTTCACCAAGATCCATTTTTATTCAAACAAAAGTCAAAACATGAAAGTTGTAGCTTGTTTCATAATCTACAACTTTGATTCACAAAGTTTTCCCATTTGAGGCTTGTATCTCAAGTTACAAATTTTTGAATAAGGGCACTAAACCATTTTTAACTTAGTGAAATTTTAACCTATTTTGACAAGGTTTTCTACCCCACTTCAAGGCCATTTCCCATACACTTCCACTTGGAATTTCAATTTGCATTTCAAAGATGGATTGTAGTACACATTCCAAGATTTCCAAAATGTCCAAGAACTTCTCAAACAACCTCATAACTTGAGAGAATCGAATTTCACAATATGGCAAAAACTCACTTTTGATTTGAGCATGAACATGTTCATAACTTAAGCCATTTTCAAGTCAGCATAGTTTATGCTAAATTACAGGTCCTAAAACCCTTTGACACTCAATAATTCAATGCAAAACCTTTGTGCCAAAGCCTTGTTTCATGAGCTAAGGCATTGTATGATGGATTAATCCCAAAGTAGATAAAGCATTCTTCCTATTTTTGCAAAAGTTCACTTTATGTCCAATTACAAATCCAAGCAGTACAAGCAAGATCTAATTGGCACAAGATTATGGACAAATCACTCTGATCAAGGAGAGTTTATGCAGCTCATTAGAGGTCCCCTACTTGCCTAAAACACCAAGTTGCCTTTGTTTGCTTAAGAGTGAAGAAAAGTGCCATAAGATAACACATCTTTCATCTCAGCATTAGAACACAGAAGCAAATGTTATAGACACATTCAAAACATCCCAACCAAGCAGAAGCACGACCCTAAGACCATCAACACCTCACCATTGCCATAATCACTCTCAAACTGCACAAACAGGGCAAGGCCTGCAGTTTGAGTGCTATCTCCCATTTCTCTCAAGCTTTCTTGCCCAAACCAGTTCATACACATCCCCTAGCATCTATGCAAGCTAACCATGACCTGAAACACGACCTGTAATCCCTCTAACAAGTTCCACCATTTTCATTTTTTCATTTTGCAGTTGAAGTTCCACAGCTCGATACAAGAAGTTTCAAGACAAAGTAAAGCTTGGAATAGCATCCCTGGACCTCAAGGAAACTATCCCAATCATCACCTTGCATTGAAAGCTTCTCCATTGCCAGATAGAACTTCAACTGAACAGGTAAGTTCATGGATTCGTATCTCTCTTATTAGGCATTGTTAGCTTTAGGTTTGTGAAGAAAACATGTCACAATCATAGCCCTGAACATGCCCATATGATTAGATTTCATTTATATTATGTGTGCTTAGAGAATTTTATGTCTGAACATTGATAAAAAATTAGGTCAGGATTTGGGAGAGAAGAAATTCTCTCTCATTTCTGAGAGTTAGATTGACTTCTTTATATGTCTAGAATCGTGGCTTCAAGCTCTACAGGTTTCATGTTGGAAGATTTGGCAAAAGATCAAAGAATCAGGAGTTAAGGATTGATGAAGAAAGGCGCGTATTTTTGAATGTGTTTGGTCTGAAGGTTGAAGACAACCATTTCCTGGGCTGGGCCTGTTTGTTATTCCTTTTCACACCTTGATTTTGCTTCTGCACCCCCTGAGCCCATTTGCTTTATTTTTAATGTTTTTTGACTTTTTCTTTTTTTAACTGACTCATTTATTTTTTCTCATGTTATTAAAAATATAAAAATATTTTATCTCACCATTTCTTAATTTATTAGGTATTTATTTGATTTTCTTTTGATTTATACATAAATAGACATATATTATTATTTAGAATAAATAGAAAAAATAGTGTAAATACATTTTATTTTCATTTTTTATTTTATTTTACCTTCTGAAAATACTTTATATAAAAAATACTATTTTCTAAAAATATTAAATATTATTATTATTTATATATATAATACATATTTAAGATAATACATATATACATATATTCATTAATATATTTAGGATAAATACAAAATATATACCCCTTTTATTTTTCTTATTAATATTTAATATAAAAATACATTTTTGACAAATACCTCATTTTATTTTATTTTTGTATATATAAATAAATATTTGTACATAATAAGCAAATAATGTATTTTATTTATTAAAATTAGGGTTTTGCCCTAAATATGAAAATACTCCAAAAATAATACTTTTTTATTTTCCTTTTTATTTTCACATAAATAATATTCTTTTTTTTTTCATACATACAAAAAATTCTTTTTACATTCTTGCATATTTGTTTTATTTCCATTTAATTATACAATTATTTGTCTTGTAAATATTCATAGAAAATGATGTAATAGCTTAGATTCAAATTCTTGTCTAAATATCTCCCCATTTGAACATTTGTACCCCCCTCCCCATATTATTGTGTTGTAATAGCGTAGGATTTTAAATTTCGCACTTTATCGCTTTCTAAACATACTATGCTAGAATTAGGGTTTTGTATGCGAATAAAAGTGAACAAAATAGTTGGACCTAATACAAGATAAATGAGCATGAAAATGGACAACACATTTCACACTTGCACCCCTAGGGTATTCCACTTTGTTGCCTTCAAATAATTGGGCCATATTGCATGTTGAATTTCTTTGGGTAAAACAAAAGACAATCAAATGATCATAAGTCCCTCGATGACGCTTTCGAAAAGTTGCCTAAAATGATCAAGTTCCTTTCAAAGAGAAATTGCCCAAAGACATTTAACACTATTGCAACTATGGTCTAAACGATGACCCGCGCCCGTCCCTTTCACCTCCTAAGACAAGATTGTCCACCAAATGCAATGGTGGAACAAAATTGTCAAAAAGTTTAAAACATAACAAGAATCATTGAGAAAACTTTAGGGTAGACAACTCTTAGGTACTTGTCAATTTGCCAAGGAAACACTTGCCTTATTTCAAAACCCACTTCACAAACACTTTCAAAACCAACTTTCAAAAAACCTTGAAAACATCTTTTCAAAAAGACAAACACCTTTTGTAAAACATTCGAGTAAAGAATTGTTACAAGGGTAGCCTATCCAAGGCATCTTTTTCAAAACCTTTTCAAAGCCACACACAAAGCACCATTTCAAACAATTGAAAACCAAGGCAAGTTGATCTAAGCAAGTACCTAAGAGCCCATGGATAACCATGGATAGAAGGGGTGCTAATACCTTCCCCTTCTATAATCTACTCCCCGAACCCAAGAAAAATCTCAAAGGTTTTTGCTGTGCTTTTTAAACCTTTCCTTAGGATAAAATAAAAAGTCGGTGGCGACTCTTGCTCAACCGAAACATTTGCGAAAACAAACGCAAAACCATAGTCAGTTCTCCCACCGTATCACACGCACACTGTTTGGATCATGGAAAAAAGAAACACTTGTGTTTATGTGAAAACGGTTACTGTATTAATCTGGGAAAAATAACGTGCCTAAATAAACAAATACTGTTGGAATCAAATACAATCTTTCTTTACTCAGAAGATCATTACAATGTAGAATCGGACTAAACAGAAATCATATCTAAACAAATCAAATCTTAAGGTCTCAATTCATACAAATCTGTGACGGTTACAACTAAAACAATCCCAAATAAAAACTAAATCAAAATCCCTAAGAATACAACTGAATCAAATCTATAAAATCCCTAATAGACTCTTAGTAACGACAAATTACATTTTATTTCCCAAATCATCCAACTCAAAAGGCTAATAAATACCTAAAACTAAAAACAGAAAGGGAAAGGATTTTCGCAAACAGAACAAAGAAAGAAGAATTTACAGAAAGAGGGATCAAAATAATTCTCGATCCACTTGCGCCATCGTTAGTTCACAAAGCCGCCTCTCCAGCCTAGGGTTTCAATATCTGAAACCCTAGATCCCTTCGAAGCGTTGCCATACCTCCGCCTTCACCACCTCCCTCTGTACCTGTCAAACACAAGGAAGGAGGTCAGGAACCAGATCATACCAAAAGGAAATCAGAAAAGATACCGCGATTCATCGCGACGAGGTAAGTGCTTAGCTTAAATTTTTGTTGCCGTGTTGATTTGGGGGGTTAGGGTTATATTATTTGAGGGTTGAAATTTGAGAAAACCGCCGCCGATTGGAGGTTGTGGGAGAGGCGGTGGACTAGGGTTTGCTATGTTGGTTTTGTGTTAGAGAAGAGAAGGAAGAGAGATAATGAGTTTGAGAGGAAGAAGAGAATGAAATGCGTTTTTTATTGTAAAAAATGAAAATTATATTAAGTCTAATAATCCAGTATATGTTACCCCGTGTCCCTTATCATGCGCCTGCCAATCATCACCACGCGATCAACATCATACGATCCAAAACACAGGTCCACCACGGTACCGTATACGTGACATTACCCAGTCCAAACAGACTCAAACATCTTTGGGCCAAGCCCATTGTCAAACACACCCATGCCTTTTTATTTTGCTAACCGCGTAGGAACTTAGCACCCCCCTTGGCTTATTGGGCCAAGTCTAATATCTGGACTTGGGCCCTATTTCTTACACCCCCTTTTTTACTGTGTAAACAAAAAACTTACCCCCTGCCTTTTGGGCCTGAATTCAATATCTGAATTCAGGCCCATGCTGTTAGCACTTCCATATTTTACTACCTTAGCCAAATTCGCACCCCCTGCATTTTTAATTTATTTTCTTTATTATTCCATTTTATTATTTTTTCTATTTTTATATAATTTCAATGTATTTATTATTATAAATCAAATAGTTTTTTTTTAAAACTCATTCAAATATATTTTATTTATTGCATTAAATTCTTTTAATCATGCATTTTAAATAAGATATCTTTTATAATTAATACTTAAAAAATATTCAACCAAACACCAAATCATTTTTCGTAAAAAAAATTAATTTAACAATTAATTTTCGAAAAGGAGTACGAAGCATATTTTGATTAACCGTGCATTTGGTCCAAAATTTCCGCTATTCACACACCTAGACTAAGTACAAGGGTAATTAAAATATCTGCGTAATCCATAAAAAACACAAACCAACCGCGAACTACGAATTGAGACTCTGATTCCTCCTAAGAGGATACATAGGCATATGATTAAAATCGTGGCGAGTTCCCCTAATAAAATATTAAAACCCTATTTCCTAAAAATCGCGCTTTTAAACCTAGTATCCTTGTGAATAAGGTAGATGAGGGGTGCCTAACACCTTCCCTTCATTTAGAACTGAGTCAACAATCCAGAATCTCTAAACTTTTTAGGGTTATCCTATATATTCCCTTACTTAGGATACAAATTAAGGGTGGCGACTATGAATTTAACACCAGTTGCAATAGCTGGCGACTCTGCTGGGGACCTAGCCCTAGGTTTAGAAGCCTTGTCCTTTTGGTGTTAGGGTTTTTTGGGTTCTTTTTATTTCTTGGATTTTTATTTTTAATTATTTATTTTATTCATTTTTTTATTGTTTTTTTATCATATTATTATATCTGTGGTGGGATTTATTTTCTGCAAAAAATATTTTCAAAAACCCTTAAAAAGAAGGTTCGTCTATTAGCCAAGGAGTTACATCAACCATATGAGTTTATATGACGAATTCGCCTAGAGTCGGTGGAATTCTGCAAAAGGAATACCTCTCAAGAGACATCGTCTTGGGAAATAGGACTTTGGAATAACACCTATGACTCTTTGAACGGCCTTTAAACCAAAAACTCATGATGAGACCTTTCATGACGTAGAGACGAAAGTTTCGGTCTGTAAAGAGGCCCCGCTTAAGGGAGGCCCTTATAACTTTCTTTTTAGTGTTATTCATGATACCCTTAAGGAAACCATCTTATAGGGAGGGTAGAATATCCGTAAGCCAAAACTAGGAGCCTACCTTCTAAGGGTATCTTTCACAAAATCCCATCACTAAGCCATACATCCATGCATTCATACATTTTTGCATTTCATATATTTATCCTCCATTTCTTTTTGTTTGTCTTATTCACAGGGTTAAACAAAAAAAAGTAATAAGTCAAAGATTTTTGGTGAGTGTCTTGAAAAAATGAATACCAAAGGGTAACAACCTGTCCGCCTCAATGCCATCAAGCCAGATATGTCAAAAATAAGGGCCACAAAAGGGAAACTTTATAAAAGAGCTTTAAAGATGTTCACTCGTCGCTATGGGGACATTCTTGATCTAACCAAAGTAGAGGTACAACTGGATGCCGTTTCTGCCCTCATTCAGTTCTATGACCCTCCACTAAGATGCTTCACCTTTCAAGACTTCCAGCTAGCGTCGACTCTGGAAGAATTTGATAGAATTCTAAACTTTTCCAAAGAGAAGGCTTATGTGGGTATCGAGCAAACTATTGATGTCAAAGTTTTGGCAGAAGGTATAGGGATCCCTTATCCTATACTGTCTCTTAATTATAAGAAAGAAGGATACATACGAGGGGTTAAGAGAGTCTACTTGGAGACTAAGGCTTTTGATCTTTCTAAAAGCAAAGAATGGGAATCTTGTGTTGATTGTTTAGGACTGCTTATATTCAGTGTAATCTTATTTCCACGGACTTTAGACTATATCGACCCAATGACTATTAGTGTGTTTTGGGGTGCAACAACTTTTAATACGGACAATACTCCCGCTCTGCTTGCTGATATCTATTATACACTTCATACGCGGTATGAAAAAAAGAGAGGCACTAAATTGCTGCATTTCACTATTGTATTCTTGGTATATGACCCATCTTTATAAGGAAGGTTATATGATTCCGAATTTGACAAGGTACGAGTGGCCTCAAAAACTAAGGTCTCTTACTGTTAATTCTGTATTATGGTATGCAAAGAAGCTAGACATTAGTGATATTATTTATAGGTGCGGGGGATTTCCTAATGTTCCATTGATCGGATCACGAGGCTGCATTAATTACAACCCTACCTTGGCCCTACGACAACTAGGGTATCCTTTGGAGGAAAAACCTTCAGATGAACAACTCGAACAATTAATCATTCATGATATGGGCAAAAATAACCAAGAGTTGCTCAACAAAATCATCTGGGCCTAGAGCAAGGTTAACAAAAGAAAAGCTGAAAGAAAGAATGTTGTGGCAAAAGAACCCTACTCTCGATGGGTTCTAGATAAGGTGCAAGTTATTAAGCTACCATTTGACATAGATCCTGGATACAAGCTAGAGGTCCCAGAGGCTCCGCCTATGTCCTTGGAAGAAATAGACGATCTGAAGAACGCCTTAAAACAAGCTCAAAGGGAAAAGGAAGAATTGGAGCTTAACCTCCTTAACTTAACCAAAGAGAAAAGACAAATGCAGCATATACTTGAATCAAAAGACCAACAGATTCAGAGATCAAGAGGCATTTGAAAAGGATAATCTTAAGCGGAAGCGTACGGCCAAAGGGTTGTTAAGTGCTACCTTTAATCTGGATTCCCACAACCAAAGGTTAGAGGATGTTGCTAATGAAATAGGGAGGTTAACTAGATGGTATGAAAAGGCGACACAGGACAAGAAGGTGCTGGAAGAGGATCTAAGGGCCCAAACCCAAAGTTTGGCACAAGTTTCTTTAAATCAAGAAGAGCAAACGAAGTACCTCACCACCAGACTCCAGGACAGACAAGAATCAGAGATAAGGGAACACCTTGAACGGATGAGGGCAGAAAGACTTCTTGCCCAAAAAACTAAAGAATATGAGCAAGTGTGCCTTAAGCTAGAAGGCCTCCGAAAAGATTTCATGATACAACAAAGACTTTATACGGAGATAAGGGCTGAAAAATTATATTAGGAAGAGCAGTATGCAAAGATCGCACAAGCGGGAAAGGATAATCATAAGATAATTCCCGATCTTTACCGAGAACATTGATACTACAAGGACAAGCATGAAAGACCCGCCTTCTTAGCCAACAATATCATTGAAGACATCCCTAGAAGTTTGAGAGATGCGGAAAATGCAATGGTTCATCTTTTAAGAGATGTTGAAGACTTTCTCAAGCTTTGTCAAACAATGGTAGATCGTTTCAGAGCAGACATCCGCAAGCGCGCTTAGAAGATTATTTCCCTTTGTTTATTTTCTTTCAGCAAGTTTATTATTTTAAAGTTGTAATATCTTTCAATATCTGAATTATGTTCTCTTTTAAAGACAATTGTTACTTTCAATAAAGGCATTTTGTTTTCGTATCTCGTTTGCGTATTTATTTTTAAGATGCTCACCAATAAAAAAATCAAAACCTGAAATAATATATATATATATATATACATCCGAATGAATAAGACATTCGAAACAAAATTTTTAGCATATTCATACACATTCATACGCATGCACACATCCACTAACATCTGCATTTCATACAAAAAAATCATCTTTTAAAAAAAAAAAACTTCTCCAATTAAACCATTGGTAGAAGAAAAGCACCACCTCCCTGGCCGCCATATCAGAAGAAAGCCCATCAACAAAAAGTGATGGAACAAATTAGGGAGAACCAAGCTACATTCAAAGAGGATTTGGAGTAAGTCAAAGGTAACATCGACTCGATGAGAGGAGACATGAGTCAAGTTCTTAGGGCAGCCTTTAAGGAAGTAGCCCACATAATTGGTGCATCGAGCGGTCACTAACAGAGGAGAGAACCGGAGTCAGGACCCTAAAAGTCTGTCATATCCCAACAAGAAACGAAGCAAGCTAACACTGAAGGGTTTGTCCCACCGCCACCAAAGGTAGGGGCATCCCATACTTTGCAAATCCCCTTCAAAAACATGGATAACTACGCAGACTTACAATATGGAGATTTTTATTTGGAAGGTGTCACTCAACAGCCCAAGATTATTGAGAATCCTTTGATGCTTAACCAATACAAAGCTTTGGAGGAAAGGTTGAAAGCTGTGGAGGGCTACGGCGCTTTCAATGTCGACGCTCTTGAAATGGGTCTAGTTCCAGATGTGGTGATCCCACCAAAATTCAAAGTACCTGACTTTGGAAAATGCAAGGGCCTCACATGTCCGAGAAACCACCTGCGCATGTATTGCAGGAAAATGCATGCCTATGCTCAAGACTAGAAGCTGATGATCCACTGTTTTCAAGACAGTTTAAGTGGAGCATCTCTATATTGGTATATGCAGTTGGAGCGGGTCCATATCCATACATGGGAAGATCTTGCCAACGCTTTCCTAAAATAATACATATATAACCTAGACAAGGCACATACTCGCATGCAACTCCAAAGTTTACCTCAGAAGAAAGAAGAGTCTTTCAAAGAATATGCCCAAATATGGAGAGAAATGGCATCCTGAGTTCAACCACCACTACTGGAGAAAGAACTAGTCGATATGTTCATGGGCACCTTGCAAAGGGTATACTATGAGAAGATGGTAGGAAGCGTCTCGTCCGAATTTTATGACTTAGTAACCATTGGTGAAAGGATCGAAGCAAGTGTGAAGAGTGGAAAGATACAAGGGGCACTATCCAGTACTCCTTATAATTCAAAAAGACATGTTCCTAATCTCTCATAAAAGAAGGAGGGAGAAATCAATGTTGTAGCATCACATATAAGGGTACAACAACCATTGGTGATTCTACAAGAGCAGCAGTAGTAGAACAAGTTTGATAGGCCTTAGAGGAAATTTGATCCCCTCTCTATGTCGCACAGTCAATTATTACAGCACTTAGTTAAGGTGTCTTTGGTAGAGATCAAACCTCTGGCTCCACCACTTGGGGCACACCCACTAAGGTACGATGCCAACACTAGGTGTGAGTATCATGCAAATTCTCCAGGCTATACTATAGAGAAATATTGGGCATTTAGGCATAAGGTTCAAGATTTATTGGATGCCCAAGATATCACCTTCGAAAAGTCGAATATCAAGTCAAACCATATGCCTCTGCACGGTGGTCCAACAATAAATGCAATCGAAGTAGTCACTGACTTTGAGGAAGCCAGACAAGTAAAGGCCCCAATAAATTTATCAAAGGGATATCTCTTGGAGTGTGGGTTCCTGTTGGAACATAATGAAGCTTTCGAAAGAACATTACAAAAGTTGGTGGACCAGGGGATAGTCCAATTCGGACCATACCCTAAATAAGAATATGTAGATGCAATTGAAGGAAATACAAATAATCTATTGGTAATCCTTTTCCAAAGGCCAAACCTTAATAAGAAGACTCTTGTAATTCCGTGGGGAGAATCAGCAGAAACCCCAGTAATAACACCAAAGTAGACTCTAAGGATACCAATAATTCCAATGGCTACGATGGTAATTAGGGGGCCATCACCTACCTATTATGAAAGTGATAAATTAGTACCATGGAGTTATGATTCAACTGTATATGTTAATGGATTGAAACATGAATATGAGCCATCATCAAGTTAAGGACCTGTAATCTCAAACATAGCAGGAACGAGGGGCATGGCCTGCAGTGGTCGAATCTTTGGATCTGAAGCACCAAAGAAGAATGATGATATGGTGAAAAATAAAAATGATATATTGGAAAAGGACAAAGGAAAATCAATGGTGGAAACAAGTCAAGAACAAGAGCTTCAGAGCAAGAACTTTACTGATCAAGAGGCAAATGAATTTTTAAAGATAATCAAAAGAAGTGACTATAGGGTGGTGGATCAGCTTCACTAACTCCAGCCAAAATTTCTATACTCTCGTTGCTCATCAATTCAGAAGTGCATCGAGACTCTTTAAAGAAGGTTCTAAGTTCTTCCTACGTCGTAGAAGAAATTACTGTAAATCAGTTTGACAATGTTGTAGCAAATCTGATGTCTGGATCATATTTGGGTTTTAATAACCGTGAGTTACCTCCACTAGGCCGAGCTCACAACAAAGCATTGCACATCTATTAAGATAGGTACCACCAGCCTATCTAGGGTACTCACCGATAATGGTTCTTCCCTCAATGTATTACCAAAATCCAGCTTGATGAAGTTAACATTGGATGGTGTCGTAATAAGGCCAAGTTCTACGATAGTTAAATCCTTTGACGGTTCTTAAAGCTCCGTATTTGGAGAAGTGGACCTTCCTGTCAATATCGGACCATATATGTTCTATATCACTTTCCAAGTCATGGATATAGAACCTTCATATACAGTTTACTTGGGTGTCCTTGGATTCATGCAATAGGGGCAGTCACTTTGACCTTACATCAAAAGCTAAAGTTCTCCGTTGAAGGAAGATTGGTCATAATCGGTGGTGAATAAGACATCTTTGTAAGTCACGTTGAATCATACAGATATATCAGTGCCGATGAAGATTGTATAACCACACCATTTCAAGTCCTGGAGATTGCTTCAATGGTAACCTTACCGGTGGAAAAAATCAAGAAACCTACTGTAACTTCGTGGAGAGATTTGCAAACAACAATGGAAAGTGGTGCCTCGAAGGGTTGGGGAAAGCTCCCAAAAATTCCTAAGAAGAAGAATCGCTTTGGTTTGGGTTACAAATCATTAAAAGCTACTCTGAAAGGAAAAACACGGTTTCCTCCAATCCAGGAGACCTTCATCAACAAAGGATTAGAGCATGGAAGACAGGTGGCAATGATATCTAACAGGAACAACATCAAGAGGGCATCTGATTTTATCCGTGAATGCGCCCAAGTGAAGAACTCAAGAACTGGACAACTATGGAGATTCCCGAGATCTTTTTCTTTTCTAAGTGATTTTTCTTGTTTTTAAAAGAACCCATGTCAAGCCCAAGGCATAGGGGTTGCTTGTAAGGGTCCCCCATTTTTGTTTAAGACAATATTCACGATTAATAAAAGTGAACTAAAATCCCTTTTTTCTCTTGCATTTATCTTTTACATTTAAAATGGACTTACTTTTCTTCATATGCATTTTCCAAAATTCACATACTAAAAACTGCACCAAAAAAATGATAAATGTGCAGATCCGTGCCCAAAATCACCGATAATGTTACTGCGGCTATCTGATTTAATTTTGATGCACCCATCAACCAAGCTGAAGAGGAAGATGATGAAGATCTTGAACTTTCTGAAGAATCAGCGAGAGAGATAGAGAGAAAGGCCGACAACATACAATCATACGAGGAATCTATTGAGACCATTAACATTGGCATAGAGGAAGATCCAAAAGAAATCAAGCTAGGGGCAATGTGATCGGTGGATCTGGAACTGACTGTTTAAAGCTGGTTCGCGAAATGTCGCGGAAGCAAGAGTCGCCACCGTCTTTTATTTTCTCCAATAAGGAAAGGACAAAAGCACATAAAAATTCCTTTTCGAGATGTTTCTCGGGTTCGGGAGGTAGATTTATAGAAAGGGAAGGTGTTAGCACCCTTTCTATCCATGGTTATCCATGGGCTCTTAGATACTTGCTCATTTGTGTTTTCAAGATAGTTTGCTTTTCAATCGTGAGTGAGTTTGAAAAAGTTTCGTTTAAAGATTTCAGATCGACTCTTGTATCAGTCCTCAAGAGTGTTTGAAAAGTTTGTTTTGAAAGCTTTTTGAAAAGTGTCGGTGTGAAAAGAGTTTTGATTTGATTTGTTTTGAATTAGAGCAAGTATCTATGAGTCATCCACCTACCCTAAGGAATTAGGCTGTGTAAATGTCCTTAAGGTAGTGCCATCCCACCATTGAGAGGTAGGTAGCACCACCGTTGGAGGTGTTCGGGTCAATTCGAGGATTAGGGACAGTGTGGTCACCAGAGCAATAGTAGGACACCTTAGAAGCTACCCCCATGCCATGTTCATGGACATGAGGACTTACTAAAATGTCCTATACTCGACGACCACGTTTCGAGGGGGCAAGGCAACAGTGTGGTCACCGGAGCAATAGTAGGACACCTTAGAAGCTACCCTTATGCCATGTTCATGGACATAAGGACTTACTAAAACGTCCTATACTCGACGACCACGTTTCGAGGGGCAAGGCAACAGTGAGGCGTACCCTAGAAGTGGTGTGTGAATTGTGTGTCATTTTCAGTTATTATTTGTCTTGTCATGCATTGGGTGAGCTACGCTTTGATTTTATTTGGGCATACATTCTTTCATGTGATTAACAGTTTAAAGGTGCGGAAATTAAAATGCGGAAAATAAAGGTCCTACGCTATTACAAGGCGCGGGTCTATACATCGCCAAATTAACAAAGACCCGATTTTGAATAAAAGTGCGGAAAGTAAATGTCTTAATTACTATTACAAGGCTTTGGGGCGAGTACATAACATTAAAAATGAAAAATAGAAACAAACACGCGAAAAGAAATTAGAAACGAAGGTGCGAGGGCGTTGGACCCTTTAAAGAAATTAAATTGAAATTAATAAATTAATTAGTGATTAAATAAAGCAAAGAAATTATTTTTATGTTTTTTTTTGGTATTTATGAAAAAAAAGGAAAATTAATTGAAATTAGAAATTAAATAAAACCCTAACTCTGAATTGTTTTTAATTATTAAAGAAAATATTTAAGTTTTGACCTAATTTACTAATTATTTAGTTACATGAGTATTTACAAGAATAATTAATGATTAATAATAATAATAATAAGAAAAATTTATTTAATGAGAAAAGAATAAAAATGCTAAAAAACCTAATTTTTATGTATTTTAGTTATTAAAAAAAATTAAGGTTGAAAACCTAAATTTAAACTAAATTGGTTATTGAAAATTTATTCACAAAATAAAATATTAGTGGATTAAATATTAAAAGCAATAAACATATTTTATTTTTATGATTTCTGATTTTTTTGTATTATAAAAAATTATTTTGTGAATTAAAAGAAACAATAAAACAAATTAAAAAGAATAAAAGGGAAAAAATAATAAAAGAAAAAAAGAATAAAAGATGGATCAAACCCTGGGGGTGTCTGGACCCAAAGGGGGGTCTTTGAAGCAATCAGGCCCACTGCTATCCAGGCCTTTGTTGACTTTTTTGGAATTGTGTATGGAGCGTTTGACCAGCATGCATGGTGGACTCCAGATTCTGACCTTTGGATTGGGACTTCTGGACGCGTGGCAAGCCAAGGCGTTGGGCATATGGTGTACTCTTGGAGAGCACGCTGCATGGAAACGCATTGAGAAAAATAGTATTGGAGAAGTGGGGGACCTGGGAATCGAACCCAGGTCCCATTGCCTGCATGACAACGCATATACCAATGGAGCTAGTGCGTTTCTTTGTTAATTTAGTGGGCAATGAATAATATAATAGAAATATCAATATCACGCTGGACTAAACAAAAAGACGCGCCAATGTTTAAACTGTCCAGTAGTACCAAGCCACGTTAGCATCGTCTTCATCTCTTTTTATGCAAATAACATCAAATAGCGGGGGTTTTAAACCCCCACTAAACTCAAACCTGAAAATAGCGAATAGAATTTAAGCAAGCATAAAAAGGGCGCGATGACATCAATCGTTTCGTCTTGTTCTGACGAGTTTGCCTGTATTAGTTTGATGGCCCAATTTTTCCTTATGAAGGAATCCCCAAATCTGGAGCTTTGAAACCCTAAAACGCTTCCATGGCAATTTTTGATACAGGGCCTAATAACTCAATTGAGTTATGTCATTAGCTTCAGAAAGTGCACATTAGTATAAATCAATGCTTAAAACGTATGGAAAATGTATGCAAATTCAAACACGAATGTGAAAAAAGTTATGAACAGGGAGACTTCATTCTACCAATTCTTGAGGTTAGGGGCTGTGTTTTTGATTGCAATCCCTTCCTGGATGTGTAAGCAAGCTTTTGGAATGGCTTTTGGGCCTTGAAACGCACAGCAACTATGAAAACAGTTTTGAGATTTCTTGGTGAAAAATGCAATGTTGTTCTTTTTTCTCAGCGCAACTTCTACCTTTCTTTTCATTAGGTTTATGATTGTATATGTATGTAGCATGATTAGGTCAAACAAAACAAGCCCATGATCCATTGTTTTAATGCTTTTGAATTTTTGATTTTGCATATCTTTTCTTCAAACTTTCCCATACCAATCATTGCCAATCATGAGAGATTCTTTCCTTTTGAGGGATGTACGAAATATTGAGCTCTTAATGGGAGAATATGCTGCACAAAAAGATCCAAAACCTTTATTTTAGTATTTTTTCATAATTAATTTTAATTAAATGAATTAATAGGATTAAAAACTCAATTAATTAATTAAAAATAAGAAAATAACTCCCTTTTAGATTAATGGGTCGTGCATAGCTTTTGGGTGATGATTCAAGGAAGAAATTAAGGCCCATTAGCAATTTTGAGGCATTTGAAGCAAAGTTGACTTTCCAAAATCCCCAAAAATTTCCCAACTTCCACAAGGCATATCTTGCTCAATTTTTAAGCTTTGATCATGTTCTTGGACATTTTGGAAAGGTCTTGAAGTCCTCTAACCAATGAATTTGGTCCCATGTCATTTTGGTTTACCAATCTCAAGTTATGGTCTTTGACTTAAAGTGCCTTTTTGTTGACTTTTGAAAATGACCTATAATGTTGAGATTGATAACTTTTTGTGAGAGCATTTATTGGACTTGAAGTGTGAAGATGAGTTGTAGGAAATGTCATTCTCTTCAAAATGAGCTTTGGATGGAATTTTTTTGATAAACCATGTGGAAGTTATGCCTTGGTCAATTTGCAGTTGACTTTTTCAGCTGTCCAAAAATAGAAAGTTTTGCATCTTGAGACTTTTTGAGCCATGCCTTGAGAATCATGATCAAGAATTGATCAAATGATGTTTGTGGCTTCAAAATAAGATGTTGACCAAAAATTTGGACTTTTGACTGTCAAATGACCATTTTGCCCCTGCAGTTGACTGTGAAGCAATTAGGGTTTTTGACTGTGCAATTTTGTGCTGTGAGTCTTGAAACTTAGCATATGGATGCTTGACAATGTATGTAGGCATGTGGGACTTGATTGGACCTTTGGAAACTTCAATTTCTTTGCCAGAACCAAAACCCTAATTTTTGACTGTTAGGAGGCCATTGGACTGTGCAACCTTTGGGAGATTTTGAAGCATGCTCTTAGCAAGTCTTGAAGAAAATGGGAGGGAAAATTTTGGGGTACAACAGGAAACAATGGAGAAAAGCGTCAAAGAAAGGCTGACCAAGTTGTTACATGAGTACGTGGATATATTCGCCTGGTCTTACAAAGATATGACAGGATTGGACACGAACATTGTGGTACACAGACTACCTCTTAAGGAAGGTTGCTATTCAGTTAGGCAGAAACTCAAAAGAACTCGTTCAGACATGTCAAACAAGATTCGAGAAGAGGTTCCTAAACAATTCTACGCGAGGTTCTTAGTGGTGGTAGATTATCCACCTTGGATAGCCAACATTGTACCGATACCTAAGAAGGATGGAAAAGTACGCATGTGTTTGGATTATCAGGATCTAAACAAAGAAAGTCCCAAAGACGACTTCCCTTTACCTCACATAGATGTTTTGGTAGACAACATAACACAAGCTTCAGTATTCTCATTCATGGACGGTTTCTCAGGCTATAATCAAATCAAAATAGTGCCCGGAGATATGGAAAAGACTACTTTCATGACACCTTAGGGCATTTTCTGTTACAAAGTAATACCATTCGGTCTTAAGAATGCGGGGGCAACTTATCAACGAGCTATGGTCACACTATTCCATGATATGATTCAAGAAGAGGTTAAGGTGTACGCAGATGATATGATTTCCAAATCCCATACGGAGGAGGAACACATCATACATTTACAAAATTTATTCGAGCGTCTGCGCAAGTTCAAGCTAAGGTTGATTCCAAACAAGTGTACATTTGGTGAGAGATCAGGCAAGCTACTGGGTTTTATTGTAAGTTAGTGTGGCATTGAGGTAGACCCCGACAAGGTAAAAGCCATACAAGAAATTCCAGCTCCAAGGATAGAGAAAAAGGTTTGTGGTTTCTTAGGACGATTGAACTACATTTCAAGATTCATATCGCACCTAACAGACACATGCAAGCTCATGTGCAAATTACGGCGAAAAGATCAGACAGTGGTATGGAACAATGATTGTTAGACAACCTTCGAGATAATAAATCAATATTTACAAGAGCCACCAATCTTAATGCCATCAGTTCATGGAAAACCACTAATCATGTACCTAACAGTTCTTGAAGGATCAATGGGATGTGTATTAGGGTAACACAATGAAACAGGTAGAAAAGAGCATGCAATTTACTACCTCAGTAAGAAATTCACGGACTGCGAAACCAGGTACTCACTTCTCGAGAAAACGTGTTGTGCATTGGCTTGGGCTACTAAGAGATTGAGGCAGTATATGTTAACTCACACCACGTGGTTAATAACAAGAATGGATCCTTTAAAGTATGTGTTTGAAAAACCGAATCTTACAGGAAGGATTGGCCAATGGCAGATGCCACTATTAGAGTACGACATCCAATATGTTACTCAAAAGGCCATCAAGGGTAGTGTACTAGCTGATCACCTGGCTCACCAGCCATTTCCAGAATATCAACCAATAAATTTTAACTTTTCAGACGAAGATGTCATGTTTATAGGTGACTACAATATACCAGGGCCCGAAGAAGGACCTGAACCAGAGGCACGCTGGACACTCATGTTCGACGGGGCTTCAAACACACTGGGTTACAACGTTGGGGCAATTTTGACTTCTCTGAAGAATTATCACAAGACTTATATTGCGAGGTTGTTTTTTGATTGCACCAACAACATCTCCGAATATGAAGCTTGTATCCTGGGTCTAGAAGCTACCATAAATATGAGAATCAAACATCTCGAAGTATTTGGAGACTCCGCGCCAGTCATATAATAAGTCAACGGTGAATGGGACACTAAACATCCTAAATTGATTCCATATCAGGATCATGTTTTAAAGCTAGCTACATAATTTACGGAGATCACCTTCAGTCATATCCCACGAGAATAAAATCAGATGGACGATGCCTTGGTAACTCTATCGGCCATGTTTAAAGTAACTTAACCAAACCACAAACCATGTATTACAATCAGACATTTCGAAGAGCCTGCACATTGCTTTGCTATTGAAGAAGGACCAGATGACAAGCCTTGGTTTTATGACATCAAGAGGTACCTTAAAAATAAAAATATCCTGAAAATGCCTCTATCATCGACAAACGAACTCTACGGAAGCTGGCCTCAATTTTTTTTGAGTGGTGATGTGTTGTGTAAAAGAAACTATGATGTGGTTGTCGCCACTCGCAAATCAGAACCGAGAGAGAAAAAAATTGCGACAATGATGATATGTAAAGAAATGTAGCAGTAAAGATTTGAGATTAAGCCATAAATTGACTTATCTCAACACAATGAAGTCGCCACCGCACTTTATTATTTCCAAAGGGAAATGGGAAGAAAATGAGCAAAACCCAAAAAGATCAGAGATCAAGGTACGAGGGTCGGTTATGCAAAGGGAAGGTGTTAGCACCCTAACCATCTATGGTACTCCGTAGGATCCACTTTGTTTGGTTTCTTTCAAAAGGAGTGTCATGTAAAGGTCTACTTGCTAAAGAAAAAGAATGAATGTGTCTTTGTAAACAAAAGAAAATGAAATGTGTTTTTTTAATTATTTTTGTTGTTTGCCTTGGGTCGTAAGACTTAGTGCCTACGTACTCCCTCGTGTAATGGGAAAGTCAGAGCACCGTAGTTCGGCTAGAAAAGACTTGTCTGTTGGTTTATTTTAAACAAGGAGATAAGTCATCATTGTTAGGAGAGAAATATCGCTAACGCCCACAAGGTGTGGGAAAGATGGACCCTGCATCAGCAAGAGTGAGGGTTTGAGAACGCCTCTAGCACTCAAGTGGAAAAGTCGACACCTTTATAACCATGGGGATAGGAGAATGTTGCTGTACTATTAATGAATCATGTCTCATCTTAAAAAAAGGTTTGAAGGGTAAAGGTGCTCAAGTGCACAAAAGAGTTTGAATGAGTTGAAGTGTTTTTGTTAGTTTTGAAAAAAATGTCGAAGTATGATTAAGTGAATTGATGTTTGTTTAATGAAAATAAGTTTTAAAAGAAAAGGCACTCGACAAGGTAGAGGTTTATTATTAAAGCGGTTTGAGTTTATAAACAAAGAAGGTTTTGAAAAAAAGATGAGAAGGTTTTTAAAATTAAAGAAGATGGGAGGAGATGAAGGGACTATCCTAAAGCATAAGGTAAAAGCTAAGGAAGAGAACCGTCTAACCAACAAGAAGCCAATACTTGACATTAGGAGTCAAGATAGAATTCCGTTCTTTGGATTGAAACCAAGCAAGGATAACGAACCTCTTGAGAAAACCAAGCTTTAATTGCATTAAGTCTTCACAAAAATTGGGCAGAGTAACGGCTGTATACGGGTGAATTCCAGATTACAGACAAAGTATGTAATCACAATAACCTGCACACAAAACAAACAAACAACCCAATGTCTTGAGGTAAACCTCAAGAGCTCCAGACAAAATATCCATTAAGGTCACAAGGTCTCCAACATAAGCCAAGGTCTCTAATCCTAAGTCCAAGAAGTCCAATACTCCATAATGCCAAGGATAGTAACCAAATAGTCTAAGTATCATTAATGTTTTTTATGGTTCATGTTGATTATTAAGTGTCTTTAAAAGGAAAATAAAAGCTCAAGTGAGCAAAATAAAAATGAAATAAAAGTAAATGCTCAAGTGAGCAAAGATGAAAATAGCATGAAATGTAAATGCAAAAAGTAAATGGTACATAAAGTAAAGAGCATAAAATAAAATCATAAAATAAAGTCAATTATTAGAAATTAGTGGTTAGTTGGATGACCATCTTGAAACTTGCATTTGGAACTCATTAGAGGATTGGTAGAACCAAAACCTCCACACAACAAGTTGCATTTTCTTTTTGTCAGGTATATCATCCATTTTGGAATCCTCAAAAGTAACATTTAATGATCAACGATGTTTAAGTGATCCGCGTTGACCAAAATTGATGAAGATCCATTAAAAGATTGGTAGAACCAAAGCCTCCACACAATGAATCTCAAGGTTATTGTATCAAAGAGATCAAATTAACATACTTGGGCTTGCAAACATAGGTTTGGGCCATGAATGATCATTTATTCGAATCGGGACAAAATTTAGCGCTATGTTAAGCAATCGTAAGTGGACTTATGTAGAAGTCGCACCTATTTTGACACTAGTCAATAACAATTTATGTACTTCATGTTTGGATAAATGATATAGAGATCATCATCCCTTAACATGTAGCACAATTAAAAAAGAAAGGGATAAGATGAAGAGGGAGGGGAATGATAAGCTAATTTGGATCACTACCTCAAATTTCTTTCATCTTTAAATTCAATCACTCATCTAGATGGATTAAAGCACTAAACATATCATTAATCCAAAGCACCAAAAATGAATTAAATAATTCACTCTTTGGTAGATTTGAATTGATGAACATTTATCCAACTTCATCTAGACCACAAAGTCTATTGAATTTAAAGAGAAATTGGATATTTAAAATTGCAATTCAAACCAACAATCAAAAGGAGTGAGTAGAAAAAGCATTTTGGATCAAAACAGCCCAAAAACAAGGCAAAAAATGCATTCTGTTTCTGTGTAAATCTATTTCACTACAATGCAAATCGATTTGCACAGTGTTTTTTTCAAAATTTTGCGTGAAATGCTTCTGTGCAATTGATTGCACCAGGACAACAATAGATTGCACACTGTTATAGTAGGAAAAACAACATTTCAAAAGGCAGAATTCTTGTTCAAACTTTCCATCAAATACCTTATGATCATAGATCCAATTGAGCACAAAAATTACATCAAATTATGAGAAAATAGCACCAATGGAATCACAAAACAATGCTCAATGAATCAACCCAAAGATCAACAAGAGATCACATTGTGAAAGATGGAAAATCCAACTTACCAAAGGTAGATCTAGAGAATTATCAACACAACTTCAAGAATTTGCTTCAATCAACCACAATAATCAATTGCCCAAACTTAGATGTAGAGAATTGGTGAAGAAAAAGTGTTTGGATGAAGGTTTAGCTCAAAGATTAGTAAGCTTCAATGCAAAGCTTACTAACTTTTCTTGAAAAAGGAGCTTTGAGTGAATTTGGTAGATGGAGAGAATTGAGATATTTTTTAGCAAAGTGATTTTGGCTATCAAAAGCTTGAGATTTGAATGAAATGAGGGCTCTATTTATAGAGTTTAGTATTGGGATTAGTGGTAATTTGGTAATTGATTCTTGGAGCCAAAATTTGAATTAATGATAATTCTTTCAAAAAATGAAGAAAAATTGGAGCCAAAATTTGACAAGCTTGAAATTGCTGATCTTTTTTCAAATTTTCACACTGTGCAATCGATTGCACCATAATGCAAATCGATTTGCACAGTGTATTTTTTCAAAAAATGCACAAAATGTACTTTGTGTAATCGATTGCACTCTAGGAGCAATCGATTGTACAGTGAAAAAATGATTTTTTTAAAATTCTTTTTCTTTGCAAATAGAGATTTTAGGGAAATAATACCGGAAAACCTTATTTGCCATATGCTTCGACTCGGTGCCTAAAAAACACAAATATGCAAAGACAAATACAAATTTTTTTTTTGCATTTTGATTAGAAGTTAGTCAACAACACAAGAGCAAACTTAAAGATAGGATGCAAATGTGATGAATGAAGCTATTTATTAATGATTGTGACCAAACGACAAAATATAATATGAAAGTGCGACCGAAAAAGTTAGGGGCAAAATTTAGGGTACAACAGCTGCCCATATTTAATTACCTTTTTGCCAGATAGGCAGAAAGTAATTAAATACAAACATACCTGAATTTCGTCTCTGATGCGATGAGATGATAGCATATGTTATGATTGAATGCATGGACTCTTTTTTGACATATATATTTTTTGAATGATGTATGAGATGAGACAGACTCTGTAGAAATATGGAAAGACTTGAAACTGGAAACTTATGGTAGTTCAGATGAAATGACGTGGAAAGACACGCCGGGGAACAACAAGATACTTCTGGATATCTGTCAGGGCAACAAAGAGTAACCATCAATACTTGGAAAAAGAGATAAAACCTGAGAACGTAAGCAACGACATCCAAGAATGGCATTGAATGAGGCGAGCAACTCTCTGGAAAAGACAATCAGAATCATCTAGAAGAATATTAGATGTGGGATGAGACCAAATCTGAAGCTACATCAGAGTCGTCTAGGAAAGACGCTGGACGAAAAAGAAACATGACATCCAATATTGGCTTTGGATGAACGGAAAACTCAACGTTTTAGACAAGATAAAAAGATTACAACATCCAATACTGGCTTTGGATGAAGGGTAAACTCAACGTCTAATAATGGCTTTAGATGAGAGAAAAGATCATAACATCCAATACTGGCTTTGGATGAAGGGAAAACTCAGCGTCTAATAATGGCTTTAGAGGAGAGAAAAGATCACAACATCCAATATTGGCTTTGGATGAAGGGAAAAATCAACGTATAATAATGGCTTTAGACGAGAGAAATGATCACAACATCCAATATTGGCTTTGAATAAGGTGAGACAAATTGTGGCATCCAATAATGGCTTTGGACGACAACAAAGATAACAACATCCAATATTGGCTTTGGATGGAAACAAAGGATCCTGACATTCAATATTGGCTTTGAATGAAAGAAAAGATGGCGGCATCTAATATTGGCTTTGGACGGTGTTGTACCCCAAAATTTTCTCTCTCAATTCCCAAGGGTTTTCTCACAAAGATTCTCAGGATTCAAGCTTGCACAAGTGCATTGGGATTTTCCAGTACCAAAATCAAAAGGAAGCTGTCAAAAAGGGAGAAAACATATAAAAATAAAATTTTGACAAATTTGGAGAAAAATAAGTCTCCTTCGATTTGTCACCCTTCGATTGACTTTTGGCCTCTTTCGATTGCTCAAAATGGCTGCTAGCGTACCTCTTTTGTTTGGGCACGTGACTTCTTGTTGCATGCCTTTCGATTGGACAAGTATGCTGCCCACATGCTTTGAATCCCAAGTTTGCTAGCCACATGTGCCCCCTGCAAGGCAAACTCTTCAATTGGACAAAATAGATGCCTGCAAGCCTGCTTCGATTTGGATAAGTTTTGCTTAATACAGGCTTTCGATTGAGTCACAAACTCCTTCTTGCATGCAAGAGGCGCCCACAAGTCCAACAGGCACAAGGCAAAAAGCCTTATGTTGCCTCCTTCGATTCCAAGGCAAAAGTATCCCTTTTAGCATACTTCGATTTGCATCTTTTGCCTCCTATATGCCTCTTTCGAATCTGGACATTTTGGCCTCCAGCATGTACCTTTCATTTTGGCACATGAATCCTTCAGCACAAGGTTTTGGTCAAACCTTTCATTTGGACATTTTGGCCTCTTGCATGCACCTTTCGTTTGGCCACATGTGACCCCTGAAAAACAAACCTTCGATTGGACATAAGCAACCTACATACAAAGCTTCAATTGGAGATTTGATTCCCTTCGAATCAGCTTCCTTCGAATCCAATCTGAACCATTCGAAGCAAGTTTGTTTGAAGCAAGTCTGAACAAATCTCATAGCCTTACCCTACTTGTCAGGCTACTTTGCTTCCAAATCTTCACATAATCAGAGGTTTGAACAAGTTTGTGATACATTTCATGAGGTTTTGAAGGTTTATCCACTGGATAATACCATTCTGGGACGAAATGGCAACAAGTTATGTACCCTTTCTTCATAAAGTTTGATTTAAACATAAAATCAGCTCTCAACCTGATTTTTTCCTGAGCACAAGCAATGTCAAAAGGCACAAGTCACATCTTCTGCACCTCAACTGCCAAAGGGCCCCCACTTGTACCTTTTTTCGTTTGCATATTTTATTGTTTTTGCAAGGCTGGCTACTTCAACGTCTCCCAAGCATTTCCTCTATAAATAGAGGAACCATGAACAAAGAAGGGAGAGGATTTTTTGACTAGAGGAACGAAACCTCCAAAATCTTATCAAACACAACAAAATATCTCAAGTCCTTAAGCACTTGTGAAGAACAAACCCAGAATCCCCTTGTCACTTTTTTCGATTCTGAAGAACAAACACTTTACATTCCTTCGAATCCAGCTTAGAAAGAAACATAACACTTGTTTCTTTCTTTCTTCGAATCAACATTCCAAGCCAAGCTTCAGGCCCCTCTCCTTCGAATCCAGTGGAAAGAAGCCTTACACTTGCTTTTGTTCCTCCTTCGAATCCAATCTCAAAAGCACAACTGTTGGCCCCTCCCTTCGAATCCAGGAGAAGTCTAGGACCACCACTCAAGGTCCAGTTCATATTTAAGGCTGAAGCAAGGTAAGTCATTCTTACCCTTAAACCTTTCGTTTCATGGCATAGTATGTGAATAGTTTTCCCTTTCGTTTCAAAACATGTACATAATACTTTGGTTCTTTTCATTTCCACCTCCTTAATATGTTTTCAGAGCTAACCCCCTTTCGTTTTTCTTCTTGTTTACCTAAATATGCATTAAGTATTAAAATGACTGTAAGGAAATACTAGCGTGGCCTTAGGCCATGTTGCTGTTTAAAAGTTCAAACGAAAGATACAGGAGGAAGGAGGTATGAAACGAAGCCTTTGGCTTCCATTCTGATTTCCAGGCCCAGCCAGAGGCACGCCCACATTGATTTCCAGGCAGAATTGAAAGGCGCACCCTGTTGATTCCAGGCCCCAGTCAAAGGAGGCAAAGAAGGCACGCCCATTTACTGACAAGCCCAATCAAAAGTCATAACCTGCTGACCCTCCAGGCCCCAATCAAAGACACGCCTACACTGGTGCCAGCCTCCAATCTAAGGAAGCCCAGAAATGCAAATCAAAGGGTTCTCCTGCCCCAGTCGAAAGACACTCACTTTCCTTCTTTTTATCTTATTTTTTCCTTTATCTTTTTATGCACTTCAATATGGTTGTAATAGTGTAGGATTTATTTTTTGCACATTTATTACTTTTGTATAAATGCTAGTAAAATAGGGAATGTATGGCAAGATAAAAACAACAAGTAGACAACCCCTAATCAAAGACTAAATGCATGCAAATCAAACACACTTATTCGCACATGTACCATTAGGGTAATCTCACTTGTTGCCTCGGAAAAATAGTCATGTCCCTCAAACATGGGCGTTTTAGTAAAGACCCTCGATAAAAGATCGTAGTCCCTCGATGACCCTCAATGTTGCCTTTGGTAAACGATCTAGTCCCTAAACGATATTGCTAAAATGTCCCATAGGTTTCCTTCTATGACTATACAAACGTCCCGCACCTGTCCCTTCACATCCAACGATGGGGCTTCTTACCAAAATAATGGTAAGATAACAACATCTAAAGGAGGAGGAAAAGAACATTTAAGAGCTTTTGAGTAGGTAGACTTTCTCCTAGTTGCTCGCTTGCTCACAACAAAAACATTTCAAACACCAACACTCTCATTTTGAAACATTTTCAAAAGACAACACTTTGTATGCGTTCTTATAGAAACGAGAGCCATTACAAAGACACCTTTTCAAAATCACTTTCAAAAACACACTCCATAAACACCTCTTTGAACTATTTTCAAAACAACACTCTGTATGCGTTCTTATAGAAACGAGAACCATTACAAAGTCACATTTTCAAAATACTTTCAAAACTCACATCACAAGCACACTTTCAAACAAAAGCAAGTGATCTAGAAAGCAACTAAGAGCCCGTAGATAACTACGGATGAAAAGGGTGCTAATACCTTCCCTTTTTATAATCTACCCCCCGAACTCAGAAAATAATCTCGAAAGGTCTTTCCTGTTCTTTTCAGCCTTTCCTTATTGGGTAAAATAAAATTCGGTGTCGACTCTTGCTAACCGAAACAATTGTGATAAAACGTAAAACACCCAAGTCAGTTCTCCCACCGTGTTACAGACGACAATAAAAGATAACAACATCCAATATTGGCTTTGTATGGAAGAAAAGGTAACAACATCCAATATTGGCTTTGGATGGAAGAAAAGGTAACAACATCCAATATTTACTTTGGATGGAAACAAAAGGGACCACATATCCAAGATTAGCATTGGACGGAAGAGAGAAACAACTCATCCAAGATTAAAATTGGAAGAGAGAGAGAGAGAGAGAGAGAGAGAGAGAGAGAGAGAGAGAGAGAGAGAGAGAGAGAGAGAGAGAGAGCTGAACTGACGTCTGCTTTGGTGGGTGCCAAGTAAGTTGGACTTTGATCTCAAGGTGACATGTCAACTGCAACAAAACCTCGGAAAATGCAAATGAGGATGAAACACTCTTGTTTTGCATTATGTATGAATTTTGTTATGCACTATATATGAATGATCTATGCATGTAATGCAAACGTTTATGACAATGGAGTATGACTCTTTTGTGGAGGTAGGATTGGAAGTTTGATTCCTCAACACAGAGAACTCTGCCAAATTTGCTTGGAAAGAAAATATCTTGAACCCAAATTTGTCACACTTGTAAGCTGTATTGAACTGATGATCTTTTGAGGAAGGACATGGAGAGCTGCTTGGGGATTTGTCCTAGATTAGCTAACAGTTGAAGATGATCTGATCATGGCTTCAGCCAAAAGTTGCCAGAAATGAGCTGATCATGGCTTCAGTTCTGAAATAGCTGTTGGAAATAAACTGATCATGGCTTCAGTTTTGAGATATTGTTGGAAATAAATTGGTCATGGCTTCAGTTCTGAAATGATTGTTGGAAATAAATGCCCCAATATGAGTCTTGAAAATAATCTTCTGGCTACCCAATTATGAGAAAACTCGCACTGAGAAACAAATCTTAAACTGATTCACAAATGGATCTGGAAGATACTTGCCCCTGATAGGACCACTGACCAAGTTTCTCAGCTGTTTGAAATTCCTTGACGAGGAAAGCTTGTTTTCAAGCAAAATTGTTTATTCAAACATGGTAATTTTAATGCAAAGTTCATGTAAAAGTTTTGAATCCAAAATCATTTTTGAAATGATGTTATTGGTGTATAGAAAATGCATCACTGGTTAAAACACAATGGTTTATACTTTTAAAGTGAAAACAAAGGTATGAAACCAAAACAAATGATTCACAAAAGATCATAGGAGTCAGTTTACGCAACCTTGCTGTAGTATGCTTTCAAAAGAAACATGGCTTCAATTAGGTCTTTTAAGGGTTGTAACGTGGTCTGGTTCACGGTTTAAGAAATAAAGGATAAAAGCTCAAAGTTTATTTGTACCCAACCCAATATTCGTGATGTTCTTCAGCCATACGTTCAGTTAATTCAGAATATGAATTCAGGTTCCAAGAGATTTTGGAATTTCACTGATGGTAGCAATGACGATGGCTCAGAAGCTAAAGGATTCTTGGGAATGACAGTCACTTCTTCTTACATCATTTTGCTGTTTTGAGGACTTTTGTCAACTCTGGTGGAGAATTTTGAGGATTTGAAGACCTCTTCTGATTGAATTTATTATTCCCAACTTTTTCCTGAACTGTTTCATTTGAGATTACAGTCAGTGGGATGCCCCCGTTTTTTCCTGAACTATTTCATTTGGAATTACAGTCAGCGGGATGCCCCAGTTTTTTGCCTAAGTCTCCTTCAAAGGTTTTGACTTGGCAAGATTTTTCTTTTCATTTCATTTTTCTTTTTGGAAAGATAATGACTGCCTTGCTCAATGATTACGAGGAACCATCTTTGTCATATTTTGTTTGAGAGCGTCTTTGACACTTCTTGCTGTGTGCAAAGGAATGCTTGATCACGACCTTTATTGAAAGGTGTCTTGCACGATTTCTCTTGTAATTGAATGCACATCCATATTAACTGAGAACTACCCATCCCCAGGTTAAGATTGCGGGTTTTTTCGTATAGAAAGAAACTCCAACTTCTAGGCTCAAAGGGGTGAACGAGGGATTACCTTCCTTATTTCTCTGGTGTTTGGGAGTTGAAACAATGCCTGTATATCCTCAACAAAGTTTTATTCGAAACCATACCAGCAACAATTATGGGTATTTCATTTTCATCATCCTCCCTCCAATCTTTGCATAAACAAAAGCTTGATAAAGAGAGTAAACAAAATTATTTTTGAAAGCATGTAAATGAAAATGATTTGAATCAAAACATTGCAATGCTCATTTCATTAAACTTAACGTGAAAGTATAAACAGTATTTGAAAGTAACAATTTTAACATAAACAAGGGAAAAATGCAAACATAAAGAAAAATGGCCTAGTGACTAATCAGTAACAAGGATGAGCCGTCCTGTCTGAAACACTGGCTTTAGGAAGTGACTTGAGGGTATCCCGACTCAGTCTTTAGCCACTTTGTTTTGGAAAAGGATTTTTTATAACATTAGGACCTTCCTCTTTGAAAATGAGAATATTTGCTTTCACCAATTCTTGCACTATGTTTTTCAATGCATAACAACTTTCTAAATCATGACCGGCAACTCCCTGATGAAATTCATAGTGAAGGTCAGATCTGAACCCGACTGGAGGAGGATTTCGAGGAATCAGAGGCCTAGTCATAATCAAGCCCTTATGCACCAATGCAGGATACAATTCAGTGTATGTCATAGGGATGGGATCAAATTAAGCCCTATTCCGATTTTGATTATGCGCAATATTCTATTGTTGAGGAACCTGAACTGGTTGAGCATTGACCGCAGGAGTAACAATTGCTACTTGTGATTGATCAATGTATTGAGGCCTACAAAGAGGTCCTCTTCTCTCAGTCGAGACAACATTGGCTTCTACCTCTTTCTTCTTCTGAAAGTTCCCAAGGTATTTCTTTGCACTATTAGAAGATTCAGCAGCTTTAGACACTTTACCGTTCTTGATTCCTTCTTCTAATCTTTGGCCAATTATCACCAGGTCTGTGAAGATGGAGGACACACTACCAATCATCTTCACCCAAAAGAAAGCGGATAAAGTATCTATGAACAAACCAGTTAACTCTTTCTCTGCCAGAGGTGGTTCAACTTGAGATGCCAATTCTCTCCATCGTTGAGCATATTCCTTGAAAGATTCTTTCTCATTCTGAAACATATTTTGCAGTTGTCGATGATCAAGTGCCATGTCAAGGTTATATTTGTATTTATTTATGAAATCATTAACAAGATCTTGGAAGCATTGGATACAACCTTTCTCAAGTCCCATATACCATTTCAATGAAGCACCACTCAGACTATCTTGGAAACAATGGATAAGCAGCTTGTCATTCTTTGTGTAAGTAGACAACATTCGAAAGTACATCACCAAATGACTTCTTGGACAAGTGTGCCCCTTGTATTTTTCAAACTCGGGAGTCTTGAACTTTGTAGGTATAACCAGATCAGAAACTAGGCACATGTTATTGGCATCAACACTGAAGAACTTATTTCCCTCCATGGCCATAAGTCTCTTCTCCAAAGTCTGATATTGTTCTTTGAACTCTTCCAACTCACCAAAGTCTTCCTGACTCACACTTCAAGGACTGGAACCATGGTACTCAAAGAGAGGGTTCCCAAAAGCAGCTTGTGCAGCAGGTTGACGAGAAGCAGTATGAACGATTGGCTGAGGTTCAACGAATAATGGAGCCTGAAAGACTGGTCGGTAAGACTGGTCAACCATTAAAGTAATTGCAATAGGCGGAGAATAGTTATGAGGGAACCCAAACTCTGGCCATGTAGTAGATGTATGCCGGATAAGTTGAGTGTCAACAACAGCAGTTGGGATTTCAGATATCACAGTCCTTTGAGGTGGCTCTCCTCTGGAAATCAAGACTTGCATCATCTCAGTAAGTTTTGCCATTCCTAACTTCAACTCATCGATTTCCATTCCGACTTCTATGTTATGTTGTTCTTGGTTTTCCATTCTCAATCTGACAGTAGCTCTAGTCCCGTAGTTGTGTTGAGGAATCAGCTTGACGGTAGACAACTAACTGGAAGAAAGAAGCAACTGAGAATAAGATCCTGAACAACCTGGATGTATGCAGAATGATGCAGAGGGTGCAAATGATATGCAATGTGTGATACGGTGGGAGAACTGACTTGAGGTTTTGCGTTTGTTTTCGCAAATGTTTCGGTTGAGCAAGAGTCGCCACCGACTTTTTATTTTATCCTAAGGAAAGGTTAAAAAGCACAGCAAAAACCTTTGAGATGTTTTCTTGGGTTCGGGGAGTAGATTATAGAAAGGGAAGGTATTAGCACCCTTTCTATCCATGGTTATCCATGGGCTCTAAGTTACTTGCTTAGATCAACTTGCCTTCATTTTCAATTGTTTGAAATGGTGCTTTGTGTGTGAGTTTTGAAAATGTTTTGAAAAGAGGCCAATGTGGTGGCAACCTTTATAATGATCCATGTTGGGATGTATACAAAGGTGTATGTCTTTTGAAAGGTTTTAAATATTTTTGAAAGTTGTTTTGAAAGTGTATTGATGTGTGATTTGAAAAATAGGAAAGTATTTTGTTTTGCAAATGGGCAAGTAACCAAAAGCTATCTACCCTAAAGTTCTCAAAGATCTTTGCTATGTTTTAACCCTTTTAACAATTTTGTTCCACCATTGCATTTGGTGGACAATCTTGTGTTAGGATGTGAACGGGACGGGTGCGGGTCATCGTTTAGACCATGATTGCAATGGTGCCAAGTATCTTTGGGCAATTTTTCTTTTAAGGGACTTGATCATTTTTAGGCAACTTTCGAAAGCGTCATCGAGAGACTATGATCATTTGTATTGTGTTGTTTTGCCCAAAGAGACCTAACATGCAATATGGCCCATTATTTGAAGGCAACAAGTGGAATACCCTAGGGGTGCAAGTGTGATTAGTGTTGTCCATTTTCATGCTTGTTTATCTTGAATTTAGGTCAAACTATTTTTGTTGTTTTTGATTTGCATACAAAACCCTAATTCTAACATGGTATATTTAGAAAGCATTTAAAGTGCGAAATTTAAAAGTCCTAAGTTATTACACAATGATCATGGGAATGGGGGTACAAATGTTCAAATGGGGATGAGACTTTATAGGAGGATAGTACCCAATAGTTACAACCAAATTGAATTGCGCAAATATAAATGTAAAGACATGTAAGAATAAAGCAATATGTATGTGAAAGTATTTTTGTATAAGTGTATATTTTATTCACAAATAAAATAAAAATAAAAGAAAGTTAATTTTTGAATATTTTCATGTTTAGGGCAAAAACCCTAATTTTACTAAATAAAAGGTATTAATTATTTATTATGTATTATATACAATATTTACTAATTATATACAAAAAATAAATAAAAGAGGAGTATATTTATTAAAAAGGTATTTTTAATGTTAAATATTAATAAAAATAAAAATATATATTTTGGGTATTTTTATCCTAAATATCCTAATAAATATGTAAATATTTATATTATATGACAAATATATTAAATATGAACAAAAATAAAATATTTAATATTTACAAAAAAAAGTATGTTTTCATAAAATATTTTCAAGAGATAAAATAAAATGAAAAATCAGAAAATAAAATGTATTGGTATTAATTTTAGTATTTTTAAATAAAAGATATTATGTATTATTTATGTACAAACATCAATTTAAACAAATAAATGCCTAATAAATACAAAAATGGTGTGAAAAATATTTTTTTATATTTTTAACATTATGAGAAAAAATAAATAAGTCAGAAATAAAAAGAAAAAGTCAAAAAATGTTTCAAATAAGCACAATGGGCCAAGGGGGTTCAAAAGTAAACATAGGGTGCAAATAGGAAGTCAACTCAGGCCCAGCCCAAGAAGACTTTGTCTTCAACCTCAGAACCTGTATGAACAACAACAACACGCGTTTTCTATCTCCAGATTCCTTGATCATTTGCCAAATCTTGCAACATGAAACCTGTAGAGCTTGAAGCCACGATTCTAGACATATAAAGAAATCAATCTAACTCTCAGAAATGAGAGAGAATTTCTTCTCCCCCAATTCCTGACCTAGTTTTTGTTCCATGTTCAGACCTCAAATTCTCATAGCACACATAACATAAATGAAAACTAATTATATGAGCATGTTCAGGGCCATAAATGTGACATAATTTCATCACAAATCTAAACCTAACTATGCCTGGATAGAGAGATAAGAGTTCATGAACTTACCTGTTCAGTTGGAATCGTATCTGGTGATGGAGGTGTTTTCAGTGCAAGGTGATGATTGGTATAGCTTCCTTGATGTCCAGGGATGCTATTTCAATCTTTAGTTTGCTTTGAAACCAAGTGAATCGTGTTATGGCACTTCAACTGCAAAACAGAAAATATGAAAATGGTGATGTTAGTTAGGGATGTTACAGGTCGTGTTTAGGGCTTGGGACAGTTTCAAGGGATGACGTGGGATGTGTTTGAAGTGGTCTTAGCAAGAATGCATGAGTGGAATGAACTATGGAAGTCCAACTGCAGCTTATGCCCTGTTTTTGCAGTTTTATGGTGATTCTGTGTTTGAGGATGTTTGGAACTTGGTTGGCTCGTGTTTTAGCTTAGGTTTAGTGTTTAGAATGTGTTTGATAACTTTGCTTAAGGTTGTCTATGCTGAGATGAGAGTTGGTTGTCAGTTTGCAAGTTTTCTTCACTCTTAAGCAAGAAAATCAACTTGGTGTTTCTAGCTTGTACAAGCCCCTCTATTGTGCTGCAACCTTTCCCCTTGATCAGTGTGTTTTGCTTCTGAACTTGTGCCCAAAGATATGGCCTTGTACCTCTTGATTTGCAACTTGACATAAAGTTTTCACTTTTCAAAAATGGACATTATGCTTTTTCCACTTATGGCTTAGTTTTGTATACAATGCTTGAACACACAAAATAAGGCCTTGGCACAATGAGTTAGCATTAAATTTATGAGTGCAAATGGGATATAGGACCTGTAATCAAGGAATGCAAGCTGAGTTCAAAATTGCCTAAGTGTATGAACATGTAAATTGGCCAAAAACAAAGTGAGTTTTTCCCAACTTGCCAAATTCGATTCTCCCTAACCATGAGGTTGTTTGATGAGTTCTTGGACTTTTTGGAAAGCTTGGAATGTGTACTACAATACATCTTTGTAATGAAAATTGAAATTCTAAGTGGAAGTATGTGAAAAGTGGTCTTGAAGTTAGGCAAAAATCTTGCCTAAAATAGGTCAAAATTTCTCTAAGTTAAGAATGGTTTGGTACCCTTGTTCCAAAAATTGTAACTTGAGATACAAGCTTCTTTTGAGGAAACTTTGTGAATAAAAGTTGTATATTTTGCAATGGACTACAACTTTCATGTTTTGACTTTTCCTTGAATCCAAATGCATCTTGATGAGAAAGTGGGACAAAGTTAGGAAAAAAAATTAGGGTTTTTCATAACTTAGAAAAATTCTAAGTTATGAAAAATCTTCGTTTCAAACCCTAATTTGTGATTTTGGATTTCTTGATGAACAAGTTTCATGATTTGGCATGTTTTGATGAAAAATGAATCTTGACACTTGATTTTGACCAAAAAGTCAAAGTTTGACTTTTTAGTATACAGTCAAAAATTGATCAATTGACTGGAAAATTCAACTGTCAATCTTGTGCATTTGGGATCTTTTGAACTTGTTGAGTATGTCAAGACAATTCCATGGGGTCCTTGAGTCCATATGTGAGCTTGGTTTGCCATTGGCTAGGTCAAACAGTCAAAAATTGCCTTTGTGCAGTCAAAAACCTAAAAATGACCATTTTGCCCTTTTGGTGATCTGATCAAATTTCTTGTGGAATTATGATCCAAACTTAATCAAATGGTTCATATGAGTTCATAATGTTGATGTGGGTCAATTTCCATGAGGTTTGACTGTCAATTGGCCACAATTGACTTTTTCCCCAATACAGCTGATTTCTAGGTCAACTGTCCAATTGACTGGGCAAAGGTTGGAATCAAGGCTTGGAACTTGGTATGGAAAAACTTGGGAGTCCAACATGAAGCATGAAAGTCATCTTAGGCATTTAGGTCAAAATATCTTTGTGCAAACACAAACCCTAATTTGGGTCAACAGTGCTAGGAGAAGTCTTGCAGAGGAAAACCCTAACTGGATCTTGAGCTTCAAGGGCCTTGTGATGAGAAAATGTTGAGAGAACGGGAGGGAAAATTTTGGGGTACAACAGTTGCCCCTGTTCAATCTTCTTGAACCTGAAGAGTTAGATTGACAAGTTTGCCTTTCGTGACTCGAGGGTAAAAGGAGATTGGACACTAGAGTGCCCTGAAATTTGCACTCGCATGTTGGAGTATCAGCGATGTGATGTCGGGAATGGGCTTATAGATGCCATTTAGAGATATGGTGGATAGGGAGATGGGCTTATAGATTCCATCTGAAGGCGTGACAGAACCTTGTCGGGAATGGGCTTATAAATGCCATTTGGAAGTGTTGATCGCATAAGAGATTCCTTAGCGAGAACTTGCGCACTTTGAGAAAGACAGATGTTTTCCTGGCTTGTTACAGGCGTTGATCTTCAATCTCTTCATGCAGATATGCCCTGGCTAGATACAGGTGTCGAGTCTACAATCGGTTGGTCACAGATATGCCCTGGCTAGATACAGGTATCAAATCTGGAATTGTCGTCTACAGATATGCCCTGGCTGGATACAGGAATCGAATCTGGGATTAGTCGTTAACAGATATGCCCTGGCTGGATACAGGAATCGAATTTGGGATTAGTCGTCAACAGATATGCCCTGGCTGGATACAGGAATCAAATCTTCAAACTCTTCAGATGTGCCCTGGCTGGATACAGGAATTGAATCTGGGATTAGTCGTCAACAGATATGCCCTGGCTGGATACAGGAATCGAATCTTCAAACTCTTCAGATGTGCCCTGGCTGGATACAGGAATCGAATCTGGGATTAGTCGTCAACAGATATGCCCTGGCTGGATACAGGAATCGAATCTTCAAACTCTTCAGATGTGCCCTGGCTGGATACAGGAATCGAATCTGGAAACTGATCACTCACAGATGTGCCCTGGCTAGATACAGGAATCGAATCTGGAATTGTGACAGTTGAAGGTAGTCGTCTTTTGGATTGTCTTTTTCGCTGAAAAGGCAAAAACATCAGTTGCATGCAATGTCATGATGTATGAAATGCATGATGTCATGATGTTCAAAATGAGATAATGTTGTATGCACTTTATCACGTATGTAAGCAAGATGTATGAAATGTGAAATGTTTATGAATGTATTTTCGTCTAGGAAAATAAATCCTTGATGACCGGCCGGGGAATTAAATCCTGGGCTGACGTTGAAGAGTAGAGTTCTTCGTTTCCGCTAGGGATGATGGTTGCAAGAATACACCGGTAGGAGAAGATGACTCCGTTGGGGAATAAACTTGTTGGAGAGATTACTCTGAGGGGGATTACTCTGTGGGAAGAGATACTTCGCTGAAGTTTGACGAGAGCTCCACTGAGGGTTTCAATGATGGACTCCGTTGGGGATAACAATGATAAACTCCGCTGGGGATAACAATGATAAACTCCGCTGGGGATTCTGTTGATAAGTTATGTTGGGGAACTTTGATGAACTCCGCTGGGGATAGGAAGAACTTCGCCGAGGGCGATCTTCTATGGTAATTAGCTGAGGATAACCCAGTTATAAGCCCTTGTGAGGAATAACTTTTGAATGAAAACGGGGAGGGACGTTCGTACTCTGCAGGGGATGAGCTTCCAGAAACTACTGGGGATAAGCTTCAAGACCTGCCGGGGATATGGATTCCAATTTTCCTGGGGAGACTTTCGGACTGTACTGGAAAATGGTTCCACTGGGGTGTCTGTATTCCGCTGGGGAACAATCTTAGATCAAGACTGCCGGGGATGCTTGCTGAGGAATGCCTATACTTCGCTGGAGAATGTTGATATCTTCTGAGGATACCCAACTTCCTTTAGGCTGGCCGTAGACTAACTCTGCTGGAGGAGAGTATTGCTGACTTGTTAAGGGAATAGGGTGCCTGTTGTAGGGCTGATGATAGACTAACTCTTCCTGGGGAGAGCATTGCTGAATCTTGTCTTATTCTGTGGGGAGTTGAGGTAACTTGGTCACATTCTTCAGTTGAACCTACCTTGGTACCTTGGCGGACAGAGCAACTAGACTGCGTGGACAATTCTACATTGCCCCTTCTTCTGATGCCACAGGTAATCAGTCTTTTGTTTCGTATGCAAATATTTATGAATTAGCAATTTTAATGTCAAATGCATATATCAAAAATGAACATTGGACGTTCTTCGCAAGACAAAACAGAAAAAGGAAAAAACAATTGGCAATTCGTTTGGAAAAGGGAACTTATATTGATTTTGAAATTTGCCTGTAAATAGGCGTTTTTGTACAAGAGGCTGAATAACATAAAGTTTATACAATTTTGAAAAGGAAACAAAACAGCTATGTGAACAATATTCCCACTGGGTTCCAATCTGCTATCGCCTTTATGTCTTCAAGCGTCTCATCACTTTGCTGCTTAGTTGAAGATGAAGCTGATTGATCGATGTCGAAGTCTGAGCCCGATAGTTGATGCTGAATTCTGGATGCCAGGTGATCCAATGAGATATAGTGTTACGCTTTATCCCTAACTTTTGCCTGGACCGCCCTTTCGGGTTTTCAGTCCACCGGGATACCCATTTTTGCCCAAGCCGCCTTTTCAGGTTTTCGACTTGCCGGGTGTACAGATTCTTTTCATTTCATCCCTTATTTTTGCCCGAACCTTTTTGGTTCGCCGGGAAGCCCTTATTTTTGCCTAGGTATGTCAACCTAGCGGGTCTTTTATTCATGCGTAGTATCTTTTTACTATGTCTGCATTGGCGGGGTGAGGAAGGTCGTCACCATCCATGGTGGTTAGAATCATGGCTCCTCCTGAGAACACATGTTTAACCACAAATGGCCCTTCGTACGTAGGGGTCCATTTGCCCCTGGGATCACTTTGAGGAAGGATGATGCGTTTGATTACCAGGTCCCCAACTTGATACTCTTGTGGTCTGACTTTCTTGTTAAATGCCCTGATCATTCGTTTTTGGTACGTCTGACCATGACAGATAGCGGTGAGTCTCTTTTCATCAATTAGGTTTAATTGATCAAGTCGAGTCTGGATCCAGTCATCTTCGCTCAGATCTGCATCCTTCATTATCCGGAGAGAGGGTATCTGCACTTCGATCGGTAAGACTGCCTCCATGCCGTAGACCAAGGAAAAGGGTGTTGCCCCGGTTGACGTCCGTGCTGAGGTACGGTACCCATGAAGAGCAAATGGTAACATTTCGTGCCAATCTTTGTAGGTCACTGTCATCTTCTGCATAATTTTCTTGATGTTTTTATTTGCTGCTTCGACAACTCCATTCATCTTCGGCCGGTAAGGAGAAGAGTTGTGGTGTTGTATCTTGAATTGTTCGCAGAGCTCAGTGATCATCTTGTTGTTAAGATTGGTACCATTGTCCGTAATGATTCTTTCCGGGACGCCGTACCGACATATCAGGTTATGCCGAATGAAACGTGCCACGACACTCTTGGTTACGGTGGCGTAGGAAGCTGCTTCTACCCACTTCGTGAAGTAGTCAATCGCTACCAAGATGAAGCGATGCCCGTTGGATGCCGTCGGTCGGATCTCGCCGATCATATCAATGCCCCACATTGCAAAAGGCCAAGGTGCCGTCAGGACGTTCAGAGGAACCGGAGGGATGTCCACCTTATCAGCATAGATCTGGCATTTATGGCAATTTCGAGAATGTTGGTAACAGTCGGCTTCCATTGTGGACCAGAAATATCCTGCCCGAAGGATTTTCTTTGCCATGGTATGTCCACTGGAATATGTTCCGAATGTACCTTCATGTAGTTCTACCATGATCTTCTCTGCTTCAGTCTTATCCACACAATGCAGTAAAGTTGAATCATGGTTTCATTTGTAGAGAATGCCGTTGCTGAGGAAGAATTTTGCCACAAACCTTCTCAGGAACTTCTTGTCATTTACCGATGCGCCTTCGGGGTATTCTTGAGCCTCCAAATATCTCTTCACCTCATGATACCAGGGTTTTTCGGTCACCTCTTCGGCCTCAAGATCGCAGCAGTATGCAGGTTCGTCCAACTTCCAAATAATGATCCGGGGAGCCTCGTTGTCCCATTTGACTTTGAACATTGAAGACATTGTAGCTAGTGCGTCCGCTAACTGATTCTCCTCTCTTGGGAAGTGTTCAAAAGTTATCTCTTCAAAGTGGGGAAGCAAAGTCAACACATACTCCTTGTAAGGAATAAGATTTGGGTGTTTCGTATCCCACTCGCCTTTGATCTGATTGATCACGAGAGCGGAATCTCCGAAGACACTCAGAAACTTGATCCTTAAGTCGATTGCAGCTTGAAGACCCATGATACAGGCCTCATATTCTTCCATGTTATTGGTGCAGTTGAAACATAGCCGGGCGGTGAGTGGAGTATGAGTACCTTTGGGGGATATGATCACAGCGCCGATGCCATTACCCAAAGCGTTCGAAGCTCCGTCAAAATGCATAGACCATCGGGATCCTTCCTCAGGTCCTTCATCCGGTCCATGTACTTCACAATCAGTTACTATCATGATATCTTCGTCTGGAAATTCAAAGTTCAATGATTGGTAATCGTCCACAGGTTGGTGTGCCAAATGGTCTGCCAATACACTTCCCTTGATTGCTTTTTGAGTCGTGTATTGGATATCATATTCCGTCAAGATCATTTGCCATCTTGCTATTCTTCCGGACAGAGCGGGCTTTTCGAATATGTACTTGATTGGATCCATTTTTGAAATCAACAGAGTAGTGTGAGTCAGCATATACTGTCTCAGCCGACGAGCAGCCCATACCAGAGCGCAACAAGTTTTCTCGAGCAGTGAGTACCGAGTCTCACAGTCGGTAAACTTTTTGCTCAAGTAATAAATAGCGTGCTCTTTTCGGCCAGACTCGTCATGCTGCCCCAACACGCACCCCATCGAGTTGTCAAGTACTGTCAAGTATAGTATCAGAGGTCTCCCTTCTACTGGTGGCATAAGAATGGGTGGTTCTTGGAGATACTCCTTTATCTTTTCGAAAGCGGCCTGACATTCATCGTTCCAACGTACTACTTGATCTTTCTTCAGTAGCTTGAAGATTGGCTCACAGGTAGCAGTTAGATGCGAGATGAATCGGGCAATGTAATTCAGTCGTCCCAGAAAGCCTCTGACTTCTTTCTCTGTCTTGGGAGTCGGCATCTCTTGTATGGCTTTCACCTTGGCAGGGTCCACTTGAATACCTTTGTCGCTTACAATGAAACCTAGCAATTTTCCAGACCTCACCCCAAAGGTGCATTTGTTTGGGTTCAACCTCAGCTTGTACAACTTCAGTCGGTCAAACAGCTTCCGCAAATGGTCAAGGTGTTCCTCCTCAGTTTGGGACCTTGCAATCATATCATCGACGTATACTTCGATCTCGTGATGGATCATATCATGAAATAAAGCAACCATGGCACGTTGGTAGGTTGCCCCAGCATTTTTCAACCCAAATGGCATGACCTTGTAGCAGAAGGTGCCCCACTGTGTAACGAAAGTGGTCTTCTCCATGTCTTCAGGAGCCATCTTGATCTGATTATACCCTGAAAAACCATCTATGAAGGAGAACACCTTGTGTCGAGCAGTATTGTCAACAAGAACGTCGATGTGAGGCAGAGGGAAATCATCCTTAGGGCTGGCCCTGTTCAAATCCCTGTAGTCAACACACATTCTGACTTTACCATCTTTCTTTGGCACTGGAACCACGTTGGCCACCCACTGAGGATAAGAAGTTACTGCTAGAAACCCGACATCAAATTGTTTCATAACCTCAGCTTTGATTTTCTCGGACATCTCTGGGCGCATGCGGCGGACCTTCTGTTTTACCGGAGGGCAGTCTTCCTTGGTAGGCAGGTGATGAACTACAATGTCGGCATCCAAACCAGGCATGTCTTCGTAATACCAAGCAAAGATTTCCATGTAATCGTGCAGCATCTGAATCAATCGTTGTTTCACGCTGAGCTCTAGATTGGCACCAATCTTGACTTCTTTTCTATCTGTCTCCGTACCCAGATTTACCGTCTCCACTGGCTCTTCATGTGGTTGAATTGCCCTCTCTTCCTGGAGTAACAGTCTTGCAAGCTCGCCAGGCACTTTGCAATCATCTTCACCTTCGTCTTCGGCTAAGTTGATCGGATTTTCGAAGTCATAACTGGCAGTAGCAGAGTCGTTGCCAGTGAGATCCAGAGTGGATTGGAACCTGTATAAGTGAGTGTGTGTAAATATAGCTGTTTTGCAATATATAACACAGAAAGAAAAAGAGCACAAGATTTGAAATGCAACAAACGTCCAATGTTTTGATTAATGATATATGGAAATGTCATACAAAAAGCCCTCACAAATAGAGCCACGGTGCCCCGGGTAGGACACCGAGCCAATAAAAGCTTCAACATATTGTTTGTTACAAATTGAAAACAAAAGAGTTCATTACTGGGTGATAAAAGTAATAGGTGTAAAATCTTTTGCCGTCCAATTGCTTGGTCCGTTGCTGGTTGTCGGGTAGATCCAACTATCAAATTCCGCTTCCTCTACGTCATCCTCGATAGCATTCACTCTTGGGTTGGTGATGAACACCGGAGGCCTTCTGATCCTTTCTTTGCGAACAACCCTCTGAGCCTCTGCAGTGAAGCCCAGCCCAAACTTGTCGGTCTTTTGAGGGAAGTCAGGAAGTTGACCCCAGTTTGCGCACTTGCCTTTCTCAATCGCTGCCCGGGCATCCTTCAGGGAAGCCATCTTCAAAGGAAAATCTTCTTCAACCACTGTCTCAGCTGACGCCAATGTTGGAGGTACCTCTTCAAAATGTTGAAAGGGGGTTTCAATAAACTCCCCGTCCATTTCAATATACCGGAATGAATTCAGATGGATTACCATGTATTCCTCCTCTCCCTGCACAGTAACAATCTTCCCTTTGACAGGGTACTTGAGCTTCTGGTGTAGAGTGGATGTTACGGCCCCAGCCTTGTGAATCCAAGGTCGACCCAGCAAACAGGAATAAGATGGACGAATATCCATCACGTAGAACGTTGAGTCAAAGACTTGGGAACCTACACGAATAGGAATGTCTACCTCACCGTGCACCATCCTCTTAGAACCGTCGAAGGCTCTAACAATGATGTTACTAGGTTTCAATTCCAGGCCCTCACAATCCAAGCGGTCCAAGGCCTTTTTGGGCAATACATTCAGGGAAGAACCGGTGTCCACCAACACGTGTGCGAGAGTAGTGCCCCTGCATTCTATAGAGACATGCAGGGCATCATTGTGGTTTTTTCCCTTGGCGGTAAGGTCAGCATCCGAGAAACCCAAACCATTGTCAGCTGTCAAATTAGCCACACAGCCAGTGAATTGATCTGCAGATGTCTCTTGCGGCACATGGGCCGTTTTCAGAAATGAAATCAGGGCCTTAGCGTGGGCCTCTGAGCACAGCAGCAATGATAGCATAGAGATCTTGGAGGGGGTATGCCCCAGCTGTTCAACGACATTGAAGTCACTCTTCTTAATGATTTTAAGGATTTCCTCCATTTCTTGCTGGGAGGCTTCAACAACGGTCTTTTTTGGTGCCTCCGTCCAGGCAGGCAAATCGGTAGCAACTTCTTTGCCCCGAGCATCAGAGGACTGGGCGGCAGTGGTAGACACAGGAACTTGATTTGAAACATGCACACTTGCGGGTGTGATGATAAGAGGTTTTCGGATAACTGGTGGTGCAATGTCAGGCGAGAAGAGCCTGCCACTGCGAGTAATTTTGGTGGGACCAGTGATGTTACTGATACTGGTACCGGTGTCGAACTCCTGCTTCACTCCAAGCACATACACATCTGCCCCATAGTGCCATGGGACAGCCTTGTCAGATTTATAGGGGAGGGGCCCCGGAACAGTAATAACAATGGGTGCAACAGACATAATTTGGACTGGCTTCCTCGGGGGAGCCTTAGTAGGATTGTTGAAAATTGTGACGACAGAAACTTCTTCAGTGGGAACAAAAGGAACAATGTTTTTCTTGAACAAAATCTCCTTGCTATTCATCAGGCCTTGGATGCCTGACTTCAGCAGCGGACAACCGGTAGGGATAACAGCACACAGGAGGCAACCCTTGCTACAACCCGGAAATAAACCGGCTAGCAATAGATTCCTCTTAACAGTCAATAGAGAGGTAGCAACATCATTCACCGAAACATCATACAAATCTTCCTCAACGACATTTACTCTATGCTGGGGCATAGGAGCAGTTACAACATTTGGCCTCTCAGGTGCCTCAAACTGTATTTCCTTCGCATCGATAAGGTCTTGAACCTTATTTCTTAGGGCCCAGCAATCATCTGTAGTATGCCCGGGGCTATCAGAATGATAAGCACAACGGGCATTTGGGTTATACTTAGGAGATGCAATATTCACGACCTTCAGAGCCTCTTTGATGGTCACCAAGTTGGTTGATAGCAGTTGCGGCAAGATTTGTGACAAGGTCATACTCAGCCGAGTGTATTGCCTTTTGGGCCTTTCACCCCTTTGTTGATTGTACTGCTGAGGAGCAGCAACAGGCTTTGAGATCACCAATGCATTGACGGCTTGGCGGCGCTCTGGCTTAACTTGTCTTCTAGGACCATAGACATCACTAGCTTCCTTCTTGAAAGGCTTCTTCTCAGCACTCGCGGAGGCACCTTTCTGTATCTTTCCTGACCTGATGCCAGCTTCTATCCTTTCACCTGTCAGGATCAAATCTGTAAATCCAACGGAGGAATTACCAATTAGATGATTGAAGAATGGACCAGACAAGGTCCCTAGAAACATGTCAACAAGTTCACGGTCAGTCAAGGGAGGCTGCACCCTGCCAGCCAAATCTCTCCATTTTTGCGCATATTCTTTGAATCCTTCGCCCGTTCCGAGTGACATACACTGAAGTTGGGTACGCGTAGGAGCGAGGTCAGAATTGTATTGATATTGTCTATAAAATGCGGTAGCCAAATCCTCCCAATGTCGGATACTGGTTCCATCTAGCTGATAGAACCACTCAAGTTGTGACCCCGAAAGGCTATCTTGGAAGAAGTGGATCCAAAGATTCTTGTCTGCCGTGTAAGGTTGGATCTTCCTTACGTACGATCTGAGATGTAGCTTAGGACAGGAAGCCCCATCATATTTTGCAAAGGCAGGCGCCTTGAATTTGTGTGGGATCACCACCCCAGAAGATAAGCCTAAATCTCCGAAATCCAACCCTGGCACATTTTGAATCTCCATGGCGCTCAAACGGTCCTCTAGTTGTTTGTATATGTCTGCAGCAGGAGGGTACTGTTCCTCATTGTAATCCGTCTCGTTGTCGGAGACTGCTGGACTAGGAGCCCTCACCCCTTGGGGACTGTCTTTCTCTGCAGAGGAGGTAGCTTGATCAACCTCATTATGGAGTGTATTCCCAAACCTGCGTCCAGTGTTGAACAACGCAGTCCTCTTCTTCTTCTTCTTCTTCTTTAGGAGCAGAGCCTTCAACTCTTGTTGACCTTGGGCCAGGCTCATGACCATCTCTTGAAACTGGGCATTCTGGGCCTGGAGGGCCTTGATAGCTTGTTCACTGGATGATTCAGGATTCATGATGACTGTTCAAATAAACAGCGAAGAAGATTAAGCAACCTGTAGAAAAAGGTACCTGTTATGCATATGATACGATGAGATGCACATGTTTTATGTTTTCAAAGACAAACAAGATTCAAAAAAGGGAAACACACTTCATTAGATTCAAACTTTAAATTGTTCAACAACTTGCCCTTAGGCATTACAGGAATGAAAATACTGAAAAAAGAAATAAAAGCTGTAAAAAGGAAACATTCAAAGCCCATCAGTGCTCCCATGGCCTCCTCTTCTCAGTATGGATATAGTCATTCAGGATCCGCTCTTCCTCCAATTGCTTAGTCAGCTTCTGGACCTTCCGTTCCTGTTCGTTGAACTTTTCTCGATAAAAATCCTGTTCTTCCTTTAGCTGCGCCCAAGATCTCTTCAATGTGTCAAAATCAGTGGGTATCTGAGGTGGGAGGACAGTTGGAGGAACCCCATCTTCATCAGGAGATTCAAGAATGATAGGTCTGACCGCTTCGTATGGCATACCTAACTTCTGAGCACAGATGCAGACCCATCTGCAATAGGGTTCCAATGGTAGAGAAGTCTTTGGTCCCAACTCATGTGGGTCAGCTTTGTGAATTCTGTCCCAAGCCTTAATGAATCCATGACGCAGTTTGTCACTTTCTACCTGAAATTCAAAATGGAAGTGAGGGACCAACATCTCATGAGGCCCTACTCTTCTGGCTCTTCCAAACTGGAGGAGAGCTAAACATGGATTATAAGAGATTCCTCCTTGGGTACCAATCAATGGAACATTAGGGTATTCTCCGTAACGATCAATAACAGCTACCTCATCCAAACCTCTGAGAGTCCAAGTGATGTCATTATCAGTGAGAGACATTAACCTATGAGCCCAACCCTTTCCTTCTTCATTATTCAGCACGAACTTAGGAAGGTGCGAAATAAACCACCTCACTAGCAAAGGAGCACAACACCATGGAGTTCCCCGTCTTCGGGCAGTACGAGCATAGAGTTGTTGCAGGATATCACCCAAAAGAGTGGGTACAGGATTCCGAGACATGAAGATCCTTATGGCATAGATACTGATAAAGGTGTCAGGATTTGGAAATAATACCAGACCATAGATTAAAAGATCCAGAATGTCTTCGTACACCTTGAAGTCTAAGTCATTCCAGAAATCATTAGCTTTGCCAACCAGAAACTTAACCAAAAAGCCCTTAACTCCACTTCTAGTTTCCCAGTTAGCCAATACCTCTTCTTTGGTCAAGGGAAGAACTGCAGCAATCTCTTCAGGCCTAAGAGTCTTTTCCCAACCAGTGAATGGAGTTTGCTCCAGAACAGGGATACCAAGCAAATCAGAGAATTCTTCCAGGGTAGGGACCAGCTGGAAGTCTTGAAAGGTAAAACAATGATACAGGGGATCATAAAACTGGGTCAGGACACTTATCAGTTGTTGGTGCCATTTTGAAGCGATCAAACCAAGGAGAGAACCATGCCTCTTGATGAAGGAAGTAGTGTTTGGAATCCTATCAACCAAATCCTTGAGCAAAGTTGGTGGTTGAACAAAGTTGAGCCGGATAGTATTCCTACGCACGGGCATCATGATGTCCTACAAAACAGAGCAAAGATGAAACTTTTTTGTCTTTGAAATGGGTCAGTCCTTATACAAGATGCATGCAATGGTATGATGGTATGATGCTATGATGAAGCACACCACAAGTATTCACATAGGCAAGCATGATAAGGCACACAAGTCACACAAGACAACCCTTAGGTTTCAGGCCAGCATGAAATTTAGGCATTACCCTCTTTTAGTTTCGTTGGTTAAAACCTGTCCTATCAAAAGTAATCGGGTTCTAGAGGATCTCAAATCATTGACTACCCTCAATCGGTCATAACTCCAGCATCGCAATCTTTTCTTGCGGCCAGAACCATCGCGAGAGTTTAGCCTCAATGAGTGTAGCATACAGCTACTGTTCTATGGCTAAGTTTGGTCAATTTAGGGTTCTAAGGTCGGTTGGTGCTTAATGACTCCTTAGAAGACCCATATTTTCCTCGTTGCAACACAAGGGATATCGGTACAGACCAAGGTTCCACACCAACGTAGCCACTGCTTCACCTATGTCGGTCTATGCCGGACAGGTCCCTCACAGATTATGCTACCTAAAAAGGGTATTCCCCAGATCCGGGTTAGGATCTATGAAACTCCGATGCAAAGCCCACAAATATAAAAGCAAACAAAGCAAACAATTGAAAACAAAGATGATCTAAGCCCTAAGGTTACTCCACTTTTGAGTATATTCCCAGCAGAATCGCCAGTTCTGTGATACGGTGGGAGAACTGACTTGAGGTTTTGTGTTTGTTTTCGCAAATGTTTCGGTTGAGCAAGAGTCGCCACCGACTTTTTATTTTATCCTAAGGAAAGGTTAAAAAGCACAGCAAAAACCTTTGAGATGTTTTCTTGGGTTCGGGGAGTAGATTATAGAAAGGGAAGGTATTAGCACCCTTTCTATCCATGGTTATCCATGGGCTCTTAGTTACTTGCTTAGATCAACTTGCCTTAATTTTCAATTGTTTGAAACGGTGCTTTGTGTGTGAGTTTTGAAAATGTTTTGAAAAGAGGCCAATGTGGTGGCAACCTTTATAATGATCCATGTTAGGATGTATACAAAGGTGTATGTCTTTTGAAAGGTTTTCAATATTTTTGAAAGTTGTTTTGAAAGTGTATTGATGTGTGATTTGAAAAATAGGCAAGTATTTTGTTTTGCAAATGGGCAAGTAACCAAAAGCTATCTACCCTAAAGTTCTCAAAGATATTTGCTATGTTTTAACCCTTTTAACAATTTTGTTCCACCATTGCATTTGGTGGACAATCTTGTGTTAGGATGTGAACGGGACGGGTGCGGGTCATCGTTTAGACCATGATTGCAATGGTGCCAAGTATCTTTGGGCAATTTTTCTTTTAAGGGACTTGATCATTTTTAGGCAACTTTCGAAAGCGTCATCGAGAGACTATGATCATTTGTATTGTGTTGTTTTGCCCAAAGAGACCTAACATGCAATATGGCCCATTATTTGAAGGTAACAAGTGGAATACCCTAGGGGTGCAAGTGTGATTAGTGTTGTCCATTTTCATGCTTGTTTATCTTGAATTTAGGTCAAACTATTTTTGTTGTTTTTGATTTGCATAGAAAACCCTAATTCTAACATGGTATATTTAGAAAGCATTTAAAGTGCGAAATTTAAAAGTCCTAAGTTATTACACAATGATCATGGGAATGGGGGTACAAATGTTCAAATGGGGATGAGACTTTATAGGAGGATAGTACCCAATAGTTACAACCAAATTGAATTGCGCAAATGTAAATGTAAAGACATGTAAGAATAAAGCAATATGTATGTGAAAGTATTTTTGTATAAGTGTATATTTTATTCACAAATAAAATAAAAATAAAAGAAAGTTAATTTTTGAATATTTTCATGTTTAGGGCAAAAACCCTAATTTTACTAAATAAAAGGTATTAATTATTTATTATGTATTATATACAATATTTACTAATTATATACAAAAAATAAATAAAAGAGGAGTATATTTATTAAAAAGGTATTTTTAATGTTAAATATTAATAAAAATAAAAATATATATTTTGGGTATTTTTATCCTAAATATCCTAATAAATATGTAAATATTTATATTATATGACAAATATATTAAATATGTACAAAAATAAAATATTTAATATTTACAAAAAAAAGTATGTTTTCATAAAATATTTTCAAGAGATAAAATAAAATGAAAAATCAGAAAATAAAATGTATTGGTATTAATTTTAGTATTTTTAAATAAAAGATATTATGTATTATTTATGTACAAACATCAATTTAAACAAATAAATGCCTAATAAATACAAAAATGGTGTGAAAAATATTTTTTTATATTTTTAACATTATGAGAAAAAATAAATAAGTCAGAAATAAAAAGAAAAAGTCAAAAAATATTTCAAATAAGCACAATGGGCCAAGGGGGTTCAAAAGTAAACATAGGGTGCAAATAGGAAGTCAACTCAGGCCCAGCCCAAGAAGACTTTGTCTTCAACCTCAGAACCTGTATGAACAACAACAACACGCGTTTTCTATCTCCAGATTCCTTGATCATTTGCCAAATCTTGCAACATGAAACCTGTAGAGCTTGAAGCCACGATTCTAGACATATAAAGAAATCAATCTAACTCTCAGAAATGAGAGAGAAATTCTTCTCCCCCAATTCCTGACCTAGTTTTTGTTCCATGTTCAGACCTCAAATTCTCATATCACACATAACATAAATGAAAACTAATTATATGAGCATGTTCAGGGCCATAAATGTGACATAATTTCTTCACAAATCTAAACCTAACTATGCCTGGATAGAGAGATAAGAGTTCATGAACTTACCTGTTCAGTTGGAATCGTATCTGGTGATGGAGGTGTTTTCAGTGCAAGGTGATGATTGGTATAGCTTCCTTGATGTCCAGGGATGCTATTTCAATCTTTAGTTTGCTTTGAAACCAAGTGAATCGTGTTATGGCACTTCAACTGCAAAACAAAAAATATGAAAATGGTGATGTTAGTTAGGGATGTTACAGGTCGTGTTTAGGGCTTGGGACAGTTTCAAGGGATGATGTGGGATGTGTTTGAAGTGGTCTTAGCAAGAATGCATGAGTGGAATGAACTATGGAAGTCCAACTGCAGCTTATGCCCTGTTTTTGCAGTTTTATGGTGATTCTGTGTTTGAGGATGTTTGGAACTTGGTTGGATCGTGTTTTAGCTTAGGTTTAGTGTTTAGAATGTGTTTGATAACTTTGCTTAAGGTTGTCTATGCTGAGATGAGAGTTGGTTGTCAGTTTGCAAGTTTTCTTCACTCTTAAGCAAGAAAATCAACTTGGTGTTTCTAGCTTGTACAAGCCCCTCTATTGTGCTGCAACCTTTCCCCTTGATCAGTGTGTTTTGCTTCTGAACTTGTGCCCAAAGATATGGCCTTGTACCTCTTGATTTTCAACTTGACATAAAGTTTTCACTTTTCAAAAATGGACATTATGCTTTTTTCACTTATGGCTTAGTTTTGTATACAATGCTTGAACACACAAAATAAGGCCTTGGCACAATGAGTTAGCATTAAATTTATGAGTGCAAATGGGATATAGGACCTGTAATCAAGGAATGCAAGCTGAGTTCAAAATTGCCTAAGTGTATGAACATGTAAATTGGCCAAAAACAAAGTGAGTTTTTCCCAACTTGCCAAATTCGATTCTCCCTAACCATGAGGTTGTTTGATGAGTTCTTTGACTTTTTGGAAAGCTTGGAATGTGTACTACAATCCATCTTTGTAATGAAAATTGAAATTCCAAGTGGAAGTATGTGAAAAGTGGTCTTGAAGTTAGGAAAAAATCTTGCCTAAAATAGGTCAAAATTTCTCTAAGTTAAGAATGGTTTGGTACCCTTGTTCCAAAAATTGTAACTTGAGCTACAAGCTTATTTTGAGGAAACTTTGTGAATCAAAGTTGTATATTTTGCAATGAACTACAACTTTCATGTTTTGACTTTTCCTTGAATCCAAATGCATCTTGATGAGAAAGTGGGACAAAGTTAGGAAAAAAATTAGGGTTTTTCATAACTTAGAAAAATTCTAAGTTATGAAAAATCTTCATTTCAAACCCTAATTTGTGATTTTGGATTTCTTGATGAACAAGTTTTGATGAAAAATGAATCTTGACACTTGATTTTGACCAAAAAGTCAAAGTTTGACTTTTCAGTATACAGTCAAAAATTGATCAATTGACTGGAAAATTCAACTGTCAATCTTGTGCATTTGGGATCTTTTGAACTTGTTGAGTATGTCAAGACAATTCCATGGGGTCCTTGAGTCCATATGTGAGCTTGGTTTGCCATTGTCTAGGTCAAACAGTCAAAAATTGCCTTTGTGCAGTCAAAAACCTAAAAATGACCATTTTGCCCTTTTGGTGATCTGATCAAATTTCTTGTGGAATTGTGATCCAAACTTAATCAAATGGTTCATATGAGTTCATAATGTTGATGTGGGTCAATTTCCATGAGGTTTGACTGTCAATTGGCCACAATTGACTTTTTCCCCAATACAGCTGATTTCTAGGTCAACTGTCCAATTGACTGGGCAAAGGTTGGAATCAAGGCTTGGAACTTGGTATGGAAAAACTTGGGAGTCCAACATGAAGCATGAAAGTCATCTTAGGCATTTAGGTCAAAATATCTTTGTGCAAACACAAACCCTAATTTGGGTCAACAGTGCTAGGAGAAGTCTTGCAGAGGAAAACCCTAACTGGATCTTGAGCTTCAAGGGCCTTGTGATGAGAAAATGTTGAGAGAACAGGAGGGCAAATTTTGGGGTACAACACAATGCCCTGCACAGTAACATGATCACATGGTTCAGAGTCAAGAGCTTGGAGTCAAAGGTACAACCCATAAGGTATGGACTAACGGTTATCACCTGCCGAACAAGGGTTCTAAGAAGTTCCCAAAGTCTACATCCTTCCTTCAGATATTATGAACGTCCCGATTAACTCGGTAATTAGCAATATTCTTAGGAAAAACTCGTCCAAGCGTAGTATCCCGTGACAACTATTTCCGAATTACTTCGTCATAGCTTCCGCACTACACCTAAAAGGCCAAGATAAGTTAGGTAATCTACGGTCCTCAGCTTCAGCAGGCTCCCAGGTTGAAAGCAGTACGTCTTCCCGATTACCCGGTAAACAAAAATACAATCAAAGTGGCCTCCAATGAGTGGGGGATCTCATGTCTCCTTTTTTGGGATTACTCCCTCAAAGTTAACATGACTATACCGCCCGTCCTATCTTAGTTTGTCCAAGTCCGGGTAGAGGACTTATAAGAAATCACCAAGCCCCTGAGAACCAGGAAAATCAAGACAATTATATATACATCATAATGGGAAGTAATAAACAGCAAGTAAAACAATATATAAACACTCATAGAAAAGAAACAAACAAATCTAGGATTGACCCACTTAGGAATGGACAAGCAATAGGTCAATCTGTCCCCAACAGAGTTGCCACTTTCTGTCGCCACTTGCAAATCAGAACCGAGAGAGAATGAAATTGCGACAGTGATGATATGTAAAGAAATGTAGCAGTAAATATTTGAGATTAAGCCATCAATTGACTTATCTCAACACAATGAAGTCACCACCATACTTTATTATTTCCAAATGGAAATGGGAAAAAGCGAACAAAACCCAAAAAGATCAGGGATCGAGATACGGGGGTCAGTTATGCAAAGGGAAGGTGTTAGCACGCTAAGCATCTATGGTACTCCGTAGGATCCACTTTGTTTGGTTTCTTTCAAAAGGAGTGTCATGTAAAGGTTTACTTGCTAAAGGAAAAGAATGAATGTGTATTTGTAAACAAAAGAAAATGAAATGTTTTTTTTTTAAAATTATTTTTGTTGCTCGCCTTGGGTCGTAAGACTTAGTGCCTACGTACTCCCTCATGCAATGGGGAAGTCAGAGCACCGTAGTTCGGCTAGAAAAGACTTGTCAGTTGGTTGATTTTAAACAAGGAGATAAGTCGTCATTGTTAGGAGAGAAATCTCGACTAATGCCCACAAGGTGTGGGAAAGATGGACCCTGCGTTAGCAAGAGTGAGGGTTTGAGAGCGCCTCTAGCACTCAAGTGGAAAGGTCAACACCTTTATAACCATGGGGATAGGAGAATGTTGCTCGACTATCAATGAATCATGTCTCATATTGAAAAAATGTTTGAAGGGTAAAGGTGCTCAAGTGCACAAAAGAGTTTGAATGAGTTAAAGTGTTTTTGTTAGTTTTGAAAAAAATGTCGAAGTATGATTAAGTGAATTGAAGTTTGTTTAAAGAAAATAAGTTTTAAAAGAAAAGGCACTCGACAAGGTCGAGGTTTATTATGAAAGCGGTTTGAGTTTATAAACAAAGAAGGTTTTGAAAAAAAGATGAGAAGGTTTTGAAAATTAAAGAAGATGAGAGGAGATGAAGGGACTATCCTAAAGCATAAGGTAAAAGCTAAGGAAGAGAACCGTCTAACCAACAAGAAGCTAATACTTGACATTATGAGTCAAGATAGAATTCCCGTTCTTTGGATTGAAACCAAGCAAGGATACCAAACCTCCTGAGAAAACCAAGCTTTAATTGCATTAAGTCTTCACATAAATTGAGCAGAGTAACGACTGTATACGGGTGAATTCCAGATTACAGAAAAAGTATGTAATCACAATAACCTGCACACAAAACAAACAAACAACCCAATGTCTTGAGGTAAACCTCAAGAGCTCCAGAAAGAATATCCATTAAGGTCACAAGATCTCCAACATAGGCCAAGGTCTCTTACCCTAAGTCTAAGAAGTCCAATACTCCATAATGCCAAGGATAGTAACCAAATAGTCCAAGTATCATTAATGTTTTTTATGGTTCATGTTGATTATTAATTGTCTTTAAAAGGAAAAGAAAAGCTCAAGTGAGCAAAATAAAAATGACATAAAAGTAAATGCTCAAGTGAGCAAAGATGAAAATATCATGAAATGTAAATGCAAAAAGTAAATGGTACATAAAGTAAAAAGCATAAAATAAAAGCATAAAATAAAGTCAATTATTAGAAATTAGTGGTTAGTTGGATGACCATCTTGAAACTTGCATTTAGAACTCATTAGAGGATTGGTAGAACCAAAGCCTCCACACAACAAGTTGCATTTTATTTTTGTCAAGTATATCATCCATTTTGGAATCCTCAAAAAGTAACATTTAATGATCAACGATGTTTAAGTGATCCGCGTTGACCAAAATTGATGAAGATCCATTAGAGGATTGGTAGAACCAAAGCCTCCATACAATGAATCTCAAGGTTATTGGATCAAAGAGATCAGATTAACATACTTGGGCTTGAAAACATTGGTTTGGGCCACAAATGATCATTTATTCGAACCGAGACAAAATTTAGCGCTATGTTAAGCAATCGTAAGTGGACTTATGTTGAAGTCACACCTATTTTGAGGCCGATCAATAGAAATTTATGTACTTCATGTTTGGATAAATGATATAGAGATTATCATCCCTTAACATGTAGCACAATTAAAAAAGAAAGAGATAAGATGGAGAGGGAGGGGAATGATAAGCTAATTTGGATCACTACCTCAAATTTCTTTCATCTTTAAATTCAATCACTCATCTAGATGGATTAAAGCACTAAACATATCATTAATCCAAAGCACCAAAAATAAATCAAATAATTAGCTCTTTGGTAGATTTGAATTGATGAACATTTATCCAACTTCATCTACACCACAAAGTCCATCGAATTTAAAGAGAAATTGGATATTTAAAATTGCAATCCAAACCAACAATCAAAAGGATTGAGTAGAAAAAGAATTTTGTATCAAAACAACCCCAAAACAAGGCAAAAAATGCATTCTGTTTCTGTGTAAATTGATTGCACTACAATGCAAATCGATTTGCACAGTGATTTTTTTTCAAAATTTTGCGTGAAATGCTTCTGTGCAATCGATTGCACCAGGATAACAATCGATTGCACATTGTTATAGTAGGAAAAATAACATTACAAAAGGCAGAATTCTTGTTCAAACTTTCCATCAAATACCTTATGATCATAGATCCAATTGAGCACGAAAATTCCATCAAATTATGAGAAAATAGCACCAATGGAATCACAAATTAATGCTCAATGAATCAACCCAAAGATCAACAAGAGACCACTTTGTGAAAGATGGAAAATCCAACTTACCAAAGGTAGATCTAGAGAATTATCAACACAACTTCAAGAATTTGCTTCAATTCAACCACAAGAATCAATTGCCCAAGCTCGGATGTAGAGAATTGGTGAAGAAAAATTATTTGGATGAAGGTTTAGCTCAAAGATTAGTAAGCTTCAATGTAAAGCTTACTAACTTTTCTTGAAAATGGAGCTTTGAGTGAATTTGGTAGATGGAGAGAATTGAGATATTTTTTAGCAAAGTGATTTTGGCTATCAAAAGCTTGAGATTTGAATTAAATGAGGACTCTATTTATAGAGTTTAGGATTGGGATTAATGGTAATTTGGTAATTGATCCTTGGAGCAAAAATTTTAATTAATGATAATTCTTTCAAAAAATGAAGAAAAATTGGAGCCAAAAGTTGACAAGCTTGAAATTGCTGATTTTTTCCCCAAATTTTCACGTTGTGCAATTGAATGCACTACAATGAAAATCGATTTGCAATCGATTGCACTCTAGGAGCAATCAATTGTACAGTGAAAAAAATGAATTTTTTAACATTATTTTTCTTTGCAAATAAAGATTTTAGGGAAATAATACCGAAAAACCTTATTTGCCATATGCTTCGACTCAGTACCTACAAAACATAAATATGCAAAGACAAATATATATATATATATATATATATATATATATATATATATATATATATATATATATATATATATATATATATATATATATATATATATATATATATATATATATATATATATATATATATATATATATATATATATATATATATATATATATATATATATATATATATATATATGCATTTTGATTAGAAGTTAGTCAACAACACAAGAGCAAACTTAAAGATAGGATGCAAATGTGATGAATGAAGCTATTTATTAATGATTGTAACCAAACGACAAAATATGATATGAAAGTGCGACTGAAAAAGTTAGGGGAAAAATTTAGGGTACAAAAATAGTGTTAATCAGGTGCATGGAGAAACAGGAAGCCGATATGCTTATGAGAGAAATCCTAGAAGGTACTTTTGGAACTCATACAAATGGGCATGCCAAGGCTAGAAAAATCCTACGAGCAGATTATTATTGGTTGACGATGGAAGCTGATTGCTATCATTATATGAAGTGTTGTACTCCAAAATTTCCCCTCCCATTTTCTTCAAAACATTCTTCTAAGGTTCTCATATGCTCAAGGATACTCAAGGGTTGACCAGTCAAACCTCCTCCTAAGCAATGGGTCTACAACTAGGGTTTTGAGTTTCTAAAAGAAGATTGGGTTTCAAAGGTCTCAAGTGGTTTCCATGATTCTCCACAGGTCTTCAAAAATGTTCATGTCAAGTTTTAAGTCTTGCATCACAAGTTTGCTCAGTCAACGGCTCAGATGATTGAAAATTAACTATATTGGGTAAAAAGTAAACTATGGTCAACATACAGTCAAACTTCAAGATTTTTGGTCAACACCGACATTTTGAAGTGATATTAATCATTTGATCAAGGTTTGATCATGATTCCTCAAGGAAAGCCCTCAAATCATTAAAAGTCAAAAGTTTCCAAATTAGGGTTTCCTTAAGAGAAGTCAACTGAACTTTGACCAAGCATAACTTTCACATGCTTCATCAAATTTTCCCCAACCAAAACCTATTTTGAAGGAAATTAAATTCTCTATAACTTTTTATTTTTATGCTCAAGTCCAAAAAGTGCTTCATTTGAGAGATATGAGCTCATACATTATAGATCATTTCAAAATAACAAAAAAACACTTTTTTGTTAAGGCAACTTACATCAAGATAAAGTCTCCAAATGAAAAAAATGATCAAAAGAGTAATTGTAGAGGACATCTTGAACTTTCCAAAAAGTCCGAGATCAGCTTCAAAAGATGAAAATTGAGAGAGTTATGACCATTTAAAGTTGGAAAATGTTGGTAAAATGCATGAAATGCAAAGTGAGCAAACTTGAAATTTTGAACTAGTGGCCCTAACTTTTGATGTTCAAACTTGTTCCCAATGTGTTAAAGGCCCTATAAATCCATTCACATATTTTTTATGATTTTTATTTCTTTTATTTGAATTTTTATCCATTTAAATGCAAATAAATCAAATAAAATGTAAAAGCATTGGGCCAAGGCCCATGGGCTATTGATTTCGATCATATGGAGGACCAAGAACACATGCCGAATATGCCAAAACCATGAGAGACCTATATGGAAGCATATCTACATTTTTTTGGAAAGTTTTCAATTGGTTTTTGGAAATAATTCATTTCATGATTGCATTGTCTTCTTGCCACATTTGTTGACCCCACTCCTTCCTCTATATAAGCATACCAATACCAAATGCAATGGACACGAAAATATTGCCTCAAATACACCTCTAGAAAGATCACAAAATTCTCAAGAAAAGCAAGAATTCAAAGTCAAAATTCCAAGCATTCGCAGCCTAAGCCAATCATTCAAAATACCTCCTGGACCTCTGTAGGATGAGAATGGATGATTTTCTATGCCCATCTGCGCCTGAAACATGCATACAGGCCATGGCCGGTTTTTGATTTTTTTTTATCATTCATATTTTTTAATTCCATGTATTGTTGAATGTTTTTAACCATCCAAATCAGTTCATATGAATGTTTAGAACATGTTGCAGTCGTTATATGGAGTTTATGACATCCAGATCTTAATTTGCCATCTAAAAACCGAGTTAGGGCGTTTGCTTCACAACTCACAACACACTGGATCGTTTGACATCCTCCTTTGGGCTTAAACTTCTTTCCTTTTAGCACCCTCCAATTTTCTTCATACCAGGCCCAATATCTTTTGTTTTATTCTTTGTATTTAATTTTCTTTTACTTTTATTCAATTAAAATACAAAAACTAATTTTTATTTTAAAATAATTATACTTGGGTTTTTTATTTATTATTAATTAATTTGTATTTAAAAATAATTATACATTAGTTTTTTTAATTATTATTAACTTAATTTTCTTAAAAAAGTAGAAATAATTAGGTTTTAATTATTTTAATATCACTTTAATTATTTTCTATAAATAAAAACATCAAAAATATTTTCCAAACACTTAGAATTTTTTTTAGGTTTTAAATATCTTTTTCTTTGCTATTTAAATTCTAGAAAACAAATGTATATGTCGCACAGTTGATTTTGTAATAGCTTAGTTTATTTTCTCGCATTTTTCCTATTATGTAACTGCTCATGGGATGTAATAGCCTAGGTTTAATTTTCCGCACTTTACTTTCCGCACTTATGTATGCCTGTATGTATATATAATTGTATAGTAACTAGGTATGTATGGCAAGATCTAAAACCAAAATGTAGGAAACCTTAATCAAGATAATATAACTGAACCAAATCACTCTTGCACACATGCACCTATTGGATAGCCTCTCTCTGTTGCCTTCGAAATAACAATGGTCATGTCCCTCGAACATAGGGATACCATTAGAAAAGACCCTCGATTAAAGTCTTCATAAAGATCATAGTCCCGTGATGTCCCTCGAAGTTGCCTACAAGAAATGATCTTGTCCCTCGATGTTGCCTACGAATATATGATGACAGTCCCTTCGAATTGCTAAGGTATCCCTATATGTTGTCTTCAATGACCATAACGACGAACCTACGCCCGTCCCTTCACATCCAATGGATGAGGATACCTACCAACTAATGGTATGGATAACACCATCCCTAACGGAGAAGGAAAAGGATAACGAAAGACCTTTCAATGGGTAAGATACCCTTAATTGCTTGGTCACAAACTAAAATAATTTTCACACCTCACATTTTCGAAACAACTACTTTCAAATGCTTTATAAACACTCTTGAGGACTGATACAAGGGTTATTATAAAGCAGATTGCCTTACACTAGCATTTTTAAAACCTTTTGAAAGCACACACAAAGCAAATTAAAGTGAGCTAAGCAATTAAGAGCCCGTAGATAACTACGGATGAAAAGGGTGCTAACACCTTCCCTTTTCATAACTTACCCCCCGAACTCAAAATCTTAAAAGGTCTTTCCTATTCTTTTCATCTTTCCTTATTGGATAAAAGAAAATTCGATGGTGACTATTTCTATCTGCAACATTTGCGATAAAACGCAAAAACAAGTCAGTTCTCCCACCGTATTACAGAACTGACGACTCTGCTGGGGAGAACTAAAAGTGGGGTTACCTTAAGAGTTAGATCATATTTAAAATGCTTTACTTGCTTTATTTGTATGATTTACATTTTTGGGTTTTGCTAGGGTTTATTTTTTGTAAAGATCCTATACTCGGATTCGGGGGCATTTTAGGAAAGTAGCAATAGATCATGAAAACTATATGGTGTATACCAATATGGTTAAAGCGATGGCTACATTAGTGTGACACATTTGTTGGTTCCGGTGTCCCTTGAGTCAAGTCAAGGAGAATGTTGGGCTGCCATGTGGTGCCATAAAGCACTAACTGAACTTAGAACCTTAGTTGACACAACTTATCCATTGGAAAGTAGTGAGATGGCCGACTTTGGTGCAGACTGAAGTTGGTTGATACTCGATGCTACACTCGTTAAGATCAAACTCTCGGGATATTTCGATCGTAAATCAGATGATTGTGCTGAAACAATGCATGGGAGAAATATCAGTGATATTGAGGCTCCTAGAACCCGATTACATTTCTTAGGACAGGTTGAGCCAACTAAAACTCAAGAGGGTAATTACCTACAAACTCCATGCAAACCTTTAAACCTAAGGCTACTTGTGTGACTTGTTTGCATTCATTATCTAAAAACTTGAACTCCTTATAAAGCTTTTTTGTATTCATTACTTAACGATGTGAATTCCTTGTAGGACTTGTTTGTATCCATTATCCAATAACTTGGACTTCTTGCAAGACTTACTTGTTTTCATCACCTTACGCTTTTTCTTAGTGTATAGCATACACATCATGGCATCATGCCATAGAATTTTCATTAACCATTTCAAGGATCTCAAGGGCCCGTGATGCAGGTTATCATGAACTAGACGTCTAGCAAGGAGTAGGAGGATTTATTTTCCCCTAACCAAATGTCGCCAAAGTATCATGAACCGACATCTAGAAAAGGGCAAGGGGATTTATTTTCCTCTAACTAGATACTGTCAAAGACCAAAGTGTGTTATTCTGAGTCAAAGTCTAGAACCCACTTGGCATGGTGAGCTTGATTCTCACAGAAGGACATTCAACGACACGAAGTTCTCTAATCAAGGCTGCAGTCAGACTCAACTTCTAACATTTTCTTGTGCTTACCATACGAGATCCTTGAAAACATTTCATCTACATATCATACATGTCATTACATAACAGTTAGTTCTCAAGACAGGTCTCTCATTTTCTCATTGTTTATTTCAGTAAAAAAATGGCTCTCGAACAAACCGTCAGAGATCTCCAAGCTCAAAATGCACAATTATAGGAGATGTTCCTAAGCTTAGCCAAGGGGCAGGAGGAATTGAAAGCACTCCTCACCAAGAATCCTGAAGATAACAAGGAGGATCAATTGGAATAATTGTTAGCTGAGATGGAAAATATGAGAATCCAAATGATAGGTCATATGGCTCTTATCCAAAACTTAGCTCGGGGACAAGAAGAGTTGAAAATTCTCATCAGCAAACTTCACCAGGACGAATACAACAATACGGGACAAACGATTAGAATTAGAGATCAAATAACTAATCAACCTCCGATAAGACAAGAAGTTGGCTTGGTTGAAAGTAGGCCTTTTCGAATTGCTACTACATCACAAGCCCAACAACAACCTCGCCAACAACAACAGGGTAGTCAGCGTAAGCAGGATACATCCAAAAGGAAATCTACCAAACTCAACATGCCAATGTCGTAAGCTTTGAAACACATGTTGAAGTTGAATTTGGTCACATTGAAGGATCCCCCTCGGAGTCGCAATACCTCCTCTCCTCGCTACAATTTGAATGCAAGATGTGCATATCACTCCAACAGTTGGAGGCATGATACTACAACTGTTAGATGTTGAAGTATAAGATTCAAGACTTAATCGATGAAGGAATGTTGGGATTCACACAAGATGGACAAATTGAGTTTTTACTGTCATCCCTCAAAGGTACACCATCTGAAGTGACAAATTCAGGTAGAGAAGCTTTTGTTCATTCGAATTTTCATTTGTAATTTCTTTAGTTAATTCAAATACTTATCTTTATGTCAGACTTTAGTTGTCCCTATTAATGCATTGCATATGTTTGTCTTGAATTAACCCATTCGTTTTCAATATACTTAAGCTATGATTTTATTTCCTTTTTATGATATTCAACTCTCGATTGAAAGCTATAAGTCTTTAGAGGGAGGATAACGAAAATGATACCATAATCTCTATAATATGCTTTTGAACAGACCTTGTTGACAATGTACAGGCGTTGTTTCAAATCCTAAACAGTGGAGTTATAAGGAAGATAATCCTTAGTCAAACCCTTTGAGCCTAAGAAGTAGGAGTTTTCTTTTTCACACAAATTGAAACCTTTAATCATAACCTGGGGCAGGGTAGTTTCTAAGTTAATTCAAATGCACATGCTGTCACAAGCTTTTACTTCGTACACAACAAATAGTATCAGAGACATCCTTCCAAATCAAAAGACGGTGGTGGTTCCCCGTAAAACATGCAGTCATTATCTCTCAAAATAAAAGCCCTCTAATTCAAAACCTATGAAGGAGACTTACGAAAAAACAGGGGCATCTCGCTGACTGTAATCACAGAAGAAACAGTTCAGGAAAAAGGTAGGGATAATAAAATCAAAAATAGGTTGCTACAAATACTCGACAACAGAAAAATATTACAAAAAATGACTGCCTTCTCAAATAAACTTCCAGTATCCGAACCATCACCAAAATGTCAATCCAGACTTAATTGGAATCTAAACGCATAGTTAACTGAGTATAGGGCTGAAGAACATCACGGAGAATGGGTTAGGTACAAATAAAGTTTGAGCCTTTATCCTTTGTTTCTTAAACTGTGAACGAGGCCATGTTACAACCCTTAAAAGTCCTAACTGAAGCATAGATTATTTCGAAAGCATACTGTTACAAAAAGTATCCTAACTCCTGTAAGGCTTACTATAAATCCCGAGTTGAATTCATATTATTACAAAATTTTGTTTGTTTACTAAAAATGAATTTTCAAAACTTCAAGACAGACAAAAACTTTGCATTTTTAATACCCCTGTTTGCATATAACTAATTGCTCGACAGCAAAGAAATTCACACGACGAATATTCAATGACCAGAAATTCTCTCAATGAACAAAATCACTTCAAATGGAAAGACACTTCCAATAACAAGCCTTCCATAATCAAGGGGCATGGCATGTTATTATCCAACTCATATGTGGCAGTCGATTCAAGATTCAAAGAATCTCTCAAAAGTGCTGAATAGCCAGGGGCAGATCTCCATCTGAATCACTTGGGGCATTAAACATGAATTCCAAAAAAAGGTCACGTACGATCAAGCAAACATTTTCTGGAAGTGCTACAACACTTACTACTATGGACAATGACAATTCTTTGCACCCTGTGAACACGAACATAGTCGGAAAATACTACACATGAAAAAAAAGACTCGCTAGGTTGACTAGCCTAGGAAAAAATAAGGGCATCTCGGCGAACTAAAGAGTTCGGGAAAACATTAGGGATATATAAATAAAATTGTACACCCGGCAAATTGAAAACTTGAAAAGGCAGCTTGGGGAAAAAAGGGTATCCCGATGGACTGAAAATCTGAAAAGACGGTCCAGGAAAAAGTTAGGGATTAAAGTGTACGACTATGTCCCGTTATCTCTTGTCTATCAGTAGAAGACTCATCACCTTGATCAACATTTATCGAGGGCTATAGAAGTTGAGATAATGTTCAAGTCATCCATAAAGCCCCATAGAGCAGTTTCCACGGATCTATCCCTACAAAGTTATCTGCACAAGCTCATCTTCAACAAGAGATACATTCCCCGCAAGTCTAATATGCTTTCACGACATAAAGCAGGGCATCTTCCAGCTGTTAACATAATCATACTCACCAGCAGATCCCCCTAACGAATAAACGAGTGTGATCGTCTCCCCGACAATTTTGCCAACTTATGGAGTCCCAACCCTCATCAGAGATTAGGTCGTCAACACAATTCATAGGAATTCTCTTCACCAGCTGAGTTTATTTCTCTAGCACTATAAAATTTCCCGCAGAATTCTCTCCTCCAGCAGGACTCATCTCCTCAGCATAAGTATTCCTTAACAAAGTGTTTCTACAGCAGGGTTTATTTCCCTAACATGGTTTATATCCCCAACGAAATTCAGCCTCCCCAGCCTGAGTCTATTCCTCTAGCTCCTGTAAATCACCGACAAAACTCCTCTCTCCAGCAAAGGATAGTCCAGGCTACTATCCCCAGAGAGTTTCTACAAAATCTGAAACTGGACCAGATATCATTTAACCTTATTCTCCCAGACGAGTCGATATCCATATCAAAAACTTGGTCAGACAACACCTCGAAAGGTTATCCATCTCTTTTATCCCCATTAAAGGTATATAAGAATTAAATTCCCCAGTAGAGCAACGAACGACCAATGTTCCTGAGCTCTTCTCCCTAAGCAGAAATCAACATTCCCCAATGAAGTTTCCTCAAACAACAAGCAGGAATCCACAGAAGATCGAAGATTCATATCGACATCCCCAGAAAAACTTAAGGATTTATTTTCCCGATCAAAAATGTTATATAAATCTACCAATACAATTCAACAACATCTTACATACCCCTTGAACCTTATTCCTCTTCTAGCTTCCTCTTCTTGATTGTCTTCTTCCTCAGAAGAAGCCTCTTCTATTTGAGCTAGTTGGACATGCCCCTTGAACCTTATTCCCATGTTGAGGATGACAACCCTCTTCTTAGTCTTCTTCTTGGTGACAAGGAGTGCCATCATTTATTGCTGACCTTTGGCTAGTGTCATACCCCAAATTTGTCCTACCTGTTTTACTTTTGTCTGGCTTAGGCTTCGCATTCCATCTACATCATCTTCACTAGTTCATTTGCATATCATGAATTTCATTGAATAAAGACACCTGAGGTCCAAGAGTTCAGTGGTTTTGCAATATTATAGTTTCACAGTGTTTTCAGGAAGCTAGGATATTTTTTTGCCTCAAGGTCGTATTGAGCTTTATCTTCTTCTACAAGTCAATTGCTTATCAAGAGGTTTAAGGGGTGAAACCAAGGAATTCTTCTCATATGGATTAAAATTTTATTTGAGGAGTTTCTTGAGGGACTAAATTTTGAACTAAGATGGCATCTATTATTTTCAAAGTGGTTTGAATTTGTCATTGAAAGAGAAAGAAAACTTGGATTTGGATTGCAAATTGGAAATAATGGAAATTGATATTTCATACAATGTCTTTGGTTCACAAATCACCAATTCCTAACATCACAAGTTACAATATTCAAGATTTAAGTCATTTGGTTACCTTTCAATTTCTATTCATGTCATGACCATTTGAAACCATACAAAGGAATTTCTCATTACAAGCCCAAAACCAGCCCCACAAAATAGGCCCAAAGTTTGCACCAACCAGCCCCATAAAACTGTCCAAACAATGTTGTCCATTCTGCTACAAAACCCAATCTTGCTGTCCACTATGCAATACAGCTCCATAAACCTGCATTACATTGCAAAACAAACAATACCGTCCAAAAACCTACAAAGAAAATCTGCTAAAACTGTCAAAGTTGCTGCCAACAAATGCCAAATATTACACAAAATAGAACTCACCCAAATCTGTAATGAAAAAACAACAAATCAGCTTACAAAATTGTTCAAAACATATCAGATTTCCCCTTCCAATTCCCACCTCTAGGATGATATACAAACAATAGACAACAAAGAAAAGAGGAGAGCAAGATTGAGGAAGAGTTTTATGTAAAAAAAGGGAGATAACAATAGACATCTGGGAGAAAAGGGAGGAGATATACAAGAGTGATATTGAAAAAAAGGAAAGAGAGCCATATTGAGGGAGAGAGTTTTGTGAAAAGAAAGAGAGAAAAACACTATAAAACCAGAAAACAAAAACAACAACAACCATGAAACTATGTTGAACCTTGAAATTATTTTGAACCATAAAACAGTAGCAACCCAAAGGAAAACAAAAACAAAAAAAACCCTTGAACCCCCCTGTACAACCTTGAAGCTCTTAATACCAAGTAAGGATTGGAGCAACTTCCTGGAGGTTCACTGAAGTTGTTCTGATCATCTCAGCATCTTGAAAGGTGTTCAAACTCATAACACAAATTTCAGTTCCAAGGTAAGTCTTCTTGACTTTGAGCTTCTCATTTCAAGCATCATCAGTGACCCATTCTTGAAGATAAATGTAGATATCATACTCTTGAAGCTAACCACATGCTTGCTTTTCATGTTTATCAATTATATGTGGAAAACTGACTTTTACATGTAGCAGAGCAGTGTTAGAAACAAAATACAGTATTATGAGTCGACACATGCCTCTATGATTCGACACATATCAGACATAAGACATGTTATGAGTCGACACAAAACGCGTACATCTCGACTCATAACGTTTTATTTTGGATTTCCAAGGACAAGAAAGGTGTATGAGTCGACACAAACCCTTATGTGTCGACTCATACTATGTTATTTTTGATTTCCAAGGGCAAGAAAGGTGTTTGACTAGACACAAAACACGAATGTGTCAACAAAAACAAGAAATGAGTCGACACATACCATTATGTATCGACTCATACTGAGTTGATTTTGTTTTTCCAGAAACAAGAAGTGTTATGTATCGATGCATACATGCATGTGTTGATACATAAAAGTTAAAAAACAGTTTTCTTTTCTTTTTTACACTATCTTTACATTTGTTTTATATTCTTTTCCATTGTTGTTCATTTATTCAATATGGTTGTAATAATTTAATTAGGTTTTTTATTTATTTCATCCCCATTTATAAACTTGTACCTCCATCCCCGTATAATTGTAATAGCTTAGGATTTATTTTTGTATGTTTTAATTGTTGCTTAATTATGCATATGTCATTCGATTAGAACACATGGCCTCCTCTTGGGACCATCCTCAATGAAAAGGTATACACTTACAAATTCACACTTGCACATATTTCATAGCTTGGTCCTGGGCTTTCTTACGGTGACAAATATTTGATCGATTGTTTCGATTGGTTGTTTAGAATACTAGTGCCACGCTAGTCCCACTTTCTAGGAGCGTGCATGTAGCCACCTTGTATGGGCTTTTGATTTTCATCTTGTACATTGAAGCAACTTCTCTCCTCTTGCTTCACATACCAAGCATCTTCTTAAATGGTCTCATAGTTGAGTTTGGGCATGTCCATTCTCACGAGGTTAATCAAGTATTGCCCTTGGTTAACCATAACCCAAATTGTTCACTTTGGTCCATATACCAAGTGTTTCCATGCTGTTGGCTCCTAAATTCGACACTCTTGTTTTATTAATGTCAACCATTAAAAGCTGAAAGATGCTTTCGACTGGCTAAGTCTGTCGAAGTGCCCGTCGAAAGATGGCAAAATACTTAGAAGATTTCTTCCGAGGAAGAAGGATGGTTGCCTTCGACGTCGAAGGAGTATCTCGTCGAAGATGTCTCTTGACGAAAGTGTTCGATGGTTCAGAGTGGAGCAGTTTGAAATTCAAGCTTTTGGAGGGAAAACGGTTTCCAGCAGTTACCACGTGCAAACGTGCAAGGATCTGGAGCGTCGAGCATGGAGAACGTGCCAAATGGATTGATCTCGAAGCAGTGTAACTGCCCGACGGTTACTTGGGATGTTTTAGTATAAATAGGAGTAGACATGTAGTTTCTCGCGTGTGTTCACAATTCTATACAAAGTCACTCATATAGATTCAAGTACCCAGCGTGTGAGAAAGAATTGTTGAGAAATGTATGTGTGAAACACCAATTTTATCAATTAAAGTCATTTACTTTTCCAGAAATTTACTTACTTTCTCCTTTACATTCTTGTCGAACCTTTTACTTTAAAGCCTTGTTTATTTTACCAAGTCTTTCCTTTATGCAATTCATTTAAAGCCAATTTACTTAAAGCCTTATCCAACTTAATCAAACTTCAAAATCAACCTATGTCCTAGGATCAATCTGATCGATCCTGCGAGTAACCAAATAAGTAACCATTTGGAGGATCAGCGGTTGTTTACCAAAACCCAAGGTAAACAAATTGGCACACCTAGTGGGACTGTGTGTTGATTGTTGAAAATAATCTCATCTTTTCGAGTTGTATGTTATTGAGAAGTGGTAGAATATACACTAACGATAACAATACTGCCAGAAGAAGGGAAGAGATGGCGAATCCGCCAAACACTAACGAAATCCCACAAACGAGTGTGGGAGCAACGGTTAATATGACCGTAAGTGAAGCGACAAATGTTGGTTCGACACCAGCAGTATCGGTCACAACCACGGGGCCAATAACTTCGTTAACAGGCCCCAGAATACCTTTGGGAACTCCCCCACCAAGGGGAAATTTAGGCACAAGGCCTTTCGTTCCCCCAGGATTCATTCCACTCTATGGTATGCCAACTTCTGAAGTGGCAAGCCTGACGAATGCTGCGTCCACTTTTTCAGACCCTTTTGTGAGTGCCTCTTCGCCACTCCAAGGCTCTGGAGTAGGCATGGGGAATAGAAATAGGACCCAACTCTTAGGAGGAACGTCCCAAGTAGCCCATGGCCTTACAAATGCCTCGACAGCAGTCTTGAGGCAACAAATGGACGAAAGCAACCATGATATGGTGCAAATGTTGGCACAAACTTTGAGTACAGTGCTAAACCCTCTAATACAAAACACTACTCAATCGAATCAGCAAGTTACAGCGCAAATGACGCGTTTGGCTGACTTCTTTGGAGTACCCCCACCTATTCGACAGCCCCAAAGGGCGCAAATAAGGGGAAATCAGGGGATATTTGTAGAGGAAGAAACCACCATTAACCAGGCTCAACAGCCTGTCGAAGAAAACCTTAGGGCACGATTGGAACAACCCGTCGAGGAACCTAGGGTAATAACCCCAGAGGTAAGGTTAGTTAACAGAAACCAAAATGCTGACGAAGTGGTTCAGCATATCCAATACCAAAACATGGGCTTGGAAAACAATCTGGCAACCATGATTGAAAGGATCATGACTCAGAATGGGATGAACATGGGCTTTCGAAGGCCCAACTTTACATCTCCATTGTCAGAATACGTGTTACAAACGGACTTACCTCCTAGATGCAAAGTCCCCAAATTTACTAAGTTCTCTGGGGACACGACAGAATCTACTGTCGAGCATGTGGCGAGATACTTGATCGAAGCAGGAGACATTTCGAATAACGAAAACCTAAGGATCAAGTACTTCCCAAGTTCTTTAACCAAGAACGCCTTTACTTGGTTTACAACTCTTCCCCCCAATTCGATCCATCATTGGACCCAGTTGGAAAGATTGTTCCACGAATAATTCTACATGGGGCAAACCAAGATAAGCCTGAAAGAACTGGCCAGTGTGAAGAGACGTTTCACTGAACCTATAGACGAATATCTGAATAGGTTTAGGTTGCTCAAGGCGAGATGTTTTACACAAGTGCCAGAACATGAGTTGGTCGAAATAGCCGCAAGCGGTTTAGATTACTCCATTAGGAAGAAGCTAGACACCCAGTACCTAAGAGACATGGCCCAACTGGCCGATAGAGTTCGACAGGTCGAACGCCTCAAAGCTGAAAAAGCTAAGGCAACGAAAACTCACAAGAGAGAAAGGATAGCATACGTTGAGATGGACGACGAAGATCTAGAATCCTTCGACGACACTTTGACTGTCGAAGAAGGAGAAGTCGATTTAGCAGAACTAAAACAAGGGCCACCATACTCTTGTAAACTGTTAGTCCCCTCAAATGGGAAAAATCCCATTGGTCCAGAAAGGACCAACGATAGGTTCCCAAAAAAGACGTATAGTTTTGACATCACAAAATGTGATGAAATATTCGACTTGCTAGTTAAAGATGACCAAATGATAGTACCCCCAGGGGTAAAAGTGCCTCCTCTTGATCAAAGAAAGAAGAGAGGTTTTTGCAAATATCATAATTTTTTGGGCCATAAAACTTCTCAATGTTTTCTTTTCAGGAATCTTGTGCAAGACGCTATTGAGGAACGGAGATTAAAGTTTGCAGACAAATCCCCCATGGCTATCGACTCCAATCCACTGAAGGCTGAAGCCCACTACGCTGAACCCTCTGAGGTGAACATGATAGAGGCAACCAGGATCCAGTCGAAGAAGCCAGGAATTACCATGGTCGAAGTCTCAAAGGACCACATCAACATGCCAATCTTTGGCAGTTTTTCTGGAAATTTATCCAGGAAGACAATTGAAGCTGTCCAGAAAGCGGTCGAAAACGCGAAGTCGGAGACTGCTGAAGCACAAAAAACTGGATCAAAGCCCAGTTCCCACTTGGCCACTGTTCAAGGCCAGACGGAGAATCTGGAGATACAAATGAAGCAGTTAACTCTTGCTAGCAAAGATACAATGAATATCAACATGGTTGAACTTTCTGACCCAAAAGCATCAGAAGAGGCCATAAGGCAAGAGCAGGCTAATAAGACGGCTTTCCCTCGGGAAAACGAAAACTTGGCAGATTTTTTACAAAGATGCCAGAAGAAGAAATCAGAGGTGATGCTGTGTCCAAGATGCAGTTCGATCTTTGATAAAAAAGCTGCTGAGCACATTCAAGGCGTGAGAGCAGCGAATAAGAGAAGGGAGAATGCTGACCTTCGACATGATCCCAGAAGGGGTTCTAATCAAGACAAGAGGCCATTGACTTTTAGGCCTCCAACAAATGTGCCAGTAGACACTTGGTACAAAACCTCTGGCCGGAAAAGGCCAAGTGAGGAGAAATGGCATTCTTTCGATGTGCCAAGAGGTTCCTCCTTGACTCAAAAGAAAGAGCCTCAAGTTGCTGCACCTAAGGTTACACAAGTGTCCAGCAACTACAAGGGTAAAAATCCTATGTCTCGATCTCAATGGAGGAGATATCAAAGGAGACGAAAAGCTGAAAGGGAGGCTGCCAACGAACCTAAGGCAGAAACTAGTTCGAATGTTCCTCAAAGGAAATAAAGGAAGCCTCTAGAGAGAGAGCCAATAACCAACAGGCTAGTTTGGCCTAACCAAAGTGAGGTCAAAGACGAAGACGATGCTGAGTCCGACGATACTTTGGACATAATGGTGAATATCGTTTCAGTGCTGCCCAGAGAATTCAATCGACAGGTAGAAGTCGAAGCAAGTGACTGGGAGGTGGAGCAAGAAATGGCCAAACATAGGCCAGTGTGCTATTTTGTCATGGACAATGGCACTACTGAGGAACAAAATGGCTTCTTCGAGCCACCTACTGAGGCGATGAAAAATCACCTCAAGCCTTTATTCATAAGGGCTAAACTCGAAGAAACTACTGTGAATAAAATATTGGTCGATTGTGGGGCAACCATCAATATTATCCCTCACTCTATGCTAAGGAAAATTGGCAAAAGGGATGAGGAAATTAAGCCTCACAACATGGTCCTGTCGAACTATGAGGGCGGCATAGGGACCACTATGGGAGTGATCCAGCTAGATATCAAAGTTGGGTCTATCCTTCGACCAACGATGTTCATTGTCATATCGGCCAAACCTAACTACAATCTTTTGTTAGGCCGTGAATGGATTCATGGTGTTGGCGCTGTGCCTTCATCGATGCACCAAAGGTTGCTGCTATGGCGTCCAGATGGGATGGTCGAAAACATAGAGGCAGATCAAAGCTACTACCTTGGCGAAGTGAATCACTTGGGTGTGGCAGATTTCGACAAAAACTTGGCTCACATAGGGCCATGTCCAACACCTGACTTCGACATGGCGCCAGCGCCAAACACTTTTTGTTCCCTATACCTGCATCCTGAGCATGGTTTCCAATGGGACAGAGAAGACTTGTCCCACATAGACTTCAGTGGGTTAACTGATATCCAACCAACTGGTTGGGGAAGTGAATTCAGTGATAATGACTGAGTCACAATCTTTGAAGTGAATTTCGGCTTATGTGGCCGAAACCAAGATGATAACGGCTCTCGAAGCCGAAGTAAAGTACATGGCCACACAGGCCAATGATCAACAATTATCTGCTGTTGGCCCAGGAAAGGATTTCGATCCAAAACCCCCTGATATCATGCCAGAAGAAATGCAGGAACAGAGGCTCGACGCCATCTATGACGATGAGCCTTTAGGCTTCAAAAAGGACCCCTTGTCGAACAACATTAAAATGTTAGCACAAGATCCTTTAGAAGAAATCAACTTAGGCGAAGGATCAGAGAAAAGGCCAACTTACATCAGCGCCAAAATCGATCCAGAACTTAGGTTGGAAGTAATCCAATTGCTGAAAGAGTTTAAAGACTATTTTGCATGGGATTATGACGAAATGCCTGGTCTCGACAGAGGATTGGTAGAACTTCAGTTGCCAATCAAACCTGGGAAGAAGCCAATCAAGCAAAATCCAAGGCGCTTCGCTCCAGAAATACTGTCGAAGATCAAAACGGAGGTCGAAAGACTTCTGAAATGCAAATTCATCCGTGTTACAAGGTATGTCGAATGGATTGCAAATATTGTGCCAGTAATTAAGAAAAATGGCACATTAAGGGTGTGCATAGATTTCAGAGATTTGAATGCTGCCACCCCCAAAGATGAATATCCTATGCCTGTGGCGGAAATGCTAGTCGATTCTGCCGCTGGTTATGAATACCTGAGTATGCTCGATGGTTATTCAGGATATAATCAAATATTCATTGCTGAAGAGGATGTGTCGAAAACAGCTTTTCGATGCCCTGGGGCTTTAGGCACTTACGAATGGGTAGTGATGCCTTTTGGCCTAAAGAACGCTGGGGCAACATACCAGCGAGCAATGAATACTATCTTCCATGATTTTATTAACACTTTTATGCAAGTATATATTGATGATATTGTTATAAAATCTGTTTCCAGGAAGAATCACATTGACCACCTTCGACAATCATTCGAAAGAATGAGAGAACATGGTCTGAAGATGAACCCTTTGAAGTGTGCGTTCTGTGTGAAAGCTGGAGATTTCTTGGGCTTCGTTGTCCACAAGAAAGGAATCGAAATCAACCAGAACAAGACGAAGGCAATTCTGGAAGCGAAAGCGCCGTCGAATAAGAAGGAATTGCAATCTCTCTTAGGCAAGATAAATTTCTTAAGGAGGTTTATATCTAATCTAAGTGGGAAAGCTCAGGCCTTTTCACCCTTACTTCGACTGAATAAAGAGGGGTTCGAATGGGGGCAGGAGCAACAAGAAGCCTTCGACAAAATCAAAGGGTACCTCACTAAGCCACCTATTTTGGTGCCTCCTTGTAGCAATAGGAGTATGAGATTGTACATAGCTGCATCTGACAAAACTCTGGGAAGTATGTTAGCCCAAGAGGATGCGAATGGAGTCGAAAGACCCATTTACTATCTCAGTCGAGTTTTGAATGATGCAGAAACTAGATATAGCGAAGTTGAAAAATTGTGTCTATGTCTGTATTTTTCTTGTACAAAACTCAAGCAATATATAAAACCAGTTGATGTTTATGTTTTGTCTCATTTTGATGTTTTCAAATATATGTTGTCGAAACCTATCTTGCATAGTCGAATTGGCAAATGGGCATTAGCATTAACTGAATACTCCTTGACCTTTATTCCTCTTAAGGCAGTAAAAGGACAAGTGGTTGCAGATTTCATAGTCGACCACTCAATTCAAGTCGAGGATATTAATTATGTGGAGATAGAACCTTGGAAATTCTACTTCGATGGTTCCAGCCATAAAGATGGAACAGGGGTAGGAGTCTTGATTATTTCTCCAGATAAAATTCCAACAACATTCAAGTACAAAATATCAGGTTCTTGTTCGAACAATGAGGCTGAGTATGAAGCTCTAATTACTGGCCTTGAGATATTGTTGGAATTGGGGGCAACTCGAGTCGAAATAATGGGAGACTCAGAGTTAGTCATTAAGCAAGTCACAAAGGAATATAAATGCATAAGAGAGAATCTCATTATGTACTTTGTGATAGCAAATCGTTTATTGAAACAATTTGAAACGATCAATATTCGACACATACCCAGAGTCGAAAATCAAATAGCTAATGACTTGGCACAGATTGCATCTGGGTATAAGATTTCAAAAACGAGATTGCAAAGAGCAATCGAAGTTCGAGAGAAGATAAAAGCAACTTGTCTATCACCAACAGACTTGGAATCGACGAGACTAGGATATGCTGATCACAGTAACTTCGAGATTTCGTTCATTGATAATTTGTCAGAGCAAGATTGGAGGAAACCTATTGTGGACTACCTTCAAAATCCAGGAGCTTCGACAGAACGAAAAACAAAATACAGGGCGTTGAGTTTTGTACTCATGGGTAATGAGTTATTCAAGAAGACGCCTGAAGGGGTGTTGCTGAAATGTTTAAGTGAAACTGAAGCATACATAGCCCTTTCGACGACGCATGCTGGGGCATGTGGGGCTCACCAAGCAGGCCATAAGATGAAATGGTTGTTGTTTCGACAAGGACTATATTGGCCCACTATGCTGAAAGATTGTGTTGAGTTCGCCAAGGGTTGTCAAGAGTGTCAAGTCCATACAGGCATCCAACATGTACCAGCAAGCGAACTTCACTCGATAGTGAAGCCTTGGCCTTTTAGAGGATGGGCGTTGGACCTCATTGGAGAGATTCGACCAGCATCATCAAAGAGTCAGAAATACATATTGGTAGGCATTGATTATTTTACTAAGTGGATCGAAGCTGTCCCTTTAGTCAATGTGGACCAAGAAAATGTCATTGAATTTATTCAAAAGAACATTATCTTTAGGTATGGAATCCCTGAGACAATAACAACTGATCAAGGGTCAGTTTTCACTGGTCGAAAGATGCAGGAATTTGCTCAGGAAACAGGTTTCAAACTCCTAACATCCACGCCTTATTATGCACAGGCGAATGGTCAAGTCGAAGCAGCTAACAAAGTGGTGATTGGTTTGATAAAGAAACATGTTGGGAAGAAACCAAAGAATTGGCATAAGACGTTAGACCAGATTTTATGGGCTTGTCGAACGTCCCCAAAAGAAGCCACTGGTACAACACCGTATAGGCTAACTTTTGGCCATGATGCAGTGTTACCAGCAGAAATTTGTCTTCAATCTGCAAGGGTTCAGAGGCATTATGATATTCCTTCTGAAGTTTATTGGAACATGATGTTAGATGAACTGGTGGATTTAGACGAAGAGAGATTACGCGCTCTCGACCTACTCAGGCTTCAGAAGAAAAGAGTAGAAGACTCTTATAATAGAAAGGTAAAACCTAAGGTATTTTTGCCTGAAGATCTAGTTTGGAAGGTAATTCTTCCCATGGATCGAAGGGATCGAAGCATGGGAAAATGGTCACCCAAATGGGAAGGACCCTTCAGAGTTATCCAAACTTTTTCTGGTGGAGCCTATGAAGTCGAAGAGTTAGGTGGAGATAAAAGGCTCTTGAGAGTAAATGGTAAATATTTGAAAAAATACAAACCTATACTTCAAGAGATAAAAATAAAATAATAAAAGAACAAGACTAAATTAATCATAAAAATGCCAAAATGGAAATTTTATAAATTTCAGCCAAGATGGCAATTGTTGTCGAATAACGATTACAGAATATGGTTACAAAAGAGAATCAATCAAAAGGTAAGAGAGTCTCTGAATCGAAGATACTTGGCTTGCTGCAGCTCCAACCTCTTCTTGCACCAGGAGTTTTCCTGCACTAGTTTGGCAATCTGAGCGTCGAGGCTTTGGGCCCTCTCAGCGAATTCCAGGCCTTGTTTGATCTCAGTTTGGCTCTCGGTGTCTGAGACGGTCGAAAGAAGTTCCTCCTTGCGTACAGTGTTGGCGTTTATCTTCGCCTCTATTTCTGCGATTTATGCCCGGAAGGAAGCATTCTCTCGATCAATGGCATCGACTTCTTCCTGCGCAGATGCTTTTTGTTTCGACAACTCTGCAATTCGAGAAGTCGAATCTGAGACAGCAGTCCACGCAGAGGAGCTTTTGCCATACAACACCTCAAGCTGACTGTTAAACCCCCTTTGGCGCCTGTAATCTGCTGAGACTTGATCAATCATAGAGTGTAACTCCATGATCAAGCTTGAAATTTCTGGGGCTACAGCTTCAAAGTCGACAGCATTCAAGACCTCCTTTAAGCATGATGGAGCAGTGGGGTCCCCCTCTAAAGTCTTCATCAAGTCCCTCTTGAAGAACTGGGCCTTAACCTTCGCCAAAGCATCATCAAGGGGAGAAGTTTCAGTAGACTTCCCCGACAGGGTAGGAATTTCCTGACTAGCGTCAGACGAACTCTTACTCTCGATGATTGCATTGAGATAGCTAACAGGGTCAGTTTGTTTCAAGAGTTCTAAGTCCTCTTTTGACCTGTGCTTCGAGGAGGTAACCCTTGCAACAGTATTATCTTGGGTTTGAGGCTGTTGAATGTTAAGTGCCTCGACTGGTTGCTCTTCGACTCGGACTAGGGTAGTACCAGCGTCGACTTGTGGTTCTTCGCTAGCATCACCCTGGGGCCCTTCGCCAGCGTCATCTTGGTGTTCTTCGCTAGCGTCACCCTGGTGTCCTTCGCCAGTGCCACCTTGGTTCTCTTCGTCGGCAGCATTTTGATTTTCTTCGCCAGCATTGCCCTGGTCCCTTTCTTCATGATTCTCTTCTGACAGATCCACCACCTGAACCGCTTCTGGCTGTGGTTCTTCCGTTCGAGGCTCCTCCGCTGGTTTTTCTACTGTTTCAGCATTGGCCTCATTCTCAGTATGGGCTTTGTCATTGCCCAAGCCTTTTTCCTGAGGCCTGCTAAGTTCAGCAGATTCCAGCGTTTCTGAAGTCCTTGGCGGAGAACTTTCAGTAGTGTCCTGAAGAAGGAAAGAAGACAGATCTTCAGAGATCGAAAGAGACACAATCGAATATGGGTATCTATACCTAAATTATAAAAGGGTCTAAGAGATTACCTGTGGATTAACTTCAGCCCCAGGGCTGGAATTGTCACTTTCGACAGGCTTGTTAAGAAGAATGTTTAGTTCCTCCTCAGTTGGCTCCTCGATGATCACTGGAGGTGGCCTAGGCTTTCTCACAGCAACCTTTATTCTGACAGTTCGACCTTCAGGAGCAGGAGCAGGAACAGAAGCATCCTTCGTCAACTTTCGCCTTTTTAAGGGGGCAGGAGGGGAATCACTTTCTTCATCACTCCCAGATTCGACCACCAGTCCTGGCCGTTTCTTGGGCGAAGGTGCCTAGAAAACCAATGGGAATTCGATTTAATAATTACATCGAAAATCAAAATCGAAAGCCAGAAGAAAAATGAAGAAAGTCTGGTTACCGATATAGAAGGCCTCTTCGAAGAGCCTTCCCCCTGTTGGTTGCCTGTGGTCTTCGCCGGCGCTGTAGTCTTCGCCGGCGGTGGAGGTTTTGTTGAATGGCCTCCTCCCTGTTGGCCTTCTGTAGCCTTCTTGGCTATAGGCTTTCGAACAACTGAAAGCAAATGAAAAAGTTAACAGGCTAGCAGTCGAAGAGAAAGACAAAAAGTAATGTGAGAGAATGGACTTACATTTCTTTATTTTGTCCAACACAAGGACAAAAGACTTCTGCAACTCATTCATGATGTCCTTCTCGTCGAAGAAGTACTCAGCATAATAACTTTTCCACCACTCCTCGAAGGATGGTGAGCAAAGGAAATTGAGCTGGTAGTCAAACAGCGAGAGGATTGTTCGACCAGCATATCTTCCGATATGTTTAATGGCCGCTTCTTCTGTGTAATCATTGCAGAAGTACAGCATGGACTTCTCTCTTTGAAAAATCGGAGAAGGTAGGGTTTGGATAATACCAAACTGGCGAGATACCAGATTTGGTTGGTAGGCAATCAGACTCAAATGAGTCTTAGAACTCTTGAATCGAAGAGGCATGATCCTTGGTGTAAGGAACGCCTCCCACAGTATTGTATGCTCATCGACATTAGGACCACTCGACGCCTTTGGGTGTGGCCTTGTGAACCATGCTGGGCCTACCTGCCGTCGAGCAAATGGAGCCATAGTTGAAACAAACTCCTTCCTTCGAGCAAAGATTAGAACGAAGTTGGTAAAGGTTTGTTGAAACTCCAGTCCATCGTCCGTAGGTGTCAGCAGAGCCAGCCTGATTCCTTCGATGCGTCTATTCGCTATCGCTGGAGCCTGTTCATTTATCTGAACCTTCTTGGGCAGGAAAGATTCGAAAGTGGCGTTGAGCCACAGTTGGAGTAGCCAAAAAGGCCCAGCGAGTAGCAAACTGGCCCTGTCCTCGATATGTTTCAGAAGAGTTGCCCCATTGCTGATCGAATCATAGAGGCTAGCCAGAATCAGTTCTGCCAAACAGATGTTTTGGCGGTGATGCAGTTGAGTAGCAAGAGTGACCATCTTTTTGGTCACCTGTAGAGACTTCGAGCAAAACACAAAGCGAGTTAGCCATAAGGCTAGAAACGCTATGTGTTCGACATCCGACACAGCATCTGTCGACTTGTCGTGATAATGGTTGATGAAAGTGGTGTATGTTGGTTTGGTCTCAGAGAAGCCAATTTGGTCCTCCGACATCTCCTCCGGATCGAAGTAATCCCCGGTGGGTCGAAGGCCAGTAATAGCTGCCACATCGAAGAGTGTGGGGGTTAGCATCCCACAGGGAAGATGAAAAGTAAAGTGGGAGTAGTCCCAGAACAACAGTGAAGCTATCAGCATCTCCGGCGAGTAGTTCAAGCCTGTCTTCGACAGCATCACTAAGTCGAAGATTCCCATATCCTTCCAGATCGGAGTTTGATGCTTCTCCATCTTTGTTAGCCAAGCAACATAATCGGAGGTAAGGTTAGGGCAAGACCTGAAGACCCTAACACCTCTGTTAAAGAAGCGGAGGTCGATTTTTTCACGTGCAGGGTCTTCATTGTCTTCTGCGTCTTTCTTGGCGCATGCTACTGGTTTGAGTTTCTCGACTATTGGGAAATAGCTCTTGATCTTCAGAGCCTCAGAGATGCTTGGATTCATGGGGCCAGACATTGCAAAGATCTGGTTGGAGTATCCAACCGGGATCATCAAGTGGCGCGAGTAAGCATCGCGAACGGCGATGTCAGAAGGTTCAGGAACCCTTCGTTTGCCTGTAGAATTTACTACCGGAGCAGTGACGAAAACCTTGGGTTTAACATGTTCAGTTGGTGCGTTGGCACTAGGAGCAGTAGAAACAGAGGCCATGGTTTGGTGTTGAGTTTAGAATGAGGTTGAAGATGAAGTGAAAGAGGAAGAGTTTCTGCAAAGATAACAAGCTTGTATGGAAACATAGAAGTTTGAAGGCTAGATGGCGTAAAAAGTCCCACAATGGGGTACTTACTACTATTTATAGTAGTGGGAAAAATCCCCAATAACGAGGACATTAAATGCCATTTAATGCTGCAGGAGTTAGTGGGACGCGTGGCAGCCCCCTGCTGTTTTGGCCGTTTCTGCAGAAATAGAGGGACGCAGCGTGCGTCCTCGTTTTTGGGAATTGTCATAATGATAAATTCTGAAATGACGTTTGGTACTGCACGCCGTACTGAAAGTGACGTCCTAGGATTAAATCAATGATGGTTTTCTTGGGATTGCCAATAGTTGGTAGAAAACAACAAAAAGTGCACAAGTTAATTTGTGACTAAGCATAAAGAGACAAGTGTCGAATGACGTTTTCAAAGAATGCCTTTTTCTGTCAGAGTCGAAATAAGGCATTCTTGGGGGGCAATTTGTTGGCTCCTAAATTCGACACTCTTGTTTTATTAATGTCAACCATTAAAAGCTGAAAGATGCTTTCGACTGGCTAAGTCTGTCGAAGTGCCCGTCGAAAGATGGCAAAATACTTAGAAGATTTCTTCCGAGGAAGAAGGCTGGTTGCCTTCGATGTCGAAGAAGTATCTCGTCGAAGATGTCTCTTGACGAAAGTGTTCGATGGTTCAGAGTGGAGCAGTTTGAAATTCAAGCTTTTGGAGGGAAAACGGTTTCCAGCAGTTACCACGTGCAAACGTGCAAGGATCTGGAGCGTCGAGCATGGAGAACGTGCCAAGTGGATTGATCTCGAAGCAGTGTAACTGCCCGACGGTTACTTGGGATGTTTTAGTATAAATAGGAGTAGACATGTAGTTTCTCGCGTGTGTTCACAATTCTATACAAAGTCACTCATATAGATTCAAGTACCCAGCGTGTGAGAAAGAATTGTTGAGAAATGTATGTGTGAAACACCAATTTTATCAATTAAAGTCATTTACTTTTCCAGAAATTTACTTACTTTCTCCTTTACATTCTTGTCGAACCTTTTACTTTAAAGCCTTGTTTATTTTACCAAGTCTTTCCTTTATGCAATTCATTTAAAGCCAATTTACTTAAAGCCTTATCCAACTTAATCAAACTTCAAAATCAACCTATGTCCTAGGATCAATCTGATCGATCCTGCGAGTAACCAAATAAGTAACCATTTGGAGGATCAGCGGTTGTTTACCAAAACCCAAGGTAAACACATGCACAAAGGGTCTCATAGTTGAGAGTAGGAGCACCTACTCTCACGAGATTAATCAATTGCACCCCTTGGTTAATCATAACCCAGTTTAATTCCCATACACCAAGCAGTCCATTCACACCTTTCATGATACTACTCATTTTGTCATCACTTTTGCCATGGCCACCATGCATGATCACTCTTCACCAACACTTTCTCCTTTTACTTTATGTTTATTACATGTTCCCTTAGGATGATAGTTTCCTCTTCTTTAAGGTGCGAACAAATTAGACCTTAGGTTGGAACCCATGAATGACAACATTAGGGTAAACTTTCCCCTTTGACTTTTCTTTTGTAATTAAGATTAAAACTTATCATTCACAAATCAAAAATCTAAAAACACTTAATCATTATTCAAACTCATTTAAAACTCTCAAAACACTCAACCAATCAAAATCTACCCAAAGGGCATGTTATCTCCGTTCTACCGTGATACATGTCGTGCCTATTGCTAGAATGCGTGCGTTAACATCGCCCACTAAAAAACAAAAACAAACCAAAATTTTCTAGAAGAACTATGGTGTTCTGATTCCTTTACTGGATACGTAGGCAAAGGATCGCGAAACCCTCACGAACGCACTAATAAAAAACCTTTTCTTTCCTCTTAAGCAAGTATAGTTATAGATAAACACATCCTTAGGGACAAACAAACAAAAATGGATCTCGTTGAGTACAACGGACGTGAGGGGTGTTAATACCTTCCCCTCGCATAAATGACTCCCTTACCCTTACTCTTGGTTGCAAGACCATATTATCCATTTTCTTGTGGTTTTCTCGATATTTCCCCTTCCTTCGGAATAAATAAAGTTTGGTGGAGGCTCTGTGTTTTCTGCCAGTAGCTTTAGCTGGCGACTCTACTGGGAATTTTTATTTCGCGAGTCTCTCCTAGTTTTGTTTATTTTTCTCTTTGGGTGTTTACTTATTTGTTTTATTTGCTCTACTGCTTTATTTCTTTGCTTTATTGTTTACTTTTGTATATATTGCATTATATTGTTGCTGCTCACATATTCTGGATATGCTGTGATGTTGGGTTGGTGTTGGCTGAAGATTTTGATGATACAGTTCGAAACGAAGCAAGTTGGATGTTTCGTTGGAATAAAGCAAGATGTTATGGTTCATAATGGTAGAAGCAGTTCTTCGAATGAACATGTCAAAGCTTGGAGCTTCGAGTGACAGTTATGGAGATATATTTAAAAGAAGTCTCGAAGTGGTAACGAGACTGTGTCCAAGAAATGAGTACGAAGCGGAGAGTGCCAAAACATTTGAAATTCAAACACAAGCGGGATGTTCGAAATTTAAAATATATGCGCTGGAGCATTCGAAGACGCGTGGAAGCTAGAGAGGAGCAGTGCTCTGCATGTTCTGAACGTGGCAGAATCTTATAGGCAAGACCGTTATGGTCGAAGTAGTATAAATAGAAGTCTTAGCGTTAGGATTTCGTGTGTCATATCTATTGTACAAAATTCAGTAAACATTCAAAATACCACATGGCTAGGGAAACGAATGCTCGAACAATGTACGTATGATAACACCAAATATTTATGATTCAGCAAAACTCTTTATCATTTCCAGTTTATCTTCTATCTTCATGTCAATATCATTCAAAAGCCTTTACATTAAAGTATTTTCATTCAAAGTCATTTACTGATTTCTTGCATCTAAACGCTTTCTTTCTATTTCAAATCCTTTACATTTCAGAAATTCTTGTACATTTCATGCTTTTATCTTCATGCTTTTGTCATTTGAATACCTTTTCATTCAAAGTCATTTACTGATTTCTTGCATTTAAACACTTTCTTTCTATTTCGAATCCTTTACATTTCAGAAACTCTTTTACATTACATGCTTTTATACTTCAAAGTTATTTACTTGTTTCTTGCAGTTTTACATTTCTTTACAATCGAATCTTTATTCATGCAATTTAGTTTCGCACGTCTTTACTTGATCATGTCATTAGATCTTTTTAATATGGTAATCGAAGTAAGTTGAACGCCTACACTACATTCTAAATACTAACCATGAATATCAGTTCTACAATGAGAATTATCCAAACGACCAATACACCATAGGATCAATCTAGTCGATCCTGCAAGTTACCAGAGAGATTAAATAACAGTCATTAAGATTATTTGATAGTTTGGAGGACTAGCGGTTGTTTACCAGAAATCACTGTAAACAAATTGGCACACCCGGTGGGACCCTCATTGGTCGTTACGAAATTTAGAACAAAGTAAAAAAAAATTGTTGAGACATAACCATTGTAAAAGTACTTTCTGAGTGATAAGTTCGTTGTTATATGAACCTTAGAAGTGGTAGAATAACCAATAACAACCAACCCTTACCCAGAAGAAAACGTTTAAACAAGATGTCTAATCCAGACAATCAACAGGGGGAACAAAATATCCCACATGCAACAGGCACTAATATGTCCGCTTCGACGGGAACATCTAATACGATCCCTTCGAACGCACAGTCTGTTGCATCTTCTACCAGTAGTATAGCCATGAATGGGACAAGTGGCATGTCGACTAACAGTTCGATCCTAGGAAATACAGGAACCATTGGTTATCCTGGGGGATTCGTCCCATCATCAGGGACACAAACCCATTTCGCCACCCCACTAACTAGACCACCCGGGTTCGATGCTAACAAACATAGAAATTCCTCTTATGGGATGCCAACATCTTTTATGGCGGGTCTGCACACTTCGACATCGAATACGTCACCACAATTAGGGTCTGGGTCTGGGGCAAATCAATTTATGACAAATAACCAAGGGTCAGTGGGTTATAGTGCAATGCCTATCTTAACCACAGAAAATCAGTTGGCCTTTAGGCAATTAATGGATGACAGTAACCATAATATGATAGGAGTATTAGCGCAAACTATGCAGGAGATCTTTGCCCCAATAGTACAAAATGTAACTGTGACAAACAGAGAAAACGCGGATAACATGAGTCGAATAGCAGATTTTTTCGCTCCCCCAGAAAGGCGTAGGCAGAATCAGGCGGGAGTTCGAGCAAACGTACCTATCATAGAACAAGTTGCTGATGACCCACCCTATAGACCAGCCAGAGAGGGGGTTAATTTGGGGGCAAGGGCACAAAGGTTAGAAGCCCCAATGATTCAAGGCCCACAAAGGGAAATTATGGAACCAGGGGCAAGGATCGAAAGGTTAGAAGTCCCAGAGTTTCGAGAAGAACAACCTAGAGGAGTTGTCATGGTGGGTCGAAATCAAGATGCTGATGCAGTCATTCACAGAATTCGAAACGATAACATCTTGGCAGAAAATAATTTAACCACCATGATAGAGAGAATCATGGCCCAGAATGGCCTCAACACAGGAATTAGAAGGCCAAATTATGCCTCTCCTATATCAGATTACATAATGCACACTGATTTACCAAGGGGATATAAAGTCCCTAAGTTTACAAAGTTCGCTGGAGATACCAATGAATCAACAGTCGAACACATAGCCAGGTATCTAACCGAAGCAGGAGATATAGCAAATAATGAAGACCTTAGGATCAAATATTTCCCAAGTTCCCTAACTAAGAACGCTTTCACATGGTTCACCACTTTGCCTCCTGGGTCCATAGATACTTGGGCTCTGTTGGAGAGATTATTCCATGAACAGTTCTACATGGGACAATCTAAAATAAGTCTGAAGGAACTAGCCAGTGTCAAGAGGAAGTTTACTGAACCCATAGATGACTATCTGAATAGATTCAGGCTCTTGAAATCTAGATGCTTCACAGTAGTTCCTGAACATGAGTTAGTCGAAATGGCTGCTGGCGGCCTGGATTACTCTATTCGAAAGAGATTAGATACACAATACTTGAGGAACATGGCTCAATTAGCCGATAGGGTTCGATAAGTCGAAAGGCTAAAGGCCGAAAAGGCCAGAGTTTTTAAAAATAACAAGAAAGAAAGGGTCTCCTATGTTGGAGCTGAGGAAGCAGAAGATTACCCTGAATTCAAAGAGGTCGAAATTGATCTCGCTGAATTAAAACAGGCCCCACCTTACTCTTGCAAATTATTAGTTCCCACAAAAGGGAAAGAAATTATTGAAAATGAGAAAAGTGACAAATTCCCAAAGAAGGTGTATACCTTCGATGTAACTAAGTGTGACGAGATTTTTGATTTACTTGTCAAAGATGGCCAACTCATTGTGCCATCAAATGTCAAAATACCTCCTTTAGATCAAAGGAAGAAAAGAGGATTTTGTAAGTATCATAGTTTCCTAGGCCACAAAACCTCACAGTGTTTTCTTTTCAGGGATCTAATTCAAAATACAATTAAGGATGGCAGATTGAAATTCGCTGACAAACCAAAAATGAAAGTAGATGAAGATCCTTTGGATGTCGCAGACACCAATTACTCCGAGCCTGTATGCATTGGAGAAATCAATATGGTGGAAGAAGATCAAGATGACACTCCATTAGGAGAGAAAGGCACTGAGAATGAAAACTGGGTGTTAATCGAAGTCAACAAGGGGGTCACTGAGGACGTCCACAAGCAACCAGAGGCTTCGATCGAAGCAACACCTTTAGCTGTTGCAAAAGAAATCCAGGCTACTGAAGGCCAGGAAAACCAAAAGCAAGAGTTGACACAGGTTACTGAAGGCCTGCGGCTAAAATTGGAGAAAGTCCAGATCACAAAGCCACCCTCCCCTCAGAAAGAAATATGGGATACTTTAGGAGAGCCCAGTGGAAAGTTTGACTACTTGGTAAAGTATTCCGCCCCAAAAAGTTCAGAAATCCAAATTGAAGATATAAAACCTACAGGATGGGGGGATGATGACATAAAGGGGGAGGATGTAGATGTAAACATGGTGAATATGGAGAGACCTCGTTCTGAAATGGAGGAGGTGGAGAGATACTTAGAAAAAGAAAAATATAAAATGGAGGATAATTATGCTGGGGATGCCAGTCTTAAAGATTACCTCATGTTGTGCCACAAAGGAGATGCGGAAATGATACTATGCCCTAGGTGCAGCATCATCTGCAACCAGAGAATTGCTGCAAATTTCGAGAGGGTACAAAGGGCACGAATTGGCATCAATTGGCGCCAGGATAACCAGTTATTCAAGTGTTACCCTAAAGCTGGAGAAAGTTTGTTGGAGTTTTTGCTTCGCTGTTACAAAGGGGCAACCAAATGCTTGGTATGCCCAAGGTGTTCTGCAGTGTACGATCAAAGTATGGCCAGGGCCTTCGAAACAATCCCTTTCTCCCCATGCTGGAACCACCAAGAGACTGGTCAGATGGGCCAACGTTTCGATAGCAAATACAATCAACGAAGGCCTGATAGTCCTCATCCCAAAGGCGCTCGAAGAGTGACGTTCAAAATTCCTGCTGAAATACCAACAGATAAATGGCTGCAAGTCAGAACTGACAAGGGAAAAGACAAATGGAGAAACAATGAACGAAACGCACGCCACGCTATGACATATAGAAGGCAGTTCAACATGGCGAAGAGGGAAGAAGTGAGGTTAGAAAACTACAAAGGAAGAAACCCCATGTCAAGATCTCAATGGCGAAGGCAACAGAGAATTCGAAAGGCTGAAAGGGAAGCTACGGCAAATAAAGGAGCAACTTCGATAAAAAACCAAGGGGAATCAAGCACCAACAAACCCACACCAAATAATCAAACTGAGGACAAACCCCCAGTTAGTAGGAGACTATTCTCTGAAGCACAACCAAATGAATCGAAGGAATACACTCCAGGTCCAGAAGAAGACGAAGATATGCTAACGGACAACTTCGAATCAGAGGGGGAGTCTTCGCTCAATATCAATTGCAACGTGGTATCTGTACTACCTTGTGAGTTTGGACAGGAAACTGAAATCGAAGAGTATGAGGAGGATGATACAATAGATCTGATGAAGCATAGGCCTGTGTGTTACTACGTGATGGATAACGGAGCTGTCGAGGAGCAGAATGCTTTCTTCGAACGCCTAGAGCCAGCTATGAAAAATCATCTGAAGCCATTATTCATTCGGGCAAAGGTTGGTGCCCATGGCGTAAACAAGGTTTTAGTGGATGGGGGCGCTGCAGTTAACTTAATACCCCATTTCATGCTGAAAAAGTTAGAAATACGCGAAGGTGACATCAAACCACACAACATGGTTCTGTCCAATTATGAAGGGAAAGTAGGCCAAACATTGGGAGTAATTCAACTGGACTTGACGATAGGATCAAGCTGTAGGCCCACCATGTTCATGGTGATCGAAGCCAAGGCCAACTACAACTTGTTATTGGGAAGAGAGTGGATCCATGGCGTAGGAGAAGTTCCTTCGTCAATGCACCAGAGGTTGGTTTTATGGAGAGAAGATGGGATCGTGGAGAACATTGAAGCGGACCAGAGTTACTTCATGACAGCAGTCAACTTAGTTGACAAGAGGAATTATGACAAACATTTGGCCAAGATTTCTCCTTGCGTCCCTAATGATGAAATCAACGAAACCAGGAACGCACACTAATATATGACCCTCCGCCATGATGGCATATATTGGGATAGAAGAATAGTCAGTGAAGATGAAGGAGTCGAAGATACTATGCAAAGACGGCCAACAGGCTGGGAATTCGTCAACCTTGCTCATGATTGAGTCCTCCTTATTCGAAAGGATTTCGGCCTATATGGCTGAGAACGAATCGAAAGCGGCCTTAGAGGCTGAAATAAATAAATTGGCTGTAAAGGTGAACGAAATAAATGGGGATGGCTCGAAAGACTCACCCTTTGAAGAACACGAAATAGATCAAAGGCTGGATGCCATCTATGATAAAGAACCCTTAGGCTTCGAGAAGGACCCCATAGACTCGGGTGCCAAAATGTTGGCGCAGGATCCACTCGAAGAGGTGAATTTAGGGGATGAGAACACGAAAAGAATAACTTATATAAGCGCAAAACTTAATCCAGGCCTCAAGCAGGAAGTGATCGAAGTCCTCAAGAGAAACAAAGATTGCTTCGCGTGGGATTATGATGAAATGCCTGGTTTAAAGAGGGAGTTAGTGGAGCATAGACTTCCAATCAAGGATGGCAAGAAGCCCATCAAGCAAACTCCTAGAAGATTTGCACCAGCGGTTCTCACAAAGATCAAAGCTGAGATCGAAAGGTTGTTGTGCTGCAGATTCATCAGAACCATAAGGTATGTCGAATGGTTAGCAAATATAGTGCCTGTTATTAAGAAAAATGGCTCTATGAGAATTTGCATAGATTTTAGGGATTTAAATACTGCAACCCCTAAAGATGAGTACTCCATGCCTGTGGCAGAAATGTTAGTAGACTCTGCTGCGGGATTCGAATATTTAAGTATGTTAGATGGATACTCTGGGTACAATCAGATTTTTATTGCTGAAGAAGATGTTGCCAAGACAGCATTTCGTTGCCCAGGAGCCTTAGGCACCTACGAATGGGTGGTGATGCCTTTTGGTTTAAAGAATGCTGGGGCAACTTATCAAAGGGCAATGAATTCGATTTTCCATGATTTCATTGAAACCTTTACGCAGGTGTATATTGATGATATAGTCATCGAATCTATATCTGCAGAAACCCATTTGCATCATTTGAGCCAATCATTCGAACGAATGAGAAAACATGGCTTAAAGATGAACCCCCTTAAATGTGCATTTTTGTGCAGGCTGGAGATTTCCTTGGCTTTGTGGTTCATAAAAAATGAATCGAGATCAACCAAAATAAACCAAAGTGATAATAGAGACGAAAGCACCTACGTCAAAAAAGGAGCTGCAATCTTTGCTAGGGAAGATTAACTTTCTCAGAAGGTTCATTTCGAATCTAAGTGGAAGAACCCAAGCTTTCTCTCCATTGCTTCGTTTGAAGCAAGGCCAAGCCTTCGAGTGGAACGAAGCCCATCAGGAGGCATTTGACAAGATAAAAAGATATCTCTCTCAGCCTCCCATCTTGTCTCCACCTTCATGGGGAAAGCCCATGAGATTGTACATATCTGCCTCTGAAGTTAGTATGGGTAGTATGTTAGCACAAGAAGATAGCAATGGCATCGAAAGAGCCATATACTATTTAAGTAGGGTATTGAATGATGTAGAGACTAGATATAGCAATATAGAAAAGCTATGTCTCAGTTTGTACTTTTCTTGTATGAAACTTAAGTATTATATAAAGCCTGTTGATGTTTATGTTTCATCTCATTTCGATGTTATTAAACACATGCTTTCGAAACCAATAATGCATAGCAGGGTTGGTAAATGGGCTTTAGCCTTAACAGAATATTCTTTGACTTTCATGCCTTTGAGAGCTGTGAAAGGCCAAGTAATTTCTGATTTTATTGTGGACCATTCACTGGTTGAAAAGACTGTCATGGCTTACGTTGAAATGCAACCTTGGAAATTATACTTTGATGGTTCGACCCATAGGGATGGTAGTGGTGTTGGAGTTCTCATAATTTCTCCTGAAGGAATTCCAACAAAATTCAAGTATAAGTTAGATGGTCCTCGTTGCTCGAACAACGAAGCTGAGTACGAAGCGCTTATTGTTGGACTTGAAGCTTTGTTGGAATTGGGGGCAACTAGAGTCGAAATTAAAGGAGACTCAGAGTTAGTGGTCAAGCAAATAACAAAGGAGTATAAATGCATAAAGGAAAATCTGATGACATACTTCGTCATAGTTAACAGGCTACTTAGAAAATTCGAATACATGGATATTCAACATATACCAAGAATAGAAAACCAAGAAGCAAATGACTTAGCACAGTTGGCTTCAGGTTATAAAGTTTCTGCCAAAAACTTTGAGGATTTGGTTGAATTAAGAGGTAGAGTTATGGCTACTAGATTCATACCATCAGATCTAGAGAGTATAAAATTAGGTCATGCTGAGAAACAGGGATTCGAAGTACTAGCCATAGACACCTTATCAGATGCAGATTGGCGAAGTCCACTTGTGAGTTATTTAACAAATCCAACTTTGAATGTTGATAGGAAGATAAAATATAGAGCATTATCATATGTCCTCATGGGAAATGAATTGTTCAAAAAGACCCAAGAAGGCGTATTACTGAAATGCCTAGGAGAAAGTGAGGCGTACTTAGCATTGTCAGAAGTCCACAATGGGGCATGTGGGGCACATCAAGCATGTCATAAAATGAAATGGTTGTTATTTCGATATGGCATGTATTGGCCCAGCATGCTCAAAGATTGTATAGACTTTGCTAAAGGGTGTGAAGAATGCCAAAAACATGCAGGGATTCAACATGCTCCTGCAAGTGAGTTGCATTCGATCATTAAACCATGGCCCTTTAGAGGATGGGCATTGGATTTAATAGGAGAAATAAATCCTGCTTCATCTAAAGGACAGAAATATATCTTGGTAGGAATAGATTATTTTACCAAGTGGATCGAAGCGATACCATTGGTAGCTGCTGATCAAGAGGCTATTATTGAGTTCATACAGAAACAAATTATCTATAGGTTCGGATTGCCAGAGAGCATAACCACAGACCAAGGTTGTGTTTACTGGTAGGAAGATGCAAGAATTTTCTCAAGAGATGGGGTTTAGATTACTGACATCAACACCATATTATGCTCAAGCAAATGGTCAGGTCGAAGCAGCCAATAAAGTGATAATAGGATTAATTAAGAAACATATTGGTAAAAAGCCAAGGAACTGGCACAAAACTTTGGACCAAATACTATGGGCCTGTAGAACATCTCCTAAAGAAGCTACTAACACCACGCCTTTCCAACTAACATTTGGTCATGATGCAGTTCTGCCAGTAGAAATTCATCTACAATCAGTTCGAATTCAAAGACAAAACGAAATCCCATCTGCATTATATTGGGAGATGATGATGAATGAGTTAGTTGAGTTAGATGAAGTTAGATTGCATGCATTGCAAATCCTAATGAGACAAAAGGAAAGGGTAGCCAGGGCATATAACAAAAGGGTGAAAGGAAAAGCATTCACTATTAATGACTTAGTCTGGAAAGTCATATTGCCCATGGACAAGAAAAATAAAACATTAGGTAAATCGTCACCTCATTGGGAAGGACCTTTTTGAATAATAAAGATATTTTCAAACAATGCATATGAAATCGAAGAGTTGGCTGATGATAAGCGAATCCTAAAGGTTAATGGGAAATATTTAAAGAAATATAAGCCACTCATGCAGGAGATTCGAATAATAACAACGTAATCAAAACATCATAAAGGAATGCCAAAATGGTAATATAGGATTGCCAAAATGGCGTTGTTCGGATATTACAGACCAAAACCAAATTTCAAAACTAGTTAAAACTAAGATTTAAAAATAGGCATTATTCCTCAATCTATTAAAGGTACTCCGAAAGGACTCAAGCCTTTGTTGAGTGAAACGCCTTGCTCCTTCTAGGGTAGCTACTTCTCCTTTAAGTTGCTCTGCTGCCTCCATTTCTGCAAGTCCTTTGTTGAGGAGCTCTTCGAACTGATCACCAGCAGTATTGGTTTCGTAGGCCAATTGTTGTTGTTGAGCCTCCTTAACCTTTTGTTGAAGTTCTTGAATTTGCTTTTCCCAGAGAAGAATAGACTCAGCTCGAGCTTCATAGTCAGTTTTGGCTTGCTTTATGTGCATGGCTTGATCTTCAGCTTCTTTAGAGAGCTTCGAAGCATGCTCATAAGCAGCGTCCATGGCTGTTCGTTTCTCTTGGACCTTTCTGGTAGCAAATTCGTCTTGGAGAAGACACCCAGTCACGTTGTCTAACAGAGATTGAAGATCGAATAAGATGGTGCTGACTGGCAAAGAGCAGGTGGCGAGGTTAACTTGCGTAAGTAGCTTCTTCATGGTATAGCAAGCTGTACTATCCTGTTTGAGCACTTCGAACAAGTCCACATCAAGGATTCTTCTCCTAATTCTGTTAAGGAGTACAACTCTATCATCTGAGGGCAACGGATTGCTAGTCGAACTAGTACCAACCCTAGCAAGAGGAATATCCCTTTGAGCTAGTTTCGCCTTCATATACCCAATTGGGTCATTTCGTCTCAGGTGAGCTAGCTCCTCTTCAGTCATTTGAGATTGAGACGATTGAGGAAGTTCCATGCGTAAGGGAGTCACATCCATTTCGACTTCCATGGGCTCATTGGTCCGGTCACCGTCACCTTCACTCATTTCCTGCTCATTGCCTTCTTCATTATCAACCAGATCCACCACTTCGATATCATTGTTCTCACTGCTATTGGCATCTGACTCTGTTCCAGCAGTCGAACCATTGTGGGCATCTTCTTCCTCAGATCCTTCCTCTGCAGATTCTTCATTTTCTTGATCAGAATCAGCCTTCTCTTCTTCAGCATGAATGTCCTTTGGGTTCTCTTGAAGGGTTTCGAGAGGGGACTTTTGAAGAGAAGTTTATGGTAAAATCTCTGCAGATGCATGAAGCGTTGCTTCATTCGTTTCTTTCAAAGGAGGAGAAGTACTTTGGTCATCTTGCTGCTCTGAAGCCCCAGTCAGAACCGCCATGTTGGAGGATCCTTTGTTTTGCACCAGGTTACTGGAGTCCCCATGAGGAGAAGAGTTGATGGGAGCAGCAGTCTTTGATGGAGAAGTCGAAGTGGTAAGAGTTGGGTTCAAAATCTCCTACAGAGGAAAAGAATATTAAGAGCACGCACCAAGGTAAGGAATAACTATTTTGTTAAAAATTAGAGTTCAACTTACCTGTGGATTCTCAGAAGAGAGGTTGCTATCTATATGTTCCAACATTACGTTGGAGGTCGAAGGTGGATTTTTGGATTTAGTTGAGGGAGCAGCATCTCTGGAATCAAGTCCAGAAATGCCAGTTGGTGCAGCGCCTTTAGAAATTTCTTTCTTCTGCTTCTTCTTCGAAGCAGTTGGTGAATTCCCTCCAGCATTGGGATTCTTCCCAGTAGTGTTGGTTTTTCTTTTCTTCGGAGTGGTTGGTGGGAGTTTGTTAGTCTAAAAAGATTTAAACATGAGTTAGATCCAAATCATGAAACTCAGTTTATTCGAAACATCAGGGCTAATTGAGTACCTGTGGAGTTGGAACAATTGTTATGACTGTTGTTGTTGTTGTTGCAGTAGTTGTTGTTGGTTTCGATAAGGTCACATCATCAGTAGTTTCGACAGATGTTTGGGAGGCACTTCCTTCCTTAAACTTCGAAGCAACGGTCTTTATCCTGATGGCTGAAAATCGAAACAATTAAGGTAAAAGTTAAAAATGTAGAAAGTAAGAAACATTTGGGATTTTCCCAAGCATTCACACCTGCGCCTTGATTAGATATAATCGACATGGCAGAAAGGTCATAGCGAAGATGTCCTGGGAAATCATGGAGCCAATGACGATCCCATGTCACAGTCTCAGATGGCTTTGGTTTCTTTTGAAGATATTTGAACATTTCTTTGCAAGTGAACCACCAAGGGTATGGAGGAAACCAAGCCAGAGCCAGTTCTGAGGTAGGCAATCTAGGGAATTTAGGTGGATGCATTTCGAGTGCCAACCTATACCTATCCTCAAGTGACAACCCTGAAGGAAGTTTTAGCTTAGAAATTTTTTCTTTAAATTTTTCCTTCAAGGTCTCAGCCGCTTGATGCACAGTGGATTCCAAGTGTGTGGGATCATAAGTGGTTTCGAAATAATTTTGAAAAGCCCTAATCTCTTTGGCGTGAGTGAACATACCTTTCTTGGAGTGTACCTGCACATCGAACGCATCAGTTAGTTTCTGTTGAATATAGGGGGTATCGAACATATAAGATTGGTAGAACTTTGTCCACCATTCCAGAAAACCCTTTGCTGTGAAGTGTGTGGGTTCAAAAGGTATTAGTTCGAAGTGGGCGAAGCCTTGATATTGTTCCTGTTGCAATTTGGCTTCTCTGGATTTAAAAGTTTGACCAGAAGTGATGGCACTTTCTGTTTGGAACAGAAGTTCAGGGATTAGTTGGCACAGGCCAAATTGTCTAGAAACAAAGTTGGGTTGATAAGCAAAAAGGAAGATTTGATTCTTGGAAGGAGTGATTCGTGAGGAGATTAATCTGGGAAGCAAAAAGGCTTTCCAAATATCTTGAATTTCTTTGCTTTTAACTGCTTCTGAGAGAGCCATGGTGAACCATGATGGTCCATGAGTCCTTGAAGCAAAGGGCGCCATGGTCTCTTCAAATTTGTGTCTCTTGGATAAAATCATGATATAGTTTGAAAAAAGGACCTTGAAGTCATCTTTATCATCGTTTGGGGTAAGTTTTCGCAGCCTTGTACCTTCAATGATTCTATCCGCTATCTCCAGATCTTGTTCAGCAATAGTGTTAGCAGTTGATAGTGAGGGTTCAAATATGGCATTAAGCCATAACTGGAGTAACCAGAAGGGGCCAGCTAGAAGGATGTTTTTGGGAGTGTGGGATTTCAAACTCGAAACGGCTGATCTTAAACTTTCATAAAGATCAACAAGTAACAGTTCTCTTAAACACACCCTCCTATTCTCATGTAAGTCTCTAGCTAGAGGGATGAACCTGCTTGCTACCTGTAAGGACCTGCTGCAGAATACATATCTTGATAACCATAAGGTGAGGAAAGCAATATGTTCCACATCAGACACACTATCTCCTTCAGTGTGGTAGTGGCTAATGAACTTTGAAAAGCTGGCTAATTTGACTTCGAAGTCAATAATACTGGAGTGCTCTTCATTGTCAGGGATGTAGGTTTCTCCTACTGGTGACAAACCAGTAATGGCTGCTATATCAAAAAATGTGGGTGTAATCATTCCCCCAGGGAGGTGAAAGGTGTTGTAGGTGCTGTCCCAGAAATATAAGGACGCAAATAATAATGGATGACTATAGGTGAAGCCTGGTTTCGATAACTTAATCAAATTGTAAATTCATAATTCCTCCCATTGCTGGGATTTCTTGGCTTCTACTTTGGTAAACCAGTTTTGGTAAGCTGTGTCAGAGGTAGGGCAGGATCAGAATGGTTTAAAGTTGCTCTTCACATAGTCTAGCACAAAGGGGTCTTTTGGGGGAACGATTGGAGTTTCCACGGTTGTCGAATCAGAAGACTCGCCTGTCTTAGGGATATCCATTTTATTAAACAAAGGCTTAAAGTTATAACAAACAGGGAAGATTTTTCTAGTATCTTTTAAGATTTCAAAGATTGTAAGAGGACCCATCAGAGCAAACCTCTTTCCAGCAGCATTAGTTGGAATTAGTACCTGAGAGGCGTAAAGCATTTCCTTCTCTTTGGAGATCATTTGGGGGATAAGCACAAATTGACCTTGATAAGTACCAACCTTGCTTTCCATTATTGTTCCTGTGTTCTTTCCTTTCTTTTTGGAAGTTTTCTTCAGTTGGGATGATGTTGTAGAAGACATTGTTGAAGATTGTTGGAAGTTTTAGGGTTTCGGTGAGAAGAAAGGAAGAAAAAGTTTCAGGAAGTGGAAGAGAATAAAAGACTACGTTGATTGGTTTTTATAGTGTGGAAGTTTAAACATCCACTAAGTGAGACTAGGATACGTGGGAGTCGTGGGTTGGATTGAGAAGGAGGTGGCGTAAAGGCTGATATTGGTAATAGGCGTGATTAATAATAATCATTGTTTTATAACTGCACCATGCTGTGAAGTACTGATTCAAGACGGTTAAGGAATTCAAGAGGCGTCGTGATTGACGTGACTGGAGTCATACTCAATAAATGTTACGATTACTCAAAGGTCACATCAAAATCTTGCATATATATTTAAAATAAGTGTTTCTCAAAGGATCTAAATACATATTTTAAAGGGGCATTTTGTTGGCTGAAGATTTTGATGATACAGTTCGAAACGAAGCAAGTTGGATGTTTCGTTGGAATAAAGCAAGATGTTATGGTTCGGAATGGTAGAAGCAGTTCTTCGAATGAACATGTCAAAGCTTGGAGCTTCGAGTGACAGTTGTGGAGATATATTTAAAAGAAGTCTCGAAGTGGTAACGAGACTGTGTCCAAGAAATGAGTACGAAGCGGAGAGTGCCAAAACATTTGAAATTCAAACACAAGCGGGATGTTCTAAATTTAAAATATATGCGCTGGAGCATTCGAAGACGCGTGGAAGCTAGAGAGGAGAAGTGCTCTGCATGTTCTGAACGTGGCAGAATCTTATAGGCAAGACCGTTATGGTCGAAGTAGTATAAATAGAAGTCTTAGCGTTAGGATTTCGTGTGTCATATCTATTGTACAAAATTCAGTAAACATTCAAAATACCACATGGCTAGGGAAACGAATGCTCGAACAATGTACGTATGATAACACCAAATATTTATGATTCAGCAAAACTCTTTATCATTTCCAGTTTATCTTCTATCTTCATGTCAATATCATTTAAAAGCCTTTACATTAAAGTATTTTCATTCAAAGTCATTTACTGATTTCTTGCATCTAAACACTTTCTTTCTATTTAGAATCCTTTACATTTCAGAAACTCTTGTACATTTCATGCTTTTATCTTCATGCTTTTGTCATTCGAATACCTTTTCATTCAAAGTCATTTACTGATTTCTTGCATTTAAACGCTTTCTTTCTATTTCGAATCCTTTACATTTCAGAAACTCTTTTACATTACATGCTTTTATACTTCAAAGTTATTTACTTGTTTCTTGCAGTTTTACATTTCTTTACAATCGAATCTTTATTCATGCAATTTAGTTTCGCACGTCTTTACTTGATCATGTCATTAGATCTTTTCAATATGGTAATCGAAGTAAGTTGAACGCCTACACTACATTCTAAATACTAACCATGAATATCAGTTCTACAATGAGAATTATCCAAACGACCAATACACCATAGGATCAATCTAGTCGATCCTGCAAGTTACCAGAGAGATTAAATAACAGTCATTAAGATTATTTGATAGTTTGGAGGACTAGCGGTTGTTTACCAGAAATCACTGTAAACAGTTGGGTGATTACATTTGATAAGTCCTATACCCGGACTTCGGTTACACCTAGGATTAGGACGGGCAATATAGTCATGCTGACTTTGAGGGAATAATCCCGAAGAAGGAGGTATGAAAATCCCCCACTCAGTGGAGGTCCCCTTGAAAGTAGCGATGTTTACCGAGTAATTGGGAAGACATTGTTGCTTTCGACCTGGGAAATCGAGAAGCTGAGAGCCATAAAACCATTAACCCATCCTGGAATTTTTAGGTGTAGTGTGGAGACTATAACGGAGTAATCCAGAAGTAGTTGTCACGCGATGCTACGCTCAGACGAGTTTTTCCTGCGAATATTATTGACTCCTGAGTAATTGGGACGTTGGTAATATCCAAAGGAAGAGCGTAGACTCTGAGGTTTCCCTAGAACCTTGTTCGGAAGGTGATAAAACCCTAGTACATACCTTAGGGTGGTTACTTTGACTTCACGCCTGTGACATTTGACTTTTGATCCTGTTACTTTCAGCTTATGCAAAGGACTACACAGCGGTTATCCAGAATATGTGGAGCTGAAACTTTATGCCATAGTATACCATGACATCATATCATCATGTATATATCTCATATCTAAGGAATTCAAAAGACAAATCTCGTTGGTAGAACTTTTCAAAAATGAAAACAAAATTTTAAAAGATAGACGAGTCTTTGGATTTCCTCAAAAATGAAGATAAAATGTTCATTCATACTATCATGCATTCATTATTCACAACAATAACTTATTGGGGGCCCTTTTCCATCAGACTTCAGTGAACAGCAAAGACGACTTCTCCACATCCTTACCGTACAAGAAGCAACCAACGAAGACTTATGTATCTTTTTGAAGAGAATCAGAATGCTCTCCGCCGAGATATGGACACCATAAGCACTCACATGGATCAGCTTATGGAAACTCTTTATGCTGTCATCAAGGGTCAAGAAGAGCTATATCAAAGTGTTGTCAAGCTTGCTACTGTTGCCCCCTCCACTTCTGCTAATGGGAGGAATGATAATGCAAATGTTAAGACCCCTACTGGAGCCCCTTGTAATGATGTTGATGATCATCACGATGTCATTTATCTTGATGAACCGCATGTGAATATTGCTGCTGGAGTTACCAAAACTGCAAAGATATACCATGCTCTCGAAGAGCGTCTCAAATCCATGGAGGGTATCAAGACTTCTGGATTCAATACCGTTGCAATGTGTCTCGTACCTGGGGTAGTTATCCCTCCCAAGTTCAAGGTTCCTGATTTTGACAAATACAAAGGTACTTCCTGCCCAGAGACTCATCTCCATTCCTATTGTCGCAAGATGGTAGCCTATGCTGAAAATGAACCGTTACTCTTGCACTTCTTCCAAGATAGCTTGACCGGGGCACCGTTGGACTGGTATATGCAACTAGAAAGAACTCATGTCAGTACTTGGGGAGAGCTTGCTGACGCCTTTTTGAAACATTATCATTATAATACTGCCATGACTCCTAGCCGCACTCAGCTTCAAGGGATGATACAGAAATATGAAGAGTCGTTCAAAGAGTACGCCCAAAGGTGGCATGAACTGGCTGCAAGGGTCAAACCTCCTCTCTTGGATCGTGAATTGATTTATTTGTTTATGGGTACTCTACGAGGTCCTTATCTCCAACACAGGCTCAACAGTACCTCTACTTCTTTCTCTGATATGGTCATTATTGGAGAACATGTTGAAACTTGTATTAAGGCTGGAACGATCCAAGGTATCCCTATCAATACCAACAATAATACTGGCATTGGTATGAAGCCGTTTTCTGGTTTTATCAAGAAGAAAGAGGGTGAGACTAGTGTTGTCACCATCAACCAAGGAAAAGCTCCTGCATATCCGCAAGTTCAGTTTCCTTATTTTCCAACACCTGCTGCTGTTCCTAATCAATATGTTCCTCAAGTGTATGTTGCTACAACTCCAACACCCTGGATGGCCCAACAACGGCCTTTCACTCCTCAACCACAATATCTTCCACAACAACAATTTGCACCACCTCCAAATTATCAACAACAGAATCAACAACCTCAAGGTATGAGAGCTCCACAAAGACAAAGAGCGCCTGAAAGAAGATTTGATCCCGTTCCTATGTCCTATGCTCAGATTCTCCCCCAGTTACTTGCCAATAAGTTTGTTCAACTACGTGAACTTGGTCCACCACCAAATCCTCTCCCCCGGGGTATGTCATTAATGCTCATTGTGAATTTCATTCTGGAGCCCCAGGCCACACGATTGAGAATTGTAGAGCATTTAAATGTAAAGTTCAAGACCTCTTTGATGCAAAGGCCATAAATTTCAACCCTGTTGGTCCCGATATTCAGAATAATCCCATGCCTCCTCACCTAGGGGCAGAAGTCGATATTATTGAAGAAATTAGTGAATAGACTCTAATAACCAAGGTTGATGAGATCAAGATGTCATTAGGGACGGTTAGAGAACATTTGCTGGACCACTAGGTGCTGTAAGAACTCCATGATTTTTACTTAACTTGTTCCTCTAAACCTGAAGAGTGTACTAGTTTGAAGATGGCTATCCAACAGCTAATGGATGAAGGTGTTCTACATGTAGAGAAGATATTTCGAGAAGAAGAAATTGATGTCTTGGAAATTCCTTATTATCCAAGAAGCTTTTCAGCAACACCAAGCACCCCGTTGACAATTCAGGCTCCTACCACCCCAGTAATGATTCAAGCTCCTGCTACCCTCGCAACAACTCAAGCTCCTATTCCTCCTCTGTGCAACAACTCAAAGGAAGTCCCGTGGGAGTATATTATGGTCTATATTCTTGGAAAGAAATATGAGTATCCTCCAGTGGTTGACAAGAGTATTACCAACATTCCAGGAACCATTAACATGACTCGTAGTGGCAGGATCTTTTCTCCCCCACCACCGCCTCCCAAAGAAACTAACAGTGATGCTCTGGCCAAGGCTAGGGGAAAGCAAGTGATTAATAATCAGCCTGAACCTTCTGTAGGACAAGAAGTAGAGCAACTTTTGAGGATTCTTAAGTGAAGTGATTAAAAAGTGGTGGATCAACTCAACCAGACGCCGTCCAAGATCTCTATATTGTCTCTCCTCTTGGTTTCAGAGACCCTGTACAACCTTACAACTCTCAATACCATGTAAGGAATGGAGCAACTTCCTGGAGGTTCACTGAAGCTGTTCTGATCATCATAACATCTTGAAAGGTGTTCAAACTCATAACACAAATTTCATTTCCAAGGTAAGTCTTCTTGACTTTGAGCTCCTCATTTCAAGCATCATTAGTGACTCATTCTTGAAGATAAATGTAGATATCATACTCTTGAAGCTAACCACATGCTTGCTTTTCATGTTTATCAATTATATGTGAAAAACTGACTTTTACATGTAACAGAGCAGTGTTAGAAACAAAATACAGCAGTATGAGTTGACACATGCCTCTATGAGTCAACACATATCAGGCACAAGACATGTTATGAGTCGACATAAAATGCGTACATGTCGACTCATACTGTGTTATTTTAGATTTCTAGGGGAAAGAAAGGTGTCTGAGTCGACACAAACCCTTATGTGTCAACTCATACTATGTTATTTTTGATTTCCAGGGGCTAAAAAGGTGTTTGAATCGACACAAAACACGAATGTGTCGACACAAACAAGAAATGAGTCGATACATACCATTATGTAGGGGTGGACATCGGTCGGTTTGGGCTGGATTTGGACTCAATATGTCAAACCATGCAAAACCATGGATTCAAATATTAGGCCCAATTCCGACCAAAGTTGTAATTGGTTTGATCGGATTTGGTTTAATCGGTTTATCGGTTAAAATGGATCTGTTTATTCGGTTAATTAATATTAAATTGTCATAAATTTTTTAATTATATCTTAATTTTTTTAATTAAAACAATATTAAATAATAAATTTAAAGCAATAATAAAAATAATAAATGACCCAATTTAACACTATTTTACATTCTAATTTACACTGTCTTCAAATATGAGAAGGCTTCAAATATTATATCAAAATAATACATTCAATTTTGGACATAAAGTCTACAAGGTAGTTTTTGTAGATGCCAACATTAAAAGAAAGCTTAAAATACACTATGAATACTTAAATTACATTCATCCTTCATATATAAATTAACATTAAAAGCCAACATGATGACACAACCAACATTAATTATAATTTTTGTTCACCATCATATTTCCAACACTTAAACACCCACTGTAAGCTGCAAGAGAAGAGAAGTGTTCCACTGTAAGCTGCAAGAGAAGAGAAGTGTTCCACTGTAAGCTGCAAGAGAAGAGAAGTGTTATTTTAGAAATAATATATTTCAAAGATTTTGCTTCTAAACAAAATTATGCATGACCTTTCAAGTAAATTTTTTGCATACCATAATGGGAGTTGTTGTTCCAAGGATGGAGCAATGAACTCTAGCTGTTCGGTGCCTGAATCTGCCAAAATACTCGAACCCTTGGAAAAATGAAAACAAAAAGGAATTAGAAACTTTAACAAAGGAGCTCAACTATCCACAATAGTTTGAGTTTCCTTTTTCTGTAAAGTAATTGCTATACTATTGTGCTTCACCTTGTACTACCAGATTATTCAGTAATATAGGTAGCATACAGAAGATAGGCACCTAGTCATGCACTGGACTGATATAGATAGGCAATTATTTGGCCCAATAGAAACATGCAGTGAATGTGATGCAGCTAGTTGGACAAATACTACATTGAGAAATTTACAATTGGTATTGATTTAACCCAATTTCCCCCCTTAATATGGGATCAAAGTAAGTCGGCAACAGTTGTACAAGAAAGATTGCATTGTTATCAATATAGAAAAAAAAGTGAAATTAGTAAAATTGTATGAAAGGCCTTACTTCTACAATGAATGAAGAGGGACCTTTTGGAAAGAATCGTACAGCGCCTCTGCCAAATGAGAAATTGCGATTAGATTAAGACCAATGCTAAGTATGCTTATGCAGAATGTGCTTTCTAGCCACTAAATGGCTTGAAGAAAGATGCAGCCAGGAATTCTTTAATCATGGTTGAAGAATTACATTTTGCAAACATTGCTAGAATCAGCTATAGATTTCTAGTCCAAGCACAGGTGTTAGGGACAACACATTTCACTACTATAAGGTTAAAGGCCTTTAATTTCATCAAGACAAGAGATTCTGCAGTATTTACATTTCGTATATCTTCTATCCCTTATTCTCTTCGCCTACACATAACATTACAAACCACAAAAAACATCACACACTCTTTCTACATTACATATCTTGTTTTTATCGAAAGCAAACAGTATGTACTAAAAAATAGGAGCATGTGTTTTTCAGATATCGCACTATTAACAATGGCACATCATCATCATCACTCATGACAAAATACTATTGCAGAAAAAATATTTATTACTATTAAGTTACCTTTCTAACTGGTTTCTTATGATCAACCGCATAAAGATCAGTTTCACCGGACGAAGAACTGTAATGAATCAAACCAGCCTGTCTTGCATTCTCAAAGTATTGAGTTATTGGCAACTCGTTCGCAATATCCCAGTTTCCAAAAGCTGGTATTTGACCACTTCTCTTCCAATATTCCTAACAATAACAAACAACAATAACCCATCAATCATTACTCATCATCACCTTTAACAAAACAAAAAAGGGTCACTGAAAATATGCTTACATTCATATTTGGACTCTTGAATCAAAACAAAGAGCTTGCTTTGCTTGACATGGAAAGTGATATGTTTATAGTGTTTTTGTTGTGCCTAACAAAATGGGTGGGGATGAAACTTTTAAAGGAAAAAAAGTAAGGTAGTTCCCAAAAAATCTCAGACAAGGCTATTAATTCCTTGTGCAAAACAGAGAAAGAAAGATAGGTTGCATTGAAGAGACAGAAGCAGAAGAAGAGCAAAAATGGGACCTGGGGAGTGTTCTGCTAAGGCATAAATTTTGTTCCTTTTACCATGAAAAATTCTATACAGACAATTAATTGAATAAAGAAAAAGCTAGTAAGACGAAACTGGTGCAGTAATTCAGCCAATTAAGCATAATCAAGTGCAACCTAATAGTATGTTTCGAAAGTTAAACAAAATAAGAAAGGGACATATGGCAACAATTACTATGAATGAGACACAGACACATTCATATCACAGTTTATAGTTAATAACCCCCTTTATTCTCTTTTTAGCCTCTCTTTTGTCACAAAACAAAGGGTTAACGACAAATGTAAGATTTTGTCAATTCTTTAAATTTTGTAAATCACTTTAGCACATCATCAAGTTCATTTCTTGTAGCTGGTTTAAATACGAAGGTTAACAGTTAACAAGCCAAACTACAGTAATGCTTGGGCAGATCAATATAATAATACCAAGGATAATTAATGACGAAATGTGTATCGGAAATTTGCAGGAACAATATGGTTACCAAGGACAGTTAACACAACATTGTAATAGAACTCACCATTCTCATGGCATCCCCAAATGGATCCAGTGCTGTGCGGGAATTGATGTGCGAGACTGATATAGGTCAGTTGTGTCGTTCAGACTTCAAAAAGTCGAGTCATTCACGACTCCAAAAAAGTGGCTGCACATAAAAATATAAAAAATATTCAGTTTATGGCTTAGAAAACAGTTAGTATATAACTTTTAATTTTTTCATACCTAAAAGCTAATTAAATCGGGCCAGCCTGCCCAGGAGCAGCTGCTCCAACAACACAAGCAACTTGAAATTCTATAACCATATAAGAAAATTGTAATGAGATGATGCTTAACTTTATCAAATAATTTTTAAAAAGGACAAAAGGATTAACTATGTACCTGAAACTATTGAATCAGTTATGTCATATTCTTCAAGTAAATCAAGGACTTTTGGATCGTTCTCGTCCGAAGGCATCAACCAATTTTGAGAACAAATAAGCGCCTCAACCATTTCTGGACTCAAAGAGCTCCTATACATGTCTAAAATCCTTCCACCCGTGCTAAAAGCACTTTCAGATGCTACACTTGAAACAGGTGTTGCCAAAACATCCCTAATCAAAGTAGCTAATATAGGATAACGAGTTGAATTCTCCTTCCACCATTTAAGAATGTTAAAATTTTCAGCATCAACCCAACATGGATCACCTAAGTACTTCTCTAGTTCATTTTTATTATCAACAATGACTTTATCCTTCAAGTGTTGTTTAAATGCATCAGCCCTTGTAAAAAGTGTAGGTTTTCTAGCTTGGGTACTTGTTTCTCCAAGAGAAGTTCTCTCGGATGGTGCATCTAAGAGGGCAACCTCAACATTCTTACTGTGCTCAGATTTATACCAATTGTATAGTGTAAATAGACTTTTCTTGACACACTCAATACTTTTCTTAGCAATTGGACTACCATCCCCATGCATGTCATTGAAAGACCACTCAACATAACTGAACTTAAACCTAGGGTCAAATATCACTCCAAAAAATAGGAAATGATTCACTTTTTCAACGCCCCCCCAATATTTATCAAATTTGATCTTCATATTTGAAACCATTGGAGCCACATAGGTATTCATGTTCAAGGAAGCTTCTTGAAGCTTACACAAAATTTCAGACAAGTTATGAAAGGCAGAATGTAACGACACTTCTTGCGAAGATGAAAACAATTTGGTTGCATCATAGAATGTTTTCAAAAAAATCACAAAAGCCCTAGATTTTTCCCAATCAATAGAACAAGGAGGACCCGAGAGGTTAAAAAATTCCATGTACCCAGGATCCTCATCCTCTAACTTCTCAAATGCTGCCTGAAACTTCTCAGCAGCATCCAACATCAAATATGTGGAATTCCATCGTGTGGAAACATCAAGGCCAAGTTTTCTTTTACATGTTATCCCTACAATTTCAATACACTCCTTAAACTTTAAAGCTCGTTGTGGTTAGGACCTCACAAACCTAACAGCTTCGCGAACACTTTCAATAGCCAATTCATGATCTTTTTGCCCATCTCTCACTACTAAGTTTAAGATATGGGCAGCACACCTCATATGAAAAAAACTCCCATCACCAACTAAAGCATTCTTGCTTTTAAGTCTTTTTCCCAAATAAGAAACGACCACATCATTACATGTTGTATTATCAAGGGTAATTGTTGACACTTTTCTAAGCCCCCATTCATTCAAAACATCCTCCACTTTCTTACCAATGGTGTCACCCTTGTGATTTGGAACTAAACTAAAACTGATAATCTTTTTATGATAGTTCCATTCATTGTCAATGAAGTGTGCAGTTATGGCCATGTAACTAAGATTTTGAATTGAAGTCCAACAATCAGTGGTTAGTGCAACCCTAGGACAATCAGATTTAAAGAAGGCTTTAAGTTTCAACTTTTCGGCTAGGTAAAGTTGAAAACAATCCCTAGCAACAGTCCTCCTTGAAGGGATGGTCATTTGTGGTTGTAGTTGTTTGCATAGTCTCTTAAAACCCTCACCCTCTACCACTCTAAATGAATGCTCATCAAGAAGTACAAAGGAAGTAATAGCCTTCCTACATGCTTGAGCATTGAACCTTTGGCTTGTTGAACCTAAAAAACCACCTTCACCACTTACAAGGTTTATTTGAGTGGGATCTTTCTGTAAAAGGTTAGGGTTTTTGTGACACACTTTTGAGTGAGCTAACATGTTAGATGTTCCATGTGTTTTAGGGTCGCATCGATATCTTTTGTGACAATGTTTACACGCAGCTATTGGTTCAGGTTCATCCGGAAAAATGTTAAAGTCTAACCAAACGGTGGAAGTTTTCCTAGATCCACTAGCATTAACTAGTCTTTTTTTCCTAGAAGGGGGGAGAGGAGGAAGTGCAGTTTCTACTGCTTGTGTAGGTTCAACATAGGGAACAGGATGTTCCACACTGAAAATATTTTGGTCAACAAAAACACTTAGTCCTATATGAATAATCTAAAACAGTTACTTACATGAACAATTTAAATGTTAGACTAAAAAAGATCATGTAAGACAAGACAATACCTACAATTGCAAGACAATACCATGCATCAGGATACTTAACATACACTAAAGGTTGACAATACCTGCAAGACAAGACCATGCATCAGGATACTACATAGATCGATGCAACTACTGGATTTTCTCAAAGGGAGAAAATGGCTACCATACTCAAGCAACATGCCTAATCTGTGAATGAAAAATGAAATACAAAAGCAGAGTGCAAGTCTTTTACTAAGTATTCTTTAAAACGAATTAATTCTCTTCATCCCTAAAAACATGCACATAAGAACCTAAAAACATATAGCAACTTATTAAGCTAGAATCTTATCGAACATGCACATACAACAACTACTAAATGAAAACAAAACAGGAACACAAGGCATCCCAACTCAGATCCAATAAGCACTACAAGCAACTAAATCAGATCGTTAGAGAAAAGTGAACGCAAAAATAAAAAACGGTATGAAAATTATATCAGCCCAAGGGAACATCGCATGCATACCAACCTTATCCATAAGGCATTCATCAAGAAAATTCAAGAATTTTTTTACCAAATATTTCAAGAATATTACACAATCCATAGTTCAAGAATTCCTAAACTCATAAGCTTAAATTTTCAAACAAGTCACACTATGTCGCCCATTTCATCAAGACAAATTCATTTCAATTTTGAATGACACAAGAAGAATGCAAGGATTTTTTCGCCTAAAAGATTCAAATTGTATCATCATGTTACACAAGAATTCCAAGTCACGTCATTTCCATACAAAGGCATTTAAAGTTGCTATACTAAAAAGCTTCAAGGTAAGTCGTCAAGTTTGAGTTTACAAAGAAAAGATTTTGGTTCTATGATTATTCAAATTCAAAGAATAAAAGAGATTCAAAAATTTCAAGTCTCCTATGCCTAAATTCTTATGTCCATCACCAAGTCTACAATGTTACAAGCCTTTCCATGACATTTTATAAAGCCCATCTAACATCCAAATAATCATCAAAATGACTTAAACATTGCAAAACAAGGGGAATCAGTGGGCTAAATGAAGCATTTTCGGATTGGGCTTTTGGTAGAAAATTGCAAGGTTTGTTTGAATCAATATTTCAACACAAGCAGAAATTTCCAACCACATAATCCTTAATTTCCAATGCGAGATTTATTGTAAGTTCCATTGCAAATACCAATGACCCTTTTATGGCATCTGTTATATATTTCTTCAATTCCTGCATAAGTTGTAAGTTCATGCACACAAGTTAATTTCAATGTCTTCCTTTTTATATTTAATTAAATACTTCATATGATGTTTTATCATTCTCAGAAACAATATTATAGCTTTTGCTTGGTTTATTTTATTTTTAAAAGTTGTTGATTTATAAAAAATATTAATAACCTATTTACATTTTATAAAAGAAAATATAAATAAATCTCGTTGCTAGGATTTGAACTCTAAATCATTAACCTATTAACTTAATTAGCAATTATTAACTGAGCTACTCTATCCACTCCTAGTAAGCTAGAGTATGGTAAACACTTATCCTCTATATTTGATAAAAAAAGACATCTACAAGTAACAAGTCTCAATTATACTCACCACCTATTTATAATCACCTAATATATGATGACAAATATGCAGGAATTTCATCAAGTCTTGGATCCATCGGTTTTCTCATTGGTCTAAGGTTTTTGTACAAAGCTATGAAATAAAGAATGATAAAGAAACACAGAGAAAAATTCTTCAAAAGACATGGTGGTTTGTTGTTACAAAAAATGATGTCTGCAGGAGAAGTAAATGTTGATAGAGCTATTCTCTTCACCTTGAAGGATTTAAAGAAATCCACTGACAATTTACAAAGGCATTATGTTGAAGTAAAACTTCCAGCTTGTTATAGATAGTTTCTCTATCTCAAGATTTGTACAGGTCAAGATGTTTATTTCAAATTCAAAGTTAAGAAATAGAAATTCAGAGGATTCATTCACTGACAAATTCAGACAAACTCAGAGCAAATAGAAATACTAAATAACCAACCAAAAAATCAATCATTACTGAGCATATAAAACAATGTCAAGAAATGAAGGCAAATTAGTTATATAAAATAGAGCTTATTAACTAAGGAAAGTGGCCTTCTAGTTTCTTTGGGAACATATTTGTTTAGAAGATGAACAAATCAAAACAAGCAAGCATTAAAAGGGATAACAGCAACATCGCAGAACACACCATCAAATCATGTTACAGCATACCCAAATCTCGTCACAGAAAACAACAATCCTCTAAATCCATTCAGCAAGATACACACAAGAAAAGAAAAATAAATAAAAAAAGAAACCCATTCATTTCTAAACCTAATTTACATTTTCCTGCAACAGATTTCATCAATTTAGAAAATCAACACTTGCAAGCAAAAAGCATATGAGGTAGGGGAAAACCTTCAATTGTAGAGACGAGGAGATTCAGGTAAAGCCTTGTGCGGAAGGAGACGAACAATTCAAAGATCGAAACGACGGCGATTTTAGGTTGACGATGAACGGTGAGAGGAAACAAGAATAAATGCACTCTGCTTAGTAAAATACTTGCCTTCACTGAAACTGAAATGAAAAATGAAATAGAAAATTGAAAATCTGTAACCTAGGCTGGTCGGTTTTGGATTTCGATGGATCCAAACAAATTATCCGAAACCGACCGGTACAATCCATATGCATCCATTTCTTGCAAAACCGATAACCCGATAACCCGTTTGACCCGAACCGCTTACTAACGGGCCCTTGGGTAGGTCGGATTGGACCAGTTTCAGAATAATCTGTCCAGCCTTACCATTATGTATCGACTCATACTGAGTTGATTTTGTTTTTCCAGAAATACGAAGTGTTATGTATCAATGCATACATGCATGTGTCGGTACATAAAATTTAAAAAACATTTTTTTTCTTTTTTACACTATCTTTACATTTGTTTTATATTTTTTCCATTGTTGTTCATTTATTCAATATGGTTGTAATAATTTAATTAGGTTTTTTTTATTTCATTCCCATTTATAAACTTGTACCCCCACCTGAAACAACCGGCTTAAAATCATCAAACAATAAAGTCGAAATCGAACGTCTTTTATCCCACATGTAAGGAAAGGTAAACATCGAGAAAACCTGAGAAGAGAGAAGACACAGTCTTGCGACCGAGAGATCGGGTAAGGGAGTCTGTTGCGTGAGGGGAAGGTATTAGCACCCCACACGCCCGTAGTACTCTACGGTATCCACTCTTGTTGTCTATCTTATGGGTGTGTTTATTCTATGCTTACTGTTTACTATACTACTGAAGGGAGAATGCATGCAAAAGAAATGAGAAAAGAATGTAGGGAAAATAAAACTGTGCTCGCTTGGGCCCTACCCCAATGCCTACGTATCTGTTTTGAGGAATCAGAGCTACTGTAGTTCGGCTCATATGTTTTTGTTTGTTTGTGTTTTTTATGGACGAAGTTAATTCCTCCTTCTGCCGCAGCTCGACCTTTGGAGACTTATGCGTTGGCACAGAAGTAAATTAATCATGTCCTTACCTGAAAAGGGTTTTAGAAAAAGGTGCTCGAGCGCACAAAATGATTTGAATTGGTTGTGTTTTATTACCTTGAAAAAAGGGTTTAAGTGAGATTAGCATGTTTTTGATTTGCTAAGAAAAGAAGTTTTATTTTAGGTGCAAGGATGCAAAAAGGGAAAGAAAAGAGTCAATGGGAGACTAGCCTATCTCTAACCTAATATTATCATACAATGGTAGTACTATGTCAAGGATGAAAGGGGAAGTTTCTACCTACTGTTAGCATGCATGGTTTACAACCTAAGGTCTAACTTGTGTCTGAACGAAGCAAGCGCATCCTAAGGGAACATGGTATATACAAGGATAAAGCGAACAAGTTAATAACCTCAAGAGAGCACACCTAGAGAGATCCTATCTAAGTTAGCATGCCAAAGAAAGTCTAACAAAACTATCCTATAGGGAACATGCAATGAGAGTGAAGTCGTGATCTCAATTTCTAAATTGAGTGACTCATCGATCAATAAGAAAGAAAAGAAAGCGATAAAATCCTATAGGGAGCATGCACTGAGAGCGAATTCGTAATCTCAATTCCTAAATTGAGTGACCCATTGATCAACAAGAAAGTAAACAAACATAAGCACAACACATATAGGAAATGAAGTGAGGAATGCCTGCTACAGGTCTTTAAACAGCGACTTCGAGCGCACGCTCTTTATTTCCTATTTCTCGTGGTATCTAGAAAGCGGTAAAGTGCGAAAATGAAGAATAAAATAGAGTTGTGACGATACCGAATGGAGAAGGTCCATTGCCTCTTTGAAACCATGCAAGCAATAGGAAAACTCTACTAAAAATATTCCTCGAATCCCTTGATGAAAATTATGCTCTTATCTAGCTTTGAAATCTCTTGAAATTCTTCCATAATTATCACCCGATCAATTAAAAATCAGCTACGAGAATTATACGATTAAATTTAAAAGAGTATGGAAAATGAGGCTTTGGCAGGGTGTAGTGTTGGATCCAGGATGCTGAGTAGTAATTGAAACCTGGGCACTAGGCCCATCAAAAATGATCCAATATCAATTTTTTTTGTAAAGCTTTCAAGCTACCAAAAAAGGTGACATGCCTAAAGGAGTGTAGTTCAACCCATGCCACTTTTGGTTCTATTGTCATTCAAGTGTCCAAAAGAAAAAAATACCACTGGCCTAAACCTGGGGAAATTCGATCGAGCTTAATTGTCAATTGATTTACAAGATAAAATAATTAAAAGAAAATAATTAAAAGTAGACTTGAAAGAGAGGAATGGATACGCTGCCGTTTGGGCCAAAGGATAGGGTTCCAGCAATTGTGACAATTCAACTTCTTCTTCCTCTTTCACGAATCCATCCACCGCGGCTCTATCAACTCACCTCCACCGTCGTCTCTCTTCACTCGCCACAGTTTCACTCAGAACATCCATCTTGAATCTCCTTCTCTGGTGAACTCTGCTCTCTTTTCGCCATGATCATCATCTTCGATCCTCTCTGGTGATCTCTGATTCACACTTTGCAGCTTCGCTCACCCTTCTTCCTCGTCGTAGATTCAATCAAGCATGGGAACAAGAAGATTAATCTTGTATCTATGTCTTGTATTCTCTTCATCTATGCTACATAATCCTTTTCTTCTTTCTTTGGTTTCTGAGCGCAAGTTGTGATGTTGACGCATTGTAGCGGTTGCGGTTGTTGATTGAAGTTGTGCGATGATGTTGCGATTATGAGTACACGTTGATATTGAAGAAGATGGCGATGCTATGAAATCATTGCAGATTTCTTGATGATAATGATGAAATTCTGTTGTTGTTTGATGCAGGGAGCGAGAGTTTGGAGGATCGATGGAGGTTGCTACAGAAGATGATGAGAATTCAATGAAGATGATGATTCTTGTGATGTAGCGGATATACGTACCAATGAAGGCTCGTTGCAGAGAAGACGAGGAGGGAATTTTTACAGAGAGTTTTGTGATTATTCAAAATGTGAAGTTGTTGTTGCACTGAGAAGAACATTGAAGTAGATGCAGAGAATTGATTTTTATGGTGATGATCTTTTTGATGCAGCTGATGAAGATCGAATCTAGATGAAGGTGAGTTCCTCTATATTTACTGTTTTTCCTCTGACCTTTTTTCATTCAGTGATTCGCCTTCTTTTTCATTCGCGTGTTTTCTACTTTACATTGATGATGAAGGTAACGAGAATCAATGGTTATGTTGAATGTTGTTATGAATTTGATGTGATGCTGAAGATGCTAGGAAAGATGAAGATTGAAGGGTTTAAGAGGATAATCAAGATTGAAGGGTTAAAGAATGAAGATGTTGTTTTTGAATAATAAATTGTAGGAAAAAGATGATGAAGGATAATGCAGAGAAAGAATCTAGAATCCTTGTGGAAGAAACTCCGAGCCAGTTGAAGAGCAATTTCTGGTGAGTGTTCTTATGAATAATCAGTTAGGAGAATATGTCTCTCTATGATACGGTGGCAGAACCAGACTATTTTGAGGAAAATGCTGGTTTGCATTTTGCATTTGTATTCGCAAAATGTCGCGGTAAGCAAGAGTCGCCACTGACTTTTATTTTATCTAACTGGAAAGGAAAAAAGCACAGAAAAATTCCTTTTTTGAGATTTTGAGTACGGGGGGTAGATTATAGAAAGGGAAGGTATTAGCACCCTTTCTATCCGTAGTTTTCTACGGGCTCTTAGGTACTTGCTCATCATTTTAAAAATTTCTTGTATGTGTTTGTTTTGAAAAGTTTTTGTTTTACTTCGTTTTAACCCTTGTATCAGTCCTCAAGAGTGTTACGAAGTGTTTTTGAAAACTTTGTTTGAAAAGAGTGTAAGTGTGAAAATTTTTATTTTGAGCAAGTACCTACTAGCATCTACCTACTCGAAAAAAGAATGTTTCTGTTCTTGTTTCCTTTAGACAATGCTATTCTACTATTAAGGAGTAGGTAGCATCGTCGTTGGAGTTGTAAGGGTCAATTTGAAAGGGACGTACGATCACTAAAGCAATGTTAGGATGTCTTAGTAATAACCCTAGTGTCTTAAGATCATATTTGAGGCAACATTTCCGAGGCGACCTTTCCGAGGCAACATTTCTGAGGCAATATTTCCGAACGGGACTTTTGATCTTTTTGTTTAGACAAGAGGGCGACCACTAAAACACCCTATACTTAATGACCGTTTACCAAAGGCAACCGAAGTGAGAGTATGCCCTAGGAGTGCGCATGTGCGAGTGATTTGATTTCAAGTTATTATCTTTGCACATTTAGGGTTTGCTAGCCATTTTAAATTAACATACAGTCTTGTCATGCAATCCTATTATCATACATCTAACAGTTTAATATTTGCAAAAATTAAAATGCGAGAAATAAAACTACGCTATTACAAGGCTTCGGGGTAGGGGATTAATTACATAGCCAAAAACTCGTAAAACGATAAATAAAGAAAATCCTAATTAAACTATTACATACTGTGAGCATTTACATTAATATCGTAAAAATAATAAATGCGCGCGATGAATCGAGAACGAGAAAAATTAGGGTTTTGACCCCATCTAAACCTAATTGAAAGAAAAATCATATTTTTGTGGTTTTTGTGTTATTTTGAGAAAAATAGAGTTTAGTTGAATAAATAAAGAAAACCTAATGACTAATTAATTTTATTTAAGAAAAATAAATTAAATTAACTATTTTTGTATTTTTGTTATTTTATGAAAAGAAGTAAAAATTAAATCAAGAACAAACCTAATTTTCTAATTTGATTTTAATTATTAAAAAAAAATGTTAGAATTAAACCTAAATTAGAACTAATATAAAATTAATTTTGACAAAATAAAATAAAACCTAAATTCTAAATTGGTGACATTGATTTTATGATTTTTTTTTTGTAAAAAGGGGAATTAATTTGTGGTTAGACAATAATTAAATAAAGAAATTAAATAAAAGGAAAAATATATAAAAGGAAAAGAAATGGGCCTGGTGCTTGAGCAAAAAGGGGGTGTCAATTGTAATACTGGGCCCAAAAACTCCTTGGTCCTTTTGACTTCTCCAGATTCCATGTTGCTAGCTTGACTGATGCCCATGGTGGACTTTCAGGGAGAAGGCATTGGATCTGCCTTGTTGATAATCTGGTGGCTGGGCGCTGAGGGCATATGGTGGACTCATTGTATGCACGTATACCTGATCATGTAAAAGAAAATAATATTGAACAAATATGGGGACCTGGGGATCGAACCCAGTCCCTTTGGCATTTTCCATTGCACGCTGACCATCTGAGCTAGCTTGGCTTTTTGTATATGGAACAAAAAACAATCATTATATGAAAAAAACAAAACAATATATTATAAAACTCGCGAATTTTAAACTGGCCAGTCACAGGATGCCATGCTACCCTTCTTTTTCCTCCCACCATTGCTAAAAGTTCTGCAACTTTTACCTACAGTCAAGGGGTGTAGGTATAACCCTGGGCTTCTCCAAAATCCTATACCAGCGTGATAAATACACAACAATGGTACCAATCAACTCGTGGCAACTTCACGAGCATCATGGTACCCTTATCCATGGCCAATTGTACCTGTAAAGAAAAACCCCAAAAATGAGCCAAGAACCCTAACTATGGCATATTGCTGTACAGTTAACGAAAATGAAATTAAGTGCCACCATTAGCTTGCAAATGATTCAAGGATTAAGAATATGCAAATAAATCATGCTAAGAGTGCCAAAATTGTGATATTCGATTTCAAGAAAGCATGGATATCGTGGGATACTTACAACGTTATTCTGGATGTTAGGAGGCTTGTTAATGATTGGAAAAGGATCCTAGAACGTCCAGGAAGCGATAGAGATGACTGAAACTCTTTGAATTAGTCTGCAACTCAGAGATCAGTGTGTCACTTTTTTTCCAATTTTTTGAAACTTGCTCTCTTCCTTTCACGCCTCCAATCCCCTTCCTTTTGATATGCACTTGTTCTATTTGTACCCTAGAATGAATTAGGGTTACAAACTTGTTTCAAATCTTCCTCAATTAAGATCATTGATTCAAGATTTGATTCTTATGCAAATATTTCCAAATAAAGCCAAATCCAATCTTTTTGTGTCCAAATGAAACTTGCACGATTTGATTCTTCTTCCAGCTGTATAAGAGGCCTAAACATGCACAAAATCTCAAGCTTTGATTAGTTTTGATATTTTCATGATTTTATTTTGATTTTATTTGATTTAATTGAAATAAAAATCAAAATAAATGACAAAAATGAAATAAAGATAAGTGGGAGAGATCATGGGTCGTGGGTCATGTTACAAAATTAATGCAAGCATAAACAATTGGGCCCATTTGACAAAAATTGTAATTTTGGCCACTTTTGACTTTTGGCAATTTTGCAAAAAGGGTCAACTTTGCCAATGCATAACTCCTTCAATTTTGACCCTAGAGATGTGTTATTGGACTTTTTATAAAGCTTAAGATGTCCTATAAGCAACCCTTTTGGTATCATCTCAATTTAGTCTTCCATGTTCTTGTATGAAGCTTTGACAAAAAAAGTGTTTTTGTTGACTTTTCAAAATGACCTATAATGTCCAAATTTATATCTTCTTGTGAGTGCATATTTTGAACTTGGGAGATGAAGATGAATTGTAGGGAATTGAATCCTATTCAAAATGGGCTTTGTATGGGTCCTTTTTGATAAAGTATGAGAAAGTTATGCTTGGTTAAAGTTGAGTTGACTTTTCCTGCGAAACCCTAATTTAGCAACTTTTGGGTTTTGATGAATTGTGAGAAATCCTTGAAGAATAATGATCAACCCTTGATAAAATGATGAATAATACTTAAAAAGGAGGATGTTGACAAAAAATCTTGAAGTTTGACTGTATGTGGGCCACAATTGACTTTTGCCCTAACACAGTCGATTTTCAGGCCTTTGAGCAATTGACTGAGCAAACTTCCTCTGGAAGGCTTGAAACTTGACATGGATGATATTAAGAAAATATTAGGATAATGGAGAGAATTTGGGATCCTTTGGACTCAAGTACCTTGGTGCAAACTGAAACCCTAATTTGAGATAGACTGCCTTAGGAGAGAGTTTGTATGGTCAACCCTTGGACTTCCTTGAGCAATTTGAGGACCTAACTTGAAATGGATTGAGAAATATGGGAGGGAAAATTTTGGGATACAACAGCTGCCCCTGTTCAATCTTCTTAAACCTGAGGATGTAGATTGGCTTGTCTGCCTTTCGTGATCCGAAGGTAGAAGATGATTGAACACTAGAGTGCCCAGAAATTTGCACTCGCATGGGGTGGTATTTGTCTTGTGATGTCGGGAATGGGCTTAGAGATGCCATTTGGAAGTTGATGTTTGAAGATGGGCTTAAATATGCCATCATAAGAAGTGTCGATCGCATAAGAGATTCCTTTGCGAGAGTCCGTATACCTGTTGTCGAGGAGGACTACGCTGGGGAGTGCTAGTCTCTGTCTCGGTAAAAGTAGAATTTTAGGAGCTCCAGTCGTCCGTTATTCTACTAGGGAATCATCTCTTGGTCGAAGAGGTGAAAATGAACTGCTATCTGGTCGTGCTCTAGGCTTCACAGTGATTTGCTGAGGAAAATAAGACCGACTGCTATCTGGTCGTGCTCCAGGCTTCACAGCGACTTACTGGGGAGAAAACTTGCTATTTGGTCGTGCTCCAGGCTTTGCAATTTCTCACTTCTTATCTGGTCGTGCTCTAGGCTTCAGAAGGGATTAAGTTATTATCTGGTTGCATTCGGGCTTCAACTTGAATTTAAGTCATACTAATATTTGGTCGATTCCGGGCTTCTTAGTAATTTGCCGGGTAAACTGCTATTTGGTCGAATTCTAAGCTTCGCAGTACCTTATACTGTTATCTGGTCATATTCCCAGGCTTCAGTATTCTTTGCCGCTATCTGGTCGTGATCCAGGCTTCGCAGCGTCTTATACCATTATTTGGTCGATTCCAGGCTTCATGGTATTTGGAGAAATCAAGATATTATCCGGTCGAATCCGGGCTTCATAACTTGCATTAAAGATATACCACTATCTGGTCGATTCCAGGCTTCATAGTATTCTTTGTTGTTATCTGGTCGTAATCCAGGCTTCACAGTGTCTTATACCATTATCTGGTCGATTCCAGGCTTCATGGTATCTTGTATTGCTATCTGGTCGATTTCCAGGCTTCACAATAACTTGCTGAGGGTCAAGCTGTTTTCTGGTCGATCTCCAGGCTTCACATATTGTGTTTATGATATACCACTATCTGGTCGACTCCAGGCGTCATGGTGTTTTGGAGAGATCAAGATACTATCCGGTCGAATCCGGGCTTCATAACTTGAATTTAAGAGATACCACTATCTGGTTGTTTCCAGGCTTCGTAGTATTTTGGTACTGTTATCCAGTCGTTCTCCAGGCTTCACAATATGATGGAGAAATCAATATATTATCCGGTCGGACCCGGGCTTCATAGCTTGAACTGGAATAGAAATATTAGCATTGATTTAACTGAACCAGAGAAAACTCATGAGAATTTGATTGTATCTTTCCCTGAAAGATAAAGAGTTAGTCGTATATAATGTCATGATGTATGACATGCATCGAGTAATGATGTTCTCAAAATAAATGAGATTGTGTTGTATGATGTATATGTGTATGCCATGATGTATGGATATGCAATGTTTTTATGATATTCTCTAGCTGGGGAAAATGAATCCTGGACTGTTGTTGGAGAGTATAAGGAGTTGAGTTCTTCACGCTCGCTGGGGGTAACGACCGAAGATGATTAGCCAGAGACTTGCATCTGTTCTGTTGGAGAATATTCCACCGGGAGAGACTCCGCTGGAGAATAGACTGGCGAGAGAATGAATCTGTGGGGAAGAGAGATACTCTGCTAGAAGATCTGCTGATTTGGAGAAACCACTCCGCTGGGGATGAATTACCGTTGCTGGTGATAACGAACTCTGCCGAGGATTGAGTTTCTGCTTGTGGAAGAAATAAACTCCACTGATGGTGAACTTCTATTGTTGGTGACAGATAAACTCTGCTTGGGGAGAATTCTGCCGACTTATTCGTGATTATGAACCTCGGATGGGGAGAGCTAACACCATTGTCTTCGGATATTTCCCATTCCGCGGGGAATGTATGTACCTTTAGTCACATTCTTAAACTGGATCTATCCCTGTACCCGGTGGGTAAAGTAACTGTAAGGTTTGGACACTTCTGTTTGCCTCCGTTCCTGGAATTACGAGTAATTGTTTTTTTGTTTCGCATGTAAATATTTATGAGCAGCAATTATTGTCAAATGCATATATAAAAAATGAACCATTGGACGTTCTTGCAAAACAAAACAGAAAAAGAAAACACAAGTTGAAATTTCTTTGTGAAAATAAATTGTATTGATTTTTGAAGTTAGCCTGTAATAAGCGTTTTGTACAAGAGGCTAACGTCCTAAAGAGAACTCCGCCGAGGGAACAGAAATTATACAATTTGTGTAAAAGAAAGAAAAACAACTATATGAACAATCCCATTGGGTTCCAACTCTGCTATTGCCTTTATATCTTCGAGTGTCTCATCACTTTGCTACTTGGTCGAAGGTAGATCAGATTGATTGGCGCCGTCCGAGCTTGATATTCGATACTGAAGTCTGGTTGCAGGATGATCCAATGAGACATAGTGTTACGCTTTGATACCTAATTTTTGCCTGGACCGTCCTTTCGGGTTTTCAGTCCACCAGGATACCCTTTTTTGCCCAAGCCGCCCTTTCAGGTTTTCGACTTTCCGGGTGTACAGTTTTTTCATTTTCATCCCTTACTTTTGCCCGAACCTTTTTGGTTCGCCGGGAAGCCCTTATTTTTGCCTAGGCCAGTCAACCTAGCGGGTCTTTGATTATGCGTAGTATTTTTTCACTATGTCTGCATTGACGGGGTGAGAAAGGTCGTCACCATCCATGGTGGTTAGAATCATGGCTCCTCCTGAGAAGATGTTCTTAACCACAAATGGCCCTTTGTATGTGGGGGTCCATTTGCCCCTGGGATCACCTTGCGGCAATATGATGCGTTTGATCACCAGATCCCCAATTTGATATTCTTGTCGTCTGACTTTCTTGTTAAAAGCCTTGATCATCCTCTTTTGATACGTCTGACCATGACAAATAGCAGTAAGTCTCTTCTCGTCGATTAGGTTCAGCTGATCAAGCCGAGTCTGGATCCAATCGTCTTCGCTTAAACCTGCATCCTTCATAATCCGGAGGGAGGGTATCTGGACCTCAATGGGTATGTGTAGCGATAAAAAATGTAGCAGAGTAAATCGGAGATCGAATTATTGATTAATCCGTCTCACAAAAGCAAGAGTCGCCACCGCGCTTTATTATTTCCAAGGGAAAAGGGAAAAGAGCGAAATAAAACCCTAAAGTATGCAATGTAAAATAATACTTTTAAAAGTAATGAAAATACAAGGCGTTTTGAAAAGAGGTCTATGGTTCGGGGGTTGGTTATACAGTGGGAAGGTATTAGCACCCAATGTATCTATAGTATTCTATAGGAACCTTTTGAAATATCTGTTTATTAAAATGTTCGTTTGATTAAAAATAAATTGTTTTGGCCGAAAAGGGGTACAGACGGGTTTTTGAAGGTACGACGACCTAATGTCGAAGTTTTGGCTTAAAAGGGTATAAGTTTTGAAAAGATTGAATATTTGAGGAAAAATTGTCTTAAGTTTTGATGAAATGAAGATATTCGCATGACTGGATTTGAGGACATGAAGTCAACAAACTTAATCATTTTTCTCTTGGATTTAGACGTAAACAGAATAACCAAATAAAGATGAAATAATCAAACAGAAAATTAGATAGATAATGATTAAATAGCTAAGTGATATATAACCAAAACAATGATTAAATAACAGACAAAATGGTGTGAGCATGCATTTTTATATTTTTATCTAATAGGTATAACGCAAGAGAATTAATTAAGGAAAATAAAATGTTTTTTTTTAAGTTTTTATTTTTATATGTTTTTAGTGTTAATATAAAGTATTATTTTAAGAACTATTAAATAATTCTAAACTAAATTAAAACTTTAAAAGCTATTAACTTAAATCTAATTAAAAAAAGAAAACTAAAATTACTAAATTAATCCAAAACTTAAACTAATAAAATTGGGTAAAGCATTAAAATTTGTCTAATTAAATTACACCTCTTATTTAATTAAATTTACTAATTAACTAAATTAACAAAATTCTAAAAAAAGGGCTAAAGAAATCAAAATAGAAAGAGATGCATCAAGAATCAAAGGGTAGATAATAAACCAATGTGTGGGCCAAAGAGTTTTAAGGGCCCAAAACAGAAATAGGATGGGGAGGTGTCTTAAGAAATTCGTTTTGGGCTTTTAGGCAGGGAAACGAGTTGAGCCCACACATTTCTCACAATGTTTAGGGTCATCAGGTTTTTGTTTACTTGGAAAAAAATGGATTAGGGTTAACAAAGGGTACATAGCGACGCTCATCTTCTCGTTACGGATTCGTCTTCTTTGTGCGTTCTCCCACCTTCGCCTGAGTTCTCCCTTGCCCATGGCCACCGGCGTCCTTAACCTTCCTCTTCCCTCCAACGAGACGCTAGGGCGACAGATTCACGGTAACAATTTTCATTTTTTATTTCGTTAGGGTTTTTATTACTGCATGTTGTGATCTTTCATCCATTTTTGATTCTGACTTCAAATTATTATGGTTATTTGAGGTATTTGAAAGAAAGAGAGGGAGAAATCATTACCTTTGGAGACGGAGGAAGAAAGGTTAGGGGTGCTGTGGCGGCCAAGACGGCGAGGGAAACGTGAACGAAGCTAGCTTTGCAAGGAGATCTGGTACTCTGTATTTGTGTCTTTCTTCTTTTGTTTGGTGATGATGATGAACTGAACCTTTTGTGCAATTTCTTTTCCTCTTCTCTTAGTTGCCTCTTCTTCTTGATAGCCCTGGTATGTTTAGCTTGATGCCTTGCTTGATGCCTTGTGTTTGGTTTGCTAGCCTAATGATGAGCTCCCTGAGTTCTGAGGGCCCTGAATGTATGCTTGAATATGCTTGAGTATGCTTGATGGGGTTGCCTAGTTCATTGTTTCACTTTCTTCTTCAACTGTCTCGTTGCCTGCTTTGCCTTATTGAGTTGCCTTGTGCTGGTGGATATGTCTGGCTTTGAGTTGCCTGCCTTGTATGCTTGACTGTTGTATGATTTTGAGTATATTTGATTCTTTAGCCCTATGATGAGTATCTCTGAGGGCTTGTGGCTTGGTTACGATTCAGGTTTTGAAACAAATTGATTGCTTTTTTTTGGGGGATTTATGTGAACTTACAGGTTATGGCCTTGGGAGTTCTGCTTCAGGTTAGGCCTTGACAGGTTTTTAGGTTGTGGCCTTTGAAACGTTGGTTTTGGCCTTGAGACTTGCAAGGTTTACAGGTTATGGCCTTCATGGTTTATGCTGTTGATCATGGCTTTTAGCAGGTTTGACAGGGTATACTGGTTTTTTAGGCCATGGTTTTGGATAGGCAACAGGTTTGAAGTTTTTGGTGATGGCTTTACTGGTTTATTGGTTAAGCTTGAAAACAGGTTGAACAGGTTTTATGGTTTTAGGCCATACGGGTTGTGTTGGGATAATTTCCTGGTTTATGCTATGTGTTTATGGTTTCGGTTATGGTTTTGACATGGTTTTGGTTGTTAAACTTTGTGTTACAGGTTATGGTTTGAAAGGCTTAAGGCTTTGGCTGGGCAATTTTGTGTTTACTGGTTATGATTTCTATGGCTTAGGCTTTAGAGCTGGACAGGTTTGACATGGTTAAGGGTCTGGGCTTTTGTGTTACAGGTTCTGGTTTTTTGCTTGAGACAGCAGGTTATACTGGTTTTTTTTTAGGCCATGGTTATTGGTTTTGGTCTTGAGACAGCAGGTTCTTGAGGTTTTTTGCTTTGAGACCTTGAGAATTTTTTTGGTATTTGTTTTTACAGTTTGATTTTAAGGCTAAAACAGGTTTTGAACTCCCTACTTTTTTGAAGGGTTTGTTGTTGTTATAATAGTTGGCTGGCCTCTATCTTGATAGCTCAGGTTTTGTATATTTTAACCATTTTTTTTTATATCTCTGCCCTCTCTACTGTTTTATTCAGTTTGCTTTATCCTTTTCTATACTTCCTTTTTTTTTACTGTGTTACTGCTGTTTTGTTTTATATCCCTTTTCTGCCTAAGGCCAAAACCTGTAAACCCACACTCTTTCTCTCTTCTCTCTCCTTAGTACAGTTTGACATTAAAATGATGTATGTATTTTAAGTTCTGAAAAAGCAAAGCTGGAAAATGATGAGAATTAGAAATATATTTGCTTGCATATTTGGTTTTAATCTGTACATGTTCTCTTTGGCTTCTGCATTGTTACAGTAGAGGAGCCTTGTGTTTTGACTTCCTCCCACATGCTGGATAGTTTACGTTGGACTTTGTTTTCTTTGAAAATGTAACTATGCATATGGTGTTGGTTTTGAAATATGCAGTTTACAATTGAAATGGGCAATTAATTTTGAACTATGCAGTTTACAATTGAAATGTGCAGCTTATTTTGAAATATTGAATTTGTGCATATTTTTAACTTGTGCATTCATATTTATCAATAAAATTCATCCCTTTTTGTGAACCGGGAGAAATCCCGTGATTTGCAAAGAGGGTAAAAAACTGATTCCAGCCGTTTGCTTTTAATGATGAACGCTAAATTAATTTTCTGCTTTTAATTATATATCTTATTTCTGACTTTTTCTTTTAATTCTTTGCAGGTAAAATCAAATGAGCATCAAAGAAGTATTGGATAGAAGATGAAGATTTAGAATCTTAGAAAAATTAAAATAGTTTTTATTTTACTTTAAACATTTTATATAATTGTCATTGTAAATATGTTGTAACTAATACAGTATTTAAACAACAATTGTAATAATTAGAATAAAGATGAATAAAATTCTATTATTTTACCAGTTAATTCTTTTCTTCTTTCCAATTATTTATTTTAATCATTTATAATTCTTTAAATTATATAATAACTGAAAATCAATTCCAATTATTTAAATTTAGAATAATAAATAATTAAATAAACATCATTGATCAATTAACTTCTCTTCAATTATTTACTTCATTATTTATAATTCTTCTAAATTATAACAACTGAAAATAAAATTTCAACTATTTAAACTTAGAATAATAAATAATTAAATAAACATTGTTTGATCAATTAATAAATTTCTTTTCAAATATTTACTTTATTATTTATAATTCTTTAATTTATATAATAACTGAAAATAAGTTCCAATTATTTAAATTCAGAATAATAAATAATTAAATAAACATTGTTTTAGCATTGATCGATTAATAAATTTAGCGTTTCAAAAATAAACAGCTCTTGACTTGAAAAAGTTATGAATTTAAAATACTGCTTTGAAAATTGATAAAAATAGGTCAAAACACTTGCAATGTAATGATGTAGATGGGAGATGGTATCTTAGGTCAAAATTTGGGGTACAACAGCTGCCCCTATTTAAGTTTCTTCTATCCGGAGATATGAAGATTAAAATCTTCGTCTCGACGAGATTAAAGGTACTTAAATACATAATACGCAAATTTTTGCCCTAAGATACCGCCATTATGTTTGATATGAATGTAGTAATTGAATTCTCAGAGAAAGATTTTGTATGAAAATAAGATAATGCGGGAGAAATCAAACACCAACAAAACGCAGGGACACAGATTATACAATACTGGGGAAATAAACCATCGACTTCAAATGACAGACTCTTGACGGCGAATAAAAATTTGAGCGAATACGGACTCTGACCCTGACAAAGAAGGCATCTTGCATAGGCCATAAAACAGATTATTGACCCAAAATAATAGTGAGTTCACAACTCGAGGTCAAAGATAGACAGAGAGTATCAAATTTGCTGGCGACGGATTACCGACTTCTGAAGGTAAAGATTCATAACAAGCTTCTCTGTGAGATTTCCGGAGATATACTCATTAATGCTGAAATAATAATAAGATTGTAGATACACAAGTTGCCTCAAATAAAGAAGCTGCCACTTGCTGTCTTCCCAAAAATACTATGACATACAAGCTGCTCAAATAAAGAAGCTGCCCATTGCTGTCGTCCAGGGATGTCAATAACATACAAGCTGCTCAAATAAAGAAGTCGCCACTTGCTGTTTTCCAAAAAATACCAATAACATACAAGATGCTCAAATAAAGAAGCTGCCACTTGCTGTATTCCAGAAAAATAATAACGTACAAGTTGCTCAAATAAAGAGACTGCCGCTTGCCGTTTTCCAAAATAATAACGTACAAGTTGCTCATGAAGAGACCGCCGCTTGTCGTTTTCCAAAAAATAATAACGTACAAGTTGCTCATGAAGAGACCGCCGCTTGTCGTTTTCCAAAAATAATAACGTACAAGTTGCTCATGAAGAGACCGCCGCTTGTCGTTTTCCAAAAAATAATAACGTACAAGTTGCTCATGAAGAGACCGCCGCTTGTCGTTTTCCAAAAAATAATAACGTACAAGTTTCTCATGAAGAGACCGCCGCTTGTCGTTTTCCAACGATGTCTATAACGTACAAGTTGCTCATGAAGAGACCGCCGCTTGCCGTTTTCCAAAAAATAATAACGTACAAGTTGCTCATGAAGAGACCGCCGCTTGTCGTTTTCCAAAAAATAATAACGTACAAGTTGCTCAAATAAAGAGACCGCCGCTTGCCGTTTTCCAAAAAATAATAACGTACAAGTTGCTCATGAAGAGACCGCCGCTTGTCGTTTTCCAAAAAATAATAACGTACAAGTTGCTCAAATAAAGAGACCGCCGCTTGCCGTTTTCCAAAAAATAATAACGTACAAGTTGCTCATGAAGAGACCGCCGCTTGTCGTTTTCCGAAAATAATTCAGAAGGAAATTGCGATGATACTGGCAGAGAATAAAATCTTCGTCAAATAGAACCATGAATCAATCCTTCCCGAGGAGATCACATATTTAAATGTGCAAAATAAATGCACCATTCGTCTAGGTCGCGACTTCACTGGGGAAAATCATAAGATAGCCTATGCAAGAGACAACAACTCCCTCCAAGAATAAACCAGAGAGAAAACAGTCAAACAAGACTCCAACCAATGAGAAAGTAACTCGATTGGGGAATTCATCCTATCCAGAAATGGACAAGGTAAGCTAAATCAAAAATCATCCACGAGGATTAGCTCAGTTGGGGAATTTAGGAAGGAAGCACATTTTCTGCCTAAGCTAACCTTCTACTTGGAAAGAAACATGTACACTGTTTGAATAAACAAAGTACAACCCAAAATCAACGACAAATGGGAATATGCATACTGATGTAAGTGTAATTGAGTAAATGAATGTTATGCTGACAAAACAAACAGATGGAACAACTTGAAGACAATAAGATGTCACGACATAATAGATACTCGGCCAATCTTAAAAAGACGGAAAATAACTGGAATTGGAAACCCAAAGCAACGTCGGGGCGCAACACGCCACAAGGTTCAATTCTTCTGAGGAGAAAAGTATTCAAATCCAAACTTCTGACACCAATAGACTACTGACATGAGACAAAGCGTACCACACTTCAGAAATCGCCCAAATAAAGGTAGCCAAAACAACGCTTAACTGGAACAACTGGGGAGTCACCAAACTTAGTACCACGAGAAACGCAAGTTTACACAACCAACACCTCATGACGATTTTGAAACGAAACATGTTCATCATGCAAGGATAAAATACTGTATTGTTTTGCATTTCATGGCTTGACCATCCTTGGAACAACTGTTAATATTCCTTTCATTATTCATGACACATTTTTAAAATAAGAATACTTTAAATAACTTTGTTTCAAATATTTCCGTAAAATTAAAATTTTGCCCACAAAGGGTAAATGCTCAAATTTCATTAATAAGATGGTAGTTCGCTAACAACGCGACTCCAACGGTTTACAAAAGTTTGGGAAATAGTACATGAAAGAAAGGGTTACACAAAAACAATGATCACTATTCTCCCTAACAACTTCGAATTTCCAAAATGTGTTCAAATGCCAAGACCGGTCTGACCAAAAAGCTTGCCTAAGCCGCCCTTTCGGGTTTTCAACTTAGCAAACTGTCAACTCAAACCTAAGCGAAATACTTCTTGACTGCATCGGCGTTCATGGAGCGCGGGAGCTCTTCACCGTCCATATTGGTGAGAATCCAGGCACCTCCAGAGAAAACTTTCTTAACGACATACGGTCCTTCATAATTCGGAGCCCACTTGCCCCTAGAATCAGGTTGGAAAGATAATATCTTTTTGAGCACAAGGTCACCTTCTCTGAACTCGCGTGGTCGAACCTTCTTATCAAAAGCCTTCTTCATTCTCTGCTGATACAATTGACCGTGACACAATGCTGTCAATCTCTTTTCTTCAATTAAATTCAACTGATCATATCTACTTTGACACCATTCAGCCTCAGAAAGTTTAGCTTCCATCAACACTCTCAGAGACGGAATCTCAACCTCCACGGGGAGTACTGCTTCCATACCGTAAACTAGGGAAAATGGGGTTGCACCTGTTGAAGTTTGAACTGAAGTACGGTATCCATGCAGAGCAAACGGAAGCATTTCATGCCAATCTTTATAAGTTACCACCATCTTCTGGACAATCTTTTTGATGTTCTTGTTAGCAGCTTCAACTGCCCCATTCATCTTCGGTCTGTAAGGAGAAGAATTATGATGTTCTATCTTGAACTCTTCACAAAGCTCTTTCATCATCTTGTTATTCAAATTCGACCCATTATCCGTGATGATCTTGCTCGGGATGCCGTATCGACAAATGATCTGATTCTTGATAAATCTGACTACCACCTGTCTGGTTACATTAGCATAAGATGCTGCTTCCACCCATTTAGTAAAATAATCGATCGCTACCAAGATGAAACGATGACCATTTGAAGATTTGGGTTCAATCATTCCGATCATATCAATGCCCCACATAGAGAAAGGCCAAGGTGAAGAGATAACGTTGAGGAGGGTCGGTGGCACATGTATCTTGTCCGCATAAATCTGGCATTTATGACATTTCTTCACATATTTGCAGCAATCAGATTCCATTGTCATCCAATAGTAACCAGCTCTCAGCATCTTTTTAGCCATTGCATGTCCGTTGGCATGGGTACCAAAGGATCCTTCATGTACTTCTTGCATCAGCATGTCTGCTTCACGTCTGTCTACACATCTGAGCAAGACCATGTCGTAATTTCTCTTATACAAAACTTCTTCATTGAGGAAGAAACTGCTTGCTAATCTTCTCAACGTCTTCCTATCTTTATTGGATGCCCCAGGCGGGTACTCTTGAGTTTGAAGAACACGTTTAATGTCATAGAACCACGGTTTGTCGTCGGTGACCTCTTCTACTGAGAACACATGAGCAGGTCTGTCGAGGCGCATAACCCGGATTGTAGGCACATCGTTCCAACCATTCACTTGAAACATTGAAGACAAAGTAGCTAAAGCATCAGCCATTTGGTTCTCATCTCTAGGGATATGATGTAATTCCACTTTGTTGAAGAAAGTTAACAATCTTCTAGCATAGTCTCTGTAAGGGATCAAACCAGGATGACGAGTCTCCCATTCTCCTTTGATTTGATTAATTACCAATGCTGAATCTCCGTAAATATCAAGAACCTTAATCCTTAGATCCACTGCTTCTTCGAGACCCATAATACATGCCTCATATTCAGCCATGTTGTTCGTGCAGTCAAACTTCAATCTCGCCGTGAATGGGATATGAGTACCTCGGGGAGTGACGATGATTGCCCCAATTCCATTTCCATAAGAATTCACAGCTCCGTCAAATATCAAACCCCAATGGGATTCAGGATCAGGCCCTTCTTCAGGTAACGACTCTTCACAATCTTTAGCTTTCAAGTACATAACATCTTCATCTGGGAAATCAAACTTGATGGATTGATAATCGTCAATTGGTTGGTGAGCCAAATGGTCGGCTAAAATACTCCCTTTGATTGCTTTCTGAGTGTGATACTCAATGTCATATTCGAATAACAACATCTGCCAACGGGCTATTCTTCCAGATAAGGCGGGCTTCTCAAAGATATACTTGATCGGATCCATTTTGGAGATCAACCAAGTGGTGTGGTTAATCATATACTGGCGCAGACGGAGAGCAGCCCAAGCTAATGCACAACAGGTTTTCTCAAGCAATGAGTATCGAGACTCACAGTCTGTGAATTTCTTACTCAGATAATATACAGCATGTTCCTTTCTTCCAGTCTCATCTTGTTGACCAAGCACACATCCCATGGAATCTTCTAATATAGTCAGGTACATAATCAAAGGTCTTCCTTCCACTGGAGGAATCAATATAGGAGGTTCAAGCAAATATTCTTTGATGATATCAAAAGCTCTCTGACAATCTTCTGTCCACACACATCCTTGGTTCTTTCGGAGAAGCTTGAAAATCGGCCCACAGGTAGCAGTCATATGAGATATAAATCTAGAAATATAATTCAGTCTCCCAAGGAATCCTCTTACTTGTTTTCCCGTCTTGGGTGCGGGCATTTCCTGAATAGCTTTGACTTTATCAGGATCTACCTCAATACCTTTCTGACTGACAATGAAACCCAGAAGTCTCCCAGAACGAACACCAAAAGTGCACTTGTTGGGATTCAGACGGAGTTTATACTTTCTCAAACGCTGGAATAACTTCAATAAATGTTCCAAATGATCTTCTTCAGTTTGTGATTTGGCAATCATGTCATCTACATACACTTCTATCTCTTTATGCATCACATCATGGAACAAAGCAGTCATGGCCCTTTGGTATGTTGCACCAGCATTCCTCAAACCAAACGGCATAACCCGATAACAAAATGTTCCCCAAGGTGTAATGAAAGCTGTCTTCTCCATGTCTTCTGGTGCCATCTTGATTTGATTGTAACCAGAGAAACCATCCATGAAAGAAAAGACTTTGAACTTTGCGGTACTGTCGACCAATACATCAATGTGCGGTAATGGGAAGTCATCCTTTGGGCTAGCTCTATTCAGATCTCTATAGTCTACACACATTCGAACTTTGCCATCTTTCTTAGCAACAGGCACTATATTGGCTAACCACTGAGGATAGACTGATGTAACAAGGAAACCTGCATTAATTTGTTTTTGAACTTCTTCTTTGATCTTGTCAGCCATATCGAGACGAGTCCTTCTCAACTTCTGCTTAATCGGCGGACATTCAGGTCTCAACGGTAAACGATGCTCCACAACATTGTTGTCCAAACCTGGCATATCTTGGTAGGACCAAGCAAACACATCAACATACTCTTTGAGAAGCTCCAACATTTTCTCTTTGACCTCTGGGATAAGCAATGCTCCGTCCTTAACTTCCTTTTTATCTTCTTCATCACCCAAATTGATAAACTCTATAGGTTCTTCAAACGGCTGAATAGTCTTTTCATCATGCTCAAGTAAACGGGAAATTTCATCAGGAATCTCTTCACTATCCTCTTCCTCGGCTCTGAACACAAGGAATTCAAAGTTGGGAGGGGGCATAGGATCATTGTTTTCAATGGTTAAGTCATGGATTAATCTGCACATATGATTATGCTTTATTTTAGAAATCGATTTGTACAAATAAAACAAAAAATTATTATATTTTCCTATTACTACCAATTAATTTTCATTACTATTTCCCAGAAAAGGTGAAAAAATAAAACAGTAGTGGACAAAATAACATTTTTATTCATGAGGGGAAATACTTGAAACAAAGAGCCCAGACATTTCTCTTTTGCCTTGGGCAGAGCAAAAGGATTTATTTTCAACATAGCCCGACACAAATATTTTTCGCCTTGGGCAGAGCGAAAGTTTTTTTTTTTCAAAAATAAAACAAAACATTACTCAGAAATGTGCATCACAACAGGAACATCAACAACAATCCAGTTATGGCAAACCACTCCATGCGTTACAAAATCGGGTAAATCCTCTTCAGAATCGTCTCCTATTATAGCATCAACTTCAGGAGGAGTCGGATGGATAAAACCCGCGCTTCGGAAAACCTCTTGTATCAGACGAGTAACTACTTCCTGCTTGACTCTTGTAGACACGGGATGAAAACCAAGACCTTCTCCAGACTTGTTCTCGGGCAAAGTCAACACCTGGCCCCAACCTTCAGCCGAACCACTTTCAACCACTCGTCATGCATCCTCAAAAGAAGAAATAGATGTCCCTTGCTTCTTCACTTCATTATTAGCAACAGATAGAGCTTGGAATTGGGTTCCAACATCCTCGTCAGCATCAATAAAAGAGAAAGATGACAAATGGCTTACCACCATAGCCTGCTCTCCACCAATCATTACCAACTTTCCATGCCTTACAAACTTCAATCTTTGATGGAGCGTGGAAGTGACTGCCCCTGCATCATGGATCCATGGACGACCCAATAGGCAACTGTAGGCGGCACGAATATCCATTACTTGAAAAGTGATCTGAAAAGTATGAGGACCAATTATTATAGGAAGATCTACTTCACCAATGACAGTCTTCCTAGAACCATCAAACGCTTTAACAATTACTCCACTAGGTCTCATGGGAGCACCTTGATATGAGAGTCGAGATAATGTAGTTTTGGGCATTACATTTAACGACGCGCCCGTATCTACCAACACACTTGATAAAGTATCATTTCCACAACTTATTGAGATATGCAAAGCCAAATTATGGTTCCTTCCCTCCTCCGGAAGCTCTTCATCACTGAAACCAAGATTGTTACACGAAGTAATATTTCCCACAATTCCATCAAATTGGTCCACCGTCACATCATGATCCACGAATGCCTGGTCCAAGACCTTCATCAAGGCTTCTCTATGGGCACCAGAATCTCTTAGTAAAGCAAGTAAAGAAATCTTGGAAGGAGTTTGAAATAGTTGGTCCACAATCTTATATTCACTTCTCTTGATGAGCTTCAAAATCTCATCATCATCAGGATGTGGGATAGGTTCATTGGATCGGCCTATCCCAACCCTTGGTTCAACATTTCTCGCTGGAATTTCTGCCGGTATGAGCCTCCTAACTTGAACTTCTGGTCTCTTCAAAGGTACTGCTGCGAAAACACGTCCGCTTCTCGTAACTCTACTCACATCAGCGATGTTAACAAAAGATGGCCTGGTTGGTATAGGGACTTCTACCCCATTCTCAATCATTGTGGCATTATACTTATACGGTATAGCTTGGTCTGAGTTGTAAGGCACAGGGCCAGGTGGATAAATGATCAAAGGAGCAACAGGTGCAGTCTGACTGTCGTAAACGATCTCTACTGATTCAGGCAAATTGAATTGTGGTATTATAACATTCACTTCATCCTCCGGATCTCTGTCATATGTAATAGTGATAACCCTCTGGTCTAACAACTTTTGAATATCCTCCTTCACAATAGGGCAATCAACCTCTCTTGAACAAAATTCACAAACATCATAATCATGCTGATGCCTAACAAAGGCAAGTCTTCTTAAGCTCTGATGTAACCTGATCAACGACTCCCTTATGTGTTCAACTTGAAAAACTCGAAACTTTCTCGGACAACCTTCCACCATATTCACTGATGCTGCCCCATGTCGAGGCAAAGGATTATCTCTAACATTTGAGTTAACATCCTTGAAAGACAAGATACCATTCTTAATCAACCTCTGCACGTCCGCCTTTAGAGAAAAACAATTTTCAAGGTTGTGCCCCGGCGACCCTTGATGATATTCACAAAACTGATCTGCCTTGTACCACGGAGAAGTGCTATTTGGTGCGACAGGAGGAGGCTTCGTCGTTATGAGGTTCTTTCTGATAAGAGCAGGGAACAATTCAGTATAAGTCATAGGAATGGCATCGAATTGCGGTTTTCTTGGTGAACGGTTCTGGTTGTTGAATGGATAAGCCTGTTGTCGAGGCTGCTGCTGAAATGGCCGTTGTTGAGTTGGTGGGGTTTGATGAGCTGGGGTCATCAAAGCTGGGCGGACAGCCGGAGTGACTGCCGCAACGTGTGAGTAACCTCTCCTCGGTCTCCCTGGGAAGATCACGCTGACATCCTGCTCTTTTCTTTTTGGGAAAACACTTCCAAACTTCTTAGTACTGCTAGACAGACTTCCTTCTTTAACCAAACGCCCTTCACGAATCCCTTCCTCCAACCGCATGCCCATGCTTACCATTTCGGTGAAGTCACTGGGTGCGCTGGCAATCATTCTTTCATAGTAAAAGGAACCTAAAGTCTTCAAGAATATCTTCGTCATCTCTTTCTCCTCAAGAGGAGGGTAGATTTGAGCAGCTATTTCGCGCCACCTCTGGGCGTATTCCTTAAAAGACTCTCTGTCCCTCTGGGATATCGCCCGGAGTTGATCCATGTCCGGTGCCATGTCAACATTGTACTTATACTGATGGACAAAAGCTTCGCTAAGATCGTTGAAGTTGCGGATCCGAATGCTGTCTAAACCCATATACCACTTTAGAGCGGCACCCGTCAAACTGTCTTGAAAATAGTGAATCAACAAGTCATGATCATCAGAATATGTAGACATCTTTCTCACGTACATAGTCAAGTGACTCCGAGGACACGAATCACCCTTATATCTTTCAAAGTCTGGCACTTTGAATTTTGCTGGAATCTTGACATTCGGAACTAAACAAAGGTCATGAGTGTTCTTCCCAAACAAATCCTTCCCCTTTAACGCTCTGAGCTCCCTCTGCATTTCTTGGAATTGGTCTTGAAATTCTTCCATTATATCAAAAAGACCCAGACTTTCAGCAGGCTCGGAAGGATAAGTAGGTTCATTCAAGTATGGCACGGAGTGAACCATAGGAGCGACAGTTGTCATCATCGGTTGCGGGAAAGGTGTCGCAGACGGGATTACTGGCGGCATGGCAGTTGTCTCTGGTTGAGGAAGAGACAAAGTAGGTTGAAACAAAGGCTGTACGACAGGCTGATACCCCTCTGGCACAAAGTTGTAAGGCATTCCCCACGGGAAACCTTTTGGCATCTGATGTTGAAGCGGAGAGTTGATTTGAGTCACAGATGTTGGAACGGTGACAATCTCGGAAACCACAGTAGTTGAAGTCTGAATCTCAGCAGCTGTAGTCGATGGCTGATTCTGAGCAGCCATCAAACTTTCCACTAGCGCAGTTAACTTTTCCATCCCGACACGAAGGGTAGCGACCTCCTCACGAAGCTCGTGGTTTTCCTGTTCCAGATCTTCCATTTTCCTCTGACGATTGGCTCGAGTATCGTATCGGTGAGACAACTTGACAATCTATCGGAGTGGAAAAAGAAACAAGGATAAGACTCTAGAAAACATGTGAAGTGGAATGTTGGATGATGCATGATATGTGATGCAAATGATAATTCATTTTAATAGTTTTCCAAGGAACTTCAATAATTTTGCACACATCAATGGTAAAGGGATTTGGAACAACAAAAACTCATTTCATTAATCAAAAGCGGTAAATTACATCTTACAACTTTGGAACAACAAAACAATAAATTACAACTTTGGGATAACAACCCAATAATAAAGCAGTAAACTACAACTTTGGAACATGAAGCCCATAATAAAAGCAGTAAATTACAACTTCGGAACATGAAGCCCATAATAAAAGCAGTAAATTACAACTTCGGAACATGAAGCCCTTTTACAGAGTTTTACAAAATGACATCAGTAAAATAAAACTAAAAGCTAAAGATCACTCCGAATCATCAGATGAAGGACCAAATGCCAACTGTAACCGGAGCTTCCTGATCTTCTCTTCATAAAAGTCTTCCATCTCTTTCTTCTCAGCTACCAGTCGATCAATGATTTCCTTTTGTGGATTAGGAACAAGAGAAACGCTTACCGAACCTTCCCTCTTTCTCTTCCTTTCACTAGCATATTTCTTCAGTAAAGCATCCTTTTGACGAAGCTTCTCATCATGATCAATGAACCAACCGTCTTGAATAAATAGCAAATCCTCCTTTTCCTTTAGTTGTCGAGCCAGAACCCGATTCTCATATTCAGACATATTATACTTTTCTTTCCAAGCATCTCTCTCGGACTTCATCCTAGCCAGATTTCCTTGGTATTCTCCCATATTCTCGATAGGGATATCAACAGATGATGATGTAACAGTAGGGAATAAAGGTTTCTCAGGTTTATAGGGCATCTTGAGAGCACAAGCCCTAGCACGGACCCATTGTAGGTAAGGCTCCAAAGAAACGGCACCTCTATGTCCTAACATATCTCTCCCTTTCCTATGGATGTGGCGCCAAGCTCCTTCGATCTCCCTCTTAGCTGCCTGATGATCTTGTCCTTCCTGTAGGAAGAAACCACTCACACGGATGTTATTTGGCTTGTCCCTCATCGGGTATCCAAACTGACGGTGCGCGAGAACAGGATTATAGTTAATTCCACCTTTCGTACCAAGAAGAGGCACGTTAGGAAAAGCACCACAGCTAACGATGATCTTCACGTCATAGTAAGCTCGATTATACCAATCAATGTCGAAATGAGTGAGAGCCATAATTTTTGGCGCCCATCGCGGCTCCTTCTCGAGATCCCAGAAAACATCAGACCTAGGTAGATGAGAAACATACCACTGATACAACAACGGTGCACAACAAATAATCATTCCTCCTTGATAAGAGTTTCGAAGATGGATGGAGTAGTAGGTATCTCCTAGAAGCGTAGGGACCGGATTTCCAATCAAGAAAATTCTGATGGCGTTGATATCCACAAACTTGTCAACGTTAGGGAACAAGAATAGACCATAAGTGATTAAAGCAAAGACGTCTTCGAAGGCAATAGTATCTTTTATCTCAGCGAAATGACGAGCTTTCCTCAACAGAAACTGCGCAGACAAGCCTCGGATTCCCCCTTTTGCAGTCATGTTCTCCTCTATCTCTGACTTCTTCAAGTGGGTGATGGTCGCTATCTCGTGAGATTTGGGTTCCTCTTCTAATCTGGAAAAAGGAACACAGTCGGTGATCGGCAAACCAAGTATGTAGGAGTACTCTTCTAAGGTGGGCATTAACTGGTAATCCGGAAAGGTGAAACATCGATACAAAGGATCGTAAAATTGGACTAACGTATTAAGGATGCCTTCTTTCATCTTGCGCTTCATGAGAGGTATAATGGACCCATACTTTTTCTGAAAATCCATCGGGTTCTTGATCTTAGGAATTAAACTCTTCAGTCCTTCAATCTCGGGCTCCTTAAAACTAAAACTTCGAATGTTTCTCCTTCCAAATTCCATAATAGTACCTGAGATGTCTGCAAAAATCATTCCTAAGTTCCTTTGAAAAACAAGTTTTTTACAAAAATGTTGATGAATGCATGAATGAATGATAATGCAATAGTTACACACAAGTTCGCAAACATGGGGTTCAAAGGTTCAACGTTTCAGCATGGAGTCGAGGGTAAATCCCACCCCAAGGTATGTACTAACGGTTCAATCACACCTGTAAGACAAGGTTCTAAGAGTTCCCAGAGTCTACATTCCTCCTTCGGATATTACCAACGTCTTGATTACTCCATAATTAGCAATATTCTCAAGAGAAACTCATCCGAGCGTAGCATCGCGTAACAACTACTTCCGAATTACTCTGTTATAGTCTCCGCGCTACACCTAAAAAAGCCAAGATGGGTTAGGGTTCTACGATCCTCAATTTCTCTGGCTCCCAGGTCGAAGATAATAATGTCTTCCCGATTACTCGGTAAACAAATATTATGTTCAAAAGGGCCTTCCATTGAGTGGGGGATCTCATGCCTCCTTCTTCGGGATTACTCCCTCAAAGTTAACATGACTATACCGCCCGTCCTATTCTTAAGTGTAACTTAATCCGGGTATAGGATTCGTCCTTTGCAAAAAACCCAAACAACCCCAATTTAAACACATAATCAAACAAATCAAATAATAATAAAATAGATAAGACAAATTAGGCTTAACCCACTTAGGGATGGACCAACAAGAGGTCAATCTGTCCCCAGCAGAGTCGCCAATTCTGTAGCGATAAAAAATGTAGCGGGGTAAATCGGAGATCGAATTATTGATTAATTTGTCTCACAAAAGCAAGAGTCGCCACCGCGCTTTATTATTTCCAAGGGAAAAGGGAAAAGAGCGAAATAAAACCCTAAAGTATGCAATGTAAAATAATACTTTTAAAAGTAATGAAAATACAAGGCGTTTTGAAAAGAGGTCTATGGTTCGGGGGTTGGTTATATAGTGGGAAGGTATTAGCACCCAATGTATCTATAGTATTCCATAGGAACCTTTTGAAATATCTGTTTATTAAAATGTTCGTTTGATTAAAAATAAATTGTTTTGGCCGAAAAGGGGTACATACGGGTTTTTGAAGGTACGACGACCTAATGTCGAAGTTTTGGCTTAAAAGGGTATAAGTTTTGAAAAGATTGAATATTTGAGGAAAAATTGTCTTAAGTTTTGATGAAATGAAGATATTCGCATGACTGGATTTGAGGACATGAAGTCAACAAACTTAATCATTTTTCTCTTGGATTTAGACGTAAACAGAATAACCAAATAAAGATGAAATAATCAAATAGAAAATTAGATAGATAATGATTAAATAGCTAAGTGATATATAACCAAAACAATGATTAAATAACAGACAAAATGGTGTGAGCATGCATTTTTATATTTTTATCTAATAGGTATAACGCAAGAGAATTAATTAAGGAAAATAAAATGTTTTTTTTAAAGTTTTTATTTTTATATGTTTTTAGTGTTAATATAAAGTATTATTTTAAGAACTATTAAATAATTCTAAATTAAATTAAAACTTTAAAAGCTATTAACTTAAATCTAATTAAAAAAAGAAAACTAAAATTACTAAATTAATCCAAAACTTAAACTAATAAAATTGGGTAAAGCATTAAAATTTGTCTAATTAAATTACACCTCTTATTTAATTAAATTTACTAATTAACTAAATTAACAAAATTCTAAAAAAAGGGCTAAAGAAATCAAAATAGAAAGAGATGCATCAAGAATCAAAGGGTAGATAATAAACCAATGTGTGGGCCAAAGAGTTTTAAGGGCCCAAAACAGAAATAGGATGGGGAGGTGTCTTAAGAAATTCGTTTGGGGCTTTTAGGCAGGGAAACGGGTTGAGCCCACACATTTCACACAATGTTTAGGGTCATCAGGTTTTTGTTTACTTGGAAAAAAATGGATTAGGGTTAACAAAGGGTACAGAGCGGCGCTCATCTTCTCGTTACGGATTCGTCTTCTTTGTGCGTTCTCCCACCTTCTCCTGAGTTCTCCCTTGCCCATGGCCACCGGCGTCCTCAACCTTCCTCTTCCCTCCAACGAGACGCTAGGGCGACAGATTCACGGTAACAATTTTCATTTTTTATTTCGTTAGGGTTTTTATTACTGCATGTTGTGATCTTTCATCCATTTTTGATTCTGACTTCAAATTATTATGGTTATTTGAGGTATTTGAAAGAAAGAGAGGGAGAAATCGTTACCTTTGGAGACGGAGGAAGAAAGGTTGGGGGTGCTATGGCGGCCAAGACGGCGAGGGAAACATGAACGAAGCTAGCTTTGCAAGGAGATCTGGTACTCTGTATTTGTGTCTTTCTTCTTTTGTTTGGTGATGATGATGATAGCCCTGGTATGTTTAGCTTGATGCCTTGCTTGATGCCTTGTGTTTGGTTTGCTAGCCCAATGATGAGCTCCCTGAGTTCTGAGGGCCCTAAATGTATGCTTGAATATGCTTGAGTATGCTTGATGGGGTTGCTTAGTTCATTGTTTCACTTTCTTCTTCAACTGTCTCGTTGCCTGCTTTGCCTTATTGAGTTGCCTTGTGCTGGTGGATATGTTTGGCTTTGAGTTGCCTGCCTTGTATGCTTGACTGTTGTATGATTTTGAGTATATTTGATTCTTTAGCTCTATGATGAGTATCTCTGAGGGCTTGTGGCTTGGTTACGATTCAGGTTTTGAAACAAATTGATTGCTTTTTTTGGGGGATTTATGTGAACTTACAGGTTATGGCCTTGGGGGTTCTGCTTCAGGTTAGGCCTTGACAGGTTTTTAGGTTGTGGCCTTTGAAACGTTGGTTTTGGCCTTGAGACTTGCAAGGTTTACAGGTTATGGCCTTCATGGTTTATGCTGTTGATCATGGCTTTTAGCAGGTTTGACAGGGTATACTGGTTTTTTAGGCCATGGTTTTGGATAGGCAACAGGTTTGAAGTTTTTGGTGATGGCTTTACTGGTTTATTGGTTAAGCTTGAAAACAGGTTGAACAGGTTTTATGGTTTTAGGCCATACGGGTTGTGTTGGGATAATTTCCTGGTTTATGCTATGTGTTTATGGTTTCGGTTATGGTTTTGACATGGTTTTGGTTGTTAAACTTTGTGTTACAGGTTATGGTTTGAAAGGCTTAAGGCTTTGGCTGGGCAATTTTGTGTTTACTGGTTATGGTTTCTATGGCTTAGGCTTTAGAGCTGGACAGGTTTGACATGGTTAAGGGTCTGGGCTTTTGTGTTACAGGTTCTGGTTTTTTGCTTGAGACAGCAGGTTATACTGGTTTTTTTTAGGCCATGGTTATTGGTTTTGGTCTTGAGACAGCAGGTTCTTGAGGTTTTTTGCTTTGAGACCTTGAGAATTTTTTTGGTATTTGTTTTTACAGTTTGATTTTAAGGCTAAAACAGGTTTTGAACTCCCTACTTTTTTGAAGGGTTTGTTGTTGTTATAATAGTTGGCTGGCCTCTATCTTGATAGCTCAGGTTTTGTATATTTTAACCATTTTTTTTATATCTCTGCCCTCTCTACTGTTTTATTCAGTTTGCTTTATCCTTTTCTATACTTCCTTTTTTTTACTGTGTTACTGCTGTTTTGTTTTATATCCCTTTTCTGCCTAAGGCCAAAACCTGTAAACCCACACTCTTTCTCTCTTCTCTCTCCTTAGTACAGTTTGACATTAAAATGATGTATGTATTTTAAGTTCTGAAAAAGCAAAGCTGGAAAATGATGAGAATTAGAAATATATTTGCTTGCATATTTGGTTTTAATCTGTACATGTTCTCTTTGGCTTCTGCATTGTTACAGTAGAGGAGCCTTGTGTTTTGACTTCCTCCCACATGCTGGATAGTTTACGTTGGACTTTGTTTTCTTTGAAAATGTAACTATGCATATGGTGTTGGTTTTGAAATATGCAGTTTACAATTGAAATGGGCAATTAATTTTGAACTATGCAGTTTACAATTGAAATGTGCAGCTTATTTTGAAATATTGAATTTGTGCATATTTTTAACTTGTGCATTCATATTTATCAATAAAATTCATCCCTTTTTGTGAACCGGGAGAAATCCCGTGATTTGCAAAAAGGGTAAAAAACTGATTCCAGCCGTTTGCTTTTAATGATGAACGCTAAATTAATTTTCTGCTTTTAATTATATATCTTATTTCTGACTTTTTCTTTTAATTCTTTGCAGGTAAAATCAAATGAGCATCAAAGAAGTATTGGATAGAAGATGAAGATTTAGAATCTTAGAAAAATTAAAATAGTTTTTATTTTACTTTAAACATTTTATATAATTGTCATTGTAAATATGTTGTAACTAATACAGTATTTAAACAACAATTGTAATAATTAGAATAAAGATGAATAAAATTCTATTATTTTACCAGTTAATTCTTTTCTTCTTTCCAATTATTTATTTTAATCATTTATAATTCTTTAAATTATATAATAACTGAAAATCAATTCCAATTATTTAAATTCAGAATAATAAATAATTAAATAAACATCATTGATCAATTAACTTCTCTTCAATTATTTACTTCATTATTTATAATTCTTCTAAATTATAACAACTGAAAATAAAATTTCAACTATTTAAACTTAGAATAATAAATAATTAAATAAACATTGTTTGATCAATTAATAAACTTCTTTTCAAATATTTACTTTATTATTTATAATTCTTTAATTTATATAATAACTGAAAATAAGTTCCAATTATTTAAATTCAGAATAATAAATAATTAAATAAACATTGTTTTAGCATTGATCGATTAATAAATTTAGCGTTTCAAAAATAAACAGCTCTTGACTTGAAAAAGTTATGAATTTAAAATACTGCTTTGAAAATTGATAAAAATAGGTCAAAACACTTGCAATGTAATGATGTAGATGGGAGATGGTATCTTAGGTCAAAATTTGGGGTACAACAGTATGACTTCCTCCATGCCATACACCAAGGAATAAGGTGTTGCCCCTGTCGACGTTCGTGCTGAGGTACGGCCCATGAAGAGCGAAAGGTAATATCTCGTGCCAGTCTTTGTAGGTCACCGTCATCTTCTGCACAATCTTCTTGATGTTCTTATTAGCTGCTTTAACAACCCCATTCATCTTCGACCGGTAAGGATAAGAGTTGTGATACTGTATCTTAAACTGTTTGCCGAGCTCGGTGATCATCGTATTGTTGAGATTTGTACCATTGTCCGTGATGATCCTCTCTGGTACACCGTATCGAAAATTAAGTTGTGTCGAATAAACTGCGCCACGACGTTCTTGGTTACTGTAGCGAAAGAAGCTTCCTCAACCCACTTTGTAAAGTAATCAATAGCCACCAGAATGAAGCGATGTCCGTTAGACGCAGTAGGTCTGATCTCGCCGATCATATCGATGCACCACATTACGAAAGGCCAAGGTGTTGTCAAAACATTCAGAGGAAATGGAGGTACATGCACCTTATCAGCATAGACTTGGCACTTGTGACAGGTTCGAGAATGCTGATAACAATCGGCTTCCATAGTAGACCAATAATATCCTGCCCGTAGGATTTTCTTTGCCATGGTATATCCACTGGAATGAGTTCCGAAGGTACCTTCATGTAACTCTGCCATGATCCTTTCTGCCTCGTTTTTGTCCACACATCGCAGTAAGGTTGAATCATGGTTACGTTTATAAAGGACACCATTACTGATGAAGAATTTCGCAGCGAACCTTCTCAAGAACTTCTTATCATTAACAGATGCACCCTAGGGGTATTCTTGAGCCTCAAGATACCTCTTTACTTCGTGGAACCAGGGTTTATTTGTCACCTCTTCCGTCTCAATGTCACAACAATGTGCGGGTTCGTCCAACCTCTTGATGGTGATCTGGGGAGCTTCATTGTCCCACCTGAGTTTGAACATAGAAGACATGGTAGCTAGCGCGTTCGCTAATTGATTCTCCTCTCTTGGGAAGTGTTCAAAGGTTATCTCTTCAAAGTGCGGAAGCAATGTCAGCACATACTCTTTGTAAGGAATAAGATTTGGGTGCTTCGTATTCCACTTGCCTTTGATCTGACTGATCACTAGAGCAGAATCTCCGAATACACTCAAGAACTTAATCCTCAGGTCAATAGCAGCTCGAATACCTAGGATACATGCTTCATACTCCGCCATATTGTTGGTGTAGTTAAAACATAATCGGGCGGTGAACGGAGTATGACAACCTTCAGGAGATATAATCACAGCGCCAATGCCGTTACCCAATGCGTTTGATGCTCCATCAAAACACATTGACCATCGGGATCCCTCCTCGGGTCCTTCATCCGATCCAGGTTCTTCACAGTCGGTTACCAATATGATGTTCTCATCCGGGAACTCAAAATTCATGGATTGGTAGTCATCCACATCCTAACGCGCCAAATGACCTGCCAATACACTCCCCTTAATTGCTTTTTGGGTTGTGTACTGGATGTCGTACTCGGTTAAGATCATCTGCCATCTCGCTATTCTTCCGGACAAGGCAGGCTTTTTGAAGATATACTTGATTGGATCCATTTTTGATATCAATAGGGTAGTGTGAGTCAACATATACTGTCTCAGCCGGCGAGCAGCCCATGACAAAGCGTAACAAGTTTTCTCGAGCAATGAGTATCGAGTCTCACAGTCGGTAAACTTTTAGCTAAGGTAGTAAATAACGTGCTCTTTTCGGCCAGGCTCGTCATGCTTCCCCAGCACGCACCCCATTGAATTATTCAGTACTGTCAAGTATAAAATCAAAGGTCTTCCTTCAACTGGAGGCATCAGAATTGGTGGCTCTTGGAGGTATTCCTTGATCCTTTCGAAAGCGGTCTGGAATTCATCATTCCACTTTACCACTTGATCTTTCTTCAGTATCTTGAAGATTGGCTGACAAGTAGCAGTCAGATGTGAAATGAATCGGGCGATGTAGTTCAGACGTCCCAAAAAGCCTCTAACTTCCTTTTCCGTGTGAGGAGTTGGCATCTCCTGTATGGATTTTACCTTGGTAGGATCCACCTGAATACCCTTATCACTGACGACGAAACCCAGCAGCTTACCAGACCTTACCCCTAAGGTGCACTTGTTCGAGTTCAACCTCAGCTTATACATTTTCAACCTGTCAAACAGTTTCTGGAGATGATTAAGGTGTTCTTCCTCAGTCTGGGACCTTGCGATCATGTCATCAACGTAAACCTCAATCTCATGATGAATCATGTCATGGAACAAAGCGACCATGGTGTGCTGATACGTTTCCCCAGTGTTCTTCAATCCAAAAGGCATTACCTTGTAGCAGAAGGTGCCCCACTGCGTAACGAAGGTTGTCTTCTCCATGTCCTTGGGATCCATATTGATCTGATTGTAACCAGAAAAACCATCCATAAAGGAGAAGATCTTATGCTGCACGGTGTTGTCAACCAGAACATCGATGTGAGGGAGTGGGAAGTCATCCTTGGGGCTCGCCCTGTTCAGATCTCTATAGTCCACACACATCCGTACCTTACCATCCTTCTTAGGCACCGGAACCACGTTGGCAACCCACTGCAGATAAGAAGTAACAACTAGAAATCTGGCGTCAAACTGTTTCATGACCTCAGCTTTGATTTTCTCAGACATCTCAGGGCGCATACGGAGAACCTTCTGCTTTACCGGAGGATAGTCTTCTTTAGTCGGCAGGCGGTGTACCACAATGTCGGTGTCCAAAACAGGAATATCTTCATAAGACCAAGCGAAGATCTCGACATAGTCGCGTAGCATCTGTATGAACCGTTGCTTGACACTAGGCTCCAGATTCCCACCTATCTTGACCTCTTTCATGTCTTCCTCTGTACCCAAATTCACTGATTCAACTAGCTCTTCATGAGGTTGTATGGCCCTTTCTTCCTGTAGTAACAATCTAGCAAGTTCCTCGGGCACCTCGCAATCATCCTCACCTTCGTCCTCAGCTTGGTTGATTGGATTTTCGAATTCATAACTGGAAGTAGCAGAGTTGTTATCAATGGGATATAGAGTGGATGTGGATCTGCATTATGATATGTGAGTGTGTGTAAGACAATAGCTGTTTTGATAAAGTGCGAGATAGAAAAGAAAAAACAAAGAGCGCAAAATTTGTATTGCAAGAAAACGTCCAATGCTTTATTGATGATATATGAAAATGACAAATAATAAGCCCTCACAAGAAAATCCAAGGTGCCTCGGGCAAGGCACCGGTCCGTAAAGTTTCAAACTGTCTATTACAATTTTCAAAACAAAAGTCAATTACTGTGTAATAAAAGAAGTAGGTATGAAGTCCTTCGCCGTCCAGTTGTTCAATCCACCGTTGGTAGTCGGGTAGATCCAGCTGTCGATATCTGAATCTTCTTCATTGTCCTCAATTGCATTCACTCCCTGATTACTGATGTGAAGAGGAGGTCTTCCAATCCGTGCGCGCCGAACAACCCTTTGAGCCTCTGCAGTAATGCCCAAACCAAACTTTTCAGTTTTTTGTGTGAAATCAGGGAGCTGACCCCAATTTGCACACCCACCTTTTTCAATTATAGCCCTGGCATCCTTGAGAGAAGCCATCTTCATCGGAGGTTTGTCAATAGCAACTTCAGTCGACGCCAAAGTCTGAGGGACCTCTTCAAAGTTCTGGCAAGGGTTTTCGATGAACTCCCCGTCCATCTCCACATAGCGAAAGGAATTGAGATGACTCACCATGTACTCCTCTTCTCCTCGTACCGTGACAATCTTCCCCTTTACTGGATATTTTAACATTTGGTGGAGCGTGGAAGTCACTTCCCCAGCCTTATGGATCCAAGGGCGACCCAGCAAACAAGAATATGATGGTCGGATATCCATCACGTAGAAAGTAGATGCAAAAGTCTGAGAGCCAACTTTAACAGGGACGTCCACCTCCCCATGCACCATCCTTTTTGACCCGTCGAAAGCCCTGACCACAATATTGCTCGGCTTTAGAATAAAACCTTCATAGTCCATGCGGTCTAATGCTTTCTTTGGCAAAACATTCAACGAGGACCCGATATCCACCAGCACATGGGCCATAGTAGTGCCCCTACACTCGATCGAGACGTGCATATCGTCATTGTGATTCCTTCCTTTAACAGTCAAATCTGCATCTGAGAAACCCAACCCGTTGTCGGCAGTCAAACTAGCTACGTAGTCTTTGAATTGATCGGCTGAAGTTTCCTACGGCACATGCACAGTTTTGAGGAAAGCAATTAAAGCCTTTGCGTGGGATTCAAAACACAATAACAAGGATAACATGGAGATTTTTGATGGGGTCTGCCCCATCTGCTCGACTACGTTGTAGTCGCTCTTCTTGACAATATTCAGAATTTCCTCTATCTCCTGCTTAGAGGTTTCTACAATGATCTTCTTAGACGCCTCCGTCCGGGCAGGCTCACCTGTGATTTCTTTTCCTCGAGTCGCAGATGGCTCGGCGACAAGGGTGATAATTGGAACAAGAACTGGGATAGTAGCTGATGTACTAGCAGATGGAATGACAACAGGTTTGTGAACAATCGGAGGGGAAATCTTGGGAGAGAAGAGTCTCCGGCTTCTGGTGACCTTGCTAGCCCCAACAATATTGATGATATCAGCTTCCTCACTCTTTAAGTCTTACTTAACTCCATGGTAATACACATCGGCCCCATAGTGCCAAGGGACAAACTTATCCGAAGTGTATGGGATAGGACCAGGGACAGTAATTATTAACGGAGCAATTCTTGGAACGGGTGTAATCCTAACAGGCTTTCTCAAGGAAACCTGGGAAGGATTGACGGAAATGGTTATGATGGCAATGTCTTGAATTAGAACCAACAAAATTATAGACTTCTCGAACATGATCTCTTTATTATCCATCAGGCGTTGAACACCTGATTTCAATAAGTGGCAACCAGCAGGCAGAATTGAACACATGTGGCAACCTTCGCCACAACCCGAAAATAAACCGGCCAACAATAGATTCTTCTTAACTGTCATCAAAGGAGTAGAAATTTCTTCCACGAAGGTCACAAATAAATCATCGTCCACAACATTTACTCCATGACCATGTTTGGGCATAAGAGCAGTTATGACATTGGGCTTCTCTGGAGCTTCAAACTCAATCTCTTTGGCTTCGATCAAGTCTTGCACCTTATTCTTCAAGGCCCAACAATTATTTTTATCATGACCTAGACTTTCGGAGTGATAGGCGCAACGGGCATTCGGGTTATATTGAGGAGATGTGGTGTTGGAATTCTTCGGGGCCTCCCTCAGAGTTACCAGATTGGTCTTCAATAATTGTGGTAGAATTTGAGACAAGGTCATATTGAGCCGAGTGAACTGCCTCTGTGGTCTTTTCACCCTTTGTTGATTTTTGCGTTGTGGAAAAACTGTGGGTCTTGATATCACTACCGCGTTTACTGCTTGACGGTGTTCAGGTCTGCTTTGGCCTCTCGGGCCATAGACTGCACTAGCTTCTTTCTTACCGGTGAAAGGTTTCTTTATTGCACTTGATGAAGTATCCTTCTTTATTTTACCGCTTCAGATACCAACTTCTACTCTCTCCCCAGTCAAAATCAACTCAGTAAACCCAGATGACGAACTACCGATCAGATGATTGAAAAATGGACCAGATAGTGTCCCTAGAAACATATCAACCAACTCCCTATCAGACAAATGGGGTTGGACTCTTCCAGCCAAATCTCTCCACTTTTGAGCACAGTCCTTAAAACCTTCACTTGCACCCATAAACATACCCTGGAGCTGAGTGCGAGTGGGAGCAAGGTTGGCGTTATACTGATACTGCCTGTAGAAAGCAGCAACAAGGTCCTCCCAGTTTCAGACATTGGCTCCTTCCAATTGATAAAAACATTCAAGCTGAGTCTCTGACAGACTATCTTGAAAGAAATGCACCCACAAATTTTTATCAGCAGTGTGGGGTTGGATTTTCCTGACGTACGAGCGAAGATGGAGTTTTGGACAGGATACTCCATCGTACTTGGCAAAAACAGGAGCTTTGAACTTATGAGAGATCACCACCCCAGACACCAGTCCCAGCTCTCCAAAATCCAAACCAAGGATCTTCTGAACCTCCATAGCACTCAGACGGTCTTCTAGTTGCTTGTACCTATCCTCGGCAGGAGGATATTGCTCATCATCATAATCTGTATCATTATCAGAAACTGCAGGACTGGGGCCTTTTTCTTCTTCTTGGTTTTCCCCTTCTTTGGATGAAGAGGACATATCAACTTGCTGTTTCAACCTATCCCCAAACCTTCTGCCCATACTCAGAAGAACGACATTCTTCTTCTTCTTCTTCTTCTTCTTCTTCTTCTTCTTCTTCTTCTTCTTCTCTTTCTCTTTCAGAATGAGAGCTTTCAAGTCCTCTTGCCCTTTAGCCAAGCTCAAGAACGTCTCTTGGAATTGGGCATTTTATGCCTGAAGATCTTTGATAGCTTGATCGAAAGAAGACATTTCTGCTGAAATAAACAACGAAGAAGATGAGAAACCTGTAATGGTACCTGTAATGGTGTGCATGATAATGGGATGCGTATGTAATGATTTCAAAGACTCTGGGAGATTTAAATTTGTAGACCAAAAAAACAAACAAACTTTATTAGATTAAACTTGTAAAAAGGTTCAACAATGCCTTTAAGGCATTTACAAAGAAATAAATGAAAAACAAATCTAAACTAGAAAAAGCAAAATCAGAAATCCCATGGACGCTTCCCCTTTGTGCTGACGTAGTCATTGATCGTCCTTTCATTCTCGAGTTGCCTGGTGAGCTTCAAGATCTTCCTTTCTTGCTCATGGTATTTCTCCCGGTAGGTATCTCTCTCCTCTTTCAGCTGAATCCAGGATCTCTTCAATGCCCCAAGATCAGTGGGCATGTAGGGATAAAGGACTGTATAAGGAATGCCCTCTTCATTGGTGGGCTCCATAATCACTGGCAACACAACTTCATAAGGCATCCCAAGCTTCTGAGCACGAGCTCGGACCCACTACAGGTAAGGCTGCATAGGGAGAGAAGTCCTTGGTCCTCGCTCTTGAGGGTCAAATCTTTTCACCATGCCCCAAGCTCGTATAAACCTTCGGCGATGCTCGTCTACGTCTTCCTTGTAGTCAAATGCAATATTTGTAAGAAGTAGCTCATGAGGACCGTCTCTCCGAGCACGACCAAATTTTTGCAAAGCTAAACAAGGACTGTAGGTTATTCCCCCTCTGATTCCAAGCAGTGGGACATTAGGGTATCCCCCGCAACAGTCAATGACAATAGTGCTTTCCATAGCCTTGGAACTCCAAAGAATGTCTGTATGGGCAAGGGACATTATCCTGTAAGACCATCTTAAACCTTTTTCATTCTTCAACACAGATTTGGGGAGGTGCGAAATAAACCACCTCGCCAGCAAAGGCATGCAACACATGAGGGTCCCTCTTCTATGCACAGTACGAGTGTATAGGGCATGCAAGATATCACCCAGTAGAGTAGGCACATGATTGCAAGAAAGGAAGATCTTAACCGTATTCACATCTATAAAGGAATCTGGATTCGGGAAGAGAACCAAACCGTAGATAAGGAGAGCCAAGATATCCTCTAAAGCTTGAAAGTCCAAACTGTCCCAGAACAGCTAAGCTTGTTCTATCAAAAACTTGGATAAGAAACCTTCAACCCCACTTCGTGTTTCCCAATTGGATACTACATCAGCCCATTTCAGATGCAGAGCTGAGGCAATGTCTTATGGTCTAGGAGTCTCTTCCAAACCTGTGAAGGGCATCTGCTCAAGGATGGATATGCCCAATAAGTGAGAAAATTCTTCCAAAGTGGGAACTAGCTGATAATCTGGGAACGTGAAGCAATGATGCACAGGATCGAAGAACTGGAAAAGCACACTCATCATCTGCTCATCAAACTTTGAGGTAACCAAGCTAAGAAGTTGACCATGTCTCTTAATGAATGAAGAAGTCTCAGACACTCTTGAGGCTAACTCTTTGAGTTGAGCAGGTATTTGCACAAAGTTAACTCGGATGGTGTTTCTGCGCACGGAAGCCATAATCTGCAAAATAGAACAAAGATAAATCCCCTCGGTCTTTGAAATGGTTAGTATAATGAAGTATGCATGCTATGTTATGATGCATTATGTTATGATAAAAAGCAACAGGTATAGCAGACAACAGTCATGGAAAAGGAAAACAAGTCACACAAAAGCCCTTAAGTTTAGGCTTGCATGAGGTCAAAGGTATTACCCTCTTGAAGTTCAGTTGGTTTCAACCTGTCCTAGCAAGAGTAACCGGGTTCTAGAGGTTCTCAATATCACTGACCATCCTCCATCGGTCATGGTTTCATATCACGCAATCTTTTCTTGCGACCAGAACTATCTCAAGAGTATGGTCTCAATGAGTGTAGCATCGAGTATCAACCAGTTCCCAGCTTTACACCAAGACCGGCTATCTCACTACTTCCTAGTGGCCAAGTTGGTCGATTAAGGGTTCTAAGGTCAGTTAATGCTTAACGACACATATAGCAGCCCCGTATTCTTCTCGTTTCTCTACAAGGGATACCGGTACCAACCAATATGCCACATCAACATAGCTACCGCTTCAACCGTATCGGTCTACACCGTACAGTTCCCTCACAGTTTATTGCTACATACCTAAAAGGTGTCCCCCAGATCCAGGTTAGGATCTATAGTAACTCCCAATACAAAACCCTTTAACAGTAAAGCAACCAAAACAAACAATAGAAGCAATTTATGATGAACTAATCCTAAGGTATACCCCACTTATTCGTCCCCAGCAGAGTCACCAGTTCTGTGATACGGTGTAAGAACCGGACTATTTTGAGGAAAATGCTGGTTTGTGTTTTGCGTTTGTATTTGCAAAATGTTGCGGTAAGAAAGAGTCACCACCGACTTTTATTTTATCCAACTGGAAAGGAAAAAAGCACAGAAAAATTCCTTTTTCGAGATTTTGAGTACGGGGGTAGATTATAGAAAGGGAAGGTATTAGCACCCTTTCTATCCGTAGTTTTCTATGGGCTCTTAGGTACTTGCTCATCATTTTAAAAATTGCTTGTGTGTGTTTGTTTTGAAAAGTTTTTGTTTTACTTCGTTTTAACCCTTGTATCAGTCCTCAAGAATGTTACGAAGTGTTTTTGAAAACTTTGTTTGAAAAGAGTGTAAGTGTGGAAAAGTTTATTTTGAGCAAGTACCTACTAGCATCTACCTACTCGAAAAAAGAATATTTCTGTTCTTGTTTCCTTTAGACAACACTATCCTACTATTAAGGAGTAGGTAGCACCATCGTTGGAGTTGTAAGAGTCAATTCAAAAGGGACGTACGATCACTAAAGTAATGTTAGGACGTCTTTGTAATAACCCTAGTGTCTTAAGATCATATTCGAGGCAACATTTCCGAGGCGACCTTTCCGAGGCAACATTTCTGAGGCAATATTTCCGAACGGGACTTTTGATCTTTTTGTTTAGACAAGAGGGCGACCACTAAAACACCCTATACTTAATGACCGTTTACCGAAGGCAACCGAAGTGAGAGTATACCCTAGGAGTGCGCATGTGCGAGTGATTTGATTTCAAGTTATTATCTTTGCACATTTAGGGTTTGCTAGCCATTTTAAATTAACATACAGTCTTATCATGCAATCCTATTATCATACATCTAACAGTTTAATATTTGCGAAAATTAAAATGCGAGAAATAAAACTACGCTATTACAAGGCTTCGGGGTAGGGGATTAAGTACATAGCCAAAAACTCGTAAAACGATAAATAAAGAAAATCCTAATTAAACTATTACATACTGTGAGTAGTTACATTAATATCGTAAAAATAATAAATGCGCGCGATGAATCGAGAACGAAAAAAATTAGGGTTTTGACCCCGTCCAAACCTAATTGAAAGAAAAATCATATTTTTGTGGTTTTTGTGTTATTTTGAGAAAAATAGAGTTTAGTTGAATAAATAAAGAAAACCTAATGACTAATTAATTTTATTTAAGAAAAATAAATTAAATTAACTATTTTTGTATTTTTTTTATTTTGTGAAAAGAAGTAAAAATTAAATAAAGAACAAACCTAATTTTCTAATTTGATTTTAATTATTCAAAAAAAAGGTTTGAATTAAACCTAAATTAGAACTAATATAAAATTAATTTTGACAAAATAAAATATAACCTAAATTCTAAATTCGTGACATTGATTTTATGATTTTTTTGTAAAAAGGGGAATTAATTTGTGGTTAGACAATAATTAAATAAAGAAATTAAATAAAAGGAAAAATATATAAAAGGAAAAGAAATGGGCCTGGTGCTTGAGCAAAAAGGGGGTGTCAATTGTAATACTGGGCCCAAAAACTCCTTGGCCCTTTTGACTTCTCCAGATCCCATGTTGCTAGCTTGATTGATGCCCATGGTGGACTTTCAGGGAGAAGGCATTGGATCTGCCTTGTTGATGATCTGGTGGCTGGGCGTTGAGGGCATATGGTGGACTCATTGTATGCACGTATACCTGATCATGTAAAAGAAAATAATATTGAACAAATATGGGGACCTGGGGATCAAACCCAGGCCCTTTGGCATTTTCCATTGCACGTTGACCATCTGAGCTAGCTTGGCTTTTTGTATATGGAACAACAAACAATCATTATATGAAAAAAACAAAACAATATATTATAAAACGTGCAATTTTGAACTGGCCAGTCACAGGATGCCACGCTACCCTTCTTCTTCCTCCCACTGTTGCTAAAAGTTCTGCAACTTTTACCTACGGTCAAAGGGTGTAGGTATAACCCTGAGCTTCTCCAAAATCCTATACCAGCGTGATAAATACACAACAACGGTACCAATCAACTCGTGGCAACCTCACGAGCATTATGGTACCCTTATCCATGGCCAATTGTACATGTAAAGAAAAACCCCCAAAATGAGCCGAAAACCCTAACTATGGCATCTTGTTGTACAGTTAACGAAAATGCAATTAAGTGCCACCATTAGCTTGCAAATGATTCAAGGATTAAGAATATGCAAATAAATCATGCTAAGAGTGCCAAAATTATGATATTCGATCTCAAGAAAGCATGAATATCGTGGGATACTTACAGCGTAATTCTGGATGTTAGGAGGCTTGTTAATGATTGGAAAAGGATCCTAGAACGTCTAGGAAGCGATTGAGATGACTGGAATGATCTGAATCGGTCTGCAACTCAGAGATCAGTGTGTCACTTTTTTCCAATTTTTTGAAACTTGCTCTCTTCTTTTCACGCCTCCAATCCCCTTCCTTTTGATCTGCACTTGTTCTATATGTACCCTAGAATGAATTAGGGTTACAAACTTGTTTCAAATCTTCCTCAATTAAGATCATTGATTCAAGATTTGATTCTTATGCAAATATTTCCAAATCAAGCCAAATCCCATCTTTTTGTGTCCAAACGAAACTTGCACGATTTGATTCTTCTTCCAGCTATATAAGAGGCCTAAACATGCACAAAATCTCAAGCTTTGATTAGTTTTGATATTTTCATGATTTTATTTGATTTAATTGAAATAAAAATCAAAATAAATGACAAAAGTGAAATAAATACAAGTGGGATAGACCATGGGTCGTGGGTCATGTTACAAACTCAATGCAAGCATAAAAAATTGGGCCCATTTGACAAAAATTGCAATTTTGGCCACTTTTGACTTTTGGCAATTTTGCAAAAAGGGTCAACTTTGCCAATGCATAACTCCTTCAATTTTGATCCTAGAGATGTGTTCCTTGACTTTTTAGAAATCTTAAGATGTCCTCTAAGCAACCCTTTTTGTCTCATCTCAATTGAGTCTTCCATATTCAAGTATGAAGCTTTGACAAAAAATGTGTTTTTGTTGACTTTTCAAAATGACCTATAATGTCCAAATTTTCATTTTCTTGTGAGTGCATATTTTGAACTTGAGAGCTGAATATGAATTGTAGGGAATTGCATCCTCTTAAAATGGGCTTTGGATGGGTCATTTTTGATAAAGTATGAGAAAGTTATGCTTGGTCAAAGTTGAGTTGACTTTTCCTACGAAACCCTAATTTAGCAACTTTTGGGTTTTGATGAATTATAAGCAATCCTTGAGGAATCGTGATCAACCCTTGACCAAATGATGAATAATACTTAAAAATGAGGATGTTGACAAAAAATATTGAAGTTTGACTGTATGTGGGCCACATTTGACTTTTGCCCTAACATAGTTGATTTTCAGGCCTTTGAGCAATTGACTGAGCAAACTTCCTCTGCAAGGCTTGAAACTTGACATGGATGATCTTGAGAACATATTAGGACAATGGTGGGCATTTGTGATCCTTTGGACTCAAGTACCTTGGTGCAAACTGAAACCCTAATTTGAGATAGACTGCCTTAGGAGAGAGTTTGTCTGGTCAACCCTTGGACTTCCTTGAGAAATTTGAGGACCTCACTTGAAATGTATTGAGAAATATGGGAGGGCAAATTTTTGGGTACAAAACTCTCCTATGAATTTTTCTGACTTTTTCTCTTATGAATCATGAATTCTTTCTCCTCTCAGTTATGAATATGTTATGCAGACTTATTGAGAAGTTTTTTAGAGACCTAGGGGTTATGGTTTGAGGTTGTTAGGGTAGTTAAAAATTAGAAAAGATGTTAGAAAGTATGTTAGAAAATGGTTAGGAAAAGTTGTTAGAATTGTTGGAGATTGGGAAGTTGGTTAGAAAATTCTGTTAGGCTGTTTGGCAAATGGTTATAGGGAATTTTTCCTGTTTAGGTTTTGGTTAGAAATTCTGTTATGCAGGGTGGTTTTGAATGGGCTGTTTGGAATTTGTTGTTTGAAATTTCTGCTAAGAGCTGCTAGAAGGTTATCTTGGCCATGGATTGAATTAGTTTGTTAGGGATAAATGAAGGATATTGATAGAATCTGAATTGTTGAGATGTCTTTGAGTTCTTTGTTTCTGATCTCTTCTCACAGTTTATTCCCCTGCTTTTGATATTTTCTGATGCCTTTCTATTTTATTTTCTGGTTTTTTTCCTCACTTTCTGTTCATGTCGATGTTGTTGTTCCGATTGCACTGCTGATTATTAAATCATGACATTGAAGATCACCGGTTAATAAAGATATTGCTGATGATACAAAGTATGTTGAGAATATGTTGAGAATTTCTTGTTTCATGATGAAGAAACTTGAAGAAAATATAGATAAACTCAGCGAGTTCTTGAGATTTTTGGTGAGTTTTCTGTGTATATCATGATCAGGATCCTCCTTCTGAGTTTTCTTTTTTGTGTATAACGTGAATCCCAGTTTCGTGATTCTTCCCTGGTGGTTGAAGAATGATGGTGAAAATAATGAAGTGCAGATATCTCTTGAGAGTTTTCTCCGGTAAGCTTTTTCTTGATTTTATCTCGATGAAACCTATTGTCTGTGTGAATAATCGTATATGCCCCTCTCTTGTGAATATAATTTCTATTATATCTGTTGAAGAGATTAACAAAGTTTGTAGTAGTAAAAAAAACAATTAGAGCTGTTAGGTTTGGTTTGAAGTTGTTAGCAATTCTGTTATGGGTTGGAGTATAGGGTTGCGATGTTAGTTTCCGCTTGTTATGAAATTATGTTAGCTCTATCACCATTTTATGTTATGCTAAACTGTATATAGGCGAACATTGGTTGATACAGAACTATTTTGGCTGGACTGATGTTAGTGGAAATGTTAACTATTTTCTTTTTGTTGTAAAAATGTTCAGAATTGCTTTGGATTGAAACAATAGGCATAGATCATGGCAAGTTATGATACGCCGGTTTGGTCATGAAGAAGTTAATTAAGATGGAAGAAAACTAAAGTTGCATTTCAAACACGATAAGGCCACACAAAAAGCAATGATGAGAATCAAAGTGAAGAGTCAATGGTCAACTGGTCGCCAAATGTGCATCTTTAAGTGTGTCTCTTATTTTTGTAGTATATTTTTGGATATTGTAAATGGTGTTGGATATTTGTAATGTATTGGGTGACTTAGATATATCATGGATTTGTAGTGATTTTCCCCTTGGGTAAACCTTTGAATGTAATTTGATTTTAATCAAAACCATAGTTAACTTTGGATCACTTTGCCTTCTTCCATCCATTTAATTTCGCTTGAAGTCCTCAATGTTCCTCTTCAACTTTGCTCAATCTGAATTTCCAATTCTTTTTTTCCATTTTTATACTTCAGTTGAATGAATATGATGAAAGTCCCAAAAGGGACTAAGAAAGACCTTCGTCAAAGTTCCCATTGAAAATCTCTTCAACTTGGAACGCAATATGGTGAACTCAGATGAACAATTCTAAACTAATCTTCAAGTAACAAAATCATTCAATTGACATCCGTCTGCCTTGTAAGCTACAAGTATAATAATGAACCCACAAAATTATCCTTTGAGTCATGATTCAATATTTCTCAATTCAATCCATAAACCTTTGACTTGGTAACCAATGACCTCATAAAGTACCATGTCTTGAAGAAATCTTAATTTCAATTCTCACGTCCAAGCTAACTTGCAATACAAGCAATCAAACAATTGAGAACAATAATACCCTTGATCATAATGCATTCAAAACACCATCCTTTTATCATGTTTACTATCCATTAAACGTCCAATAAAAATGTTGACAAACCCGAGTAAAATAGGATATAAACCCTAGATTCATAGCTCTAAAGAGGAAAACCCTGCGACCTGCTGTCGATATGGAAATAATAGCTTTATAGCTTAAGGAGAAAGAAATCTCAATAACCACATATCACAACCTTAATGCCTCTGTTTAATTCTTGAAGAAGGAATCGGCCTTTATTGGATATGAACGCCTTAACCACTGTAAAAACCTAATCCTTCTAGATCTCTGATCCCATGCCAAATTATTGATTAATGAATGAATGGAGTTGTTAAATGACCTAATGGGAGTTATGTATATGAGTAAAATGCGAGATGCGTGAGCCAGATAAAAGTAAAAGGGATAGGATAAATTTGGGGTATTACAACTGCCCCTATTTAATCGTCTTAAACCTGAAAGTATGATTGGCACATGCCTTTCAGAAATTCAAGGTAGAAGATGATTAAATATCAATGCCAAAAAATTTGTTATGGGAGAAAGCGTGAGTGTTTATTTATTTTTGTGGTATCAGCTAGAATATTTGTTTTTTTTAGTAAAAAAAATGGAGGTTGGATTTGTAACGTGGCGTGACGCCAATACAAGGAAGGTATAACACGGACGAGTGTTTGAATCAATACGGACGAGTATTGAAAGAAGATACGGACGAGTATCAAAAGGTTAAACACGGACGAGTGTTTGAATCAATATGGACGAGTATTGAAAGAAGATACGGACGAGTATCAAAAGGTTAAACACGGACGAGTGTTTGAATTAATACGGACGAGTATCAAAAGGTTAAACACGAACGAGTGTTTGAATCAATACGGACGAGTATTGAAAGAAGATGCAGGCGAGTATCAAAAGGTTAAACACGGATGAGTGTTTGAATCAATACGGACGAGTATTGAAAGAAGATACAGACGAGTATCAAAGGTTAAACACGGACAAGTGTTTGAATCAATACGGATGAGTATTGAAAGAAGATACAGGCGAGTATCAAAAGGTTAAACACGGACGAGTTTTTGAATCAATACGGACGAGTATTGAAAGAAGATACGGACGAGTATCAAAAGGTTAAACACGGACGAGTGTTTGAATCAATACAGACGAGTATTGAAAGAAGATACGGATGAGTATCATAGGTTAAACACGGACGCATGTTTGAATTAATACGGGCGAGTATTGAAAGAAGATAAAGACGAGTATCAAAAGGTTAAACACAGACGAGTGTTTGAATCAATACGGACGAGTATTGAAAGAAGATACATACGAGTATGAAAGGTTAAACACAGACGAGTGTTTGAATTAATACAGACGAGTATTGAAAGAAGATACGAACGAGTATCAAAAGGTTAAACACGGATGAGTGTTCGAATCAATATAGACGGGTATTGAAAGAAGATACGGACGAGTATCAAAAGGTTAAACACGGACGAGTGTTTGGAATCAATACAGACGAGTACTGAAGGAAGATACAGACGAGTATCAAAAGGTTAAACACTGACGAGTGTTTGAATCAATACGGATGAGTATTGAAAGAAGATACGGACGAGTATCAAAAGGTTAAACACGGACGAGTGTTTGAATCAATACGGATGAGTATTGAAAGAAGATACAGACGAGTGTTTAGGAATTGACACGGGCGAGTGTTTGGAGACCGACACAGACGAGTGCTGGGTTTAGACTTGGCGTATTGACTTTGCTGGGCATGAAAAGATGAAAGTCATCGACTGGGGATTTTGGGAATGATACCCTCTTGTAGGGATGTATTGTTGTCCTTGAATGATTCAGGTCTTTCGTGTAAGGTACCTGATCTGACTTATGCTTCGTATGCATGTTTGAATTTCTTTTTCCGCAAAGATCCATTCTGATGGATCGGCTACGCGCTTTTGAGGATGCAATGTTATGCAGTGATAACTATATGCAATGCAAAGAAAAAGACTTCATGGGGATAAGAGAAGGCCTGTTTGGAACCGTTGCTCATTATTAGGGATGCCAATACATATCGACGTTGGAAGTCTGCAGTACCAAAGATCGCTGGGGATGATAATAAGAGTTTGCACTGGGGAGCCCATGATATCTAAGATTGTTGATGACTCTGCTGGAGATTGAATCGCTGATGAAGCGAGCCTTCCGATACGCTGCTGAATTCTGAATCATACCGTTGGGGAAGAGACAATCCGGATAGACCTCCCCATATCCTGAACTGTCGAGAGGATGACAAAACTGAATATGCCGAAGAATGGATACTGAACACCATATGAATCTCTCAGAATATATGCCCCAAGTTTACGCACACTGGGGAATTATCTCTTGAATCATTTGGGGATAAAAGATGGGCATGGACACCTGCAAATGCCCCGGTTTAGCTTTGCGGATGCCCCAATTTAGCTCTGTGAATGCCCCAGTTTAGCTCTACAAATTCCCCAGTTTAGCTTTACTAGGGATGTTCTTGATTAACTCCATTGGGGATGCACTTGCACGTGCCGAGTCAAACGACGACTCCGAATCTTCTGAGTTCACTTGGGGAATCAAATTTTGAATAGAAGACCAGAATATTCGTGCCACAATACGATATGAAGTGGCCTGCCCCAATGTCTTGAGTCACGAAATAAACTGCTTTGTTTACAACTTTCATGGAGAGATTTGTCTAATATCGACGTAACTGCCCCAGGTTGGATGAATTCTGAATAGATTTATCGATGTGATAGCCCCTGATTGATGATAACTTGAAGAGATTTATCAATGTGATAGCTTCTGATTGGTTGAGCTTGAAGAGATTTATCGACGTGATAGCTTCTAATTGACAGCTTTGAGGGAATGCCCTAGATTTGGATGAACTCGGTGAGATCGACTCTCGACTTAATTGCCCCAGATTGGCAGGCTCTGCTAACTTCATCCCTGAATGGTACTCAGACTGTGAAGTACCAAGATGATTTCTCTTGACATAAACTCTGGTTTAATATGTTGCTGGATAAGTCATTTCTCTTGTGGCAGCTGACTCTTGCTTCAACAGGGTATTCAAGCCTCTCTTCTCTGACAAGATTGAGCTCTTTACCGATTGTTCATTGTGTAAACTTACTTGATGTTGATCAGTTGTTTTGTATGCAGAAAAATGTTTATTATGAGAATGATAATTCTAATGCAACACATATGTAAGTCTTGAAGTTTGAAAAAACTTTGAATGAAATGACGTCACAACTCTGTTATGAACGAGTCACTAGCTAGAGAGCAACATTTGCAAATTCTTTTTTTATGAAAGATAATGCAAGCATATGATGCCAACACAGATATTCAAACGTACCTCTTAGGAGTCAGTTAAACGCTATCTCATTGTAGCATGCTTTCGAATTGACCCATGCTTCAATTAGGACTTTTATGGGTTGTAACGTGGCCTGGTTCACGGTTTTAGAAAAAGGATTTAAGGCTCAAAATTATTTGGTGCTCACCCATTCTCCATGATGTTCTCCATTCCTATGTTCAGTTGACCCAATACAAGCATTCATCTCTCTAATGGTTGAGGAACCACTGTGGTTTCTTGGACACGATAGTCGATTCACCTTTTACTTTTGGTGTCTGATCAGACGACTTTGTTCTTTGATGAGGATTTTCATTGGTTAATCCTTTTCTCTACTTTTAGGCTTTCAAATTTCCTTCTTGCTTTCCCTAATTTTTTCCTGGACAAACTCTTTTGAATTTAGATTTGGAAGTCCAGCCGGATGCCCCAACTTTTGCCTAAGCGACTTGTTTTCAAGTTTCGACTTAGCGGGGATTTTTGATTCTTTCTTATTCGTATTTCCACTTTGAACAAGTCATTGATCTTTGTGTTGTCTTTGATTTTTCAGAAGTGATCGTGATTGTCTGAGTTTTTAGTAGATGAGGGATAGCCATTGTTGTATCATCATCTGTTGACTTCTTGATGTGCGAGGGATACCCATTGGGATATCATTAGTTGATGCATCTTGGTGATAGATGAGGGTTAACCATTGTGGTTTTGACTTTCCTCGACCTTTTGATAGATAACCATTGTTGTATCCTTGGATGCACACTCTTGATGAGTTCTGAATGATTGATCGGATTAACTGAACACTACCCGCCCCAGGATTAAAATGAGGGTTTTTTCTTAATAGAAAAGAAACTCCTACTTCAAAGGCTCAGAGGGGTTAACGAGGGTCTATCTCCCTTATATCTCTGGTGTTTAGGAATAGAAACAAGACCTGTACATCGTCAACAGGGTCTTACTCAAAAGCGCACCAACCAGATATTTTTGCGTTTTTAGATTATCATCATCCTCCCTCCAATCTTTACCTAAGCATAAGACTAGGAAATTTGGCATCAATATGCAAGTAAAACATTTAAAAAGTAATAACTAATGAATGAATAAAAACAAAATAACACTTCAAGACAAGCATACTTATTGCATTAAGATTTTCATTCAAAAATAGACAAGTTTCTATATGCAAGCAATGTTTAAACAAACAAGCAAGAATGAAAATGAAAATGCACTAAAGAGAACCAATGGTTGCCATCGTTGAGGAGACTTGACTCCGTATGGACTTGCTGATTCTGAAGACTTTTTGTAGCCTTGATGCTTAAATGGGCGAGAGAATTCCCCTTTTGATCTGATGTGAACACAACAGTCTCTGAATTGATCCAGTCTTGGACCTGGTCTCTGGATGAATACCTTCAATCGAATGGCCAGGTGCCCCAGTATAATATGCATAGAAGATCCTTTCAGGGGAATGAATGAATGACTTACCCAACGAATCGATATAAACTGCATCACCAAGCATATCGTGCCATAAAGAAATAATACAGTTCGTCTTCTCTCAGAACAAAAGAGACATCCGACTCGTGAGGAAGATCCTGGAAGTTGGCCAAATATGAATTGGACTTTTGAAAGAGACGCTAGATAGGTGCTGGGCTTTATACTTCAACCCCTTTAGTTTTCGATACCAAAACTGGGTGCCCCAGAATAGGGGATACATCTAGCATGTGTATTGCAATCAGAAGAGATGTTTGTGGGAAGAGGACCCCAAAGGTCAGAGCTTTACCAATTGAACTTCCACCAGGTGAGGAAATAACTGAATGTAATGCACTGGGATCACATCAACATGCTCATCAGGCTTCTTTTGTCTTGGCTTAAAAACTTCTCCCTATGAATTCACTTGGGGAATAAAGATTGACTGCTGTTGAACAGATCAGGGAACGCAAGGTTGTGGAGAATACCCCTGATTGAATAGTCGGATGGCCTGGTGTAGCAACCACATCTGACGTTGGTCAACAAGGATGGAGAACTAATTTAAGATCTCACAGTAAATGTGAACCATCTGCTGATAAGATGCTCCAAGAACTCAAGATTGTGTAGCACTCCATGGTTGAAAGTAATTTCAAAAAGATGAGGAGAAGAGGGGACCTGCTGCAGCAATAAGTGCAAGATTGTTGACATCATTATCAGAGCTTTCATGACCTGGCTCATCTGAGTCTTCAATCAATTATCTTCCTGTTCGAAGAAATTTCTGACCACGGGCCAAAGCTTGCATGTACCACTCGAAGTTATTCCATAACTGATCTCTGAGCATGTGACAGTAAGAATCAAGTTGAACCTCTGAAGAAAGCCCCAGGTCTGAATAAGAATCCCCAATCTTCGAGTACCTGTTATGAATGCATGAATATGCATGGGGTGCATGAATGAATTCCATGTGATATTCTGTCATTTCCAAGGAATTTACGTGCTTTGATTTTGGTTTTGTGCAAGTAAGGGATGGAAGAGTTTAGCACAAGACTTGCAAATGTGATTCCTTGGAAATAATAGAACATGTATGTTAAGCATGTGGTTAACCATGTTATGTATGCAAATGCATGGGATCAAATGGGATCAAGGTTCCATCATTTCTGAATATGATTACTGCACTGTTCTGAACCATATGAGTATCATTAGATTAAAGGTCCGGCATAGCTTCCGCACATATAAGAACCAAGTACCATGTAGATCTCCCATTGTACGGGACCAAGGATTCTGGAACATCGGATACTGTTGAGCATTTTCTGAATATGCTGGGAATACCAAGATCGAAGGTTCGAATAAATCTCCAAGTAAGCAAGTCAGGAACTAGGAAAATAAATCCAAGAACCATACGGTCACCAACAGAACACCATCTGCACAAAGTGATCAACAGAAATCCAGAACATAACCATTAGAACCATTAGTCATTGTCTGAGCATAGTCGCCATCTGAGCATAGTCACCGCTGAACATGGTCACCAACTGTACCTGTGATAATAATTCCCTTCCTACTCATGGGTGAAGACTAGGTCAGGGTAAGGCAATGGTAACTCAGAATCGAGGGTACTCCTGAGAAAACTATCGCCATATCACCTACGTGAAAAAGATAGCCCCTCATTTGTACCTCATCTGAGTGTGGACGACATGGCAGAGATAGTGAGACCTAAGTCAACTAGCCATTCATGTTTCACTCTATTCCTAAGGTTCCTATGGTATACAACTATGGACTGGGTATTGGGCCTTTTACCTCATAGTAACACCCACCCAATAAGAAGCAGATCCAACACAATAGTAGTATATAGAAGACAGTAAAATGCAATGCATACATATGCTCAAGTATATACAAAATGAGTGAATAAACTGAAAGCATAAAGATAAACACCCAAAGAAAAGAAAGCAAGAGCTAGGAGCGACTCCGGGATGGACCAACATTTGGTCGACCTGTCCCCAGTGAAGTCGCCAGCTGAAACAACCGGCTGAAAATCATCAAACAATGAAGTCGCCATCGAACATCTTTTATCCCACATGTAGGGAAAGGTAAACATCGAGAAAACCTGAGAAGAGAGAAGTCACGGTCTTGCAACCGAGAGATCGGGTAAGGGAGTCTGTTGCGCGAGGGGAAGGTATTAGTTTCCCACACGCCCGTAGTACTCTACAATATGCACTCTTGTTGTCTATCTTATGGGTGTGTTTAATCTATGCTTACTGTTTACTATACTACTGAAGGGAGAATACATGCAAAAGAAATGAGAAAAGAATGTAGGGAAAAATAAAATTGTGCTCGCTTGGGCCCTACCCCAATGCCTACGTATCCGTTTTGAGGAATCAGAGCTACCGTAGTTCGGCTCATATGTTTTTATTTGTTTGTGTTTTTTATGGACGAAGTTAATTCCTCCTTCTGCCGCAGCTCAAACTTTGGAGACTTATGCGTTGGCACAGAAGTAAATTAATCATGTCCTTACCTGAAAAGGGTTTTAGAAAAAGGTGCTCGAGCGCACAAAATGATTTGAATTGGTTTTGTGTTTTATTACCTTGAAAAAAGGGTTTAAGTGAGATTAGCATGTTTTTGATTTTCTAAGAAAAGAAGTTTTAGGAGCAAGGATGCAAAAAGGGAAAGAAAAGAGTCTATGGGAGACTAGCCTATCTCTAACCTAATGTTATCATACAATGGTATTCCTATGTCAAGGATGAAAGGGGAAGTTTCTACCTATTGTTAGCATGCATGGTTTACAACCTAAGGTCTAACTTACGTCCGAACGAAGCAAGTGCATCCTAAGGGAACATGGTATATACAAGGATAAAGCGAACAAGTTAATAAGCTCAAGAGAGCACACCTAGAGAGATCCTATCTAAGTTAGCATGCAAAATAAAGTCTAACAAAACTATCCTATAGGGAACATGCAATAAGAGCGAAGTCGTGATCTCAATTTCTAAATTGAGTGACTCATCGATCAACAAGAAAGAAAAGAAAGTTATAAAATCCTATAGGGAGCATGCACTGAGAGCGAAGTCGTGATCTCAATTCCTAAATTGAGTGACTCATCGATCAACAAGAAAGTAAACAAACATAAGAACAACATATATAGCAAATGAAGTGCGGAATGCCTGCTACAGGTCTTTAAACAGCGACTTCGAGCACACGCTCTTTATTTCCTACTTCTCATGGTATCTAGAAAGCGGTAAAGTGCGGAAATGAAGAATAAAATAGAGTTGTGACGATACCGAATGAATAAGGTCCATTGCCTCTTCGAAACCATGCAAGCAATAGGAACACTCTACTAAAAATATTCCTCGAATCCCTTGATGAAAATTATGCTCTTAGCTAGCTTCAAAATCTCTTGAAATTCTTCCATAATTATCACCCGATCAATTAAAAATCAACTACGACAATTATACGATTAAATTGAAAAGAGTATGGAAAATGAGGCTTCGGCAAGGTGTAATGTTGGATCCAGGATGTTGAATAGTAATTGAAACCTGGGCACTAGGCCCATAAAAAATGATCCAATATAATTTTTTTTTGTAAAGCTTTCAAGGTACCAAAAAAGGTGACATGCCTAAAGGAGTGTAGTTCAGCCCATGCCACTTTTGGTTCTATTGTCATTCAAGTGTCCAAAAGAAAAAATACCACAGGCCTAAACCTGGGGAAATTTGATCCAGCTTAATTGTCAATTTATTTACAAGATAAAATAATTAAAAGAAAATAATTAAAAGTAGAGTTGAAAGATAGGAATGGATACGCTGCCGTTTGGGCCAAAGGATAGAGTTCCAGCAACTGTGACAATTCAACTTCTTCTTCCTGTTTCACGAATCCATCCACCGCGACTCTATCATCTCACCTCCACCGCTGTCTCTCTTCACTCGCCACATTTCCACTCAGAACCTCCATCTTGAATCTCCTTCTCTGGTGAACTCTGCTCTCTTTCCGCCATCATCATCATCGTCGATCCTCTCTGGTGATCTCTGATTCACACTTTGCAGCTTCGCTCACCCTTCTTCCTCGTCGTAGATTTAATCAAGCATGGGAACAAGAAGATTAATCTTGTATTTATGTCTTGTATTCTCTTCATCTATGCTACATAATCCTTTTCTTCTTTCTTCGGTTTCTGAGCGCAAGTTTAGATGTTGAAGCATTGTAGAGGTTGCGGTTGTTGATTGAAGTTGTGCAATGATGTTGCGATTATGAGTACACGTTGATATTGAAGAAGATGGCGATGATATGAAATAATTTCATATTTCTTGATGGTGATGATGAAATTCTATTGTTGTTTGATGCAGGGAGCGAGAGTTTGGAGGATCAATGGAGGTTGCTACAGAAGATGATGAGAATTCAACGAAGATGATGATTCTTGCGATGTAGCAGATATACGTACCAATGAAGGCTCGTTTCAGAGAAGACGAGGAGGGAATTTTATAGAGAGTTTTGTGATTATTCAAAATGTGAAGTTGTTGTTGCACTGAGAAGAAGAATGAAGTAGATGCAGAGAATTGATTTTTATGGTGATGATCTTTGCGATGCAGCTAATGAAGATCGAATCTAGATGAAGGTGAGTTCCTCTATATTTACCGTTTTTCCTCTGACCTTTTTTCGTTCAGTGATTTGCCTTCTTTTTCATTCGCGTGTTTTCTGCTTTACATTGATGATGAAGGTAACGAGAATCAATGGTTATGTTGAATGTTGTTATGAATTTAATGTGATACAGAAGATGCTAGGAAAGATGAAGATGAAAGGGTTTAAAAGGAGAATCAAGATTGAAGGGTTAAAGAATGAAGATGTTGTTGCTGAATAATCAATTGTAGAAAAAAATATGATGAAGGATAATGCAGAGAAAGAATCTAGAATCCCTGTGGAAGAAACTCCGAGCCAGTTGAAGAGCAATTTCTGGTGAGTGTTCTTCTGAATAATCAGTTAGGAGAATATGTCTCTCCTCTGAATTTTTCTGACTTTTTATCTTATGAATCATGAATTCTTTCTCCTCCCAGTTATGAATCTGTTACGCAGACTTATTGAGAAGTTTTTTAGAGACCTAGGGGTTATGGTTTGAAGTTGTTAGGGTAGTTAACAGTTAGAAAAGCTGTAAGAAAATCTGTTAGAAAATGGTTAGGAAAAGTTGTTAGAATTGTTGGAGATTGGGAAGTTAGTTAGAAAATTCTGTTAGGATGTTTGGAAAATGGTTATAGGGAATTTTTTCTGTTTAGGTTTTGGTTAGAAATTCTGTTATGCAGGGTGGTTTTGAATGGGCTGTTTGGAATTTGTTGTTTGCAATTTCTGTTAAGAGCTGCTAGAAGGTTATCTGGGCCATGGATTGAATTAGTTTGTTAGGGATAAATGAAGGATATTGATCGAATCTGAATTTCTGAGATGTCTTTAAGTTCTTTGTTTCTGATCTCTTCTCACGGTTTATTCCCCTGCTTTTGATATTTTCGGATGCCTTTCTATTTTATTTTCTGGTTTTTTCCTCACTTTCTATTCATGTCGATGTTGTTGTTTCGATTGCACTGCTGATGATTAAATAGTGACATTGCAGATCAGTGGTTAATAAAGATGTTGCTGATGATTCAAAGTATGTTGAGAAGATGTTGAGAATTTCTTGTTTCATGATGAAGAAACTTGAAGAAAATATAGATAAACCCAGCGAGTTCTTCAGATTTTTGGTGAGTTTTCTATGTATATCGTGATCAGGATCCTCCTTCTGAGTTTTCTTTTTTGTGTATAACGTGAATCCCAGTTTCGTGATTCTTCCTAGGTGGTTGAAGAATGATGGTTAAAATAATGAAGTGCAGATATCTCTTTAGAGTTTTCTCTGGTAAGCTTTTTCTTGATTTTATCTCGATGAAACCTATTGTCCGTGTGAATAATCGTATATGCCCCCCTCTTGTGAATAGAATTTCCATTATATCTGTTGAAGAGCTTAACAAATTTTGTAGAAGTAAAAAAACAATTAGAGTTGTTAGGTTTGGTTTGAAGTTGTTAGCAATTCTATTATGGGTTGGAGTATAGGGCTGCAATGTTATTTTTCGCTTGTTGTGAAATTATGTTAGCTCTATCACCATTTTCTGTTATGCTAAATTGTATATACGCAAACATTGGTTGATACAGAACTCTTTTGGCTGGACTGATGTTACTGGAAATGTTAACTGTTTTCTTTTTGTTGTAAAAATGTTCAAAATTGCTTTGGATTGAAACAACAGGCATAAATTACGGCAAGTTATGATACGCCGGTTTGGTCATGAAGAAGGTAATGAAGATGGAAGAAAACTAAAGTTGCATTTCAAACACGATAAGGCCACATAGAAAGCAATGATGAGAATCAAAGTGATGAGTCAATGGTCAACTGGTCGCCAAATGTGCATCTTTAAGTGTGTTTCTCATTTTTTTAGTATATTTTTGGATATTGTAAATGGTGTTGGATATTTGTAATGTATTAGGTGACTTAGATATATCATGGATTTGTAGTTATTTTCCCCTTGGGTCAACCTTTGAATGTAATTTGATTTTAATCAAAACCATAGTTAACTTTGGATCACTTTGCCTTCTTCCATCCATTTAATTTCGCTTGAAGTCCTCAATGTTCCTCTTCAACTTTGCTCAATCTAAATTTCCAATTCTTTGTTTCCATTTTTATACTTCAGTTGAATGAATATGATGAAAGTCCCAAAAGGGACTAAGAAAGACCTTCGTCAAAGTTCCCATTGAAAATCTCTTCAACTTGGAACGCAATATGGTGAACTCAGATGAACAATTCTAAACTAATCTTCAAGTAACAAAATCATTCAATTGACATCCGTCTGCCTTGTAAGCTACAAGTATAATAATGAACCCACAAAATTATCCTTTGAGTCATGATTCAATATTTCTCAATTCAATCCATAAACCTTTGACTTGGTAACCAATGACCTCATAAAGTACCATGTCTTGAAGAAATCTTAATTTCAATTCTCACGTCCAAGCTAACTTGCAATACAAGCAATCAAACAATTGAGAACAATAATACCCTTGATCATAATGCATTCAAAACACCATCCTTTTATCATGTTTACTATCCATTAAACGTCCAATAAAAATGTTGACAAACCCGAGTAAAATAGGATATAAACCCTAGATTCATAGCTCTAAAGAGGAAAACCATGCGACCTACTGTCGATATGGAAATAATAGCTTTGTAGCTTAAGGAGAAAGAAATCTCAATAACCACAGATCACAACCTTAATGCCTCTGTTTAATGCTTGAAGAAGGAATCGACCTTTATTGGATATGAATGCCTTAACCACTGTAAAAACCTAATCCTTCAAGATCTTTGATCCCATGCCAAATTATTGATTAATGAATGAACGACGTTGTTAAATGACCTAATGGGAGTTATGTATATGAGTAAAATGCGAGATGTGTGAGCCAGATAAAAGTAAAAGGGGTAGGACAAATTTGGGGTATTACACCACCCCCGTATAATTGTAATAGCTTAGGATTTATTTTTGTATGGTTTAATTGTTGCTTAATTATGCATATGTCATTCAATTAGAACACATGGCCTCCTCCTGGGCTCATCCTCAATGAAAAGGTATACACTTACAAATGCACACTTGCACACATTTCATAGCTTGGTCCTAGGCTTTCTTATGGTGACAACTATTCAATTGATTGTTTCGATTGGTCGTCTAGAATACTAGTGCCACGCTAGTCCCACTTTCTAGGAGGATGCATGTAGACACCTTGTGTGGGCTTTTGATTTTCATCTTGTACATTGAAGAAACTTCTCTCCCCTTGGTTCACATACCAAGAATCTTATTAAAGGGTCTCATAGTTGAGTTTGGGCATGGCCATTCTCACGAGGTTAGTCAAGTTTTGCCCTTGGTTAACTATAACCCGAATCATCCACTTTGGTCCATATACCAAGTGTTTCCATGCACAACGGGTCTCATAGTTGAGGGTAGGAGCACCTACTCTCACGAGATTAATCAAGTGCACCCCTTGGTTGATCATAACCTGATTCAATTCCCATACACCAAGCATTCCATTCACACCTTTCATGATACTACTCAGTTTGTCGTCACTTTTGGCATGACCACCATGCATGATCACTCTTCACCAACACTTTCTCCTTTTACTTTATGTTTATAACATGTTCCCTTAGAAAGATAGTTTCCTATTCTTTAAGGTGTGAACTAATTAGACCTTAGGTTGGAACCCATGCATGACAACATTAGGGTAGACTTTCCCCTTTGACTTTTCTTTTGTAATTAAGATTAAAACTTATCATTCACAAATCAAAAATCCAAAAACACTTAATCATTATTCAAACTCATTTAAAACTCGCAAAACACTTAACCAATCAAAATCTCCCCCAAAGGGCATGTTATCTCTGTTCTACCGCGATACATGTCGTGCCTATTTCTAGAATGCGTGCGTTAACGTATCTCACTAAAAAACACCAACAAACCAACATTTTCTATAAGAACTATGGTGTTCTGATTCCTTCACTGGATACATAGGAAAAGGGTCGTGAAACCCTCATGAACGCACTAATAAAAAATCTTTTCTTTCCCCTTAAGCAAGTATAGTTGTATATAAACACACCCTTAGAGACAAACAAACAAAATGGATCCCGTTGAGTACAACGGATGTGAGGGGTGCTAATACCTTCCCCTCGCATAACTGACTCCCTTACCCTTACTCTTGGTCGCAAGACCATCTTATCCATTCTCTTGTGGTTTTCTCAATATTTCCCCTTCCTTCGGGATAAATAAAGTTTGGTGGCGGCTCTGTGTTTTCTGCCGGTAGCTTCAGCTAGGTTGAGGAGAGTCTCTTGGAACTGTGTGTGTTGAGTCTGCAGATCTTTGACGGTTTTCTCTAGAGCCATCTTATACTGAAATAAATAGTAAAAAGATGAGGAAACCTGTATCGGAAAACCTGCTTATGATATTATGCATGCTATGTGGATGCAATGTTTTCAAGGACCTTAAGGAATTTAAATTTTCTTAGCTAAAAAGTAAACAAACACCACAATTGTATTAATAAGTTCAAATATTACAATTTCCCTCGGGCTAACAATGAAAAAAAAAGCAACAAGGTCTCAAAGAGAAAACAAACTAAACTCCTAATACAAAAGACTCAGGTCTCCCACGGACACATCCTCTTTGGTGCAATGTAGGCATTTAGGCTTTTCTCCTCGTGAAGTTGCCTTGTGAGCTCCAACACTTTCTTCTCGCTTGCATAGAATCGAGCTTCAAAGGTGTCTCGTTTCCCCTTGAGTTGAATCCACGATATCTATAATCCATCGAAGTTGGTAGGCATGTCCGGATGTAGAATGTTGTAAGGAATATCTCCCTCGATAACAGGCTCCACAATTATTGGTAAGATAGCGGGATATGGTATCATGAGACTCTAAGTACGAGCTCACACCCATTTGAGATAAGGATCAAGAGGTATGGAATTATTATGCCCCAAAGTCTTGCTATCAACCTTGCTTACCATGCCCCAAGCATGTATAAACCTCCAATGATAACCTTGGACATCGTTCTCGTAGTTAAATATAATACCTTGAATGAGTGCATTGTTGAGGCCATCTCTTCGAGCGTAGCCAAATTTTTGTAGAGCGGGTTGTAAGTAATACCTCCCCTAATGCCCAAAAGTGGAACATTAGGGAACTCCCCACAACGGTAAATGATAATAATGTCTTCTTGAGAACGAGAGCACCAATAGATATCTGCATGAGAAAGCGACATCAGCCTTTGAGACCACCTTAATCCTTGCTCATTCTTTAATACTGATAGAGGAAAGTGCAAAATAAACCACCTACACAAAAACATAATGCAACACGTAAGAGCCCCTCTCTTCCTTATGGTACGAGTGTGAAGACAATGTAGAATGTCTCCAAGCAAAGTAGGCACGGGATTACGAGTAAGGAAAATTTTGACAGCATTCACATCTTTGAGTTGGTCTGGGTTAGGAAAAAGTATAAACCCATAGATTAGAAGAGCCAAGATCTCCTCAAAAGCTTGCAAATCCATAGCATCCCAAAATAGTTGAGCCTTCTCTATCAGGAATTTAGCCAAAAAGCCTTTGACCCCACTTCTTATCTCCCAATTAGCTACAATTCCAGAACTCTTCAAATGCAAGGCCTTGGAAATAACTTCAGGTCTTGGAGTTTCCTCTAAATCGGTGAATGGTATTTAATCAAGGACTGGTACCCCCAATAATTGAGAGAATTCTTCCATTGTGGGCACTAGTTGATAGTCGGGAAATGTGAAACAATGATGTACAAGGTCAAAGAACTGAAAGAGTACCCTTATCGTGTCTTCTTTAAAGCTTGATGTAACAAGATTGAGAAGTCGACCATATCTTTTGGTAACAGAGAATTCTCAGGAACCCTTGATGCTAACTCTTGGAGTTGAGGAGGTACCCTTATGAAGTTAATTCAGATGGTATTTCTGCGAGTGGAAGCCATATCCTACAAAACAGAACAAAGATAAATCCATGGGTTCTTGAAATGGTTAGTGAAAATTCTATGGCATGATGTCATGATGTTTATGAATAAATAATAACACACAAACAAGCACACAAGGCCTTAGGTTTAGGCTTACATGGGGTTTATAGGTAAATAACCTCTTGAAGTTTAGTTGGTTTCACCTGTCCTAGAAGAAAGTAATCGGGTTCTAAGGAATCTCAATATCACCGATCTTTCATTATTGGGCATTATTTTAGCTCAAACATCCAAACTACGGCCAAAATATCCCAAAAGTCTCATCTCAATGAGTGTAGTATCGAGTATCAACCAACTTTAGTCTTGCACAAAATCCAGCTATCTCACTACTTTCTAATGGCCAAATTTGTTCAACTAAGGTTCTACGGCCAGTTAGTGCTTCATGATAGCACACATCGGCCCCGTATTCCCCTTGACTGGACTCAATGGACACCGGTGCCAATAAATGTGACACACCAACGTAGCCATCGCTTCAACCATGTTGGTATTATGCCGCATAGTCCCCATGATCTATTTCTAATTACCTAATATGCCCCATGTTGTACCCCAAAATTTTCCCTCCCATTTTACTCAAGACATGCTCATTGAGGTCCTTAATTGCTCAAGGTTGACCTAGAATTGGCCAGACAAATTCTCCTCATAAACAATGCACTTCCAACTAGGGTTTCACTTCTCACAAATAATTTTAGGTTTAAAAGGCTTCAAGTGATTTCCATGGTCCCTAATATGTCTTCAAGAATGTCCATGCCAAATTTCATGCGTTGCACTACAAGCTTGCTCAGTCAACTGCTTGGAAATCAACTATACTAGGTCAAAGGTCAACCGTGACCAATATAAAGTCAAAATTCAATATTTTTGGTCAACATCAACATTTTGAAGTGATATCCATCATTTGATCAAGGGTTGATCATGATTCCCCAAAGAATGCTCTCAAATCATCAAGAATCCAAAAGTGCAAAATTACGGTTTCTTAGAGAAAGTCAATTGAACTTTGACCAGGCATAACTTTCACATGCTTCATCCATTTTTCTCCAACCAAAGCTCATTGTGAAGAAAATTAAATTCCATACAACTTTTATTTTTCCCCTCAAGTCCAAGAAATTAATCATTGGAAAGATATGAGCCAATACATTACAGGTCTTTCTGAAAGTCAACAAAAAGGCATTTTTTTGTCAAGGAAAATTACATCAATATAAAACCTCCATATGCAAAAATGGTAAACATAGAGATTGTAGGGGACATCTTGAGCTTTCTAAAAACTCAAATATCATCTCCCAAAGATAAAAATTGAGCAAGTTATGACCAGTACAAATTTTTTAAAATGCAAAAAGTCAACTTTGATCAAAAATGCATTTTTAAGTTCAAAGACCTATTTTGTGGGATTCAAATATGTTTATGACTTACTCAAGGACTTCTAATTTCACTCTCACCTTACTTTGCATTTTTCTATATTTTATTCATATTTATTTTGTTTTTATTCAAATAAATACAAACTAAAATGCATAAAATAATAGATCAATGGTTTGGACATATGGGCTAGTGTGTTGGGTCAGCCTTGGGCCCAAAAATTTGTGTAACACTGTCCAGGTTCATTGCAAAACAGATTTGGCAAAAATTTCTCAAATAAGGGCATTTTTCAAAATTGATTTTTATGTTTAAACAATGGCTTAATGTGATGATTTCCTTCCACATTTGTTTATTCTCCTCACTCCTCTATATATACTAGAGCAAGGCTGGCCAAGAGAACACACACAGATTACCTAAGGAAGGCATACCAAATTTCACAAAAAAAAATCTTCAAAGTTGTAAAATCCAAAAACACATTTCCAGCTTCCCTCGATTCAATCTAAAGATTCCATCACGTTTCTGGAGACACCAGGAGTCTATCCCTGCCATTTTCAAAACTCGTAGCACTCTTAAACAGCCGGATCGTATGCCACCGGTCAAACAAGGTTTGCTATATACGAAACTTTAGATTTATGCGTTGTTGATGTTTTTAATGGTTTGATTTGTGTTCAGCATGTCCATTAGAGCAGGTGGGACGTATAACATGAGAGCTTTGATGCCTGAATCATGTGATGCCATTGTTAGGGCGTCACAAACTGAAAGCTTCATAATTCATAATCCAAGGACTTTTAGCCTAAAATAACCTCAAATTTGGAATCAGGGGGAAATTTTAAGGGGGTAGGGATATTTTGATCCTTTAATTGAGTTTAATTTACAGGTTATGGTTTTGATCCCACCGGAGAAGACAACTGTAAGGTTGACTCCGGTGGGTTGACTCTGGTGTCCAACGCGTTGCTACACTATTGGTCCATTCGAATCCAGCTAGGCGCGCGTTTAAAACTGGAAAATTTGACTAATTTCTCATTATATTATTTTCACTTTATTATATAGACGAATAAGTAGGTTGATTGAATGGTGAAGCGCGTGTTGGTAAAGCTGGAGGGGCTGGGTTTGATCCCTAGGCCTTGAGTTTTTATTTTTCTAACAAACTTGTTACAGATCCAGTGTGCTGCACTTTAAACACCTACCATGCGCTTTCAAACTTCAGCCAATAGATCATAACAAGGTCAGATCCAACGCCCCTGGAGTATTCCTTTATGATGGACCCTCAAAGGCTATCAACATAGGAACAACTGCATCATTGGGCTCCCTGATTTGGGCCTTATAAAATTCTGGCTCACCCCCCTCCCCCATTTACTTTAACATCAGGACCATCTTTCCTAATTTTTATTATTTATTTTGTTTTATATCATTTTCAAAAAAAACATTTTATTTAATCATAAAAGCAGAAAAAAATATAAAAAAAACTTAGATTTAGGTTTTATTTTATTTTTGATTTTCATAAATTAATTTAGTTAATCATTTTGACTTCATTTTATAAATTAATACCAATTTAGAATTAGGTTAAACTTTTAATATTTCCTAAACAAAAATGCCAAAAATATTAGGTTTGTTTTAGAATTATTTTTAATTAATAATTTTCTTTTCTTTCTTATTTTAATTAATTAGGTTTAATTTAATTTAATATTTTCCCCAAATAAACAAAAATAACATAAAGAGTTTCTTTTACTTAGAACTTTCTAGGGTTTTAAACGTCCTTTCTAATTCGCGTGCGCTTAGCATTCTCGCATTATCATTTTCTTATTAATGTATCTGTTTATGGATTGTAATAGAATAACTAGGACATTTACTGTTTTTTACTTTCCCTATTTTTTGGACTTATAATTTTCCCCCTCCCCGAAACCATGTAATAGTTAGGTTTTAAATTCCGCACTTTAAATTCTTGTACATATTTGAACTGTTTAGATGTATGGCAATAGGATTGCGTGGTAAGAAAATTAAAAACAAAATGTAACAAACCTAACACCAAGATAAATAACTGAAATACAACGCAGTTGCACATGCGCACCTTTAGGGTATTCCCACTTCGGTTGCCTTCGGAATAAAGTAGTCACAACTCTTGAAACGTGAGAGATTTTAGTGGCTACCCTCTGGTTTAAAGATCTAAAAAATGACCCTCTCGATGTTGCATCGGTATGATCTTAAAACCCTAGGGTGGTTAGTAAAGTATCTTGCCCAGTTTCCTTTGTGACTGTAACATTGTCCCTTTGATTGTCCCTCAAATATCCAATGATGGGGCTACCTACTCACTAATAGTAGGATAACACTGTCTAAAGGAAAAGAGGAAAAGAACACACCCTTTCGAGTAAAGTAGATAGTTCTTAGATGTTTGCTCAAAAATAATCTTTCACATACACAAATCTCTTTCCAAAAAAACATTTTTAAAACACTTTGTATACGTTCTCAACAATACGAGAAATATTACAAAGTTCGCCATACTAAGGCGTCTTTTCAAAATAATTTTTCAAACACACAAAACACAAGGTATTTTCAAATGAGCTAGAATCTAAGAACCCGTAGATAACTACAGATGGAAAGGGTGCTAACACCTTCCCTTTCCATAATCTACCTCCCTTACTCAGAAATAATCTCGAAAGGTCTTTTTCTGTTCTTTTCACCCTTTCCTTTGTTGGATAAAAGAAAAGCCGGTGGCGACTCTTGCTTACTGCAACATTTGCAAATACAAATGCAAAACCAGTATAACAGTCGGTTCTTCCACCATATTACCGAACTGACGACTCTGCTAGGGGATTATAAAAGTGGGGTTATGTAATATGGTGGGAGAATTGACTTGGTATGTTTTGCATTTGATCGCAATTGTTGCAGCTCGCAAGAGTCGCCACCGACTTTTCTTTTATCCAAAAGGAAAGGTGGAAAAGAACAGGAAAGACCTTTGAGATTATTTCTTGAGTTCGGGGGGTATATTATGAAAAGAGAAGGTATTAGCACCCTTTTCATCCATAGTTATCTATGGGCTCTTAGTTTCTTTCTAGGTCACTTACTTTGTTTGAATATATGCTTTGTGGTGATTTTTGAAAGTATTTTTGAAAAGGCGCATTCGTTTAGGAAAACTTTGTAATGGTTCTCGTTTCGTAAGAACTTATACAAAGTGTGGACTTTTGAAAATATTTCATGGAAAGTGTTGATGTATTTGAAAAGATGTTTGTTTTTGAAAATGTTTGGCATGGGTTTTGTTTTGAAAGTGAGCAAGCAACTAAGAACGTTTCTACCTACTCAAAAGTCTTTTTTGTCTGTTTCTCTCTTCCTTTGATATTGCTATCTTACCATTGATTGGTAAGAAGTGTTGTCTTTGGATGTAAAGGGACGGGTGTGGGTCATCGTATAATCATGATAGCAATGTTGTGATATATCTTAGCATTTCTCTATGCAATTATGACTTTGGGGGTGTTTGATGGCTTGTGCTTTCATGTGTTATCTTCCAAATAGTGTATGTATTTATAGGCAAGAGGTTTTGTGTGCTACAACAAGTCAGAATTTGAATTTACATGTTGTAAAACCTTTACTTGTTTTTGAAGCAAACATGAAAAACATCTTCCCAAAGCTTGTACCATGCTATTGTAGAGTGGTTCAACTTTCAACAAGCTTTCTTCTAACTTGTAGATGTTGTGTGTGCAGAAGGATCCATTGAGAGGCTCAAGAAGGGTTAACATTTGCAAAAGCATACTTTTCCAAAAATGGAAGTCTTGCCTTTCTTCCAAAAATGGCAAGTTAACTTAGACAAAGCTTGGATTTAATGGATAATATCCATAAAGTTTATGTAAACTTATGATTAAGGATAGATACACAAGTTATAGGGCTTGAAAAGTGGTATTATGCAGAATGGCTATGGATTGGATCAAATGTTCATCATGAAGATGACTTGAAAAACAAGTTTGAAACCCTAACTTCTTGCCTTCGATTCTCTTAGATTAAGTATGATCTCAATGATTTCTTGGACATTTCGGAAAGCTTGTAACATCCTTTAAAACCTTTATGTTGGAAATTTTTAAAGATTCAATTTGGAGCTAGGTGAAAAGTTTCCATGAAGTTAGGTCAAAATCCTGACTAGCTAGGGCAAAATTTCACTAAGTCTTTTTAGTTTCATGGACATGTCTTCATAAATTCATAACTTGAAATCCAAGAATTTATATAAAAAGTTATTCCCTACAATGTTTTAGATCTCATTGATATCTATATCTTTCATGTTGGAAGTTTTCCTTGAATCATCTTGCATCATGGTGGAAATTTGGCAAAGTTATGAAAAAATATGAACTTTCTAACACTTAGAAAAAATTCTAAGTCCTAGAATTTTGACTTTTCAAAGGTAACTTTGAATTTTCTATTTCTTGATGTACAAGTTTAATATTTTGACATGTCTTGATGAAATATGATTTTTGAAACTTGATTTTGATCAAAAAGTCAAAGTTTGACTTTTTAGTGTACAGTTGACTTTTCATCAGTTGACTGAAATTCACCTGTCAATCCAATAATCTTGAGATGTGATTTTAACTATGCAATTAGTTCAAGATGGTGCATTTGAATCCTTGAGATCATGTCTTAAACCAATAAGTCATTTGTTAGGTCAAAAGTCAAAAATTAAGCCTCCTCAATCAAAATCCTAATTTTGACCATTTTGCCCTTTTAGTGTTCTGATCAAATTTATTTGAGGAATTGTGATCCAACTTGATCAATTGACATATATGAGTTCATAATGTTGATATGGATCAAGAATTATGAAGTTTGACTGTAGGTTGAGCACAATTGACTTTTTATCTAATATAGTTGATTTTAGGTCATCTGATCAAATGACTGAGCAATTTTGTGATCCAAAGCTTGAAAATTGACATGAACAATCTTGAGGGTTCTTAATGATCCATGAAAGTCATTTGAGGCCTTGAAATTCCAATTGTCCTTGTGAAAACTCAAACGCTAATTTTGAGTTGTCAGTGCTTGAGGAGGTGTCTTGAGCTGATCAAACCTTGTGTAGTCTTGAATCAATGGAGATCTTATGAGATGTTTCTTGAGAAATGAGAGGTAAAATTTTGGGGTACAACAGCTGCCATTGTTTAATCTTCTTAAACCTTAAGAGTTAGATTGGCTGATCCGCCATTCGTGAGTTGAAGGTGAAAGATGATTGAACACTAAAGTGCCCAGAAATTTTCACTCGAAGATGTATTGGGAATGGGCTTATAGATGACATTTGGAGGAATAATGGTAAATACTAGAAGAAGTATCAGCATAAATCTTTGGTCGATTTATACTAAAACTTGATGTTTTACCCGTGGGAAAAATGGTTAGTTAAATGCAGATGTATGCATGGCGATCTCAAGATGAATGAGATTGTGATAAATGCATTTCATATGTATATGCTATGATGTATGAATGTGGGATGCATATTTGTTCGGGAAAATAAATCCTTGACTACTGCTGAGGAGTTCTGGAAAGCTGAATCTCGGATTGCTGTTGGGGATGAAGAATATACATATCTTCAAATTTGTTAAAAGAATGCTTCTGCCGGGGATTATCTCTTGAATGTTAGCTGTTATCTGGTCGGATCCAGGCTTCACAATAACTTGCTGAGGATGAGGAAGGCAACTGCTATCTGGTCGGATTCCAGGTTTCATAGTAACTTACCGGGGAAGAATAAATTAACTGTTATTTGGTTGAATTCCAGGCTTCACAGAAAATTTCTTGAATTCAAATTGTTATCTGGTCGAATCCAGGCTTCACAGATTTGTCTGAAAAGATGAAGTTGAACTGATATCTGGTCGGATCCAGGCTTCATAGTAACTTGCTTGAAACTAGTCGATATCTGGTCGGATTCCAGGCTTCACAACGAATTTCTGAGGGAATAAAGTTAATTGCCATCTTGTCGGATCCAGGCTTCACAATAACTTACTTGAAAAGATGAAGTTGAATTGATATCTGGTCGGGTCCAGGCTTCACAGTAACTTGTTGGGGTAGAGGCAAACTCTACTGGGGAAAAGAAGTTAAACCCTTATCTGGTTAAGTCTAGGTTCTTCAATATCTAGAAGAGTTAAACTATTATCTAGTCGGGTCCAGGATTCATAGTGTCTTGAGAAGTTAACTATTATCTGGTCGGGTCCAGGCTTCATAATATCTGAAAGTTGTACTATTATCTGGTCGAGGCCAGGCTTCGTAGTATTTGAAAGTTGTACTATTATCTGGTCGGGGCCAGGCTTCATAGTATTTGAAAGTTGTACTATTAACTGGTCGGGTCCAGGCTTCATAGTATTTGAAAATTGTACTATTATCTGGTCGGGTCCAGGCTTCATAGTATTTGAAAAGTTTCACTATTATCTGGTCGGGTCCAGGTTTCATAGTAATTGAAATTTGTACTATTATATGGTCGGGTCTAGGCTTCAAAACAACTTTTGGAGATAGCAAAGACTTTGTTGGTGACTTCACTGAGGATTAGGGGTTGTGGCCCTCTGATTTGTAATAGTCTGAAAGGAAAACTCAAGCTGGAGAGGATAGACTATGCCGGGGAATTTTGTTGTTCGTTGTTTGTTGTATGTTGTTTGTTGGGGAAATAAACCCTATTTGGAGAATAAACCCTGTTGATGAATACTTGATGAACTGCTGACGAGGTGAGTTCTTTTAGGAAGACCTCCATAAGGCTTCTTCTTTTAGGACCAACTTAGCTGGAGAGAGAGCTGTCAAGAGATTGAGACTCTGGCTGGGGATCGACCTATGAAAGGGATTTTGTGGGCAACTCCTTTGGGGAAAGTTTTATTGTAGCCGGTCTTGTGGGGATAATTCTAATGAAATAACTCAATGGGGATATTCCATATACATTAAAGAGATGCTTACTGCTGCTTAGCAGGACACATGTTCCAAATAGTTTTAATCATGCTCACATGCATATGTTCATTCAATTTTAATCATTGGACATTTTTTCATTTAAAACAAAAACAGAAAGTTTACACTTTAAAGAATATTTGTATTGATATTTTTCCCATGAATAGGCATTTTTGTACAAAGAGATGGAGATCCTAGTAAGAGGAAATCGTCGAAAGGAAAACAAAATTGAAAACAAAGATAATAGCCATGTGGAAGTGATCTCATTGCATTCCAACTCTACTATTGCCCCAATGTCTTCGATGCCCCTTGCCGTTGACAGAAGTTTGATTGGATTGATCTTGGACTATTTGAACTCAGACCTTGGTAATAAAGTCGACTGTGGTGATTCCACGGGACATAGTCATACGCTTTCAATCCTTAACATTTGCCTGGACCTCCCTTTCGGGTTTTCATCCCACCAGGATACCCATTTTTACCCAAGTTGCCCTTTCGGGTTTTCAACTTGCCGGGTGTACAATCTTTTGCATATATCCCTAATTTTTGCCCAAACCTTTTAGTTTGCCGGGATGCCCTTATCTTGCCTAGGTGTGTAAACCTAGAGGGTCTCATATGCGTAGTATTTTTTAACTATGTCCGCGTTCACAGGATGTGGGAAGTCTTCAAAATCCATGGTAGTCAGCATCATGGAACCACCAGAGAAAAATCTCTTGACAAGCTTGAAGAATGATGTGATTTATTACCAAGTCACCAGCTTCATATACTCGAGGCTTGATCTTTTTGTTGAAAGCCTTGATCATACGTTTTTGGTACATCTGACCATGACAAACAACAGCCATTCGTTTTTCATCGATCAAGTTCAACTGATCCAATCTTGTCTGAATCCACTCGTCTTCGCCTAGGCCTGCCTCATTCATAATCCTTAATGAGGGAATCTGAACTTCCACTGGAAGAACAACTTCCACGCCATAGACCAAAGAAAAAGGAGTTGCCCTAGTTGATGTCCGAGCTGGAGTACGGTAGCCATGAAGAGAAAACAGTAACATCTCATGCCAGTCCTTGTAGGTCACTACGATCTTCTGCACAATCTTCTTAATGTTTTTGTTGGCCGCTTCCACCGCGCCATTAATTTTAGGTCTATAAGGAGAAGAATTATGATGCTTGATTTTTAACTGAGTGCAAAGTTCTGTAATCATAGCATTGTTGAGGTTAGTCCTATTTTCGGTGATGATCCTTTCGGGGATACCATAGCGGCATATGAGGTTATGTTTGATGAATCTGGCTACCACATTCTTGGTGACTGAGGCAAATGAGGCGGCTTCGACCCACTTGGTGAAATAATCAATGGCGACCAGAATGAAGCGATATCCATTGGAAGCAGTAGGTTTGATCTCCCCAATCATGTCAATTCCCCACATTGCAAATGGCCACAGAGAGGTCATGATGTTCAGAGGGATAGGAGGCACATGGACCTTGTCATCATAGATTTGGAATTTGTGGAAATTTCTTGAGTGTTGATGGCAATCAGTCTCCATCGTTGACCAATAGTAGCCAGCTCTCAGGATCTTCTTGGCCATAGCATGTCCGCTAGAGTGAGTCCCAAAGACACTATCATGCATGTCTTCCATAATTTCCTCTGCTTCCTTCTTGTCCACACATCGGAGTAGAGTAGAGTCATGGTTGCGTTTGTACAAGATTCTATTACTTAGGAAGAATTTGGCAGAAAATATTCGTAAGAACTTTCTGTCATTGATGGATGCTCCTTCGAGATACTCTTGTGCTTCAAGGTATCTCTTCACCTCATGGTACCATGGCTTTTCTGTGTCAGTGTTAAGCTCATAGCAGTGCGCAGGTTCGTTGAATCTCTCAATTGTAATCATAGGAGCTTCATTGTCCCATTTGACCTTGAACATGGAAGTCATTGTTTCCAAGGCGTCAGCCAACTGATTTTCCTCCCTAGGGAAATGTTCAAATGTGACCTCTTCGAAGTAAGGAATCAGAGATGGCACCAGCTCCTTGTAAGGGATGAGATTAGGGTGCTTAGTGTCCCAATCTCCTTTTACTTGGCTAATCACTAGAGTGGAATCCCCAAACACATTCAAATGCTTAATCCTCGAATCAATGGCAGCCTTCAGACCCGAAATGCATGCTTCGTACTCAGCCATGTTGTTCGTACAGTCGAAGCATAGTCTGGTAGTGAAAGGAGTGTGGAAACCTTCAGGGGAGATGATCACAACACCAATTCTGTTACCCAAAGCGTTGGAAGCCCCATTGAAGACCATAGTCCATCGGGATCCTTGTTCAAGCCCATCATACGGTCCAGGTTTCGCGCAGTCGGTCACTAGCATGATGTTCTCATCTGATAAGTCAAAGTTCATAGACTGATAATGATAAACAACTTGATGGGCCAAATGATCTGCTAATATGCTTCCTTTGATGGCCTTTTGTGTCGTGTATTGAATATCGTACCCAGTCAAGATCATTTTCCATCTAGCTATCCGTCCGAAAAGAGCAGGTTTCTCGAAGATGTAATTGATAGGGTCCATCTTAGAAATTAGTAAAGTGGTATGAGTCAACATATACTGTCTTAGCCGGCGAGCAGCCCATGCCAAAGCATAACAAGTTTTCTCGAGCAGTGAATATCTGGTTTCACAGTCGGTAAACTTTTTGCTCAGGTAGTAAATAGCATGCTCTTTTCGGCCAAACTCGTCATGTTAGCCCAAAACACACCCCATAGAATTCTCTAGTACCGTCAAATACATGATCAAGGGTATTCCTTCAACTGGAGGCATGAGGATAGGAGGTTCTTGAAGATATTCTTTGATTTTTTCGAAAGCAGCTTGGCATTTATCATTCCACCTGACTACTTGATCTTTCTTCAAGAGTTTGAAGATTGGCTCACAAGTAGCAGTTAAGTGAGATATGAAGCAAGCGATTTAAGACGACCCAAGAATCCTCTAACTTCCTTTTCATAGTGGGGGACTGGCATTTCTTGGATGGCCTTTACCTTGGTAGGATCAACTTTGATGCCTTTACCACTGACAACAAAACCTAGAAGCTTTCCAGATCGTACTCCGAATGTGCACTTATTAAGGTTCAACCTCAACTTGTATTTTTTCAGCCTCTCGAATAGCTTGTATAGGTGATTGAGATGTTCCTCTTCAGTTTGTGATCTTGCAATCATATCATCTACATAGACCTCTATTTCATGATGGATCATATCATGAAACAAAGCTACCATATCCCTTTGATATGTTGCCCCTGCTTTCTTTAATCCGAACGACATGACCTTGTAACATAATGTGCCCCATTGCATAACGAAAGTGGTCTTCTCCATGTCTTTAGGAGCCATCCTAATTTGATTATAGCCGGAAAAAGCATCCATGAAAGAGAAGACTTTATGTTGAGCAGTGTTATCGACCAAGACATCAATATGAGGTAGAGGGAAATCATCCTTGGGACTTTCCCTATTCAGATCCCTATAATCTATACACATACGAACTTTTCCGTCTTTCTTCGGCACCGGCACCATGTTTACAACCCATTGGGGATAAGATGTCACAACTAGGAATCCTGCGTTAAATTGTTTCATCACTTTAGCTTTTATATTTTCAGACATGTCAGGCCTCATGCGACGAACTTTTTGTTTGACAGGAGCACAATCCTCCTTTGTCGGCAGACGATGTACTATAATATCGGTATCCAACCCTGGAATATCTTCATACGACCAAGAAAACACTTCCACATAGTCATGTAACATCTGAACCAATATGCTTTTGACACTACTTTCCAGGTTAGCGCCGATCTTGACCTCTTTCTTGTCTGTTTCAGTACCTAGATTGATAACTTAACCTGACTCTTCGTGCAACTAAATAGCTTTTTCCTCTTGTAATAGAAGTCTGGCTAATTCTCCCGATATTTCAAAATCTTCCTCGCCTTCGTCTTCGGCTTGGTTAATTGGATATTCGAAATCATAGTTGGCAATAGTAGAGTCATTGGCAATGAGATCCGGAGTTGATGAGGACCTGTAAGAGTGTGTGTGTGCATGTAAGATACATGGCTATTTTGAAAAATGTATTTGAAGAAAAAGAAAGACAATGAGCACAAAAGTTCGAATGCAAAAGTCCAATGACTTGTATTGAATGATCATATGATAAAATGAACATAAATAAAACCCTTGACAAATGGACCATAGTGCCCTGGGCCAGGCACATGGCTTAAAAGTCATTGTTTAATATTACAGAAAAAATGTTCTCTAATTGATAGAAAGCAATAAACAAGTAATTACTCCTCAATGAAGGAGACGGGAATGAAGTCCTTTGCATGCCAACTGTTGAGCTCTGTTGTTGTAGGATATACCCATTCTTCAAATGCAACCTCATCATCAGAGTCACCCACAACGTTAACTTCATGACTTCCAATACGGAGAGGGGGATTTCCTGTACGAGCGTGCCTCACTTCTTTCTAAGCCTTGATAGTGAAACCCAAACCACATTTTTCTGCTTTGAATGAGATCTCAGGGAGTTTCCCCCAAGTACCATAGTTTCCTTCTTCGACTGCGGCACGAGCATCTTTGAGTGAAACCATCTTTGGCATGACCTTAACAGCTTTGGACACATCAGAGGAACATTTGGCAGTAGCATCCATTGGTGGCACAACTTCAAAAGCCTGACATAGGGTTTCTATAAACTCGCCATCCATCTCCACATATTTGAAAGAATTGAGGCGACTTACGATGAACTCCTCCTCACCACAAACAGTGACAATCCTTCCTTTGACCGGATACTTGAGATTTTGGTGAAGGATTGACGTTATTGTCCATACTCCGTGGATCCAAGAGAGACCCAACAAATAGGAGTAAGCTGAACGGATATCCATGATGTAGAAAGTAGAGTTGAAAATCTGTGAGCCCACCTTGATCGAGAGATCTACCTCTCATGAACTATCATTTTGGACCCGTCGAAATCCCTCACAATAATATCACTTGGTTTAAAAACTAGTCCTTCATGGTCTAAATGGTCCAAGGCCCCCTTGGGTAGCACGTTTAAAGAAGAGCCAGTGTCAACCAAAACATGTTCTAGGGTAGTCCCCTTACATTCAACAGAAATATGCAGAGCTTTGTTATGGTTTTTTCTAAGTGGTGTCAGATTAGCATCCGAGAACCCCAAACCATTATCGACCGTCAAGCTTGCCACACAATTTTCAAACTGGTCAGTTGTGGTCTCATGAGGGACATGATCCTTCTTCAAGAATTTGATTAATGCCCGAGCATGAGCATCAGAACAAAGTATCAAAGATAACATAGAAATCTTGGAAGGGGTTTGCCCCAGCTGCTCCACTATCTTGAAATCACTCCTTTTTATAATTTTCAAGATCTCATCCATTTCTCGAGCGGAAAGTTCCTCAGCGACAATGTCTTTTGCGAGTATTTCTGTCTCAGCAAGATCAACTACTTTCTTCTTTCTGCTTGTATCAGCACTAGGCTTAGCAGCGGTGACGCGGACATGAGCCTTTTTAATAGTTGGTGGTGAGATGTTGGGTGAAAAGATTCTCCCAGTTCTGGTCACCTTACTAGAGGAAGTAATGTTACCAATGTCATCAGCTTTGCTTTCTTCAATCCAAGCATCTTGCTTTATTCCATGGTAAAACACCTCAGCACCATAGTTCCATGACACTGCTTTGTTGGAAGATTACGGAATTGCCTGAGGGAGGTAATTATCAGAGGAGCAATAGTCGGTTCATTTAAAATCCTGATAGGACCCTTAGAGGAGATCCTAAGAGGCTTATTTGAGATCGTTATGATGGAGAGGTCTTCAATCTTATTGGTCAAACTTTTGGCGGACGGAGTCTTCTCAAATATGATCTCATGGCTATTCACCAGACGTTAAATGCCTTCCTTCAGCCCTTTGCATCCATTAATTTGTTTGGCGCAACAATCACAATCCTTCAAACAGCCAGGGAAAATCCCGGTTTTCAACAGATTTTTTTTTGATAATGTTTAACGGAGTAGTCAAGTTTTCGACGGAGGAAACAAAAATGGTGTCTTCAACATCATTGACACCCTTGCCATGATTTGGCATATGCGCGGTGATTACATTCAGAGTGGGAGGAGGATCAAATTCAATGGTCTTGTTGTCTATTAAGTCTTGAATTTTATTCTTCAGTGCCTAACATTGTTCAGTCTCATGCCCGGGACTATTTGAGTGATATGCACACTTGGTATTCGGATTGTATTTAGGTGAAGTTGTATCTGAATTGGCTAGAGGATCACGCAGTGTCACCAAATTAGCCTTTAACAGGTGTTGTATGGCTTGGGATAGCGACATGCCTATCCTTGTGAATTATCTTGGTGGAGCCTGAAACCGCTGATGATTGGAGGATTGTCTTTGAACAGAAGTTGGATTGGAAATCTGAACAACATTAACGGACGAACGATCATCCTTCTTGGTACGGTCCCTTGCCCCATACACAACATTCATTTCTTTCTTCCCGATAAAATGTTTCTTTATGGGATTGGAGGTTGAAGCAGATGCTATGGGAATCTTCCCGCTTTTGATACCGCTTTCAACTCTTTCACCGATTAAGATTAGCTCGGTGAAACCGGAAGAAGAAAAACCAACCAATAAGTTGAAAAATGGACTAGATAAAGTGCCCATAAACATGTCAATGTGTTCCCTATCGGTTAATGGCGGTTGGACCCTACTGGCAAGATCCATCCATTTTTGGGCGTACTCTTTGAACCCTTCATCCTTACCCATTGTCATGTCTTGCAGTTGAACTCTTGTCGGCGCCAGGTCGGCATTGTACTGGTACTGGTGGTAGAAAGCGGTGGCTAAGTCTTCCCATGTATGGATACGGGAACCCTCCAATTGGTAAACCACTCTAGTTGCGTCCTAGCCAAGCTTTCTTGAAGTTTTGGACAGGAAACCCCATCGTATTTTGTGAAGACTAGTATATTGAATTTGTGGGGAATGACAACCCCATATATTAAACCCAAATCATCAAAATCAAACCGGGGACGACTTGAATCTCAACAGCCTTCAGTCTGTCCTCTAGCTGCTTATACTTAACATCGGCAGGAGGATACTGCTCGTCAAAATAAACCTGATCATTAGACGCTTGATCATTGATACACCCAGCCAGGGTACTCCTTGCTTCTCCAAGTTGATTCTCGTCTTCCTCATATGAATCTTCCACTACCGGTATTTGACGGACCGACTCTTTGAATCTTCCACCCTTGTTGACTAGGGCTTTCCTCTTTGGTTTCTTTTTGGATGCCAGCAACATCATCAACTCTTGTTGCCCCTTGGCTAGGGTCAGCAGAGTCTCTTGAAATTTGGAGTTTTGTGGTTGTAGGTCTTTCATTGTTTTCTCGATATCCATCTTGTTCTAATAAACAGCAGAAAGATAAGGAAACCTGTAGTGTGAAAACTTGTTACGTTATGATGCATGGAAGATGTGTATGCAAATGATTTCAAGGATTTATGAAATTTAAATTTGTATAGAGAAATAATGAACAAATGTCAATTTTCATTAATTAGTTAAAAATGATTACAACATGCCTCTTGGGCTTACAAAATAAATCTCTAAGATAAAAAAGTTGAACGCATTATCTTTGGTGCAAGATAGGCGTTCAAGCTTTGTTCTTCATGTAGTTGCTTTGTAAGCTCCAAAACCCTTTTCTCACTCGCATAGCACTGAGCTTCGAAAGTGTCTCGTTCTTGCTTTAGCTGAATCCAACCTTTTTGCAAGTCTTCAAGAGAAGTAGGCATGTTGGGATGGACGACAGTATACAAGACTTCTTCTTCAGCAACATGCTCCAGGATAACTGGTAGGATGAAGGGGTAAGGCATCATGAGTCTCTGAGCACGAGCTTGCACCCACCTAAGATAAGGTTCAAAGGGAATAAAATTCTTGCTTCCCAGTGTCCCACTATCTTCTTTATTTACCATCATCCAAGCTCTCACAAACCTCTGACAGTAGCCTTGATCGCCGCTCTCGTAATCAAACACTAACCCTTGGATGAGCATATCATGAGGACCATATCTTCGGGCGTAACCAAATTGTCGCAAGGCTAAAAAAGGGTTGTAAGTGATACCTCTCCTAATGCCAAGAAAAGGGACATTAGGGAATTCCCCACAATGGTCAATGATAGGAGTATCCGCCAAGGATCTCGAACACCAATGAATATCAGAGTGGGTGAGGGACATCATCCTTTGAGACCATGTCAATCTTTGCTCGTTCTTCAATGTCGATCGAGGTAAGTGAGAAATAAACAACTTGGAAAGTAGTGGAATACAACATAAGAGATTACCTCTTTTCTTCATGGTGCGGGTATGGAACTAATGCAAGATGTCTCCCAGCAAGGTAGGTATAAGATTACTAGAGAGAAAGACTGTGATGGCATTCACATCTATGAATTGGTCTGAGTTGGGAAATAGAAACAAACCATAGATGAGAAGGTCTAGGACATACTAAAAGGCTTGAAAATCAAAATCTTCCCAAAATGAACGAGCCTTCTCCATTAAGAACTTGGCTAGGAACCCATGAACTCCGCTTCTTGTCTCCCAATTTTCTACAATGTCGGCTCTCTTCAGATGCAGGGCTTCGGCAATAACTTCAGGTTTTGGAATCCCTTCTAAACGGGTGAACGGTGCTTGATCAAGCACGGGCACTCTTTTGCACCCAAAAATTTTCCCTCTCATTTATCAAGTAATCTCTCACAAGATCTCCTTTGATTCAAGACTGCACTAGGGTTGATCAGCTCAAGACACCTCCTTAAGCACTGATGACTGAAAATTAGGGTTTGGGATTGCACAAGGATAAATGGACTTTTAATGACCCATATGACTTTCATGGATCATTTTGGACTCTCAAGATTGCTCATAACTAGTTTTAAGTCTTGGATCACATATTTGCTTAGTCAATTGATCAGTTGACCTAAAAATCAGTTGTATTGGGGGAAAAGTAAATTATGGTCAATTTACAGTCAAACTTCATAATTTTTGATCCATATCAACATTATGAACTCATATATGTCATTTGATCAAGTTTGGACCACAACTCCTCAAGAAATTTGACCAGATCATCAAAAGGGAAAAATGGTCAAAATTAGGGTTTTGACTAAGAAAGGGCAATTTTTGATTTTTGATCAAGAAAATGATTAATTAGTTTGAGACATGATCTCAAGGGTTCAAATACATCATTTTGACCTAACGGCATGGCTCAAAACATTGCTCAAGATCAATTGATTGACAGATGAATTTTCAGTCAACTGATCAAAAGTCAACTGTACACTGAAAAGTCAAACTTTGACTTTTTAGTCAAAATCAAGTGTCAAAAATCACAATCCATCAAAACATGTCAAAATATGAAACTTGTTCATCATGAAATCAAAAAGTCAAGATTTCATTTTGAAAAGTCAAAATTTCTAAACTTAGAAATTTTTCTAATTGTTGGAAACTTCATATTTTTTCACAACTTTGAGCCAATTTTTCACCATGATGCAAGGTGATTCAAAGGAAACTTTCAACATGAAATTTTTAGACCTCAATGATATCTAAAACATTTTAGAACACAACTTCTCCTAGAAATGCATGGATTTTAAGTTATGATTTTGTGAATACATGTTCATGAAACTTGGAAACTTAGTGAAATTTTGCCCTAGTTTAGGCAGGATTTTGACCTAACTTCATGGCAATTTTTCACATAGTTCCAAGAGGAATTTTCAAGAATTACCAACATAGAGGTTGTAGAGGATTTTACAAGATTTCTGAAATGTCCAAGAACCCATTGAGATCATGCTTGAGCTAAGAGAATCGAAGAGATAAAGTTAGGGTTTCATTCTTGATTTACAAGGAAGAATATGTGATGAACACTTGACCAATTCATAACTAGACTGTATAATCTTTGCTTTGCATGCCTCAAACTTGTTTGTCACTCCATAATTAAATGTTTACACAGCTGTTAGAGCTTTGTTCCAATAATTTGAGCCATTATCCAAGTTGCATTTCTATTTATGACACAAAGTTACCATTCCGTTCTTGTAAAGAGGCTTTAATCACAAAGTCAATGCATAGAGCTTTTAACTTTTTTTCCTTCTGATCACAAGCAATATCAAAGGAAAAAGAAACATGTCTAGAGCCTCCCATAAACTCAGGCCATGCTTGTACTATGCCTTGAAACCATGTTTTCACTTTTCTTCAAAATCAAGTAACATAGCCATAACTCTATATCTTGTGCTTATGACCACCTCAAATTCTCTAACCTTTTCCATATAATTATACAAGTTGTTTTCAATCTAAGACACAAATACACAAGCTCTTAAACTCCCCCAAACTCAGAACCGTGCCACAAACCACCATTATTGCACATTCTGACCAAGAACTTCAAACTTTCATTTCCCCCATGTGTTTCTTGGCCTTTTAGTTTAAAAAGCTTCCTCACATCAAATACAAACCATCCTTGTCCCTGTTTGCAGACTGTAACCTCATCTTCATCAACTTCCAAGTTCAAAAATAAAGAATTTCAGTTGAACTTCTCCAGACCATTCCGGCCACTCTCAGTTCAAGCGAGCCATTGCATTATCTTCCTAGAGGTTCAAGGAAGCTAACCTGATTATCACCATCACTTGAAACAAACTCAAACTCATTTCACGATTTCCAGTTTTGAGGTATTTTTCTTGAACTTCTATCTCATTATTTAGGCATTGTTAGGCTTGCATTTATGAAGATAAAATATAAACATCATTTCCCTGAAACTATACATGTCCATAGATTTCATTTATGTTGCTTGAGTAGGGATAATTTTAAGTTTGAACCTCTTAAAATATTTAGGTCAGAATTTGGTACTATTAGAAATTCATGCTCATCTTTGAGAATTAGATTAAGTTGTTTATATATTCATAATCGTGGGGAAATTTGTAACAAGTTTGATGTTGGAAGTTTTGTGAATGGATGAGAAATAAACAAGTTACAAATCCTTTGGCTGGAGGTTAAAGATGAAGTACAGTCAGGGCAAAACTTGTATTATATATTTATTGTTGTGTACAAGTTAACGGATGTATCACCACCCCAGTGGTTAAAGCGCCCGCCTGTCACCCTTAGGACCTGGGTTCGAGCCCCAACGTTCGTTTTGCCTTTTTTTTCTTCTTCATATTTTCTGTTTTTTCTCTTCTTTGTTTTGCAACAGGGGCTGGGCTTTCTTCCTTTTGGGCCTTTTTTTTTGCTGACTCCCCCCTGATTATGTTTCATACATCCTGGCCCTTTTTATTTTTACTATTTCATTTCCTTTTTCTTTATTTTAGTTCCATATTATTATTATTTTTATTATTATTATTATTATTATTATTATTATTATCATTATCATTTTTATTAATAAAAATCCAAAAATATATTTTATTTATTTATTTACATATTTAAAATGTTCATTAATATTTTATTTTTCTTCATAAAACAAAAGACCAAAATATTTTCTTTTGACAAATTAATTACTTTTTAATAATAATTAATGTTTAGAATTAGGTTAATTATTACATTATTTTCTTGTTAATTAAAAATTAATTTAGAACTTAGGTTTCTTTTTAAATCAATCAATTCTCATGTTATTTTCATTATTTAAAACATTTTCATAAAAAACCCTAAAAAACCCTTTTGAATTAATTTCTTTTCTTAATTAGTTTAAGTTAATTTCTGTTTATTTTTTCATAATTATTTTTTAAATTAGGTCAAGATTAAAATCTTTCATAAAATCAAACAAAAATCATTTCTTTTTCCATTTTGCATTCTTGCATTTTATCTTCAATTTTGTACAATATTCAATATGGTTGTAATAGTTAATTAGGTTTAATTTTCTTGCAAAATCCCCATTTGTAAATTTTATATCCCCTCCCCTAATGATTTAATAGCTTAGTATTTTTATTTTCCACAATTTATCGCTTTAGATAAATGCTAGTAAATTAGGATTTGTATGGAAAGATTAAAATCAACAAGTTAGCAAACCCTAATTCAATACAAAACAATGCATGCAAATCAACACACTTGCACACTTGAACCCTTAGGGTAATTCCACTTTGTTGCCTTACAAAAATGGCCATGTTATGCATGTGGGGTATCTTAGCAAAAACAAATCAAAAATACAAGATCATAGTCCCTCGATGACGCTATCAAATGTTGTCTTTCAAAATGATCATAGTCCCTTAAAGAGAATTGCTAAGATATTTCACAACATTGCTATCATGGCTATACGACGACCCACGCCCGTCCCTTTACATCCAAAGATAAGGCTTCTTACCAAATCAATGGTAAGATAGAAATATCAAAGGAAAGGAAGAAATGAACTAAGACTTTTGAGTAGGTAGATTGTTCCTAGTTGCTTGCTCAATTTCAAATCAAACACTCTTGCTTATTTTAAAAAAAAAACACCAACACCTTCAAAAACACTTTCAAAAACATCTTCCAAACTTGAAACATTTTCAAAAGCTCAACACTTTTTATACGTTCTTACGAACGAGAACTATTAAAAAGTTTTCCTAAATGATGATGCGTTTTTAAAATACTTTCAAAAACCACCACAAAGCATATTTTCAATAAAAAACAAGTGATCTAGCAAGCAACTAAGAGCCCATAGATAACTATGGATGAAAAGGGTGCTAACACCTTCCCTTTTCATAATCTACCCCCCGAACTCAAGAAACAATCTCAAAGGTCTTTCCTGTTCTTTTCAGCCTTTCCTTTTGGATAAAAGAAAAGTCGGTGTTGACTCTTGCTAATTGCAACATTTGCAATAAAATGCAAAAAAACCAAGTCAGTTCTCCCACCGTATCACACACTCCTAATAGCAAAGAGAATTTTTCTATTTTTGGCACAAACTGATAGTCGGGGAAGGTGAAGCAATGATGCATGGGGTCGAAGAATTGGAAGAGCACGCACATCATCTCTTCTTGGAAATTGGAGGTAGCCAAATTGAGGAGTCAACCATACTTCTTGGTGAAAGGAGAGTCTTCAGGTACCCTTGACTCTAACTTTTAGAGTTGAGGATGTGCTTTCACAAAGTTGATTCTAATGGTATTTCTTCGGATGGAGTTCATGGCCTAAAAAATAAAAACAAAGATAAATTCCTAAATCCTTGAATTGGTTAGTGAGAATGTGTATGATGTTATGATGTTTATGATGTTATGTACAAGTAAGAATATACACACAAGGCAAACAAGTCCTTAGGTTTAGGCTTGTATGGAGTATGTAGGTAATTATCCTCTTGAAGTTTTAGTTGGCTCAAACCTGTCCTAGTAATAGTAATCGGGTTCTAAAGGGTCTCAATATCACTGACCTTTCTTTTAGGCATTGTCTCAGCACAATTAATCTTTTCTTGCGGCCGAGATATCCCAAAAGTACAATCTCAATGAGTGTAGTATCGAGTATCAACCAATTTTCAGCTTTCCACCGAAAACGGTCATCTCACTACGTCCTAATGGCCAAGTTCTTCAATTAAGGTTCTAAGGTCAGTTAGTGCTTCATGACGCCACTCAGCGGCCCCGTATTCTCCTCGATTCAACATAAGGGATACCGGTACCCACAAATGCATCACACTAACGTAGCCATTGTTTCAACCATATCGGTATACACCGTACAATTTCCACAATCTATTGCTACTTACCTAAAAAGGTGTCCCAGATCCGGGTAGAGGGTCAAAGCAAGCCCAAACAAGGAACCATAATGTAAATCAAACAAGTCAAACAATGAAAGCAAGTAAAGGTGATATATCCCTAAGGTAACCCCACTTTTAAGAATTCCCCAGCAGAGTCGCCAGTTCTGTAATACGGTGGGAGAACTGACATGGGAAGTTTTGCGTTTGATTACAATTGTTGCGGTTAGCAAAAGTCACCACCAAATTTTCTTTTATCCAAAAGGAAAGGTGGAAAAGAACAGGAAAGACCTTTGAGATTATTTCTTGAGTTCGGGGGGTAGATTATGAAAAGGGAAGGTATTATCACCCTTTTCATCCATAGTTATCTATGGGCTCTTAGTTGCTTGATAGGTCACTTGCATTGTTTGAAAATGTGCATTGTGGTGGTTTTTGAAAGTATTTTTGAAACGGCGCCTTAGTTTAGGAAAACTTTGTAATGGTTCCCGTTTCTTAAGAACGTATACAAAGTGTTGAACTTTTGAAAATATATCATGTAAAGTGTTGATGTATTTGAAAAGATGTTTGTTTTTGGAAATGTTTGGTGTGGGTTTTATTTTGAAAGTGAGAAAGCAACTAAGAACGTTTCTACCTACTCAAAAGTCTTTTTGTTCGTTTCTCTCTTCCTTTGATATTACTATTGTTGTACCCCAAAATTTGCCCTCCCATTTTCTTCAAGATTTGCTAAGAGCATGCTTCAAAATCTCCCAAAGGTGGCACAGCCCAATGGCCTCCTAACAGTCAAAAATTAGGGTTTTGGTTCTGGCAAAGAAATTGAAGTTTCCAAAGGTCCAATCAAGTCCCACATGCCTACAAACATTGTCAAGCATCCATGTGCCAAGTTTCAAGACTCACAGCACAAAATTGCACAGTCAAAAACCCTAATTGCTCAACAGTCAACTGCAGGGGCAAAATGGTCATTTGACAATCAAAAGTCCAAATTTTTGGTCAACATCTTATTTTGAAGCCACAAACATCATGTGATCAATTCTTGATCATGATTCTCAAGGCATGTCTCAAAAAGTCTCAAGATGCAAGAGTTTCTATTTTTGGACAGTTGAAAAAGTCAACTGCAAATTGACCAAGGCATAACTTCCACATGGTTTATCAGAAAAATTCCATCCAAAGCTCATTTTGAGGAGAATGACATTTCCTACAACTCATCTTCACACTTCAAGTCCAAGAAATGCTCTCACAAAAAGTTATCAATTTCAACATTATAGGTCATTTTCAAAAGTCAACAAAAAGGAACTTTAAGTCAAAGACCATAACTTGAGATTGGTAAATCAAACTGACTTGGGACCATAGACATTGGTTAGAGGACTTCAAGACCTTTCCAAAATGTCCAAAAACATGATCAAAGCTTAAAAATTGAGCAAGATATGCCTTGTGGAAGTTGGGAAATTTTTGGGGATTTTGAAAAGTCAACTTTGCTTCAAATGCCTCAAAATTGCTAATAGGCCTCAATTTCTTCCATGAATCATCACCCAAAAGCTATGCACGACCCATTGACCCAAAGGGGAGTTATTTTCTTATTTTTAATTAATTAATTGAGTTTTTAATCCTATTAATTCATTTAATTAAAATTAAATATGAGAAAAATACTAAAATAAAGGTTTCAAATCTTTTTATGCAGCATTTTCATCCATCATGACCTAGAGATTTCGTGCACCATATCAAGAGGCAAGATCTTCCAAAATAGGCATGTTTTTCATGACAAAAAGATTGAAAAAGATGTGAAAAAATCAAATATTAAAAACATTGATTCAATGGATTATGGGCTTTGTTTTTGACCTAGAATGATTCCTCATACATATGCAAACAAAACCTAATGCATAACAACAAGAAAGCTGCGCCCAAGATCAAGAACAAAACCTGCATTTTTCACTAAAAAAGTTGAAACTGTTTTCATAGTTGCAGTGTGATTCAAGGTCTCAAAACTATTCCAAAGGCTTGCTGACACCACCAGGAAGAGATTGCAATCAAGAACATGGACCCTGACCTCAAGAATTTCTAATGGTACCGTTCAATTAAAGAATGGCTTCCTGTACAGAAATCCACCATGAAAGCTTCTTAGGGTTTCTGAAGCTTTGATTTGGGGTTTCACAAATAAGGAACAATTGGCCACTCAAACCAGGACCATTGGACTCAGGACATTCAGACGAAACTATTGATCACATCGTGCCTAATTTCTATTTCACCATGCTCTAATCGCTATTTTGCAGGGTTGAGGTTAGTGGGGGTTTAAAACCCCCGCTATCTAGTCTTATTTTTCAGGCAAAAACGAAGAAGCAAGGGAGAAGATGCTAGCGTGTTGGACTATGGTTGGCCAGTTTGAATAATTGGCGCTTTTTTTATTGTCCAGCATAATCTTACTTTTTCACATATGTTGATCATGGTCCACTAAATGAACAAAGAAACTCAGTGGCTCAGTTGGCTTGTGCGTTGGCATACAGGTATTGGGACCTGGGTTCGATTCCCAGGTCCCCCATATTTCCCTATAATTTTTGTTGTAACATGATCAGGTACAATTCCTACCCAATGATCCACCATATGTGCATACGTGTGTGCCTGCCAAGTGCCCAGAAATTCCAATCTAATGTCCAGAATGGGAAGACCATCATGAACGTTAGTCAACCATGCCCTATGCAATTCCAGAAAGTCCAAAAAGGCCTGAATCAATGGGCCAAATTGTTTACAATTGACCTCCATAATTGGGCCAGAAACCCCCTCTGTTTGTATTCTTCCTTTTAATTTTTCTTTCTTTTCCTTCTAATTCTTTTTAATTTGTTTTATTATTTTAATTAATTCCACAAAATAATTTTTATAAAATAAAAATCAGAAATCAAAAAGAACAAAATATGTTTTATTTAATGTTTAAGTCATTAATTTTTGTAAATAAATCTTTTAATAAAGCAATTTAGTAAAATTAGGTTTTATTTTAATCTTTTTTTCTTAAATAAACTAAAAAATGTAGAAAATAGGTTTTAGCATTTCTTATTCTTTTTCTCAATAAATAACCTTTTTTCATTTCTTATCATTATTAATTATTAATTATTTTTGTAAATACTCTTATAATTAAACAATTAGTAAATTAGGTTTAAACTTAGATATTTTTCTTTAACAAATTAAAAATAGTGTAGAATTAGGGTTTCCAATAATAACTAATTTTATTTCTTTATTTTCATTAAATACAAAAACACCAAAAATAACTTATTTTCCTTATTAAATAATTTAATTAATTTGTAATTTCAATTTAATTTCGTTAAAGGGTCCAACGCCCTCGCATTCGATTCTAATTTCTTTTCGCACGTTTATTTTGTTTATTTCCTTTTTAAATATTATGTAATTGCCCCAAGGCCTTGTAATAGATAATTAGGACATTTACTTTCCGCACTTTTATTCAAAAAATCGGGTCTTTGTTAATTTGGCGATGTATAGACCCGCGCCTTGTAATAGCGTAGGACTTTTATTTTCCGCACTTTAAATTCCGCACCTTTAAACTGTTAATCACATGAAAGAATGTATGCCCAAATAAAATCAAAGCGTAGCTCACCCAATGCATGACAAGACAAATAACAACTGAAAATGACACACAATTCACACACCACTTCTAGGGTACGCCTCACTGTTGCCTTGCCCCTCGAAACGTGGTCGTCGAGTATAAGACGTTTTAGTAAGTCCTCATGTCCATGAACATGGCATGGGGGTAGCTTCTAAGGTGTCCTACTGTTGCTCTGGTGACCACATTGTCCCTTAACGAATTGACCCGAACACCTCCAAAGGTGGTGCTACCTATCTCTCAATGGTGGGATGACACTACCTTAAGGACATTTACACAGCCTAATTCCTTAGGGTAAGTAGATGACTCATGGATACTTGCTCTATTCAAAAACAAACCAAAAAACTCTTTTCACACCGACACTTTCAAAAAGCTTTCAAAACAATTTTTCAAACACTCTTGAGGACTGATACAAGAGTCGATTTGAAATCTTTCAAAGAAACTTTTTCAAAACCCACTCACAATTGAAAAGCAAACATTTTGAAAACACAATGAGCAAGTATCTAAGAGCCCATGGATAACCATGGATAGAAAGGGTGCTAACACCTTCCCTTTCTATAAATCTACCTCCCGAACCGAGAAACTATCTCATAAGGAATTTTGCTGTGCTTTTGTCCTGTCCATGTTGGAGAAAATAAAAGACGGTGGCGACTCTTGCTTCCGTGACATTTCGCGAAACCAGCTTTAAACAGTCAATTCTAAATCCACCGATCACAACTATCTTACCATTGATTGGTAAGAAGCCTTATCTTTGGATGTAAAGGGACGGACGTGGGTCATCGTATAGTCATGATAGAAATGTTGTGAGATATCTTAGCATTTCTCTTGTAGGGACTAAGATAATTTGTTAGGCAACATTTGTAGCGTCATCGAGAGACTATGATCTTGTATTTTTTATTGTTTTTGCTAAGACATCCCACATCCATAACATGACCCTTTTTCATAAGGCAACAAGTGGAATTACCCTAAGGGTGCATGTGTGAATAGTGTGTTTGAATTGCATGCATTTAATATTTGATTAGGGTTATCTACTTGTTGATTTTTATCTTCCTATACAAACCCTAATTACTAGCATTTATATGAAAGTGATAAATTGCGGAAAGTAAATTTACTACGCTATTACATCATTTGAGGATGGGGTATACAAATTTAAAAATGGGGATTGCAAGAAATTAAACCTAATTATCTATTACAACCATATTGAAATAATGTACAAGAATTGAAAGGAATATAATGTACAAGGATATAAATGGAAAAGAAAATGGATTTTGTTTGGTTTTTGAGGAAAGGGTTTGGTTTTTACCTAATTAACTAAAAGAAGTAATTAATTAAGATAAATAAAATTAAACCTAAACTAATTAAGAAAAGAAATTAAGTTAGAAAGCATTTTTTAGGATTTTTTAGAAAAGGTTTTAAGTTTAATAAAAATAGTATGGAAATTAATTAATTAAAAGAAAACCTAAATTCCAAGTTAATTTTAAATAAAAAAGAAAATAACTAAACCTAAATCTAATTATTAATTTATTAAGAAAAAAAATTAAGTTTGTTTAAGAAAAATATTTTTGTCTTTTGTTTTTTAAAGGAATAAAATATATAGAATGCAAATAATAAATAAAAATATTTTTTTTGGAATTTTTGATTTAATAAATAATAATAATAATAATGAAAAATAATAAATTAAAGAAAATAAAATAAAATATGAAAAATAAAATCAGGAGGTGAAAAAGGAATTTAGGGTGTTTGTTAGAAAAAACAGTTTTTGTTTGAAGCCTGGCCTATTAAGGGTTTTTGTTAATCAGAAAAATAAACAAAATAAAAAGAAAGTTGGGCCTGCGCTGTCAAAAGGAAACAGGGGGGTTAGGAGAAGCAAAAATGCAAAGGCCCAGTGTATTAAGCCCAGCGCATTTGTTTGCTTGCAAAAGATAAAGAAAATGTTGGAAAAATGAAAAAGTGGCAGCGCTGGGGCTTGAACCCACGCCCTCTGCAATAAACGCGTGTTGCCTTACCACTGGGGTGACTATACATCCATTAACTTAAATAAAACCATAAATGTATATTACAAAACAAGTTCTAGGCCTGAACTTCATCTTCTTCCCTGCGCGCGTTTACATTGAGAATAACAACATTTTTTGAATTTGTGAACTCAACCATTTCTCAATCATTTTCAAAACTTCAAACACCAAACTTGTTAGAAATTTCACCATGATTCTAAATATGTAAATAACTTAAACTAATTCTCAAAGACGAGCATGAATTTCTGTTGGTACAAAATCTAACCTAATATTTTCAAAAACTTCAACTTCAAAATTCTCCCTACTCAATCAATATAAATGAAAACTATGGACATGGGAAATTTTAGCGTAATGATATCTACATTTTATTTTTGAAAATGCAAGCCTAACAATGCCTAAATGAAGAGATAAAAGTTCAGAAAAATACCTCCAAAACTGGAAATCGTGAAATGAGTTTGAGCTTGTTTCAAGTGATGGTGATGATCAGATTAGCTTCCTCAAGTTCCCAGGAAGCTAATGCAATGATTAGTTTGTGCTGAGGATGGTTGGAATGGTCTGGAGAAGTCAAGATGCAATGCCCTGTTTTTGGAAATGGAGGTTGGTGAAGATGGAGTTACATTTGGATAACAGGTGTTGGGATTGTTTATGTATGATGTTTTGAAGCTTTACGAATCAAAAGGCCAAGAAACGCACGAGTGGATTTTGATTTTGGGAATTCTGGCCAGAATATGCAACAATGGAGGTTTGTTATGCAATTCTGACTTTGGGGGTGTTTGAGGGCTTGTGTATTTGTGTGTTATCTTGCAAATAGTGTATGTATTTATAGGCAAGAGGTTTTGTGTGCTACAACAAGTCAGAATTTGAATTTACATGTTGTAAAACCTTTACTTGTTTTTGAAGCAAACATGACGAACATCTTCCCAAAGCTTGTACCATGCTATTGTAGAGTGGTTCAACTTTAAACAAGCTTGCTTCTGACTTGTAGATGTTGTGTGTGCAGAAGGATCCATTGAGAGGCTCAAGAAGGGTTGACATTTGCAAAAGCATACTTTTCCAAAAATGGAAGTCTTGCCTTTCTTCCAAAAATGGCAAGTTAACTTAGACAAAGCTTGGATTTAATGGATAGTAGCCATAAAAATTGTGTAATCTTCTGATTAAGGATAGATGCAAAAGTTAGAGGGCCTAAAAAGTGGGATTATGCAGCATGTCTATGGATTTGATCAAATGTTCATCATGAAGATGACTTGAAAAACAAGTTTGAAACCCTAACTTCTTGCCTTCAATTCTCTTAGCTCAAGTATAATCTGAATGAGTTCTTGGACATTTTAGAAAGCTTGTAACATCCTCTACAACCTTTATGTGGGACATTTTTGAATATTCAACTTGGAACTAGGTGAAAAGTTACCATGAAGTTAGGTCAAAATCCTGACTAGCTAGGGCAAAATTTTACTAAGTCTTTTTAGTTTCATGGACACGTCTTCATAAATTCTTAACTTGAAATCTAAGAATTTCTAGAAACATTTCTGCACTACAATGTTTTAGATCTCATTGATATCTACAACTTTCATGTTGGAAGTTTTCCTTGAATCATCTTGCATCATGGTGGAAATTTGGCACAAGTTATGAAAAAATATGAACTTTGTAACACTTAGAAAAAATTCGAAGTCTTAGACTTTTGACTTTTCAAAGGTAACTTTGAATTTTCTATTTCTTGATGAACAAGTTTCATATTTTGACATGTCTTGATGAAATATGATTTTTGAAACTTGATTTTGATCAAAAAGTCAAAGTTTGACTTTTCAGTGTATAGTTGACTTTTCATCAGTTGACTGAAATTCATTTGTCAATCCAATAATCTTGAGATGTTATTTGAACTATGAAATTGGGTCAAGATGGTGCATTTGAATCCTTGAGATCATGTCTTAAACCAATAAGTCATTTGTTAGGTCAAAAGTCAAAAATTGAACCTCCTCAATCAAAACCGTAATTTGGACCATTTTGCCCTTTTATTGTTCTGATCAAATTTCTTTGAGGAATTGTGATCCAACTTGATCAATTGAAATATATGAGTTCATAATGTTGATATGGATCAAGAATTATGAAGTTTGACTGTAGGTTGACCATATTTGACTTTTTATCCAATACAGCTGATTTTAGGTCATTTGATCAAATGACTGGGCAATTTTGTGATCCAAAGCTTGAAACTTAACATGAACAATCTTGAGGGTTCGTAATGACCCATGAAAGTCATTTGAGGCCTTGAAAGTCCAATTGTCCTTGTGAAAACTCAAACGCTAATTTTGAGTTGTCAGTGCTTGAGGAGGTGTCTTGAGCTGATCAAACCTTGTGTAGTCTTGAATCAATGGAGATCTTATGAGAGGGAAAATTTTGGGGTACAACAGGTTACCTTAAAGTTAGATCATTTTAAAATTGCTTTCCTTGTGTGTTTTGTATGCTTTACTTTTAAAGGGGGTTTGTTGGGGTTACTATTAAAGATCCTATACCCGGATCTGGGGCACTTCTAGGTAAGCAACAATTGATCATGGAGACTGTATGACATAGACCAATATGGTTGAAGTGATGGATGCATTAGTGTGACACGTTTGTTGGTACCGGTATCCCTTGTGTTAAATCTAGGAGAATATGAGGCCGATGTATGATGTCATAAAGCACTAACTGACCTTAGAACCTTAGTTGAACAAACTTAGCCATTAGAAAAGTAGTGAGATAGCCGGCCTCAGTATAAATCTGAGGATTAGTTGATACTCGATACTACACTCATTGAGATTGAGACTCCTTAGAACCCGGTTACTTTTCTAAGACAGGTTGAACCAACTAAACTTCAAGAGCTTATTTACCTATAAACCCCATGCAAGCCTAAACCTAAGGTTTTGTGTGTTTTGTTTGTGTGTGATTAAATTATTCAAACATAACATCATGCATCATAACATCCATTTTCATTTCACTAACCATTTCAAGGACCAGGAGAATTTATCTTTGTTCTGTTTTGTAGATCATGGCTTATGTTCGTAGAAATACCGTCCAAATCAACTTTGTGAAAATACCTCTCCAATTTAAAGAGCTAGTATCAAGGGTTTCAGAGACTTCCCCGTTCACCGAGAAATATGGTCGACTTGTCAACCTCGTTACCTCAAGCTTTGATGAAAAGATGACGGGTGTACTCTTTCAGCTCTTTGACCCCAAACACCATTGCTTCACATTTCTCGATTATCAGATGGTACCCACCGTGGAAGAGTTATCTTAATTTTTGAGTGTACCTATTCTTGATCATATGCCTTTCACCGGTTTAGAGGAGGCTCCAAAACCAGAGGTCATTGCAGCCGCCTTGCATCTGAAACGGTCTGACATTATATCCAACTGGGAAACAAGAAGCAAAGTCAAGGGTTTCCTAGTCAATTTCCTATTAGAAAAGGCTCAATTGTTTTGGGATGATTTGGATTTCCAAGCTTTCGAAGAAGTCCTGGCTCTTCTAATCTATGGGTTAGTATTGTTCCCTAATCCAGACTTACTCATAGATGTGAATATTGTCAAGATTTTCCTCTCTCGTAACCCTGTGCCTCCTTTGCTCGAAGATATCTTGCATTCCCTTCACACTCATACCATGACGAGAAGAGGGGTTCTTATGTGTTGTATACCATGTTGTCTAGGTGGTTTATTTCGCACCTTCCTCAATCAGCATTGAAGAAAGAATAAGGTTTGGGTTGGTTACAAAGGATAATGTCACTTTCTCACTCGGATATTCTTTGGTACTCCCGGTTTATGGGAGATGTCTCTATCGTCGAGCGCTGTGGGGAATTCCATAATGTCCCACTCCTCGACATTAGGGGAGGTATCACTTATAATCCTTCTCTGGCTCTATGACAGTTCAGTTATGCTCGAAGTGATGGTCCCCATGATATGCTTATCCAAGGCATCATGTTCAACTACGAGGATGATGTTCAAGGGTATCGTCAAAGGTTCGTACGAGCTTGGGGCATGGTAAACAAGGTTGATAGCAAGACTCTGGGGCATAAGAATTCCATTCTTATGGAGCCTTATCTCAAATAGTTACGAGCTCGCGCCCAAAACCTTATGATGCCATATACAACCATCTTGCCAGTGATTGTGGAGCCTATCACCGAAGAATATGTTTCTTATACAGTTCTCCATCCTGACATTCCCACTAATATTGAAGAGTTGCATAGGTCCTGGATTAAGATGAAAGAAGAACATGATACCTTTAGATCTCAATTCTACACCAGTGAGAAGAAAGTGTTAAATCTCATGAAGTAACTTCAAGAAGAAAAAAGTCCTAATGTCTATCTCGGCACGAAGAGGAAGCGCCCATGGGAGACTTGATTCCTAGATTTTAATAGTTTTTAATTTTCAATTGTAAGCCTAAAAGGCAGTTGTAATTTGAATTCTACTAATAAAATCTTTGTTTCATTTTGGTTCGCAAATTTAAATCTCCCGAAGTCCTTGAAAACATCGCATAAACATGTCATGCATATCATTGCATAAGTAGGTATTTCAAGACGGGTTTCTTATCTTTTCGCTGTTTATTTCAGCAAAAAGAAATGGCTCTTGAACAAACAGTTAAGGATCTTCAAGCACATAACGCTCAATTCCAATAGATGTTCCTGGCTTTGGCTAAAGGACAAGAAGATCTAAAAGCTCTCATTATCAAATAGAAGACAAAGAAGGCAAAGAAACCGGTTGGCATCTTGAATATGGGAAGAAGATTTAGAGGACCAGCCAAGCGAGCTCTAGAATTTGCAACTCCATCAAATGAGGGGGATAATCAGGAAGAGGACAAAGAGAAGACAAAAGAAGAGGATAATAGCCCAGGGACTGATAAAGAGGAAACAGACTATGCTGAAGAACAATATCCTTCTGCTGATGACAAGTACAAACAGTTGGAGGATCGTCTCAATGCTATGGAGATTCAGAGGGTACTTGGTCTGGATTTTGAAGAGTTAGGACTGGTCTTACGGGTGGTTATTCCCCAGAAATTAAAAGTCTCCGCATTTGCAAAGTATGACGATGTTTCCTGTCCAAAGTTTCATTTAATATCTTATGTCAGGAAGATCAAACCCCACACAACTGACAGGAATTTATGGGTTCATTTCTTCCAGGAGTGTTTATCAGGGCACAGTTGGAATGGTTCTATCAACTGGAAGGAACCAACATTCGCAATTGGGAAGATCTGGCTACTGCTTTTTACAAGCAGTGCCAATACAATGCTGACCTCGCTCCAACCCGTACGCAACTCCAAAGCATGTATATGGGTTCTAGTGAGGGTTTCAAAGATTATTCCCAAAAGTGGAGAGACCTTGCAGGAAGAGTTCAACCTCCTTTGTCTGATAGAGAGCTGGTAGATATGTTCTTGGGTACTTTGTCAGGCCCATTTTTAAACCATCTGATTGGGAGCTCTTCAGCTAGATTCACTGAGATGATATTGACGGGAGAACAAGTAGAAGCTGGCATCAAAAGTGGAAAAATTCAAGGGGTTGCATCTTCGAGTGATGTGAAGAAGCCTATCAGTGGAAAGAAGGAAGTTAGTGCTGCCTATGTCCAGAGAAATCAGGGTAAAGCTGAACATCGTCTGACAGTAGGAGCTGTAATGATCTCCAACCCTACATCAACTCAACGACAAAACAATCAGCGCAGGCAGGATGCGCCTAGAAGACAATTCACTGAACTTAACATGCCTTTATCTTATGCATTGCAACATCTAATGAAGGCTAGCTTGGTCACTCTGAGGGAGCCTCCTCAAAATGCAAACACTGCATCTCCCTGTTATAACCCAAATGCTCATTGTGCCTACCACTCCAACAGTCTAGGGCATGATACAAATCATTTTTGGGCTATGAAGAATAAAGTTTAGGATCTTATTGATGCAAAGGAGATTGAATTTGACCCTCCTGAAACCCCCAATGTGATAACTGCACCAATTACCAGCATGACCAGGGTATTAATGTTGTTGATGATGTTCTATTTGTTTCTTCTATGGATGATTTGACTACCACTCTGCCAACTGTTAAGAAGGATCTCTTACGAGTCGGTTTATTTCTGGGCTATGGTAAAAATTGCTACCATTATGCGTCCCTACTTAATGGTTGCATATTGCTGAAGATGGGTGTCCAACGCCTGATGAACAAAAAGGAAATTATGTTTGAGAAGACTCCCTCTATGAAAAGTCTATGTGAAGATGTAATATGTGAGGATGTGTCAATTGTTACCGTTTCCAACAATCCTACCAGGGCCTCGTCTAAAGGTCATGTGAGGATTACGTCCACTCCTAGGGTATCTCCTTTGATTATTACCTCTCCTAGGAAAATACCATATTCCTACGATAAGGCTATTCCTTGGAACTATGGACCTGACGTCTACTACCATGGCGTCAAGCAAGACCTATTGGTTATAAAAAATTAAGTTAATGAAGATATTTATCCTAACATCGACAACATTGTTGGGACAAGTAAGATTACCAGAAGTGGAAGGATTTTCTCTCCTGAAATCTCTCTAAAGACTGTTGCCACTCTTATTATTATTCCTGCTAATACTCCTATTACTACTCTTTTTATTACTCCTATTGTTACTCATGTTGCTACCCCTATTGTTACTCATGTTTTTATTCCTGCTACTGATTCAGCTGAGACTCGGGGCAAAGAAGTATCGGTTGAGACTTCTCGGATGGAGGCACCTAAAGAAGCCATTCCTGAGGCCTCCAAGCAAGAAATGGAGGAAATATTCAAGATTATACGGAAAAGAAACTACAATATTGTGGAACAATTGGGGCAGACCCCCTAAAAATTTTCAATGATGGCCTTGTTGTTATGCTCTGAAGCCCATGCTAAGGCTTTGGTGAAGTTCCTGAAGTCTTCTCATGTGCCACAAGAGACTTCTTCCGACCAATTTGAGAACTATGTTGCTAGTCTGACTGTTTACAATGGACTCGGTTTCTCCAATGCTGATTTGATGTCCAAGGGAAGAAAGCATAATGATGCCCTGCATGTCTCTATTGAGTGCAGGGGCACTACTCTGGCTCATGTTTTAGTTGATACAGGTTCATCTCTGAATTTTCTACCCAAGAATGCCTTAGACAGATTGGACTCTGAAGGACTTACATTGAAGCCCATCAATATTGTGGTGAGGGATTTTGATGGCTCCAAGAGAATGGTACACGGGGAGGTAGACATTCCTATTAAAGTTGGTTCCCAGACTTTTGATTCTACTTTCTATGTGATGGACATTCACTCGTCTTACTCTTGATTATTAGGACGCCCTTGGATTCATAGGGTCGATGCTGTCACTTCCACTTTGCATCAGATGTTAAAGTATCCGGTTAATGGAAAGATTGTTAGAGTCTGTGGCGAACAAGAGTATATGGTGAGCCATTTGAACTCTTTCAGATATTTCGAGATGGACAGTGAGTTCATTGAGACCCCCTGTCAGAATTTTTAAGAGGTTCCTCAGATGATTGTTGTTACCAAAGCTGTTGTCGCTATTCCAAAGATTACCAGACCTCCACTGAAAATGGCTTTTCTAAAAGATGCTAGGGTTGTAGTTGAAGAAGGTGGGTGTACCATTTGGGGCCAACTACCTGAAATCTCCTATAAGTCTGACAAATTTTGTTTGGGTTTCACTTCAGGAGCTTAAAAATTTGTTCGTCGTGCTCGCGCCGGAGGACCACCACTACTCATTAGCAACCATGGGGTCAATGTTGTAGAAGACGCTGACAGTGACTGTGACCTGGACAATTGGATCTTCCCTACTACTAGCGGTGGACTCAATAATTGGACGGCTAGAGACTTTGAGCCTATTTTTTTATCCATGAGTAATTGTTTTTCTGTTTTTAAGGATATGTAATTTTTGAACAATTTAAACTCTAAAGCCTTGTGTCCTACCCGAGACACAATGGTCTATTTGTGAGGGTTATCAAGCTTCATTCTCATATCCCATTAATAAATCATTGGATGTTTTGCATCCAAATTTTACGCTCTCTGTCTTTCGTTTTACTTTATTTTTGTCAAAATAGTTATGCTCTCTTACACACACTCACATATCAAATTGCACATCCACATCCACCCTGGATCCCATTGTTAACAGTTCTGCTGTTGCTAATTATGACTTTGAAAATCTGACCTACCAAGCCCAGGACGAAGGTGAGGAAGATTGTGAAGTACCAGGAGAACTTGCTTGACTGTTACAACAAGAGGAAAGAGTAATACAACCTCATGAAGAGTCGGTCGAGACAGTAAACTTGGGTACTGAAGAGAATAAAAAGGAAGTCAAGATAGGTGCCAACTTGAAAATGATGTTAAAGAACGGTTAATTCAGATGTTGCGTGATTATGTTGAGATCTTTTCTTGGTCATTCAAAGACATGTCGGGGTTGGACACTGATATTGTGGTTCATCGTCAGCCAACGAAAGAAGACTGCCCTCCAGTGAAGTAAAAGGTTCGTCGTATGCATCCTGAGATGTCAGAAAAGATCAAGGCTGAAGTCATGAAACATTTCAATATCGGATTCTTAGCTGTTACTTCTTATCCACAATGGGTCGCGAACATGGTACCAGTACCTAAAAAGGACGGTAAAGTGCATATGTGTGTGGATTACAGAGATTTGAATAGGGCAAGCCCCAAGGATGACTTCCCACTTCCCCACATTGATGTTCTAGTTGACAACATAAGATATTCTCCTTCATGGACGATTTCTCTGGTTATAATCAGATCGAAATGGCACCTGAAGACATGGAGAAAACAACTTTCGTCACATAGTGGGGCACTTTGTGCTACAAGGTTATGCCATTTGGGTTGAAGAATGTCGGGGCAACTTATCAACGTGCAATGGTAGCTTTATTTCATGATATGATCCATCATGAGATAGAGGTCTACGTCGATGATGTAATAGCCAAGTCTCAGACTGAAGAAGATCACCTTGATCACCTGCAAAAGCTGTTTGAAAGACTGAAGAAGTACAAGTTAAGACTGAACCCGAACAAATGCACCTTTGGGGTAAGATTTGGTAAGCTCTTAGGGTTCATTGTCAGTGGAAAAGGTATTGAAGTAGACCCTGCAAAGGTTAAAGCTATACAAGAAATGCCAACTCCCCACACTAAGAAGGAGGTTAGGGGATTCTTGGGACGACTAAACTACATTTCCAGATTCATTTCCCACCTAACCGCTACTTGTGAGACAATATTCAAATTACTGAAGAAAGATCAAGTAGTGAAGTGGAATGAAGACTGCCATAATGCCTTTGACAGAATCAAGGAATATCTTCAAGAACCTCCAATTTTGATGCTCTGGTTGAAGGGAGACCTCTGATCATGTACTTAACAGTATTAAAGAATTCGATGGGGTGTGTGCTGGGGCAGCATGATGAGTCTGGTCGAAAAGAGCATGCAATATACTACCTTAACAAAAAGTTTATCGACTGTGAAACAAGATACTCACTGCTCGAGAAAACTTTATGTGCTTTGGCATGGGCTGCTCACCGACTAAGACAGTATATGTTGATTCACACTACCTTATTGATATCTAAAATGGATCCTATCAAATACATATTTGAGAAGTCCGCTCTCTCTAGAAGAATAGTAATATGGCAAATGGTCCTGACCGAATACGACATTCAGTACACTACCAAAAAAGTAATCAAAGGGAGTGTACTAGCTGATCATTTGGCTCACCAGGCTGTAGACGACTACTAGTCAATGAATTTTGAGTTCCTGGACGAGAATATCATGCTAGTAACTGATTGTGAAAAACATGGACCAGATGAAGGACCTGAAAAAGGATCCCGATGGACTATGGTCTTTGATGGAGCTTCCAACGCACTCGGAAATGGCATCGGTGCTGTAATTATCTCCCCAGAAGACTACCATACACCCTTCGTGACTAGACTATACTTTAACTATACCAACAATATGGCCGAATATGAAGCATGCATTATGGGTCTTATAGCTGCTATTGACTTGAGAATTAAATTCTTGAGCATATATGGAGACTCGTCCCTGGTAGTCAGTCAGATCAAAGGAGAATGGGACACGAAGCATCCTAATCTCACCCCTTACCAAGAGCATGTGTTGTCATTGATTCCATACTTTAAAGAGATTGCCTTTGAACATATGCCATGAGAAGAAAATCAGTTAGCGGACGCACTAGCCACCATGTCATCCATGTTTAAAGTCAGATGGGATAACGAAGCTCCTCGGATCATTATTGAAAGATTAGACGAACCGGCCCACTGATATGAGATTGATGCTGAGGGATTAGAAGAAAAGCATGGGTTCCACGAGGTGAAAAGATATCTCAAAGATCAAGAGTACCCTGAGGGAACATCCTTCAATGACAAAAAGTTCTTAAGAAGGTTCTCTGCCAAGTTCTTCCTGAGTAACAGAATTCTCTACAAGCGCAACCATGATTCTACCTTACTACGGTGTATAGATAAGAGAGAAGCAGAGAAAATTATGGAGGATATGCACGAAGGTACCTTTGGCACCCATTCTAGTGAGCATAAAATGGCTAAAAAGATCCTACGGGTAGGATACTTTTGGTCCACTATGGAAGCAGATTTTCATCATCACTTCAGAACTTGTCACAAATGCCAAATCTATGCTGACAAAGTACACGTGCCTTCATTTTCGTTAAATGTCTTGACTTCTCCTTTGGCCATTCGCAATGTGGGGCATTGATATGATCGGAGAGATTAGACCCACCACTTCCAATGGACACTGTTTCATCCTTGTCGTTATTGATTACTTTACAAAGTGGGTAGAGGCAGCCTCCTTTGCTTCCGTTACAAAGAACGTCGTGGCCCGGTTCATCAAACATAACCTTATCTGTCGGTATGGCATTCCAGAAATAATTATCACAGATAATGGTACCAACCTCAATAACATTATGATCATCGAGCTCTTTATGCAATTCAAGATCCAGCATCATAACTCTTCTTCCTACCGGCCTAAGATGATTGGCGCTGTGGAGGCTGCCAATAAGAATATCAAAAAGATCATACAGAAGATGACAATGACATATAAAGACTGGCACGGGATGTTACCGTTTGTTCTTCATGGTTACTGTACCTCAGTGTGCACATCAACATGGGAAACCACCTTTTCTCTCGTATATGGTATGGAAGCTATCTTACCCGTTGAAGTCCAGACCCCTTCTTTGAGAATCATGAAGGATGCAGGTTTAAACAAAGACGAATGGATTCAGACTCGACTTGACCAATTGAACATAAATGACGAGAAGAGGCTCGCGGCTATTTTCATGGTCAGATGTACCAGAAACGTATGATTAAAGCTTTTAACAAGAAGTTCAGACGTCAGGTATATCAAGTGGGTGACTTAGTAATCAAGCGTATCATCCTTCCACAAGGTGATCCCAGGGGAAAGTGGACTCCTACATACGAAGGACCATTTGTGATCAAGAACATATTTTTCGGTGGAGCTATGATATTAACCACCATGGAAGGTGACGAAAAGAGACCCGCATGAAAAGATACGACGCATGAAAAGAGACCTGCTAGGTTTACTAGCCCAGGAAAAAATAAGGGCATCCCGACGAACCGGAAGGGTTCGGGAAAAAATTAGGGATATATATAAAAAAATTGTACACCCGGTAAGTCAAAAACCTAAAAAGGCGGCTTAAGCAAAAAAGGGTATCCCGGTGGACTCAAAACCCGAAAGGGAGATCCAAGCAAAAATTATGGATTAAAAGCGTATGACTATATCCTGGTGGATCACCTTACAGACATATTTCATTACCAAATTGACAAGTTCAAATGGTACGAAGCAATCCAGTCAATTTCTGCTAAGCAGCAAAGTGATGAGACGCTCAAAGATATAAAGGAAATAGAAGAATTGAAACCCAATGGGATTATTTCACATAGCTGTTTTCTCTTTGTATACTACTTTTGTATAACTTTCATTTTCTATGATATTCTCTTATTAGGATGTTCGTCTCCTTGAACAAAGACGCCTGTTATAGGCAGATTTCTTCAAATTAATATAAAAATTATCTCTTTGAAATTGAAAAACTACTTGTTTTTTATTTTTCTGTTTTGTTTGCAAAAACGTCCGCTGATTATTTTTTAACATATGCATTTGAATATGATTATCATTTACAAATACACGCATAAAAATAGAAAGACCGTTGATAAGGGTTTTAAGAATCAGGACAATTTCGAAAAGCCATTTGTAGATCCCCACAGAACACCCATAGGGGGTCATTTTCACAAAATTCATCATCAACAAGGGTACATTCCTTAGTAGGTACAGAAGAAGATACGTCTTCCCGCAAAGTCATCGCTATATCTTCAACGTATAGCCTAAATGATCTCAGATATTCCGGCATTTCTTAAATAGATCAAGAGATTCAATCATCTCTCCAGCACCTTGGAGCTTTCCCTCAGCATGGTCTATAAGTTTCTTAGGTTCACAAGCGGGGTTTCATAAAATCCCCAAATTAATTTATGATGTTTTTCTTTCCCCCAGTGGAGTTTATTTCTCTGGTTATAGAAATCCATCTCCCAGCAAATGTAACTTCATCTACATTCTTCATCCCCAACATCAGTCAAGGATTTATTTCCCCAGTTCAATGACACTGCAAAGAACAATTGATACGTTCACATACTGCATTCATACATCATTCTACAAACGTCATATCATATGTCACAATCTCATTTATTTTAAGAACATCGTTACCAAATTCATTTCATGCATCATGACATTGCATACAGCTAACTCTTTACCTTTTCAGGAAATATCAACAGATAAATATAATCAACAGTTCCAGATTAATTCCTGAAACTAGACAGGGCAACTATCTGTGAACAAATGGTTGTAGATCAATTCCCGAAACAAGACGGGGCGACTATCTACAAGACCATGTTAGAGATTAATTCCTGAAACTAGACAGGGAAACTATATCAACAACCAACAAAAGCAGGTCCCGGATTAATTCCCGAAACAAGATGGGGAGACTATCTGAGATAATAACTCAAGTTACCGTGAAGCTTGGATTTCGACCAGATAACAATTCAAATTATCGCGAAGCCTGGAATACGACCAGATAACAGTTTAACTTCTTCAATTACTGTGAAGCCTAAACCCGATTGTGATATGGCGGGAGAACTGACTTGAAGGTTTTGCGTTTGATCGCAAATGTTGCGGTTAGCAAGAGTCGCCACCGACTTTTCTTTTATCCAAAAGGAAAGGTGAAAAAGCATAGGAAATACCTTTGAGATTGTTTCTTGAGTTCGGGGGGTAGATTATGAAAAGGGAAGGTATTAGCATCCTTTTCATCCATTGTTTTCCATGGGCTCTTAGTTACTTTCTAGATCACTTGCTTTATGTATGAAATTGTGCTTTGTGTGGTTTTTGAAAGTATTTTGAAAAGAGGCCATTGTTTAGGCAATCTTTGTAATAATTCTTATTTGTAAGAATGTATACAAAGATGTTTGATATTTTGAAAATGTTTTTAAGTTTGTAAGACGTTTGAAAGTGTATGTGTTTATTTTGAAAATAGCAAGGATGTTTTGTTTGAAATTGAGCAAGTAACTAGGAAGAATCTACCTACTCAAAATTCTTTCATGTTCATTTCCTTTTTCACTTTGACATTGTTATCTTACCATTGATTTGGTAAGTAACCCTATCTTTGGATGTAAACGGGACGGGCGTGGGTCATCGTATAACCATGATTAGAAATATTGCAAGATATCTTAGCATTCTTTTTTAGGGACTAAGATCATTTAAAAGGCAACTTAGATAGCGGCATCGAGGGACTATGATCTTGTATTTGCTTGTTTTTGCTAAGATACCTTACATGCGTAATATGGCCATTTTGTATAAGGAAACCAAGTGGAATAACCCTAGGGGTGCTTGTGTGCAAGTGTATTATTTTCATGCTTGTTTTTGTCTTGAATTAGGATTTTCTAAGTATTGGTTTTAGTCTTTCTATACAAACCCTAATTACTAGCATTTGTATATGAAAGCGATAAATTGCGAAATTTAAAGTTACTAAGCTATTACAATTTTTGTGGGAGGGGGTGTACAAATTGAATGGCGATTTGCAAGAATGTAAACCTAGTTAGTCTATTACAACGGTATTGAATGGGTATCAATGTACAAGGAATTAAATAAATATAATGTACAAAAAGAATAAATATGCAATAATGTGAAGGTGAAGAAAAATGAATATTTTGTTTGATTTTTTTAGAGAAAAGGGAATTTGTTTTAACCTAATTAATTAAAGAAAATAATAAATTAAACTTAAATTTATTAAAGAAAATTTTGAATAGAACCCTAATTCTATTTAGTTGATTAAAAGAAAATAAGTTTAGAAAAAAGAATTTTTGGTATTTTTGTCTTGAAAATATTTATGGCATCATGAAATATTTTTAGTCTTTTTTATATAAAAAATAATATATTTTAATTAGTATAAAAGAAAATAACTAATAACCTAGTTTTAATTATATTTACAAGATAATAAGTAAAAAATAAATAAAGTATAGTTAATAAAAATATTTTTTGTGAGAAAAATAAAATAAGCTAAGTCAAAATATAAATTTATCATTTTTTTTTTGTATTTTATGATTTTTCAGTATTTAGAAAATATATTTAAGAAAATAAAAATGAATTAAAAAAGAAAATAAATAAATTTGGACCAGGGGTGCCAATAGCCTGCAGGGGGGGTTAGTAAGCAAAAATAAAAATAATCCAGGCCCAAAGAGGCCCAGCGCCTGCCCAAAATACAAAAATCAGAAAGTAAAAATGTGAAAAATGAAAAGGGTACCACTGGGGTTCGAACCCAGGTCCCAAAGGTTACAGGCGCACGCTTCTACCACTGGGGTGACTATACATCCGTTTACATAAGCAAAACAATAAATATGTAAGGCAAAGGCGCCATGATAACTTCATATTCAACCTCCAGCCAGACCAACTGTAACTTGCTCATTTCTCATCAAAAATGAAAACATTAAACATGAAACTTGTAGCAAATTTTCTCACGGTTTCATAAATGTAAAGCATTAAAACTATAGATCAAATATAAGCATGGATTATAATGGCCTTAATCCTAACCTTTAAAATCTCAGAAATTTCAGTTTCAAAATTCTCTAAGCTAAAGCAAAATTAATGGAAACTATGGACATGGTTAGCTTCAGGGCAATGATATCTACATGTTTTGTTCACAAATAAACTATTGATGATGCCTGTATGAAGAGTTCGAAGTTGAGAAAACTTACCTCAAAACTGGAAATCGTGTTTTGAGTTTGAGCTTGTTTCAGGAAGTGGTGATGATCAAGCTAGCTTCCTCAAGTCCCTAGGAAGTTAATGCAATGGTTTGCTTAAGTTGAGAGTGGCTGAAATGTCCTAGAGAAGTCAAGTTACAGACTCTGTTTTTTGGTTATAGAGGTTATGGTAAATGGTGTTACAGTTCTGGAATAAGGACGGGGATGTGTTGTATTTGATGTAAGGAAGCTTTAGGAATGAATTTGAGAGAAAACGCACGAGAGAAATGGGAGATATAAGTTTAAGGTCAGAACTGTGTATCAATGGAGGTTTTTGTGCAATTTCTGGCTAGAGGGAATTTGGGAGTGTTTCGGGGTGCTAAAACTCGTCCCTTAGCTCACAAATAGTGAATCTATTTATAAGCAACAAGTTTGGAGTGCTCTAGTTGATCAGAATTCAAATTTACATGTTTAAGTTCAACATGTTATTTTTTGACAAAACAAGTTTCCATGCCTTGTAATTGGTTCATAGAGTGTTTATGCTTTAAACAAGCTTGCTTCTGACTTTTTGGCTGGAGTGTGATCAGAGGGAACAAGTTAGAGGCTTAAGAATGGACTTTATGCAAAAATCTCGCTTTACAAGAATGGCAATGTTAACTTTGTGCCATTAATGGAAATGCAACTTGGATAATAGCTCAATTGCTTGGATCAAAGCCCTAACAACTGTGTAAACATTTAATTATGGATTGAAAAACAAGTTTGAGGCCTGCAAATCAAAGATTATGCAGCCTAGCATGGATTTGGTTCATGTGTTCATCAAAAATGACTTGTAATTCAAGTGATGAAACCCTAACTTCATCTCTTCGATTCTCCCTACTCAAGAATGATCTCAAGGAGTTCTTGGACATTTTGGAAATCTTTCAATGTGCTATACAACCCATATTTGAATTGCCTTTGAAGATTCCCCTTGGAACTATATTAAAAAGTGCCATGAAGTTGGGTCAAAATCCTGACCAAATTAGGGCAAAATTTAACTAAGTGTTTAGTTTCATGACCACATGTTCATAAAATTATAACTTGAGATCCAAGCACTTTTGGAAGGAGTTGTGTAAAGAAAATTTATAGATTTCGTGGAGATATACAACTTTCATGTTGGAAGTTTCTCTTGAATCGTCTTGCATCATGGTGAAAATTTTGTTCAAAATTATGAAAAAACATGAATTTTCCAACACTTAGAAAAATTTCTAAGTTTAGAAATTTTGACTTTTCAAAAATGAAATCTTGAATTTTTGATTTCTTGATGAATAAGTTTCATATTTTGACATGTTTTGATGAATTATGATCTTTGGCACTTGAATTTGACCAAAAAGTCAAAGTTTGACTTTTCAGTATACAGTTGACTGGTGATCAATTGACTGCAAAATTCATCTGTCAATCCAATGGACTTGCAATGTTTTGAACCATGTCATTAGGTAAAAATGATGAAATTGGATTCTTGAGATCATGCCTTAACCCAATTTACCATTTGCTAGGTCAAAAATCAGAAATTGCCCTTTCTCAGTCAAAACCCTAATTTTGACCATTTTGCCCTTTTAGAGATTTGATCAAATTTCTTGGTGAGTTATGGTCCAAACTTGATCAAATGATACATATGAGTTTAAAAATGTTGATGTGGATCAAGAATTATGAAGTTTGAATTTAAATTGGCCATTGTTGACTTTTCCCCAAAAACAATTGATTTTTAGGTCAACTACTCAATTGACTGATCAAAAATGTGATCCAAGGCTTGAAACTTGACATGTGTAATCTTGGGGGTCCATAATGATCCATGAAAATCATATGGGGCAAAGAAACTTCAAAAATATTTGTGCAAACTCAAACCCTAGTTTTGGGTCATCTGTGCATAAGGAGGTGTCTTGAGCTGATCAACCCTAGTGCGGTCTTGAGCCAAAGGAGACCTTGTGAGCAAATTCTTGATAAGTGTGAGGGAAAATTTTGGGGTACAACAGCTGCCCCTGTTCAATCTTCTTAAGCCTGAAGAGTTAGATAGGCAAGTTTTTCCATTCGTGACTCGAAGGTGGAAGATGATTGGACACTAGAGTGCCTAGAAATTTGCACTCGGTGATGTGAGAGTTGAGGGAATGGGCTTAAAGATGCTATTTGGAGAGGTGCTAGAAAGTTGTTGGAGATGGGCTTATATATGCCATCCAAAAGTGATTGTTGAATTGTAATTTGTAAGCTGAAAGAATGAGTATCAAAATGGCGTCCGTGTCTGGAGCGTATCTGAACTGCATCTGGAGGCTAATTTTGAATGAGTATTAGAATGGCGTCCCTGTCTGGAACGTATCTGTACTATATCTGAAAGAGGCTCTGAATGAGTATCAGAATGACATCCGTGTCTGGGGCATATCTGTACTATATCTGAGAGTTGAATCTGAATGAGTTTCAGGATGGCGTCCGTGTCTGGAGCGTATCTGAACTGTATATGAAAGTTGGATCTGAATGAGTATCAGAATGGCATCCGTGTCTAGAGCGTATCTGAACTGTATCTGAAATTTGAGTCTGAATGAGTATTATAATGGCATCCGTGTATGGAGCGTATCTGAACTGTATCTGAGAAAGAATCTGAATGAGTATCAGAATGGCATCCGTGTCTGGAGCGTATCTGAAAACTTTGAACATTGTTAATGGTAGCTGTTGATTAACCTTATCCTGAAAAAGTTAAAATGTTAGCTAATATGCAATTTTATGTTGTATGAAATGCATAGTATAATGCATTCGTGTTATCAATGTTTATGATATATGGGTGCGATGTATGCGCATGTGAGCTAATCTGCTGTACTGCTATTGGATTGGGGAAAATAGATCCTTGTCTGCTGTTGAGGATATGGAGTATAAGTCTTCATGTTGTGAAGTTGAAGTGCTGATGAATTTCCCTTTAGAGAAATAAACTCTGTTGTAAGGGGAATTTCGTGTACTGTTTGAAAAAATCTGGTTGGGGGATTCTAAGAAATTTTGCGACTTCTACAGGGGATTGATAAACTCGAAGCTTTGTTCTGCTGGGGATTAAACTACATACTATGGGGAATTTTATGGAGATAAACTTAGAGATATTTCCCTATCTCTTAAAGTCATCAACGATTGTCTTTTATTTTGTTTATTTGTAAACAATAATTATGTTCAAATGCATATGTTCAAATAATGAATCATTGGACGTTTTTGTAAACAAAACACAAGCGTAAAGACAAACAGATAGTTTTTGCACTTTCAAAGGGATATATTTGTATTGACTTTGAGTAAGTATTTTTGTACAATGAGACAAACATTCTAGTAAGAGAATGTTGTCGTAAAAAAATGAAAATTTTGATACAAAGAAAAGATAGCTATGTGCAATAATCCCATGGGGTTCCCATTCTGCTATAGCCTTCGTATCTCTGAGCATCTTATCTATTTGTTGCCTTGTCCAAAGTTGATTGAATTGATCAGAACCTCTGATTTTGCAGGTTGTTTGTAAGGTGATCCAACGGGACATAGTCATACGCTTTAATTCCCTAACTTTTGCCTGGACCGCCCTTTCGGGTTTTCAGTCCACCAAGATACCCTTTTTTGCCCAAGCCGCCCTTTCGGGTTTTCAGCTTACCGGGTGTACAGATTTTTTGTTTTATCCCTAATTTTTGCCCAAACCTTTTTTTGTTCACCAGGATGCCCTTGTTTTTCCTAGGTGTGTCAATCTAGCGGGTCTCTTATGCGTAATATCTTTACACTATGTCTGTGTTCGCAGGGTGCGGCAGGTCGTCGCCATCCATGGTGGTCAAGATCATTTCTCCACCAGAGAATATGTTTTTTATTACAAATGGTCCTTCGTATGTAGGAGTCTATTTGCCCCTGGGATCACCTTGCGGTAGTATGATGCGTTTGATCACCAGATCTCTGACTTGATACACTTGGCGTCTGACCTTTCTGTTGAAAGCCTTGATCATCCATTTTTGATACATTTGACCATGACAGACAGCAGTAAGCCTTTTCTCATCATGCAAGTTTAGTTGATTAAGTCGAGTTTGGATCCAATCGTCTTCGTTCAGCCCTGCATCCTTCATAATTCTTAGAGAGGGGATCTGGACCTCAATAGGCAAGACAACCTCCATGCCGTATACCAGAGAATACGGTGTTGCCCCGGTTGATGTGAGAGCTGTGGTACGATATCCGTGGAGAGTGAATGGTATCATCTCATGCCAGTCTTTGCATGTGACTGTCATTTTCTGTATGATCTTTTTAATGTTCTTATTCGCGGCTTCGACAACACCATTCATCTTCGATCGGTAAGGGGAAGAATTGTGATGCTGGATCTTGAATTGCTCGCACAGAGCGGTGATCATAGTATTATTCAGACTCGTACCATTGTCTGTAATGATTCTTTATGGGATACCGTAACGACAGATGAGATTCTACTTGATGAATCGGGCGACAACATTCTTGGTAACAGAAGCGAAAGAAGATGCCTCCACCCACTTGGTAAAATAGTCAATGGCCACTAAGATGAAGCCGTGTCCATTGGAGGATGTTGGCTTGATTTCCCCAATCATATCAATCCCCCACACACCAAAGGGCCAAGGAGCCGTCAAGACATTTAGAGGAATCGGGGGTACGTGTACCTTGTCAGCATAAATCTGACACTTGTGGTAAGTTCGAGAGTGTTGATAGCAATCTGTTTCCATGGTAGACCAATAATAGCCTGCCCGTAGGATTTTCTTTGCCATCGTATGCCCACTGGAATGGGTGCCAAAAGTGCCTTCATGTAATTCAGCCATGATTCTTTCAGCTTCAACCTTGTCTACGTACCGATGTAACACAGAGTCATGATTGTGTTTGTAAAGAACACCATTACTAAGGAAGAATTTAGCAGAGATTCTCCCTAAGAACTTCTTATCATTGACTGAAGCTCCTTCTGGATATTCTTGGGTTTCGAGATACCTCTTGACTTCGTGAAACCAAGGCTGGTCCACTACTTCTTCAGTATTAATCTCTTGACAGTGTGCCGGTTCATCCATTCGTTCAATGGTGATCTGGGGTGCCTCGTTATCCTATTTAAGTTTAAACATAGATGACATTATGGCTAGTGCGTCTGCTAGATGATTTTCTTCTCGCGGGAAATGCTCGAAAGTAATCTTCTCAAAATGAGGGAGCAATGTCAAAACATGTTCTTTGTAAGGGATAAGGTTAGGGTGTTTGGTGTCCCATTCCCCTTTGATCTGGATGATAACCAAAGCTGAATCTCCGAATACATTCAAATATTTGATCCCCAAGTCTATGGCAGCTTTGAGACCAAAGATGCATGCTTCATATTTCTCCATGTTATTTGTACAATTGAAGCAGAGTCTTGCAACAAATGGAGTATGACACCCTTCAGGAGATATGAGTATTGCACCGATACCGTTGCCGAGTGCATTAGATGCCCCATCAAAAACCAAGGTCCATCGGGATCCTTGTTTAGGTTCGTCATATGGCCTGAGTTCTTCACATTTGTTTACCATCATGATGTCTTCATCTGGGAATTCGAACTTCATGGACTAGTAATCTTCCACAACTTGGTGATCAAGGTGATCAGGTAGTATACTGCCCTTTATTGCTTTCTGGGTAGTATATTGTATATCATATTCTGTCAGGATCATCTTCCATCTTGCTATTCTCCCAGAGAGAGCGGGTTTCTCGAAGATGTATTTTATTGGATCCATTTTAGATATAAAAAAGGTAGTATGGGTCAGCATATACTGTCTTAGCCGGCGAGCATCCCATGCCAGAGCGCAACAAGTTTTCTCGAGCATTGAATATCTTATTTCATAGTCGGTAAACTTTTTGCTCAGGTAATAAATAGCGTGCTCTTTTCGGCCAGACTCGTCATGCTGCCCCAACACACACCCCATTTAATTTTCCAAAATGGTCAGATACATGATCAATGGTCTTCCCTCGACTGGTGGCATCAAAATAGGAGGCTCTTGTAGGTACTCTTTGATCTTGTCGAAAGCAGTTTGGCATTCGTCATTCCATTTGACTACTTGATCTTTCTTCAATAGTTTGAAGATTGGTTCACAAGTAGCTGTCAGGTGAGAAATGAATCTGGAAATGTAGTTCAAATGTCCCAAGAACCCTTTGACTTCCTTCTCGGTACGAGGAGCATGCATCTCTTGTATCGCTTTCACCTTGGAGGGATCTACTTCAATACCTTTATTGCTGACGACAAAACCTAGGAGTTTACCAGACCTCACCCCGAATGTGCATTTATTTGGGTTCAACCTTAGCTTGTACTTCTTTAGCCTCTCAAATAGTTTCTGTAAATGATCAAGATGCTCTTCTTCTGTTTGAGATATAGCTATCATGTTGTCCACATAAACCTCTATTTCGTGATGTATCATGTCGTGAAATAGGGCCACCATGGCACGATGATAGTTTTCCCCCGCATTCTTCAGTCCGAATGGCATAACCTTGTAGCAGAATGTGCCCCACTGTGTGACAAAAGTTGTCTTCTCCATGTCTTCAGGCGCCATTTTAATTTGGTTGTAACCTGAGAAACCGTTCATGAAGGAAAACACTTTGTTTTGTGCCGTATTGTCAACTAGGATGTCAATGTAGGGAAGTGGGAAATCATCCTTAGGGCTTTCCCTATTCAAATCTCTGTAGTCCATGCACATTCGTACCTTGCCGTCCTTTTTGGGCACGGGAACAACATTGGCAACCCATTGCGGATAAGAGGTGACGGCCAAGAATCCAGCGTTGAATTTTTTCATGACTTCTGCTTTAATCTTCTCCGACATATCTAGTCGCATGTGACAGACCTTTTGTTTTACTGGTGGGCAATCCTCTTTTGTAGGTAGATGATGTACCATAATATCTGCATCAAGTCCTGGCATGTCTTCATACGACCAGGCAAAGACCTCAACATACTCGTGTAGCAACTGAATCAGATGCTCTTTAACACTGGGTTCCAAATTAGAACCCACCTTGACCTCTCTTTTGTTTTCTTTGTTACCTAGGTTGATTGTATCCATTGGTTCCTCGTGGGGATGAATGGTTCTCTCTTCTTGTTGTAGTAATCTGGCAAGTTCCCCTAGTACGTCACAATCTTCCTCACCTTCGTCTTTGGTTTGGTAGATTAGATTTTCAGAGTCACAAAAAGCCATAGCAGAACCGTTATCCATGGGATCCCGAATGGATGTAGACCTACATTGTGAGTGTGAGTGTGTGTAAGTGTATAGCTATCTTTGAAAGAAATGAAAATGTAAAACGAAAAACAATGAGCATAAAGTTTGTATGCAAAAATGTCCATGATTCATTGATATCATATGGAAATGAGATAATAACCCTTACAAATGGACCATTGTGCCTCGGGTAAGACACAAGATTTTAAGAGTCTGAATTGTTTTAATATTACAGATCCAACAAATTACCGCGGGATGAAAGTGATTGGGACAAAATCTATAGCCTCCCAGTTGCTTAGCCCTCCACTAACAGTTTAGAAAATACAATCCTCCAGGTTGTAGTTGTCTTCATCATCTTTCAACGTATTGACTTCGCAGTTGCTGATCTTTAAGGGTGGTTCTCCGGCACGAGCGCGATGTACAGCCTTCTGGGCACCTGAAGTAATACCTAGGCTAAACTTGTTAGATTTGTATGGGATATCTAAGAGTTGTCCCCAAATAGTGCACCCACCTTCTTCTATCACTGCCTTGGCGTCCTTCAAAGATGACATCTTGAGTGGAGGCCTTGTGATCTTGGGAACTTGAGACACAACCTTGGTTACTGACATATCTTGCGGGACTTATTCAAAGTGCTGGAGTGGAGTTTCAATAAATTCACCATCTAATTCCACATATCTGAAGGAATTGAGATGGCTGATCATATACTCTTCTTCTCCATCAACGGTGATAATCTTCCCTTGAATCAAATATTTCAGCATTTGGTGCAACGTAGAAATAACAGCGCCAACATTGTGAATCCATGGTCGGCCTAGAAAGCAGGAATATGAAGGGCGAATATCCATTACATAAAAGGTCGAATCAAATGTTTGGGTTCCAACCTTTATGGGGATATCCACTTCCCCATGCACCATCCTTTTTGAGTCGTCAAAAGCTCTCACTACTATGTTGCTTGGTTTTAGTGTCAATCCCTCACAATCAAGCCTATCAAGAGCCTTTTTAGGTAATACATTCAGAGATGAACCGGTGTCAACCAACACGTGAGACAAGGTTGTGCCCCTGCATTCCACTGAGACATGTAATGCCTCATTATGCTTCCTCCCTCTTGGTGTCAAATCAGCATCTGAAAAACCTAAGCCATTATCTACAGTCAAGCTGTCTACGCAGTCTTGGAACTGATCAGCAGGTGTTTCTTGGGGTACATGGGGAGTTTTCAGGAATTTTACCAAGGCCTTTGCATGCGCCTCAGAACATAGTAATAAAGCCAGCATGGAAATTTTAGATGTAGTTTTCCCTAGTTTCTCAACTACATCGTAGTCGCTTCTTTTTATGATCTTTAGGATTTCCTCCTTCTCTTACCGGGAGGTCTCAGGAATAGCCAATGATTGTGCCTTCGTCTGGACAGGCTCAATCAGAATACTTTTACCTCGAGTATCAGTTGACTCGGCAGTAGGAATGTCAGTGGGAGTGATAACAAGGATTGTAATAGCTTTGTCAGTTAGAGTGTTGGTGGATATGATTGTAGGACTAGGAACAACCTTTGGAGGAGCAACAACAATAGGAATGATTACAGGTCCAGAAACTGCTTTTGGGGGAGCAATTTTTGGAGAGAACACCCTTCCGCTTCGGGTAATCTTGCTAGTCCCTATGATATTACTGATATCAGAGTCAACCTTCTCAGACCTTGAATCTTCGGCAGCTGGCCAATCTTGCTTGATACCGTGGTAGTAAACATCCCCTCCATAATTCCATGGTACGGTTTTGTCTGATGAATACGGGATTGGTCCAGGCATTGTAATTATCAAAGGAGCTACTTTTGGAACTGATGTAATTCTAACGGGTCTTTTGGTGGAGACCCTGGAAGAATTAGAGGAAATGGTAACGATGGAAACATCATTATAAGGAACAGGTGGAACAGAAGTCTTTTCAAACAAAATTTCCTTGTTGTCTATTAGACACTGAACGCCTGCTTTCAACAAAGGACAGCTGGTTGGTGAGGACAAATAGAAATGACAGCTTTCATCATAGCCTGGGAATACACTGACAATCAACAAGTTCTTTTTGATAGTCAGGAGTGGGGTCATAAGCTCATCAACTGAAGTAACAAACATATCTTCCTCAATGGCGTTGGTATTATGGCCGTGTTTGGGCATAGGGGCAGAAATGACATTGGGTTTTTCTAGCGCATCAAACTCAATCTCTTTGGCTTCAAGGAGGTCTTGTACTTTGTTCTTTAGAGCCCAACATTGTTAGTGTCGTGGCCAGGACTTTCAGAGTGGTATGCACAACGGGCATTAGGATGATAGTGAGGAGAGGTTGTGTTAGGGTTCTTTGGAGCTTCTTTCAAGGTCACTATATTAGATCTTAACAAGTGTGGAAATACTTGAGATAAGGTCATGTTAATTCTGGTGAATTGTCTGGCTGGTCTTTCCATTCTTGGTTGGTTATTTCTTTTTAATCAAGCGCAAGTTTAGGAATCATAATAGGCCCCACCATTGGACGGCGTTCGGCCCTATCTTGATTTCTCTCAGGATCTACGCCAACCACTTCTTTCTTTCCAATGAATGGCTTCCTTATAGCAGCAGAGGATGCATCTTTTTTAATCTTTCCATTCTTTATCCTGGCTTCTACCCTTTCTCCGGTCAATATCAGTCCAGTAAAACCCGTTGATGAACTCCAAATTAAGTGATTGAAGAAGGGACCATACAAGGTACCCAAAAACATGTCAACTAACTCTCTTTCAGATAAAGGAGGGTGGACTCTCCCTGCCAAGTCACTCCATTTTTGTGCATAATCTTTGAAGCCCTCACCTGAAACCATGCCTAAAGGTTACAGGCACGCGCTTCTACCACTGGCGGCTATACATCCGTTAACATAAGCAAAACAATAAATATGTAAGGCAAAACGCGCCCTGATGACTTCATCTTCAACCTCCAGCCAGCCAACTATAACTTGCTCATTTCTCATCAAAAATGAAAACTGTAAACATGAAACTTGTAGCAAAATTTCTCACGGTTTCAGAAATGTAAAGCATTAAAACTATAGATCAAAGATAAGCATGAATTTTAATGGCCCTAATCTAAACCCTAAAAATCTCAGAAATTTCAATTTCAAAATTCTCTAAGCTCAAGCAAAATTAATGGAAACTATGGACATGGTTAGCTTCAGTGCATTGATATCTACATGTTTTGTTCATAAATAAACTATTGATAATGCCTGTATGAAGAGTTCCAAGTTTAGAAAACTTACCTCAAAACTGGAAATCGTGTTTTGAGTTTGAGCTTGTTTCAGGCAGTGGTGACGATCAGGCTAGCTTCCTCAAGTCCCTAGGAAGCTAATGCAATGGTTTTATTGAGTTAAGAGTGGCTGAAATTGCCTGGAGAAGTCAAGTTGCAGACTCTGTTTTTTTGTTATGGAGGTTATGGTAAATGGTGTTACAGTTCTGGAATAAGGATGGGGATGAGTTGTATTTGATGTAAGGAAGCTTTAGGAATGAATTTTAGGGAAAACGCACGAGGGAAATGGGAGATACAAGTTAAAGGTCAGAATTGTGTATTAATGGAGTTTTTTGTGCAATTTCTGGCTAGAGGGAATTTGGGAGTGTTTCAGGGTGCTAAAACTCGTCGTTAGCTCACAAATAGTGACTATATTTATAAGCAACAAGTTTGGAGTTCTCTAGTTGATCAGAATTCAAATTTACATGTTTAAGTTCAACATGTGATTTTTTGACAAAACAAGTTTCCATGCCTTGTACTTGGTTCATAGAGTGGTTATGCTTTAGAAAATATTGCTTCTGACTTTATGGATGGAGTGTGATCAGAGGGAACAAGTTAGAGGCTCAAGAGTGGACTTTATGCAAAAAGCTTGCTTTACAAGAATGGGAATGTTAAATTTGTGCCATTAATGGAAATGCAACTTGGATAATAGCTCAATTGCTTGGCTCAAAGCCCTAACAGATGTGTAAACATTTAATTATGGAGTGACAAACAATTTTGAGGTCTGCAAAGCAAAGATTATGCAGCCTAGCATGGATTTGGTTCACGTGTTCATTAAAAATGACTTGTAATTCAAGTGATGAAACCCTAACTTCATCTCTTTGATTCTCCCTACTCAAGAATGATCTCAAGGAGTTCTTGAAAATTTTGGAAAGCTTGAAATGTGATCTATAACCCATATTTGAATTGCTTTTGAAGATTCCTCTTGGAACTATATGAAAAAGTGCCATGAAGTTTGGTCAAAATCCTGACCAAATTAGGGCAAAATTTCACTAAGTGTTTAGTTTCATGACCACATGTTCATAAAATTATAACTTGAGATCCAAGCAATTTTGGAAGGAGTTGTGTAAAGAAAAGTTGTATATTTGATGGATATCTACAACTTTCATGTTGGAAGTTTCTCTTGAATCATCTTGCACCATGGTGAAAATTTTGTTCAAAGTTATGAAAAAACATGAAATTTCCAACACTTTGAAAAATTTCTAAGTTTAGAAATTTTGACTTTTCAAAAATGAAATCTTGACTCTTTGATTTTTTTATGAATAAGTTTCATATTTTGACATGTTTTTATGAATTATGATCTTTGGCACTTGAATTTGACCAAAAAGTCAAAGTTTGACTTTTCAGTATATAGTTGACTTGTGATCAGTTGACTGCAAAATTCATTTGTCAATCCAATGGACTTGCAATATTTTGAACCATGTCATTAGGTAAAAATGATGAATTTGGATTCTTGAGATCATGACTTAACCCAATTCACCATTTGCTAGGTCAAAAATCAGAAATTGCCCTTTCTCAGTCAAAACCCTAATTTTGACCATTTTGCCCTTTTAGAGATTTGATCAAATTTCTTGAGGAGTTGTGGTCCAAACTTGATCAAATGATACATATGAGTTTAACAATGTTGATGTGGATCAAGAATTATGAAGTTTGACTGTAAATTGGCCATGGTTGACTTTTCCCCAATACAATTGATTTTTAGGTCAACTGCTCAATTGACTGATCAAAAATGTGATCCAAGGCTTGAAACTTGACATGTGTAATATTGGGGGTCCATAATGATCCATGAAAATCATATGGGGAATATAAAGTTCAAAAATCTTTGTGCAAACTCAAACCCTAGTTTTGGGTCATCAGTGCATAAGGAGGTGTCTTGAGTTGATCAGCCCTAGTGCAATCTTGAGCCAAAAGAGATCTTGTGAGCAAATTATTGATAAGTGAGAGGAAATTTTTTGGGGTACAACACCGACCAGATAGCATTTTAATTTCATCTAAAACAATGTGAAGCATGGAACTCGACCAGATAATAGTTTAAGCTACTGTGAAGCCTGGGTTTCAACCCGATAATAGTTTAAGTTATTGCGAAGCCTAGAATACGACCAGATAACAATTTAACTTCACTTTTTTGTAAATCCTGGAATCCGACCAGATAACAGATTAATTTCAGTACGTTTTTGCGAAGCTTGGAATCCGACCAGATAGCAATTAGCTTCATCCTTTCATCTAAGTTGTTGTGAAGCCTGAAATCCGACCAGATAACAGTTTAACATTAAGCAAGTTACTGAGAAGCCTGGAAACCGACCAAATAACAATTAATTTCATATTCCCCAATAAGTCACTGTGAAGCCTGGAATATGACCAGATAACAATTAACTTTATTATCCTCAGCAAGTTACTGTGAATCCTGGATTTCGACCAGATAACAACTAACTTTCATCTCCCCAATCAAGAGATAACTCTCCAGTAGAGTAATGGATGACTAAATCTCCTAGACTATATTCCCCAAACATAAATCAACATTCCCCAGCGAAGTCCTTCTTAAACGACAAGAACAGGATTCCCCATAAAAGACCTCTTATGGCTCAGGGTAAATCGACCAAAGATTTATTTTGATACTTCTTCCAGTTCAAAGTCACAATTTATTTTGGATGGAATCTATAAGCCCATCTCCAAAGAATCTCCGTCATCTTCTCCAAATGGCATCTGTAAGCCCATTCACGATATCATCGACCAGCAGCGTTACTTCATGTATATGCGAGTGCAAATTTCTGGGCACTCTAGTGTTCAATCATCTTCCACCTTTAGATTACGAAAGGAAGACAAGCCAATCTAAATCCTCAGGTTTAAGAAGATTGAACATTGGAAGCTGTTGTAACCCAAAATTTTCCCTCCCATTTTACTCAAGACATGCTCATTGAGGTCCTTAATTGCTCAAGGTTGACCAAGAATTGGCCAGACAAATTCCCGTCCTAAGCAATGCACTTCCAACTAGGGTTTCATTGCTCCCAAATAATTTTTGGTTGCAAAGGCTTCAAGTGATTTTCATGGTCCCTAATATGTCCTCAAGAATGTCCATGCCAAGTTTCATGCCTTGCACTACAAGCTTGCTTAATCAATTGCTCAAATGCTTGGAAATCAACTGTATTAGGTCAAAAGTCAATTGTGACCAATATACAGTCAAACTTCAAGATTTTTTGTCAACATAAACATTTTGAAGTGATATCCATCATTTGATCAAGGGTTGATCATGATTCCCCAAGGAATTCTCTCAAATCATCAAGAATCCAAAAGTGCAAAATTAGGGTTTCTTGGAGAAAGTCAACTGAACTTTGACCAGGCATAACTTTCACATGCTTCATCCATTTTGACCCAATCAAAGCTCATTGTGAATAAAATTCAATTCCCTACGACTTTTCCTTTTCCCTCAAGTCTAATAAATGCATCATTGGAACGATATGAGCCAATACATTACAGGTGTTTTTGAAAGTCAACAAAAAGGCATTTTTTGCCAAGGCAAATTAAATCAATATAAATCCTCAAAATGCAAAAATGGTCAACATAGATATTGTATGGGACATCTTGCACTTTATAAAAATTCAAATATAATCTCCAAAAGATAAAAAATGAGCAAGTTATGACTAGTACAAATTGGGAAAATTAGTGAAAATGCAAAAAGTCAACTTTGATCAAAAATGCATTTTTAAGTTCATAGAACTATTTTGTGGGATTCAAATATGTTTATGACTTACTCAAGGACTCCTAAATTCACTCTCATATTACTTTGCATTTTTCTATATTTTATTCATATTTATTTTTGCTTTTATTCAAATAAATACAAAATAAAATGCATAAAATAATAGATCAATGGTTTGGACATATGGGCTAGTGTGTTGGGTCAGCCTTGGGCCCATAAATTCGTGCGAGATTGTCCAGGCTCATTGCAAAACATATTTTTGTCAAGAATTTCTAAAATAAGGACATTTTCAAAATTGATTTTTATGTTTAAACCATGGCTTAATGTAATGATTTCCTTCCACATTTGTTTATTCTCCTCACTCCTCTATATATACTGGAGCAAGGCAGGCCAAGAGAACATGCACAGATTTCCTAAGGAAGTCATACCAAATTTCACAAAAAAAAATCTACAAAGTTATAAAATCCAAAAACACATTTCCAGCTTCCCGTGATCTAATCTAAAGACTCCATCATGTTTCTGAAGACACCAGGAGTTTATCCTTGCCATTTTCAAAACTAGTAGCACCCTCAAACAGCTGGATTGTGTGCCACCGGTCAAACAAGGTTTGTTATATACGAAACTTTTGATTTATGCGTCGTTGATGTTTTTAATGGTTTGATTTGTGTTCAGCATGTCCATTAGAGCAAGTGGGGCGTATATCATGAGATCTTTGATGCCTGAATCGTGTGATGCCATTCTTAGGGCGTCACAAATTGAAAGCTTTCCAGTTTATAATCCAGGGACTTTTAGCCCAAAATAACCTCAGATTTGGAATCAGGGGGAAATTTTAAGGGGGATAGGGATATTTTGATCCTTTAATTGCATTTAATTTGTAGGTTAGGGTTTTGATTCCACCGGAGAAAACAACGGAAGGATGACTTTGGTGGGTTTACTCCATCGTCCCACGCATTGCTACATTATTGGTCCATTTGAATCCAACTTGCCGCGTGTTTAAAATTGGAAATTTTGACTAATTTCTCATTATATTATTTTCACTTTATTATATAGACGAATAAGCAGGTTCGTTGAGTGGTGAAGCACGCGTCGGTAAAGCTGGAGGGGCTGGGTTCGATCCCCAGGCCTTGAGTTTTTATTTTTTCTAACAAACTTATTGCAGATCCAGTGTGTTGCACTTCAAACACCTACCATGCGCTTTCAAACTTCAGCCAATAGATCATAAAAAGGCCAGATCCAACGCCCCTAGAGTACTCCTTCATGATGGACCCTCAAAGGCTAGCAACATAGAAACAGACGCAACATTGGGCTCCCTGATTTGGGCCTTATAAAATTCTGGCTCAACCTCCCCTCCCATTTACTTTAACACCAGGCTCATCTTTCTTAATTTTTATTATTTATTTTGTTTTATATCATTTTAAAAAAAAACATTTTATTTAATCAGAAAATCAGAAAAAAATATAAAAAAACTTAGATTTAGGATTTATTTTATTTTTAATTTTCATAAATTAATTTAGTTAATTATTTTGACTTCATTTCATAAATTAAAACCAATTTAGAATTAGGTTAAATTTTTAATATTTCCTAAACAAAAATGCCAAAAATATTAGGTTTGTTTTATAATTAATTTTAATTAATAATTTTATTTTCTTTCTTATTTTAATTAATTAGGTTTAATTTAATTTAATATTTTCCCCAAATAAACAAAAACAACAAAAAGAGTTTCTTTTACTTAGAACTTTCTAGGGTTTTAAACGTCCTTTCTAATTCGTGCGCGTTTAACATTCTCGCATTATCATTTTCTTATTAATGTATCTGCTTATGGGTTGTAATAGAATAACTAGGACATTTACTATTTTTTACTTTACCCATTTTTTGGACTTGTAATTTTCCCCCTCCCCGAAGGCATGTAATAGTTAGGTTTTAAATTCCGCACTTTAAATTCCTATACGTATTTAAACTGTTTAGATGTATGGTAATAGGATTGTATGGCAAGAAAATTAAAAAAATAAAACATAGCAAACCTAACACCAAGATAAATAATTGAAATACAATGCACTTTCCCATACGCACCTTTAGGGTATTCCCATTTCGGTTGCCTTCGGAATAAAGCAGTCACAACTCTCGAAACGTGAGAGATTTTAGTGGCTACCCTCTGGTTTAAAGATCTAAAAAATGACCTTCTCGATGTTGCCTAGGTATGATCTTAAAACCCTAGGGTGGTTATTAAAGTATCTTGCCCAGTTTCCTTTATGACTGTAATGATTTCCCTTCGATTGTCCCTCAAATATCCAACGATGGGGCTACCTACTCACTAATAGTAGGATAGAACTATCTAAATTAAAAGAGGAAAAGAACACACCCTTTAGAGTAAAGTAGATAGTTCTTAGATTTTTTCTCAAAAACAATCATTCAAATACACAAATCTTTTCCAAAAAAACATTTTCAAAACACTTTGTATACGTTCTCAACAATACGAGAAACATTACAAAGTTCGCCAGACTAAGACGTCTTTTCAAAATAATTTTTCAAACACACAAAACACAAGGTATTTTCAAATGAGCTAGAATCTAAGAGCCCGTAGATAACAACAGATGGAAAGGGTGCTAACACCTTCCATTTCCATAATCTACCCCCTTACTCAGAAATAATCTCGAAAGGTCTTTTTATGTTCTTTTCACCCTTTCCTTTGTTGGATAAAAGAAAAGTCGGTGGTGACTCTTTCTTACTACAACATTTGTGAATACAAACGCAAAACTAGTATAACAGTCGGTTCTGCCACCGTATTACACCCCAAATTCGGGTATAGGATTTTTGCAAGTAATAAACCCAAGCATAACCCATAAATGTAAAGCAAACAAGGCAAACAAGTAAAGCAAATAAAAGTGATCTAGCTCTTAAGGTAACCCCACTTTTAGTTTATATTTCCATAGCAGAGTCGCTAGTTCTGTAATACAGTGGGAGAACTGACTTGGGTGTTTTGTGTTTTATCGCAAATGTTACGGATAGCAAGAGTCGCCACCGACTTTTCTTTTATTCAATAAAGGAAAGGGTGAAAAGAACAGGAAAGACCTTTTTGAGAATTTTCTTGAATTTGGAGGGTAGGTTATGAAAAGGGAAGGTATTAGCGCCCTTTTCATCTATAGTTATCTACGGGATCTTAATTTATTGATCACTTTAAAATGCTTTGTGTTTGTGTAAGTTTGAAAATATTTTGAAAACACCTAAGTCTGGAAAACTTTGCAATAATTCTCATATCGTTGAGAATGTATACAAAGTGTTTGGTTTTGAAAATATTTGTTTGAAAAGGAATGTTTGAAAATATGTTTTGAAGATGCCAATGTAAGGCAATTTTATAATGATTCCCGCATCGTCGAGAGTGTATACAAAATGTTTGCTTTGAAAAGTGTTTTTGAAAGCGTGAGGTGTGAATGGTTTTGTTTGTGAGCAAGAAATTAAGAGAAATCTACCTACTCAAAAAGTCTTTGTTCTCTTCCTCCTCCTTTAGATAGTGCTATTCTACCATTGATTGGTAGAGAGCCATATCATTGGATGTGAGGGACAGGCGTTGGTCATCGTACAATCATAAAAGGCAACTTGTAAGATGTTTTAGCAATTGTCATAATGGACTAAGATCATTTACGAAGGTGACATTTGAGGGGTCATCGAGGGACTACGATCTTTTAATGGAGGGTCTTTGCTAAAACATCTCACGTTCGAGGGACATAACTATTTTAATCTAAGGTAACAAGTGTGGGTTACCCTAGAGGTGCAAGTGTGCAAGGTGTTTGATTTCAAATAGTTTATCTTTGAATTAAGGTTTTACTAAGTTTGATTTTAAGTCTTGCCATGCAAACCCTAATTACTAACAATAATAAGGAAAGCGATAAATTTCGGAATTTAAATGTCCTACGCTATTACAACACTTTGGAAATGGGGGGGGGGGGGTACAATTTTGTGAATAGGGGAAGAAAGCAATAAAGTCTAATTATCTATTACATACCATAAGCAATTACATAATCGAAAAAATTCGAAATAATAAAATACGCAAAAAAATGTAAAATAAAGAAAAGAGGAAGGAAATTATTTTTTTGTGATTTTCTGATAGAGAAAAGGTTTGATGATTAACCTAATTTATTTGATTAATTTACATTAAAAAGAAGGTTTAGTGAAAACCTAAAGAAGTTAAACTAAATTTAATAATAATAAAAAGAGTCAATTGAATTAATTAAAAAAGAAAGATGATTTAGTTAACTTAATTAAAAAAACCTAAGTCTAAATTAATTTTAACTTAAAAAAGAAACTAATTGTTAAAAAATATTTTTGATGTTTTGTTTGTTTAGAAAAAAAATAAATGAAGTATGAAACCTAATTTAAACAATAAAATCAAAGTGAATTAAATTTAATTAATTTTATTTATCAAAAATTAAATTAATTAATAAAACCCTAAATCTAATTTTTTTATGATTTTAATAAACTTAATTTAAAAAAAGAAAATAAATGATTAAAAAAATGAAATGGGTTTGAGTTGAAAAGAAATTTGGGGGGTGAAAAGAAAAAAATGTTAGGCCCAAAAAATAATTTTTTTATTTGGAGCAGAAAATAATAAAAAACAATTTAGTAAAAAGGAGGGTGTTGAAAGCATACTGCTTAGGCCCAGAACAAGGAATCTGTGGATCCTGTGTGAGCAACTCAGAGGGTTTATTGTAGGGATGCAATTTTGGGCGTTGGATGGTGATGAACATGATCTGATGATGATCTGATGGTTGAGATGTGAGGTGTACCACGCGCGTGCTTTCCTTTCTTATACTGGATCTGAAATGAAAATATGGAAAAGTAATATGCCAGGGACAGGAATCGAACCCACGCCCTAGCACACTAACACCTTAACACACACACGTTTACCGCTAGAGTGGTTGTTACATTTGTTTATAAAACTGTTACAACTAAATATAAAATAATCCGAGTCATAAAAATTTGAAAATGCCAACAAGAACATTCTTCTTCCTCTAGCGCGCTGTTATTGTTACTGTAATAACATATATTTTCCATTTTTCAAAAATTCTAACTTCCTCATTTCTCAACCATTTTTAAAGATATAAAAACCAAACTTGCTTAAAATTTCTCAAGGAATCTAATGGTATAATTTTCTGAAGCTATAACTCAAAGATTTTCACAAATTTCAATTGGTACCAAATGAAGACCTAAATGTCTAAAAAAATTCAGTTTCAAAATTCTCATCCCTCAGTCAATTAAAATGAAATTTAAGGATATGGTTAGCTTCATAAACATGATATCTATATTTTATCTTTTAAAAGTAAGTGCATATGATGCTTGTATCAAGATTTCAAAGTTGGAAAAACTCACCTCTTGATGCAAAAATTCAATATCCTCTACACGACTTCCAGAAGTAATGTGATGCTTGTTTTAGCTTCCTTGGATCTTGGTGAGTATGTTGTAACTCTTATTTTTCCTTGTGAGTGTCTGGATTGGTCTACTCAAGTCAAGTTGCAATAGTAGATTTTAAAAATAGTGTATGATGATAGAGTGATTACAGAAGTGAAACAGGTGTTTGTATCACTTCTATATGGTGTATATAAAGTGTTTGGATTATTTGTTTGGAAAAAAGTTGCATGAGTGATGAGTTTTAAAGAAATGGATTTTGAAAACTCAAGAAATGAGTTTTATGGCCAATTTGAGTTTGAGAGTGTATGAGAGGGTTTAAGGGCTTGTAAATTCGTCCTATAGCTTTCTAATAACCTCTGTATTTATAGAGAAAAGGTTTGGGAGGTTGAAACAACCAGCTTTGTAAGATAGCAAATTATGGAGTTATGGTTTAGTTGAAATACAAGTGAGAAAGTTACATGAAGCTCATGGTTTCAATGCATCAATAGGGTGGCTGGTAGCCTTAGAGATGTTGCTTTTGAGCATACATGTTGAGTGTGTGCAGAGGGAGAAAGTGAGAGGCTCAAAATGTTGACATTGTGTATAAAGCTTGTTTTATGTGAATGGCAATGGTGCCTTTCTTCCAAAAATGGCAACATGGATTGGATAATGCTTTAACCACTTGAATCATAGCTCAAAAGTTTGTGTAAACATTTAATTATGGTGAGATTTGTAATTTAAAAGGCCTGAAAAGCAAGATTATGCAGCATAGCATGAAGATTGGATTATGTGTTCATCATCAAATTGGCCTATAATTCAAGTTTATCATGCCAAATTCAAGTCTTCGAATCTCCTAGCTCAAAAATGATATCTTCAAGTTCTTGGACATTTTAGCGGTAGAAATGTTCAAGACTAAGCCATTGGATTGACTAGACTTCATACAAATCAAAATAAAAATTTCCACGGCACTTTATTGTTTCCAAAGGAATGGGAAAAGAGGGAATAAACCAAAAAGAGGGGGAAAGATTCAAGGTAAGGGGGTTGGTTATGCAAAGGGAAGGTATTAGCACCCTAAACATCTACGGTACTCCACAGGAACCTCTTTGTAAAATCTGTATATTTTGGCTATAAAAACTGTTGTATATAAAATGGATGGTGGAGGTGAGAAAAGAATTATATTTTTTATGATTTTTGCACCCGCCGCGGTTGCGAACCTTTAGTGCCTACGTACCATCTTTCGTGCAATAGGGGATCAGGGTACACGTAGTTCCTCTTTTGAAAATTTGAAACACAAATGCGTTGGTCAATTTTATGAGATAAAACATCATCGTCATTGTCCGTGTGGAAAACATACCTACTACCCACAATCATGAGAAAGGAGAATTTGCATCATCTCAAAGTGGAGGATATGGCTTGGATTTTGAAATCAACTATGCCTCACTCAACACCCAAGTGGAAAATATCTCTCTTCACTATATATTGTAGAAGTATAGTTGTTTGCATCACTACAAGGATTGACAAGAGTTTAATCTTTTGAGAAAAGTTTAAAGTAAAAACCAAAGTGGCAAAATGGTTTGAATGAGATTGATTGACTTTTAGTCTTCTCACAAAAAATGTCAAGGTATTATTAAATTGATTGAAGTTTATTTATGAAAAGGTTTTTGTAAATGCATGGACCTAAGTCCAAGTTTATTATGAAAATAGTTTAAGTTTCAAAACAAGAAGAGTTTTCAAACGGAGGAAGAAGATTTTTGAAATTAAAGAAGATGGGAGGAGAAGAAGGGACTATCCTAAAGCATAAGGTAAAAGCTAGGGATAAGAACCATCTAACGAACATGAATCCAATACTTGACATTATGAGCCAAGATAGAATTCTCATTCCTTGGATTGAAACCAATCAAGCAAAAAAAATACTAGACCTCTTGAGAGAACCAAACTTCAAGTTTATTAAGTCTTCATAAAAATTGGGCAGAGTAACGGCTGTATGCGGGTGAATTCCATATTACAAACAAAGGGTTTAATCACAATAATCTACACACAAAACAAACAAACCACCCAATGTCTTGAGGTAAACCTCAAGAGCTCCAGAAAAAATAATTAGATACGATCACAAGGTTTCCAAGATAGGCCAAGCCTTATAATCCTAAGTCCAAGAAAAAGTCCCATGCTCCATAATTCCAAGGATAGTAACCAAACAGTCCAAGTACCATTTAAGATTTTTTTAGGGTTTATGTTGATTATTAAGTATCTTAAGAATGGAAAAGAAAAGCTCAAGTGAGCAAAATAAAAATGGCAAGAAAATAAATGCTCAAGTGAGCAAAGATGAAAATGGCATGAAATATAAATGCTAAAAGTAAATAGTACATAAAGCATAAAAAAGAATAAAACCATAAGGTAAAACAAGTCAATAATTAGTGGTTAGTTGGATGACCATCTTGAAACTTGCATTTGGAACTCATTAGAGGATTGGTATAACCAAAGCCTCCACACAACAAGTTGCATTTGCTTTTTGTCAAGTATATAATCCATTTGGAATTCTCATAAGTACCATTTAATGATTAACAATGTTTAAGTGATCCGCGTTGACCAAAGGTGTTGTAGATCCATTAGAGGATTGGTAGAACCAAAGCCTCCACACAATGAATCTCAAGGTTATTGGATCAAAGAGATCAAATTAACATACTTGGGCTTGCAATCATAAGTTTGGGCCATGAATGATCATTTATTCGAATCGGGATAAAATCTAGCGCTATGTTAAGCAATCGTAAGTGGACTTATATAGAAGTCACACCAATTTTGAGGTCGGTCAATAGCAATTTATGCACCATTTATTTTGAGACATGATATAGAGATCATGCTCGAATAACACCCAGTGCAATAAGAAGGGGATGAGATGAAGAGAGATGGGGAAAAATATACAAACCACATTTGAATTAAATTTTAATCAAACTATTATTAAAATCATTCATCCATTTTTGTGGAGTTAAACTCAACACCATGGATTCAATGATGTTAATAAAGTTCATGATCCAAAATCTAACCCAAGATTAGCCAGAAAATAATCACAAAATAATATCACATTTAATATATACATTAAAAGGGTTTAAAAAAATGTTTAAAAATCAAAATAGAGGAGAGAAATATCAACTATGTTCAAATTAATCAAGAAAGAAAAAGTAAGGCCATACAAAAATCAGAAATGGATCCAAAAAATTTTATAAAATTTTTGCTAATTTTTAAAAGTCAGAAACTATTTTTAAACTATTTAAAATTGCTCAAACAAACAAAAAAATAGGTCAAAAATAGTAAACCTCAATATAAAATTCCATAAAATTTTCAGAAAGTAAAAAATATGCAAAATAATATTTATGAATTTTTTCAGAATTAAAAAATGTCAAAAAATATTTTTTAAGTAATTAAAAGAAAGCATATAATTTAAAAAATACAAAAAATATCAAATTTCAAAATAAAAACGTGAAAAAATAGTCATGAGATCAGACATAATTCAAAGTATTTTTGTGAATTTTTTCATAATTTTTGGATAAAAAATAAAAGAGTTATGAATTCTTGAAAATTTAATCAATAAAAATATAAAATCAGAAAATAAAATAAAACCAAAAAGATGTAGACCATCAGATCATAGTCAAAACGCGTTAGTAAGCTAATCCAGTGAACCAGACGCGTTGTGCTTGATATGGACCTTAGTGAGATACGCATAGTGTTGTACTCCAAAATTTGCCCTCCCATATTTCTCAAAACATTTCGAGAAAAATCCTCAAGTTGCTCAAGGAAGTCCAAGGGTTGACCAGACAAGCTCTCTCCTAAGGCAGTTTACCTCAAATTAGGGTTTCATATTGCATCAAGATACTTGAGTCCAAGGGATCCCAAATTCTCACCATTGTCCTAATATGTTCTCAAGATCATCCATGTCATGTTTCAAGCCTTGCCGAGGAAGTTTGCTCAGTCAATTGCTCAAAGGCCTGAAAATCGACTGTGTTAGGGCAAAAGTCAACTGTGGCCTACATACAGTCAAACTTCAATATTTTTGGTCAACATCCTCATTTTGAAGTACCATTCATCATTTGATCAAGGGTTGATCATGATTCATCAAGGGTTGCTCATAATTCATCAAGAACCAAAAGTTACTAAATTAGGGTTTTGTAGGAAAAGTCAACTCAACTTTGACCAAGCATAACTTTCTCATACTTTATGAGAAATGACCCATCCAAATCTCATTTTGGAGAGGATGCAATGTTCTACAATCCATCTTCAGCTCCCAAGTTCAAAATATGAACTCACAATAAGTTATGAATTTTGACATTATAGGTCATTTTGAAAAGTCAACAAAAACACCTTTTTTGTCAAAGCTTCAAAGAGTCAAAATTGAGGAAGTTATGCATTCGTGAAGTTGACCCTTTTTGCAAAATTGTTAAAAGTCAAATATGCCTCAAATTGAAATTTTTTCCAAATGGGCCCAATCTTTTGCACTTGTTTTGAGTTGGTAGCATGGTCCAAGAGTCCTAGCCCTTGCCACTTGTCATTATCTTATTTTTATTATTTATTTTGATTTTTATTTAAATTAAATCAATTTTAATCAAAACAAATCATGGAAAAATCTAAAACATTGAAATCTCAAGATCTTGTACATGTTTCAGGTCCTATATCCAGCTAGCATAAGATTGAATTCGTGTAAAGCCTTGGTGTGCACAAAAAGATTGAGTTTGGCCTATTTTTGGAAAGATATTCAAAGGAATCAAATCAAGATCAAAATTAATGATGGAGGAAGATTGAGATCAGGTTTTAAACCCTAATCCAATCCTTGATATATATTGAACATTTGCAGACCTAAAATAAGGCTAGAGAGAGGCGTGAGAACAAGAACAAAACTTGAAAAAAAACACAAAAAGTGTTGAGTCGAATTCACAGTTACAGGCATTTTCAAGATCCTCTAGCCATCCCAATCACTTCCTGGGATCACAAGGAACCTATACCAATCAAGAACAAGCAATTTCAGACGCCAAAACCCACTGTAAGTCAGACACGACTTTGACTTTTTCTTGAATTCGAATTGCATCATTCCAACACTTATAGCATGAAATAATTATAGATTCTTACTCCTTGAAGCATTTGCAAGCTTTCTGTAACATTTAATTTCATTTTCATGGACTGTATTAGAGTTTGCCATAGTTAGGATTTGTTGCTTCAATTTGGGATCTTTGTGTACAGGTGAAATTGGGCCATGAAAGGGGCACCATCGTGCCCAGCAGGTCCAGACGAATCCATCCATGGCCTTAGTTTTTATTTATCATGCTTGTATTGGATTTTGAGGATTGCAAGACCTGTAGCTATGGACAAACGTCCATAGGTAAAAGTATGTGACTTTTACCAACAGTGTAAGGAGGAAGACGACTAGTGTGGCAGCCTCTCATTCGCTGATTTGAATTTTGGCGCTTTCTCTCTCCACTAACGCCCATTATTATATATTACTTATTATTATTATTATTATTTTATGTACAACAAAATCTTGCAGCGCAGCTGGTAGTGTAGTAGTTGAGAAATGCCTTGGGGTCTGGGTTCGAATCCCAGGTCCCCCAATTCTTGCATATTATTTTTATTTCAGTGATCCAGTGCACAAACAGGGTCAAGGACCACCATAGTCCATCATCATCCCATCATCCAAGTGTCAAGAGACCAGATCTGATGGCCATCAGGTGAGGATCCATCAAAGGCGTTGGTCAAAGAAATGCACTGGATCCAGCAAGTTAACATGGACTACTTTCTTCTTGGGCCAGAAAAGTGCTATCAACACCCCGCTAAATTGCTGGTTTCAGGCCCAAATTCGTTCCTCTTTTCATTTATATTTTATTTAATTAATTTAGCTTATTTATTTACTAACACAAATTATTTTTCTTTTTATCAAAAAACCACTAAAAATATTTTTTCATCCAATTAGATTTAGGTTTATTTTTTATCAAAAATTAATTAATTTAATTAGGTTATTTAATTTTAGGCAACTTTAATTATTTTGTAAATAAATTCAAAGCAATTAGAAATAAGGGTTTTGTCTAAATTTAATTCTATTTTCTTTTTTTCTTAAAATAACCAAAAACATAAAAATAGGTTAAATTTAATTATTTTCTTTGATTAATTTAATTACTAATTATTTTTGTACTTAATTTAAAAAAACCATGTTCTTTTTTCTTAAAAATAATTAAAAACCACAAAAATAATTTCTTTTTCGATTAGGTTAGACGGGGTCAAAACCCTAATTTCTTATCGTTCTTAATTTATTCACTCGCGCTTTATTATTATTTTTTCCATATTAATGTAATTGCTCACAAGTTGTAATAGATTTAATTAGGATCGTTTATTTGCATTTATCGTTTTTTTAAGGGTTTGTTTTTTGGCTATGTAAATACCCGAAGCCTTGTAATAGCTTAGCTTTACTTTCCGCACCTTAAATTCCGCAAAATATTAACTGTTAGATGTATGAATAATTAGGGATGCATGAAAAGAATGTATGATTAACTTTAAAACAATTAGCAAACCCTAAATGTGCAAAGATAATAAATTTGAAATTGAATCACTCGCACATGCGCACTCCTAGGGTATACTCCACTTCGGTTGCCTTCGGTAAACGGTCATTAAGTATAGGATGCTTTAGTGGTTTCTCTCCTGTCTAAATAAAGATCAAAGTCCCGTTCGGAAAAGTTGTCTCGGAATGGTTGCCTCGGAATTGTTGCCTCGAATAATTGATCTAAGACATTAGGGTTACTACTAAGACATCCTAACATTGCTTTAGTGCCCGTACGTCCCTTTCGAATTGACCCTTAAAACTCCGACGACGATGTTACCTACTCACTAATAGTGGGATAGCGCTGTCTAAAGGAAACGAACATAGAACAATTCCTTTTTCGAGTAGGTAGATTAGCTCTTAAGTACTTGCTCAATCCAAACAAACATTTTCACACTTACACTCCTTTTCAAACAAAGTTTTCAAAAAACACTTTGTAACACTCTTGAAGACAGAAGCAAGAGTTAAATCAAAGTCAAAACAAAACTTTTCAAATCATACAAACACACAAAGAAGCAATTTTGAAAATGATGAGCGAGTACCTAAGATCCCGTAGATAACTACGGATAGAAAGGGTGCTAATACCTTCCCTTTCTACAATCTAACCCCCGTACTCAGAAAATCTCGAAAAAAGGAATTTTTCTGTACTTTTTTCCTTTCCTTGTTGGATAAAATAAAAGTCGGTGACGACTCTTGCTTACCGCGACATTTTGCAAACACAAACGCAAAATGCAAACCAGCATTCCTAAAAACAGTCCTAGTTCTGGCCACCGTATCACAGAACTGGTGACTCTGCTGGAGACATATAAGTGGGGTATACCTTAGGATTAGTTCATCATATTTTTTTCTATTGTTTGACTTGATTGCTTTATTTTTGTGGGCTTTGTATAGGAGTTACTATATATCCTAACCCGGATCTGGGGAACACCTTTTGGGTAAGTAGCAATAAACTGTGAGGGAACTGTACGGCGTAGACCGATACGGTTGAAGCAGTAGCTATGTTGATGTGGCATATTAGTTGGTACCAGTATCCCTTGTGGAGGAACAAGGAGAATACGGGGCTGCTATATGGGTCGTTAAGCATCAACTGACCTTAGAACCTATAATTGACCAACTTGGCCATAGGAAGTAGTGAGATAGCCGGTCTCGGTGTAGAGCTGGGAACTGGTTGATACTCGATACTACACTCATTGAGACCATACTCTCGAGATAGTTCCGGCCGCAAGAAAAGATTGCGTGAGCTGAAACCATGACCGATGGAGGATGGTCAGTGATATTGAGAACCTCTAGAACCCGGTTACTATTATTAGAACATGTTGAAACCAACTGAACTTCAAGAGGGTAATACCTAGACCCCATGCAAGCCTAAACCTAAGGCTATTTGTGTGACTTGTGTGCTTTCAACTTGAACTACTTGCACATTCTTATTATCTGACAACATGAGTTCCTTGCAGGTTTTTTTTACAGTCCTTATCCAATAACTTGGATTTCTTGCCGGATTTACTTGTTTACATCACCTTACACTTTTTCTTAAACGCATAACATACACATCATAACATCATTCCTTAACATTTCCTTAACTATTTCAAGGATATCAAGGGTTTGTGATGCAGGTTATGGTAAATCAAACGTCTAGCAAGGGGCAAAGGGGATTTATTTTCCTCTAGCCAATATCATCTAGAGATCAAAACACGATAACTTGAGTCAGTGGCTATGACCCACTCGATATGGTGAGCTTGACTCTTGAAGAAGGACTCTTAACGACACGAAGTTTCTTCAATCAAGCTGCAATCAAATTCTAATAGTTTCTTGTTTACCCCGCGAGATCCTTGAAAACATTGCGTACATATATCATACATATCATTGCATATCAGGTCTTCCATTACAGGTCTCTCATGTTCTCGCTGTTTATTTCAGCAATGGCTCTCAAACAAGACAATAGAGATCTTCAAACTCAAGAAGCTCAGTTCAGGGAAATATTCCTAAACCTATCCAAGGGGCAAGAAGAGTTGAAAACACTCCTTGTTGGGAACTTGGTCAAGAAAAGTCCTGAAGACAATAAAGACGAACGACTGGAACAACTGCAAGCTGAGGTAGGTGCAATGAGAACCCAAATGCTGGGGCAGATGGCTCTTATCCAAGGCTTAGCCCGGGAACAAGAAGAGTTGAGAATCAATATCCACCAGCTTCATCAAGACAGATACAACAGTATGAAGCAAATAGTCGAGGTCGGGGACCAAGTCATTGATCATCCTCCAAGAAGACAAGGGTTTGGTTTGGTGAAGAATGGACCTCTCCAAGTTTCTACTACCACATGGGTCCAACATCAACCTCGCCAAAAACAATGGGTTAATCAGAGTAAGCCAGATACACCCAAGAGGCAGTTTACCAAGCTCAACATGCCGCTGTCTCAAACTTTACACCACCTGCTGAGGATGAATCAGGTGACGTTGATAGGACCTCATCTGAATCCCAAGACTTCTTCACCTAACTACAATCCGGATGCAAGGTGTGCATACCACTCCAACAGTCCAGGGCATGATACTGACGACTGTTGGAAGTTGAAATACAAAATTCAAGACCTAGTTGATGAAGGAGCATTGGAATTCACACAAGATGGTCAACTGGAATGTTTCTGTCAGTCTTCCAAGGCTAACCATTTGAAGTGACAAGTTCTGACAAGAGAGGCTTTTGTTCATTAGAATTTTCAATTTGAAATTGTCTTTTAATTGTTCGAACATATATTCATGTCAAACTCTGTTACTGTATCAATGCATTGCATATGTCTGTTTTGAATCAATCCATTCGTATTCACTATATTTAAGTTGCTTTCCTTTTTGTGATGTCCAACTCTCGATTAGAAAGAAACTCTAAGCCTTTAGATGGAGGATGACGAAAATGATATCAAAATATCTACAGTATGCTTTTAAACAGACCCTGCTGACGGTGTACATGCGTTGTTTCAAATCCTAAATAGTGGAGTTATAAGGAATATAATCCCTAGTCAACCCCTTTGAGCCAAAGAAGTAGGAGTTTTTCTTTTCACACATATTAAAACCCTTAATCATAACCTGGGGCAGGGTAGTTTTCACAGTTAATCCAGGTGCACAATGAATGACATCAAAGACGTCCTTCCAAAACAGAAGACGGTGATGGTTCCACATAATTACCCAAGCAGGAAGTCATTATCTCTCGAAATAAAAGCCCGTTAAGTCAAAACCTATGAAGGAGACTTAAGAAAAAACCGGGGCATCCCGCTGATTGTAATCACAAAAAGAAACAGTTCAGGCAAAAGACAGGGATAATAAAATAAAACGGAAAGAGGTCCTACAAACCCTCAATAAAAAGAAATGACTGCCTATTCAAAATAAACTGCCAGTATCCGAACCATCACTGGAATATCAGAGCAAAGACTCAAACGGGATCTAAATGCACAATTAACTGAGTACAGGATCGAAGAACATCATGAAGAGCGGGTGGGTACAAATAAATTTTGAGCCTTTATCCTTTGTTTCTTGAACCGTGAACCAGGCCACGTTATAACCCTTAAAAGTCCTAGCTGAAGCATGGGTTAGTTCGAAAGCATACTGTTACAAAAGGTATCATGACTCCTATAAGGTTTGCTATAAATCTTGAGTTGACATCACACTTTTACAAAAAACTTGTTTTACCAAAAAATGCGTTTTCAAAAATTTCAAGACAGACATAAGCTTTGCATTCTTAAAATAACATTGTTTGCATATGACTATTTGTTCAACAGCAGAGAAATTCGCACGACGAATATCTAGTGAACAAAAACCTTCTCAATAAAGAGGATCACCTCAAGTGGAAAAACACTTCCAACCAAGGGGCACAGCATGATCATTGTCCATCATCTGGGGAAGTCAAGTCAAGGTTCAAGGAATCTCGCAAAAATGCCAAATAGCCAGGGGGAGATCTCCCTCTGAATCACCATGGGGGCATTGGAGATGAATTTCAGCAACGAATCTTGTACGATTAAACAAACATCTTCTGGTATCGTGGCAACACAACACTACTGACAATGACAACTCCCTACACCCTGAGAGAGTGGACATAGTCAGAAAATACTGCGCATGAACAAAGACCTGCTAGGTTGACTGGCCTAGGCAAAAATAAGGGCATCCCAGCGAACCAAAAGGGTTCGGGCAAAATTATGGATAAAAAAAAAAAGATATGTACACCCGGCAAGCCGAAAACCTGAAAAGGCGACTTGGGCAAAAAAGGGTATCCCGGTGGACTGAAAATCTGAAAAGACAGTCCAGACAAAAGGTAGGAATTAAAGCGCACGACTATGTCCCGTCATCTCGTTATTTGCCTACCAGAAGAAGACTCGTCATTTCGATCGAAAGTTACCAAGCACCTTATAGGTTGGGATAACACTCGATCCACAAGGCCTCCGCAGGCACCTTCTCCCGCAGAAACAGGGGCAGAAAAGTCTCGATGCATAGTCATCATCATATCCTCAGCATGCGTCCCAGTAACATTCACTCCCCGTAGAGTAAGAAAAGGAAAGTGGTGTTAATTCTCCCCAGCTGAGGTTCGCAATCACGAACGAGTCAGTAAAATTCTCCCCAAGGAGAGTTTATCTATCACCAGCACTAGAAGATTATCCCCAGTGGATTCTGGAAGATTATCCCCAGTGGAATCTAGAAGATTATCCCCAGTAGAGTCTGGAAGACCATCCCCAGTGGAGTTTATTTCTTTCGCAAACAGAAACTTTATCCCCGACAGAGTTTATTATTGCTAGCATCGGTAATTCTTCCACAGCCGAGGTTATTGCTCCAAATCAACAAATCCTCAGTAGAGCATCTCTTCCCCACAAAGTCTTTCTCTCACCAATGTATTCTCCAGCAGGATTATTCTCCCAATCATCTTCGGTCGTTATCCCTAGCGAGCGAAACTCTTTTTCTCCAACAGCAATTCGGGATTTATTTTCCCCAGCTAAAGAGCATCATAAAAACATTATACATCCATACATCATGACATATGCATACGCATCATACAACACAATCTCATTTATTTTGAGAACATCATTGCTTGATACATATCATGCATTACATACGACTAACCCTTTACCTTTCAGGAAAGATACAGTCAAACTCTCACAAAGTTCAAGCTATGAAGCCCGGATGCGACCGGATAACCACTTGATTTCTTCTGAAGCCTGGATTTCGACCAGATAAGAAGTAAGGTATTGTGAAGCCTGGATTATGACCAAATAGCAGTACAGAACACCATGAAACCTAGATTCGACCAGATAATGGTATAAACACATCGTGAAGCCTGGATTACGACCAGATAGTGGTACAAGACACTATGAAGCTTGGATTTCGACCAAATAGCAGTTTACCCGGCCAATTACTATGAAGCCCGGATTCGACCGGATATTAGTAGGCCCTAAGTCAAATGGAAAGCCCATATGCGACCGGATAACCACTTGATTTCTTCTGAAGCCTGGATTACGACCAGATAAGAAGTGAGGTATTGTGAAGCCTGGATTACGACCAGATAGCAGTACAGAACACCATGAAGCCTGGATTCGACCGGATAATGGTATAACACATCGTGAAGCCTGGATTACGACCAGATAGTGGTACAAGAAATTGCGAAGCTTGGATTTCGACCAAATAGAAATTTCACCTGGACAATTACTAAGAAGCCCGGAGTCGACCGAATATTAGTGTGCCCTGAATTCAAGTTGAAGCCCGGATGCGACCGGATAACAACTTAATTCCTTCTGAAGCCTGGATTATGACCAGGTAAGAATCGAGAAATTACGAAACATGGATTACAACTGGATAGCAAGTTTAATCTCATCTCCCCAGTAAGTCACTGTAAAGCCTGGATTACGACCAGATAGCAGTCAGTCTTATCACTATGAAGCCTGGATCACGACCAAATAGTAGTTTATTTTCACCTCCTCGACTAAGAGACGATTCCTCAGTAGAATAACGGACGACCGAAGTTCCTAAAATTCAACTTTTCTCAAAACAGAGATGATTCCCTAGTAGAATGACCGACGACCGAAGCTCCTAAAATTCAACTTTCTCTCAAGACAAAGAACAGCATTCCCCAGCGGAATCTTCCTCAACAACAGGTATACAAGCTCTCGCTAAGGAATCTCTTATGCAATCGACACTCCTTTGGATGGCATCTTTAAGCCCATTCCCGACATCACAAGACAAATACCACTTCATGCGAGTGCAAATTTCTGGGCATTCTAGTGTTCAATCATCTTCAACCTTCGGATCACGAAAGGCAGATAGCCAATCTACATCCTCAGGTTTAAGAAGATTGAACAGGGGAAGCTGTTGTACCCCAAAATTTTCCCTCCCATATTTCTCAAAACATTTCAAGAAAAATCCTCAAGTTGCTCAAGAAAGTCCAAGGGTTGACCAGACAAGCTCTCTCCTAAGGCAGTCTACATCAAATTAGGGTTTCATATTGCATCAAGATACTTGAGTCCAAGGGATCCCAAATCCTAACCTTTGTCCTAATATGTTCTCAAGATCATCCATGTCAAGTTTCAAGTCTTGCAGAGGAAGTTTGCTCAGTCAATTGCTCAAAGGCCTGAAAATCGACTGTGCTAGGGCAAAAGTCAATTATGGCCTACATATAGTCAAACTTCAAGATTTTTGGTCAACATCCTCATTTTGAAGTACCATTCATCATTTGATCAAGGGTTGATCATGATTCATCAAGGGTTTCTCATAATTCATCAAGAACCAAAAGTTGCTAAATTAGGGTTTTGTAGGAAAAGTCAACTCAACTTTGACCAAGCATAACTTTCTCATACTTTATGATAAATGACCCATCCAAAGCTCATTTTGGAGAGGATGTAATTATATACAATCCATCTTCATCTCCCAAGTTCAAAATATTCACTCACAAGAAGTTATGAATTTTGACATTATAGGTCATTTTGAAAACTCAGCAAAAACACCTTCTTTGTCAAAGCTTCATACATGAACATGGAATACCAAATTGATATGAGACAAAAGGGTTGTTTAGAGGACATCTCAAGCTTTCTAAAAAGTCAAAGAACACCTTCAATGATTCAAAATTGAGGAAGTTATGCATTCGTGAAGTTGACCCTTTTTGCAAAATTGTTAAAAGTCAACTATGCCTCAAATTACAATTTTTACCAAATGGGCCCAATCTTTTGCACTTGTTTTGAGTTGGTAGCATGGTCCACGAGTCCTAGCCCTTGAAACTTGTCATTATCTTATTTTTATTATTTATTTTGATTTTGATTTGAATTAAATCAATTTTAATCAAAACAAATCATGGAAAAATCTAAAACATTGAAATCTCAAGATCTTGTACATGTTTCAGGTCCTATATCCAGCTAGCATAAGATTGAATTCGTGTAAAGCCTTGGTGTGCACAAAAATATTGAGTTTGGCCTATTTTTGGAAAGATATTCAAAGGAATCAAATCAAGATCAAAAGCAATGATGAAGGAAGATTGAGATCAGGTTTTCAACCCTAATCCAATCCTTGATATATATTGAACATTTGCAGACCTAAAACAAGGCTAGAGAGAGGCGTGAGAACAAGAACAAAACTTGAAAAAAAACACAAAAAGTGCTGAGTCGAATTCACAGTTACATGCATTTTCAAGATCCTCTAGCCATCCCAATCGCTTCCTGGGATCACAAGGAACCTATACCAATCAAGAACAAGCAATTTCAGACGCCAAAACCCACTGTAAGTCAGCCACGACTTTGACTTTTCTTGAATTCGAATTACATCATTCCAACACTTATAGCATGAAATAATTATAGATTCTTACTCCTTGAAGCATTTGCAAGCTTTCTGTAACATCTAATTTCGTTTTCATGGACTGTATTAGAGTTTTCCATAGTTAGGGTTTGTTGCTTCGATTTGAGATCTTTGTGTACATGTGAAATTGGGCCATGAAAGGGGCACCATCATGCCCAGCAGGTCTAGACGAATCCATCCATGTCCTTAGTTTTTATTTATCATGCTTGTATTGGATTTTGAGGATTGCAGGACCTGTAGCTATGGACAAACGTCCGTAGGTAAAAGTATGTGACTTTTACCAACGGTGCAAGGAGGAAGACGACTAGCGTGGCAGCCTCTCATTCGCTGATTTGAATTTTGGCGCTTTCTCTCTCCACTAACGCCCATTATTATATATTACTTATTATTATTATTTTATGTACAACAAAAGCTTGCAGCGCAGCTGTTAGTGGAGTAGTTGGGAAATGCCTTGGGGCCTGGGTTTGAATCTCGGGTCCCCCAATTCTTGCATATTATTTTTCTTTCAGTGATCCAGCATGCAATCAGGGCCAAGGACCACCATAGTCCATCATCATCCCATCAGCCAAGTGTCAAGAGGCCAGATCTGATGGCCATCAGGTGAGGATCCATCAAAGGCGTTGGTCAAAGCAATGCACTGGATCCAGCAAGTCAACATGGACTACTTTCTTCTTGGGCCAGAAAAGTGCTATCCACCCCCCCCCCCCAAATTGCTGGTTTCAAGCCTAAATTCCTTCCTCTTTTCATTTATATTTTATTTAATTAATTTAGCTTATTTATTTACTAACACAAATTATTTTTCTTTTTATCAAAAAACCATAAAAAATATGTTTTCATCCAATTAGATTTTGGTTTATTTTTTATCAAAAATTAATTAATTTAATTAGGTTATTTAATTTTAGGTAACTTTAATTATTTTGTAAATAAATTAAAAGCAATTAGAAATAAGGGTTTGTCTAAATTTAATTCTATTTTCTTTTTTTCTTAAAATAACCAAAAACATAAAAATAGGTTAAATTTAATTATTTTCTTTGATTAATTTAATTACTAATTATTTTTGTACTTAATTTAAAAAAAACATGATCTTTTTTCTTAAAAATAATTAAAAACCACAAAAATAATTTCTTTTTCGATTAGGTTAGACGGGGTCAAAACCCTAATTTCTTATCGTTCTTAATTTATTCGCTTGCGCTTTATTATTATTTTTTCCATATTAATGTAATTGCTCACAAGTTATAATAGATTTAATTAGGATCGTTTATTTGCATTTATCATTTTTTTAAGGGTTTGTTTTTTGGCTATGTAAATACCTGAAGCCTTGTAATAGCTTAGATTTACTTTCCGCACTTTAAATTCCGCAAAATATTAACTGTTAGATGTATGAATAATTAGGGATGCATGACAAGAATGTATGATTAACTTTAAAACAGTTAGCAAACCCTAAATGTGCAAAGATAATAAATTTGAAATTGAATCACTCGCACATGCGCACTCCTAGGGTATACTCCACTTCGGTTGCCTTCGGTAAATGGTCGTTAAGTATGGGATAATTTAGTGGTCGCTCTCCTATCTAAATAAAGATCAAAGTCCCGTTCGGAAAAGTAGCCTCAGAATGGTTGCCTCAGAATTGTTTCCTCGAATAATTGATCTAAGACATTAGGGTTACTACTAAGACATCCTAACATTGCTTTAGTGACCGTACGTCCCTTTAGAATTGACCCTCAAAACTACGACGATGGTGCTACCTACTCACTAATAGTGGGATAGCGTTGTCTAAAGGAAACGAACATAGAACAATTCCTTTTTCGAGTAGGTAGATTAGCTCTTAAGTACTTGCTCAATCCAAACAAACTTTTTCACACTTACACTCCTTTTCAAACAAAGTTTTCTAAAAACACTTTGTAACACTCTTGAAGACAGAAGTAAGAGTTAAATCGAAGTCAAAACAAAACTTTTCAAATCATACAAACACATAAAGAAGCAATTTTGAAAATGATGAGCCAGTACCTAAGAGCCCGTAGATAACTACGGATAGAAAGGGTGCTAATAACTCCCCTTTCTATAATCTACCCCCCGTACTCAGAAAATCTCGAAAAAAGGAATTTTTCTGTGCTCTTTTCCTTTCCTTGTTGGATAAAATAAAATTCGATGGCGACTCTTGCTTACCGCGACATTTTGCAAACACAAACGCAAAACGCAAACCAGCATTCCTAAAAACAGTCCCGATTCTGGCCACCGTATCACACATAGGATCAGAAAAAGGGCAACCAATGAAATTAAAACGTTTGGCATGCTATCATTGGCTGAGACGAGACATGTCATCATCTTCAACCTCCAGACACCCTGCAATGGGGATTTTGTGAGATCCTTCAAATGGAAAAGGTAGGATCCCAGGCTAGTATCATTAAACTCGTCTCTTCAAGACGATTCTAACACCACCATCGCGCCAAATTTATATAAGGTATAGACTGAGAGATATGAATCAAAAACCCAGAAAATAGCGAGCACCTTCAATTTGAGATTTTTCTCTCAATTCTCAATGGATTTAAAAATTGTAAGTAGCCTTGGAATCAAGAGAAGGAGTAGAATAGATTAGTGCTTGATTTGGATCCAAATGGTGGAGAATTCTACCTTTTCGAAGTTCAATAAAGAAGCTCTGAAACTGAACTTCTGTAGCTTGAATTATGGCTTGTTTTGATTGGTTTAAGTGCTGGAGAGTTTATATGATGCTCAAGGATGATGAATGCGCAAAGAATTTTGGAAAAGGGAGCTTAAATCTCAGAAACTGAATTCAAAAAAGATGGGTTCGTGTGAAGTTTTAGCAGCGTGTTTTTGGCTCTCAAAGCTTGAAGAAATGAATGGGGGATGACCCTCTATTTATAGGGAAGTGAATGGGAATGAAAATTGGAAGAAACAAGGAAGTTTGGACGGAAATTGAGTGAAGGTCGAGCACGAGTGAAGTGTGACTTCAATTCCATCAAAACTCAACAAAATATTGCGTTTTGGGGTGCTAATCACTTCTGGCAAGATTTCTAATCAAGTTTAAATCAAAAATGTGCATAAATCTTGTGTTTAGAAGTTACATTATGGATTTCAAAATTCTGACTTTGTGGAAAATTCAGTTTCAAGTTACCAAATTCAAATCCATGGCATTTCCAACTCAATGGGTCTTAGAGCATGATTCTTGATGCTTTAGAAAGATGAGGTTACAAGCTTTTCAATGGAAAAATAATGGGGTTAAATGGATGCTTGAGATGAAAGTTGCATTGAGTCAAATTTGAAGAAAAAGGGTTGACTTTCCATACTTAGAAATATTTCAAATTCTTCTTCAAAAATGACCTATAATCTTTTGCATCCAAACATGGCCTTTCACTTAGAATTTGCTCTTAACCTGAAAAGATGGAATGAAGTAGATCTCTTGTATGACATTTTGAAACTTGAAAAACTCAAAATATCCAAAAATTGAGCAAGTTATGACTTGTTGAAGTTGGCCAAAAATCATGAAATGACCTATAATCTTTTGCATATTTAAGGTAACCTGCATCCATTTTCTCACTTTTCACATAAAAGAAGGCATAAAGTTCACATCTTCAAGATCATTATGGAAAAAGAATGGACTCAAGGTGATGAAAATTGACCAAGTTATGATCAATTGAAGTCACTTATGTAAAATTGTGGATTCATCTAGATGACTTGTAATCTTTCTTCTTCACCAAGTTTCTTCCACATGAAAAATCTTTTGAACTTTTGAAGTGATTTGTTGATAACCCTTTGAAGAGAAGGATGTATTTGGAATCACTCAAAAATACCAAAAGGTGAGCAAGATATGCTCCTTTGAAGTTCAAAACCCTAGCTTCTAGATCAAGAGAATGCCTTGAGGAACTTTGACAAGTTTGAACAAACTTATTGTACCAATACTCTTGCTTTGTGAATAGAAGTTGTTGAGTATGATAATGAGGACTCATAGCCACCAAAACCACTTCCATATATTGAAATTTGAGAGAAGTATGCTCTTGTGACCAATAGGAACAAAGCCTTGTCCAAACATAACAGCTTCTCCAATCAACCCCTTATACTTTTGAGTCAAATCTAATAACATTGAAATGTGATGAGCCAAAGCAAACTTGCCATGCCAATTCTTCCAAAACCAATCCAATGATGAGGTTTGAACTTCTCAAGATATATTGACTAGGGCATGGAAATAAACTCATGAACCCATGGAGTAACTTGTTAAATCTCATTGCCCTTCACCTACATGGATAACAAGCAAGACAAACCAACATTGTATTTTATTAGTTAAATGAAGAAAATAAAACAATATTCATGATCATAAAAGGAACATAAGTCAAGGTGCTTGGCAATCCCTCAAAAGGAGCAAAACTAAATTTAGGGAGGGGAACCAAGAATCCTAGTGTGATCTTGTTGTGAGTGAATCAACATGGTATGATAAAGGGATCTTAGGGGGAAAATTGGGGTACAACAGCTGCCCTTATTTAAGTTTCTTCTATCCAGAGATACGAAGGTTAAAAATCTTTGTGTCGACGCGATCGAAGATACTTAAATATAAAACAAACCTTATTTTTAGCCCTAAGATGCCATGCAAATTCTTATGATCATGAATGCATATGAACAGGACCAAAGAGACGCAAAGATAGCATTGGGGATGCCACAATAATAAAGAAACAAAGGAGCAACCCCACCAGGAAAATAAATCACTGGTGGACCAAAAGAACTGAATCAGAGAGGATGGTAGGATGGTCAAAGGACACACCAACTTCTACTGAAGGCGAAGCTACCCATGTTTACTCAAGGCAGAGAGAAAGATAATAAACATCGACATTCACTGTCGATGGTCTACCAACTTTCACTGAAGGTAGAAAGAGAATATATCATATCATCGCCGTTCACTGACGATGAACTATCAACGTTCACTGAAGATAGCAAAAAGATAACAAACACCGACGTTCACTGCCGATGTCCTACCAACTTTCACTGAAGGTAGAAAGAGAATATCATATCACCGCCGTTCACTGACGATGAACTACCAACGTTCACTGAAGGTAGAAAAAAGATAACAAGTTTCCCCAGATTCGGGTGTTTCGCCTAGAACGGGTCTCAACTTCTTCTTTAACCAAGGCACTCTGCCTGGAAAGGATAAAACATAAGCTATCTCAAATAAAGAGACTTGCTATTTGTGGTTATGGAGGATTGTAAAAGGAAATTACTTTTTTAGGCAAGAGGTATGACTTCCTGGGGAGATTCCATGATATTCTCTCAAAGGGGATGAGGTCTTCTCGTGCAAAATACATGCACCAACCAAAATCTGGACTTTTCAGAAATCCAAAGTGAATAGCATTGCCAGGGAACCGCAGATCCAAACCAAAAATAAACTGGAATGAAACAGTCAACCTTAATTAATCCTTTTTAGAAATAAACTCAAGAGGTAAAACTAAATTTATCGAAATAAGGAGCTATACCTGGAAGGTTTAAAGCAAAATCTTCTATGAGGGACAACTCAGTAGGGAAATTGAAAGAATGTACATTTTCTGCTTAAGACCAACGCTCTAATGAAAAGAGGGTAACTTATCTCTGCAAAACAGGGTAATATGTCAACAAAAAGATTAACAAATGTAAATGAACGATGATTTGTCAATTTTAGCTATGCATGATGCATGTATGAATGTATGAGTGTTATCGTATGCATGCTAACAAAACAGATACACAACATGGGGAACAACCAAGAAAAACTGCCTCGGGCACTAACAACACTCGACTAAGCTTCAACCAGGATGATCATTCCAAGAAAGGTAAAGGCCAACTACGGAAACCAAACCTACTGCCTACTTTTAACTTTACTAAGGAGAAACATAATCTGGAGGTAGATAAATCAAACAGATACCGGGGTAGAACATCTTTCTTCAGGCTTCATCGGGGAAACCAGTGTTTTTTCAAAAGTAACATGCCTACTGGAGAATGCAAGACCAGTCTCAAATAAAGAAGACTGACACTAAAACAATCAAACTTCGCTGGGGAATTCAAGCCTACTTCATTGGAGAAAAATGAGGATTGAAACTTCACATCATGAAAACTCAGAAAATAGGAGAAATGAATCCAAACTTGACCGAGGATACCGGAACCATAAACCCAATAAGGCGAAAACAACTGGAGTATACCTTCCCGAGGGGAACAAAACTTCTCAAAACAACCGGAGTTTGTCCATTTCTGGGATCACCATTTTTGTTGTCATTGTTTCATCACAATTCTCAAAGTAAAAGTAAATTGTAAAAATCCTTTCTTCTCTTTTTTTTTGAAAAAACAATTTTATTATTTAATCTCTTTGCTTTGAAAGTTATTATCAGTAATAAATGGAGTCTTTGCAAGCTAAATAATATAAGAAATACAAAGAATTGGGTAAAAGCTCGAATTTCATTAATAGAATGGTAGTATGCGAATGGCGAGACTCCATAGATGGTTACAAAGTTTGGGAAATGGTAATACATAATGGAAAATATACATTGAGATACAATGACACCTATCCCCCCTAACAACTTTTGAAATCCTGAGCAGCAACTTTTGTTGAAGTATGGTGAGGATCCGAGAAGATTGTTGCTTCAACGATCAAGTCTTGTCTGACGTAGTTACTTGCCAAGAAAATCCCTAACTTTTTCCTAAGCTGCCCTTGCGGGTTTTTAACTTAGCGGGAAATTTATTCTGTTTAGGTCTCTAATTTTTGCCTAGACCGCCCTTTCGGGTTTTCGGCCTACCGAGATGCTCCTTTTTTGTCTAAGCCGCCCTTTCGGGGTTTCAACTTAGCGAGCTGTTCTTTTATGTCTTTAGGCGAAGTATTTCTTGACTGCGTCAGCATTCATGGGACGTGGGAACTCCTCGCCATCCATAGTTTCAAGAATTAATGAACCGCCGGAGAAGGCTTTCTTGACAACATATGGGCCTTCAAAATTAGGAGTCCACTTACCCCTAGAATCAGCGTTAAAAGACACGATCTTCCTGAGCACGAGGTCGCCTTCTCTGAATTTACGAGGTTTGACCTTCTTATCAAAAGCTTTCTTCATTCTCTTCTGATATAACTGCCCATGACACAAAGCCGTCATTCTCTTCTCTTCGATCAAATTCAATTGGTCAAACATGTTCTGGACCCATTCAACCTCCGTCAACTTGGTTTCCATTATCACACGCAACGAGGGAATCTCTACCTCGACTACGAGTACAACTTCCATTCCATACACCAAGGAGAACGGGGTTACTCCAATTGAAGTGTGGACAAATGTTCGATATCCATGCAGAGCAAAAGGGAGCATTTCATTCCAATCCTTATAAGTAATTGCCATCTTCTGGATAATTCTCTTAATATTCTTATTAGCGGCTTCAACAACCCCATTCATCTTTGGCCTGTATGGAGATGAATTATGATGGACAATCTTGAATTCTTCACATAGTTCTGTCATTATCTTGTTGTTCAAATTTGAGCCATTGTTAGTGATGATTCTGCTCGGTACACCATAGCGGCATATGACATTATTCTTGATGAAATGCACAACCACATGTTTAGTAACATTGGCATATGAAGCATCCTCCACCCATTTGGTGAAGTAATTAATTGATACCAAGATAAAACGGTGCCCATTCGAAGCTTTGGGTTCTATCATCCCAATCATGTCAATACCCCACATAGAGAAAGGCCATGGGGAGGAAATCACATTGAGAAGCGTCAGAGGCACATGGACCTTGTCTGCATAAATCTGGAATTTAGGGCACTTCTTTGCAAATTTGTAACAGTCAGATTTCATTGTCAGCCAATAATAACCTTCCCTTAGCATCTTTTTAGCCATCGAATGTCTATTGGCATGAGTTCCAAATGAACCTTCATGAATCTCATGCATCAACATGTCTGCTTCGTGTCTATCCACGCATCTGAGCAAGACCATGTCATAATTTCTCTTGTATAACACATTTTCACCGAGGAAGAAATTGCCTGCCAATCTTCTCAATGTCTTTCTATCTTTCCTCGACGCACCAATCGGGTATTCCTGAGTCTGAAGAAAACGCTTGATATCATAATACCAGGGTTTTTCATCTACTACCTCCTCTGCTGTAAACACATGAGCGGGCCTATCCAGCTGTCGAACCGTAATTTGGGGTATATCATTCCAAGTATTCACTTGGTACATAGAAGCCAGAGTTGCCAGAGCATCCGCCATTTGATTTTCATCTCTAGGGATGTTTTGGAATTCAACTTTATTGAAGAAGGGTAATAATCTTCTAGCATAATCTTTGTAAGGGATCAAGTCAGGGTAACGAGTGTCCCATTCTCCTTTAATCTGATTTATCACCAAAGCTGAATCGCCATACACATCTAGAATTTTGATTCTGAGATCAATAGCTTCCTCGAGACCCATGATGCAAGCCTCATATTCTGCCATATTATTAGTGCAATCAAATGTTAACCTTGCAGTAAAAGGAATGTGCGATCCATGAGGAGTGACAATCACATCACCAATTCCTTTACCATAAGCATTCACAGCTCCATCAAATATCATACTCCAACGAGATTCAGGGTCAGGGCCTTCCCCAGGCAATGGTTCATCACAATCTTTCACTTTCAGGAACATCACATCCTTATCAGGGAATTCATATTCTACAGACTGGTGATCTTCCACTGGTTGGTAAGCAAGATAATCTACCAACACACTACTTTTAATAGCCTTTTGAGTGCGGTATTCGATATCATATTCAGATAAAAACATCTGCCAGCGGGCAATTCTCCCAGTAAGAGCGGGCTTTTCAAAAATGTACTTGATTGGATCCATTTTGGAGATCAACCAAGTGGTGTGATTCAACATATACTGCCGCAAACGCTTTGCTGCCCAGGCCAAAGCAAAACATGTTTTTTCCAGCATGGAATACCGCGACTCACAATCAGTGAATTTTTTGCTGAGATAATAAATGGCGAACTCTTTCTTCCCTATTTCATCTTGTTGTCCCAGAATACAACCCATGGATTTATCTAACATTGTTAGATACATAATCAATGGTATTCCTTCTACGGGAGGGAGCAAGATAGGAGGTTCAAGCAGATATTCTTTAATACTCTCAAATTCCCTTTGGCAGTCATCCGTCCACACACAACCTTGATCTTTCTTTAACAACTTAAAGATCGGTTCACATGTTGCAGTCATGTGGGAAATGAATCTGGAAATATAATTCAAACGCCCGAGGAAACCTCTGACTTGCTTTTCAGTTCTTGGTGCTGTCATTTCTTGAATTGCTTTGAATTTATTAGGGTCAACTTAAATTCCTTGCTGGATAACAATGAAACCCAACAACTTCCCTGATCGAACTACAAAGGTGCATTTATTTGGATTCAAACGGAGACAATGCTTCCTCAAACGCTGAAACAGCTTCAACAAATCTTCTATATGCCCTGCTTCAGTCTGGGATTTGGAGATCATATCATCAACATATACTTCGATTTACTTATGCATTAGATCATGGAATAGGGTTGCCATGGCCCTATGGTACGTTGCACCAGCGTTCTTCAACTGAAGGGCATCACTCTGTAACAGAATGTTCCCTAGGGTGTGATAAACGTTGTTTTTTCCATGTCCTCTGGAGCCATTCTTATTTGATTATACCTGGAAAATCTGTCCATGAACGAGAATACTTTGAATTTTGTTGTTCTATCCACTAACATGTCGACGTGAGGTAATGGGAAATCATCTTTTGGACTAGATTTATTTAGATCTCTGTAATCTACGCACATGCGGACTTTTCTGTCTTTTTCGGTACTGGTACAATATTGGCAATCCATTGAGGATACACTGCTTTCACAAGAAAACCAACATTAATCTGCTTTAGAACCTCCTCTTTGATCTTTACTTCCATATCTGGGTGAGTTCTTCTCAACTTTTGTTTAATTGGCGAACACTCCGACTTCTACGGCAAACGGTGCTCGACAATATCTGTATCTAGACCAGGCATATCTTGGTAAGACCAAGAAAAAATATCCACATACTCTTTCAACAACTCAATCAACCTTCTCTTCAAATCGGGATGCAACGATGCTCCAATCTTGACTTCCTTCAGATCTTCTTCTGAACCTAAATTGATCACTTCCAAAGGCTCTTTATATGGCTGAATGGTATTTTCCTCGTGCTCAAGCAACCATGAGACCTCTTCTGGAATCTCATCATAATCTTCTTCTTCATCCCCAAACACAGGACATTCAAAGTTGGGAGAGGGTGCAGGGTCACTGTGTCCAACGGGTTTTTTAATTAATCTGCACATATGATTTATAATTGCTTTTAGAAACTGACACATATAACAAGTGATCATGCAGATTGAATTTCAGTTATTATTTATTTTGAAAGGGTTTTTTTTATTACCATTTTCCAAGAAAAAGTATAAAATCAAGAAATAATTCGGGAAGCAAAGACAACTTTTATTATTGATCTTATAAGTCACAGCAAACAGATAAGCCCTACAACATTAATACTTCCACCTTGGGCAGAGTGAAATCCTTTCAAGAAAAAAATATTAATCAAATCAAATTACTTTGAAACATGTATGCAAGAGGGAACATCAATGGTGACCAATTCTAAATCCTGACTTCATGCGTCACATAATTCGGCATTTCCTGCTCTGCTTCATCCTCCTCAACAACATTAATTCCAGAATCAGTTGGATGGAGGTAACCTCCACTGCGGAAAACATCATGATAGCTGCCCATAGTAGACTTTGACTTCAAACCTTCACCTCTACCATTCTTCAAAGAGAAACCCAAGCCAGTTCTATTCTTGTTCACGGGTGGATCCACAATTCATCCCCAAACTGCATTAGGACTATTGCGCACAACCTGCTATGCGTCCTTCAGCGAGACCATGGAATTCTCATTTTCCCTTATGTTGTAAATAGACAGGGCTTGGAACTCGATTCCAACAGCAGCTTCATCCGCTTCTACAATACTGAAGGAGGACAAATGAGATATCAACAATGCCTGCTCCCCATTTATGATCACTACCTTACCTTCACGCACAAACTTTAGCTTATGATGTAAAGTTGAAGTGACAACCCCTGCTTCATATATCCACGACCGTCCTAGCAAACAACTATAAGCGGGAATAATGTCTATGACCTGGAATTTTATCTGGAAAAAATGTTGTCCTATATAGATGGGTAAGTCCACTTCACCGATGACAGATTTCCTCGACCCATCAAATGCTTTCACAATGATGCCACTCGGGCGCATAGGTGTTCCTTGGTATTTCAAATTCATGAGAGTAATCCTTGGTATAACATTCAACGCGGATCCATTATCAATTAGCACATTGGATAGCGAATCATTATTGCAGTTTATAGAGATGTGGAGGGTCAGGTTCTGATTCCTCCCTTCATCTGGTAATTCATCATCGCAGAAACTCAAATTATAACATGACGTCATGTTTCCAATTACGCTGCTGAATTGATCTATTGGCATGTCACTCTCCATAAAAGCGTGGTCCAGTACCCTCATCAAGGATTCTCTATGAGCAGAGGAATTCATTAATAAAGCTAAGATAGATATCTTTGAAGGAGTCTGCAGTAGCTGATCTACAATTCTGTAGTCGCTCATCTTAATTATCTTCAAAATATCATCCACTTCTTTATCTAGTGTAGCTCCACTAGTCTCTCCTATAGCCTTCTTAGGTTCATCATTCTCAGCAATTTTATTTCCAGCAGCAACATCTCTCCGAACAACCGGCGCAAAAACACGACCGCTACGGATCACCCTGCTATTTTCAGCTATATTCCCAACATCGGGCATTGGCTGGATGGGAATTTCCACCCCATCTTCCAAGATTGTAGCGTTGTATTTGTAAGGAATAACCTTATCTAATTTATAGGGGATAGGACCTGGTAAACTAATCACCAATGGGTTGACAACTGGCTTGCTATGGTACTCCACTTCAAAATGAGCGGGTGCACCAAAACAAGGCACAATGACGTTTACCCCTTCTTCAACATAATCAGTCATCAAAAAGTCATTTATGGAAAATAAATCTTCATCTGAAGAGAAATACTCATCTGCGAAGGCATACTCTTCCTCTGACTCTTCTTCCGTTAAACAAACTTCAACCATATCATCCTCATGATAATCATCCCTCTGACCTGTGATCTTGATAGTTCCATTGTCTAATAGCAACTGAACACCCTTCTTCATGATTGAACATCCTCTGGGATCTCGACAGCAAACTAGGCAAGATCCATATTGGTGTTCCACCTGACCAGCCGTATGGCAGAAGGTAGCATGCAACTATACGAGATCCTCATTCAAATACTCCACATCAAAAATTCTGAATTCTCCAGGACATCCAGAAACCATATTCACTTCCTCTTCATACTCTATCCTAGGCCTGATTATATGGATTAGGCCCTGATCCATCATCTCCTGTAAATCAACCTTTATCTTCTCGCAACCCTATATATTTGTACTACAAATAGCACACCGGAATGGTCATACGTATAATAGCTAAATTCACAGAGGTCTGCGTGCATTTTCACCAAATCTCCTCTAACCAGATTAATGTCAAAAATCTGGAATTCTCCTGGACAACCAGCCACCATATTTACAGCATTTACTCCCCCGTGCTTGGGTAGAGGGTTATCTTTCACATTAGGTCCCATGTCCTTGAAAGATAAAACACCAGACTTTACTAATTTCTGCATCTCATTCTTCAACGGATAACAATTCTCAACACTATGCCCTGGTGCTCCCTGATGAAAAGCACATGTTTGGTCTGCCTTGTAATACCAAGGCAATGATGATGGTATGGCGGGAGGTGGTCGTGTATGGACCAACTTTTTATGAATCAATGCTGGTAGTAGCTCTGTATAGCTCATGGGAATAGGGTCATAACTCTCTCTTCTCTTATTATACCTTTGATTCCCCTGCTGGGACGGTCTCTGATAAGCAACGGTAGTTGGAGCGGTATTCATAACAGGAGTCACTGAGGTGACTTGCTGATGATGCTGATAATTCCTTCTAGGAGCGTTTACCCTCCTCTCTTGCATAACAACATTTGCATCTCTCTCTTTCTTCTTGGTAAACCCATACGATGGCTTCTTCACACCTCGAGATCCTTCACTCTTCGTCAAACAACCCTCTCTTATAGCCTCTTCCAAGTGGATACCCATTCCTACCATCTCAGTAAAGTCACTTGGTGCGCTTGCTACCATTCTCTCGTAGTAGAAAGCACCCAGCGTCTTAAAGAAAATCTTAGTCATCTCCTTATCTTACATGGGAGGAATCACTTGGGCAGCTACCTCGCGCCATCTCTGTGTATACTCTTTGAACGATTCCCTGTCTTTCTGAACCATGGCCCTAAGTTGGTCACGGTCAGGTGCCATGTCCATGTTGTACTTGTATTGTTTGATGAATGCTTCTCCCAAATCATTAAAAGTATGGATATTAACGCTGTCCAAACTCATATACCATTTCAACGCAACACCAGTTAAACTATCCTGAAAAAAGTGAATCAGCAGACGCTGATCATCAGTATGGGTAGACATTCTTCTCACGTACATCACCAGGTGAGCACGAGGGCAAGTTTTTCCCTTATACTTCTCAAATTTCGGGACCTTGAACTTAGCAGGTATCTTAACATTCTGGACCAAACATAGCTCATTCACGTTCTGCCCAAATAGCTCTTTTCCCCTAAGGGCCTTCATCTCTCTTTGCATCTTATCAAACTGCTCTTGAAAATCATCCATTCTGTCAGAAAGACCCAATTCTTCACTCGGTGGAGGGAAAGGATGACACACATCCTCATTAATAAATGGAACCATATTCACCGAAGGAGGTGCAGCAGGAACAACATGCACCACAGGAGGTGTTGGAGTAACAATAGTCTGAACCACTGGAGTATCTTGAGGACCAAGGTTGAAACCTTCAGGTGCAAAATTCTCTGGCATTCCCCATGCATATCCTTGAGGCATGCGATTCTGAACAATAGCCAGAGTAGAAGATACAGGAACAGTCAGAACTTTAGTATTTTCCCTTGTTGGTTGAGGTTGAACACTCAGTGGCTGATTCTGAGCAGCCACCAGAGCTTCCATCAGAGTAGTCAGATTAGCCATGTCGGCCTTCAAAGTAGAAACTTCTTCACCCAGCTCGTGATTCTCCTGTTCTAAGTTGTCCATCTTCTTTTTAAAATTAGCCCAAGTGTTGTAGTGATGAGTCAGCTTGCTGAACGAAGTAAAGAAGCTTGGTAAGACACCTGGATATGCATAATAAATGCAAGAAATATATGCAATATGATGCATGATATGCAATGCATATGATTATTTTTGCTTCATTATATAATATTTCAAGGGATTTAAGGTTTATAGACATATTGCAAACATCAAAGTAATAAAGCTTTTGAAATACTGAAAAAGTTTATTATAATAACTCCAAAATGGATTACAAGTTTCAATGATCTCAAGTACAAGAGGAAAATACAATCTAAAATCCTGAGAAAAAGAACTGATGGAGATTACTCTATGCGCTGGCGCTTCCCCGTGAGCCTGGCAATCTGAGCCTTCAACCTCTGGTTTTCTTCCATATGTCTGATGGCAATCTCCTTCCATTCATCTGAATCAAGAAGCAAGTGATCAACACTTGATTGAGTCTTAGGATAAAATAAATCCCCTTGCCTCTCCATAGACTCCACCGCTTGACTCTCAAGAATCTCAATCAAGTCATCTTTCTCCTTCAAGTCTGCTCTGTAGGAACTCTCTAAAGTTTGGAACTTGTTCTTCCAAGCATCCCTTTCCCGCTGCATCCTAACCAAAGCAAGTTGCAGCTCTTCTAGATCATCTAATAAGGGAGGAGTGGTCTTCACAAATAGATCAGGCATGGGTGTCTCCCGGGTATATGGCATCTTTAACTGAATGGCTCTCAATCGGATCCATTAAAGATATGGCTCCAAAGAAACAACACCCCTAGGTCCCAAATCCTTCCTACTCTTCTTATGAATGTGACACCAGGCCTTTGCAATCTTCTCCCTAGCTTCCTATGGTCTTCCCCTTCCTTCAAAAAGAAACTACTCAAATGAATACTATTCGGTTTATCCCTCATCGGATAACCAAGCTGTCGTCGTGCAAGAACAGGGTTATAGTTAATTCCTCCCTTTGTACCAATAAAAGGTACATTGGGGAAACTACCACAACTATCAATAATCTCTATATCCTGGTAAGCTCGATGATACCAATCAATATCCGAGTGAGTAAGTGCCATGATCTTAGGAGCCCAACGGGGTTCCTTCTTGACATCCCAAAAAGCATCAGACTGAGGCATATGAGAGATGAACCACCGGTACAACAGAGGCATGCAACAGATAATCATTCCCCCATGATAAGAATTCCGAAGATGAATAGAGGAATAAGCATCACCCAACAGTGTAGGAACTGGGTTTCCAATCATGAAAATCCTGATAGCGTTAATGTCAACAAACTTGTCCACATTAGTAAATAAGAACAACCCGTAAGCAAGTAGATCAAAGATGGCCTCAAAAGCAACTGTACTCTTCACTATGGAAAAGTAACGAGCTTTCTCCAATAAGAACTGAGCTGGTAATCCTCTAATCTCTCCTTTAGTAGTCATATGGGCTTCAACCTTAGACTTTCCCAGGTGAATCAAAGCAGCAATCTCATGTGGTTTTGGCTCACCCTCTAAACCAGTAAAAGGAACACGACCGATAACAGTTAAATCCAATAGATAAGAATATTCCTTCAGTGTAGGCATCAACTGATAGTCGGGAAAAGTAAAGCAATGATACATCGGATCATAGAACTGGACCACGGTTGAGAGAATACCCTCCTTCATCTTCAGCTTCATGAGAGGAATAATGGACCCATACTTCTTCTGAAAGTCTGCAGAACACTCGATCTCGGGAATTAGACTGATCAACTCATCTATCTTGGGATCCTTGAAACTGTATTTTCCAGTCTTTCTCTTTCCAGAATCCATGGTTAAAAGTACCTGAGATATCCACAAATAGTCAACCTTTAAATCCCTTGAAATATGGTTTTTGTCAAAAGATTCTTATGAGTGCATGGATGCATGATGCAACAATCACACACAAGATCACACATATAGGATTCATAGGTTCGACGTCACGAGAACGAGGTCGAAGGTACTACCCATAAGGTATTGGTCTAAAAGTTATCACCTTCTGAACAAGGTTCTAGAGGTTCCCAGAGTCTACATCCTTCCTTCGGATATTACCAACTTCCCGATTAACTCGGTAATTAATAATATTCTCAAGAAAGACTCGTCCGAGCATAGTATCGCGTGATAACTATTTCCGGATTACTCCGTCATAGCTTTCGCACTACACTTAAAAGGAGAAGATGGGTTTGGTATTCTACGGTCCTCAGTTTCAGTAGGCTCCCAGGTCAAAAGCAGTACATCTTCTCGATTACTCGATAAACGACACTACAGTCAAAGGGGCCTCCACTGAGTGGGGGATCTCATGCCTCCTTTTTTGGGATTACTCCCTCAAAGTTAACATGACTATACCGCCCTTCCTATCTTAAAGTTTTCCCAAGTCCGGGTATAGGACTTATGAGTAATCACCAAGCACCCTGAAAACCAGGAAAATCCAGACAAACATATATACAACATATAATCACAAAAACATCAATAACACATATACAGATATAAACAAAGATAGGCTCAACCCACTTAGGGATAGACCAGCAAGAGGTTAATCTTTCCCCAGTGAAGTCTCCATTTTTCTGTAGCGGTAGAAATGTTCAAGACTAAGCCATTGGATTGACTAGACTTCATACAAATCAAAATAAAAATTTCCACCGCGCTTTATTGTTTCCAAAGGAATGGGAAAAGAGGGAATAACCCAAAAAAAGGGGGAAAGATTCAAGGTAAGGGGGTTGGTTATGCAAAGGGAAGGTATTAGCACCCTAAACATCTACGGTACTCCGCAGGAACCTCTTTGTAAAATCTGTATATTTTGGCTATAAAAATTGTTGTATATAAAATGGATGGTGGAGGTTAGAAAAGAAATATATTTTTTAGGATTTTTGCACCCGCCGCGGTTGCGAACCTTTAGTGCCTACGTACCATCTTTCGTGCAATAGGGGATCAGGGTACACGTAGTTCCTCTTTTGAAAATTTGAAACACAAATGTGTTGGTCAATTTTATGAGATAAAACATCATCGTCATTGTCCGTGTGGAAAACATACCTACTACCCACAATCATGAGAAAGGAGAATTTGCATCATCTCAAAGTGGAGGATATGGCTTGGATTTTGAAATCAACAATGCCTCACTCAACACCCAAGTGGAAAATATCTCTCTTTACTATATATTGTAGAAGTATAGTTGTTTGCATCACTACAAGGATTGACAAGAGTTTAATCTTTTGAGAAAAGTTTAAAGTAAAAACCAAAGTGGCAAAATGGTTTGAATGAGATTGATTGACTTTTAGTCTTCTCACAAAAAATGTCAAGGTATTATTAAATTGATTGAAGTTTATTTATGAAAAGGTTTTTGTAAAGGCATGGACCTAAGTCCAAGTTTATTATGAAAATAGTTTAAGTTTCAAAACAAGAAGAGTTTTCAAACGGAGGAAGAAGATTTTTGAAATTAAAGAAGATGGGAGGAGAAGAAGGGACTATCCTAAAGCATAAGGTAAAAGCTAGGGATAAAAACCATCTAACGAACATGAAGCCAATACTTGACATTATGAGCCAAGATAGAATTCTCATTCCTTGGATTGAAACCAATCAAGCAAAAAAAAATACTAGACCTCTTGAGAGAATCAAACTTCAAGTGTATTAAGTCTTCATAAAAATTAGGCAGAGTAACGGCTGTATGCGGGTGAATTCCATATTACAAACAAAGGGTTTAATCACAATAATCTACACACAAAACAAACAAACAACCTAATGTCTTGAGGTAAACCTCAAGAGCTCCAGAAAAAATAATCAGATACGATCACAAGGTTTCCAAGATAGGCCAAGGTTTATAATCCTAAGTCCAAGAAAAAGTCCCATGCTCCATAATGCCAAGGATAGTAACCAAATAGTCCAAGTACCATTAAAGTTTTTTTTAGGGTTTATGTTTATTATTAAGTATCTTAAGAAGGGAAAAGAAAAGCTCAAGTGAGCAAAATAAAAATGACAAGAAAATAAATGCTCAAGTGAGCAAAGATGAAAATGGCATGAAATGTAAATGCTAAAAGTAAATAGTACATAAAGCATAAAAAAGAATAAAACCATAAGGTAATACAAGTCAGTAATTAGTGGTTAGTTGGATGACCATCTTGAAACTTGCATTTGGAACTCATTAGAGGATTGGTAGAACCAAAGCCTCCACACAACAAGTTGCATTTGCTTTTCTTCAAGTATATCATCCATTTGGAATTCTCATAAGTACCATTTAATGATCAATGATGTTTAAGTGATCCGCGATGACCAAAGGTGTTGTAGATTCATTAGAGGATTGGTAGAACCAAAGCCTCCACACAATGAATCTCAAGGTTATTGGATCAAAGAGATCAAATTAACATACTTGGGCTTGCAATCATAAGTTTGGGCCACGAATGATCATTTATTCGAATCGGGACAAAATTTAGCGCTATGTTAAGGAATCGTAAGTGGACTTATATAGAAGTCGCACCTATTTTGAGGCCGGTTAATAGCAATTTATGCACCATTTGTTTTGAGACATGATATAGAGATCATGCTCCAATAACACCTAGTGCAATAAGAAGGGGATGAGATGAAGATGGATGGGAAAAAATATACAAACCACATTTGAATTAAATTTTAATCAAACTATTATTAAAATCATTCATCCATTTTTGTGGAGTTAAACTCAACACCATGGATCCAATGATGTTAACAAAGTTCATGATCCAAAATCTAACCCAAGATTAGCCAGAAAATAATCATAAAATAATATCATATTTAATATATACATTAAAAGGGTTTAAAAAAGGTTTAAAAAATCAAAATAGAGGAGAAAAATATCAACTATGTTCAAATTAATCAAGAAAGAAAAAGTAAGGCCATAGAAAAATCAGAAAATGGATCCAAATATTTTTATAAAATTTTTGGTAATTTTTAAAAGTCAGAAACTATTTTTAAACTATTTAAAATTGCTCAAACAAAAAAAAATAGGTCAAAAATAGTAAACCTCATTAAAAAATTCCATAAAATTTTCAGAAAGTAAAAAATATGCAAAATAATATTTATGACTTTTTTCAGAATTAAAAATGTCAGAAAGTATTTTTTAAGTAATTAAAAGAAAGCAAATAATTCAAAAAATACAAAAAATATCCAATGTAAAAATAAAAATGTGAAAAAATAGTCATGAGATCAGAAATAATTCAAAGTATTTTTGTGAATTTTTTCATAATTTTTGGATAAAAAATAAAAGACTTATGAATTTTTGAAAATTTAATCAATAAAAATATAAAATAAGAAAATAAAATAAAACCAAAAAGATGTGGACCACCATATCATAGTCAAAACACGTTGGTAAGCTAATCCAGTGGACCAGACGCGCTGTGCTTGATATGAACCTTAGTGAGATACGCATAGGATCAGAAAAAGGGCAACCAATGAAATTAAAACGTTTGGCACACTATCATTGGCTGAGACGAGACATGTCATCGTCTTCAACCTCCAGACACCCTGCAATAGGGATTTTGTGAGATCCTTCAAATGGAAAAATTAGGATCCCAGGCTAGTATCATTGAACTCGTCTCTTCAAGACGATTCTAACACCACCATCGCGCCAAATTTATATAAGGTATGGAGAGAGATATGAATCAAAAACTCAGAAAATAGCGAGCACCTTCAATTTGAGATTTCTCTCTCAATTCTCAATGGATTTAAAAATTGTAAGCAACATTGGAATCAGGAGAAGGAGTAGAATCGATTAGTGCTTGATTTGGATCCAAATGGTGGAGAATTCTACCTTTTCGAAGTTCAAGGAAGAAGCTCTGAAATTGGACTTCTGTAGCTTGAATTATGGCTCATTTTAATTGGTTTAAGTGCTGGAGAGTTTATATGATGCTCAAGGATGATGAATGTGCAAAGAATTTTGGAAAAGGGAGCTTAAATCTCAGAAACTGAATTCAAAAAAGATGGGTTCGTGTGAAGATTTGGCAGGGTGTTTTTGGCTCTCAAAGCTTGAAGAAATTAATGGGGGATGTCCCTCTATTTATAGGGAAGTGAATGGGAATGAAAATTGGAAGAAACGAGGAAGTTTGGAGGGAAATTGAGTGAAGGTCGAGCACGAGTGAAGTGTGACTCCAATTCCATCAAAACTCAACCAAATCTTGCATTTTGGGGTGCTAATCACTTCTGGAAAGTTTGCTAATCAAGTTTAAATCAAAAATGCGCATAAATCTTGTGTTTAGAAGTCACATTATGGATTTCAAAATTCTGACTTTGTGGAAAATTCAGTTTCAAGTTACCAAATTCAAATCCATGGCATTTCCAACTTAAGGGGTATTAGGGCATGATTCTTGATACTTTAGAAAGATGAGGTTACAAGCTTTGCAATGGAAAAAGAATAGGGTTAAATGGATGCTTGAGCTGAAAGTTGCATTGGGTCAGAGTTGAAGAAAAAGGGTTGACTTTCCATACTTAGAAATATTTCAAATTCTTCTTCAAAAATGACCTATAATATTTTGCATCCAAACATGGCCTTCCACTTAGAATTTGCTCTTGACCAAAAAAGACGGAATGAAGTAGATCTCTTGAGTGACATTTTGAAACTTGAACAGCTAAAAATATCCAAAAATTGAGCAAGTTATGACTTGTTGAAGTTGGCCAAAAATCATGAAATAACCTATAATCTTTTGCATATTTAAGGCAACCTCCATCCATTTTCTCACTTTGCACATAAAAGAAGGCATAAAGTTCACATCTTCAAGATCATTATGGAAAAATAATGGACTCAAGGTGATGAAAATTGACCAAGTTATGATCAATTGAAGTCACTTATGTAAAATTGTGGATTCATCTGGATGACTTGTAATCTTTCTTCTTCACCAAGTTTCTTCCACAAGAAAACTCTTTGGAACTTTTGAAGTGATTTGTTGATAACCCTTTGAAGAGAAGGATATATTTGGAATCACTCAAAAATACCAAAAGGTGAGCAAGATATGCTCCTTTGAAGTTCAAAACCCTAGCTTCTAGATCAAGAGAATGCCTTGAGGAACTTTGACAAGTTTGAACAAACTTATTGTACCAATATTCTTGATTTGTGAATAGAAGTTGTTGAGTATGATAATGAGGACTCATAGGCACCAAAACAACTTCCATATCTTGAAATTTGAGAGAAGTATGCTCTTGTGACCAATAGGAACAAAGCCTTGTCCAAACATAGCAGCTTCTCCAATCAACCCCTTATACTTTTAAGTCAAATCTAATAAACTTGAAATGTGATGAGCCAAAGCAAACTTGCCATGCCAATTCTTACAAAACCAATCCAATTATGAGGTTTTAACTTCTCAAGCTATATTGACTAGGACATGGAAATAAACTCATGAACCCATGGAGTAACTTGTTAAATCTCATTGCCCTTCACCTACATGGATAACAAGCAAGACAAACCAACATTGCATTTTATTAGTTAAATGAAGAAAACAAAAAAATATTCATGATCATAAGAGGAACATAAGTCAAGTTTCTTGGTAATCCCTCAAAAGGAGAAAAACTAAATGTTGGGAGGGGAACCAAGAATCCTAGTGTGATCTTGTTGTGAGCAATCGATTTGCACTGCTTAAAAATTAGGATTTTTGCTTCTGTTTCAGTAAGCAATAGATTGAAACAGAAGAGCAATCAATTGCACTGCTTAAAAACGTGGTTTTTGGCCTCTGGAACAGGGTGCAATCGATTTGCATGTTAGTGTAATCGATTGCTCACTGTTTGACAATATTTTTGAAAACTTGAAAACTCCATAACTTTTGAACCGTAACTCCATTTGATGTACCGTTCGAAGCGTTGGAAGGCTATTGCGATGAACTATATTTTTAAGGAGAAAAATGAAGGATAAGAAGTATAATTATAGTACCCAATTTAGGATAGAGTTAGCTTTCCCGCGTTGAATCACCATGATGTTTTGTGGTGATGAAGTTTGATTATGACATGACGATCTTATGATAATGCTTGGTTTATAATAATAATATCAATGATAATGATGATGTAGTATTATAGTATAACAATTTGTAGAATTTTTGTAATTAGAATTAAGCATTTAGATAAGTAATTAACCAATATAGTAGAGAATTGTCCGAATAATTGTGGGCAATATTATGTTGTAGGCCTATGGCCAATGTCGAATATGTTGTTGTTTATATGTTTTGATTGATAAGTTGATTAATTTGTAGGCTTATGCCAACGTTTTCAAATACATTGTTTTTGTTGAATATGTTGTGATTGATAAGTTGATTAAGTTGTAGGCCTATAGCCAGTGTTGAAGCGACGATGAGTACCTCTAATTATTGGTATAGTGACGATATAGGGTTATGCCTTTGTGACGGTGATTGTTGTTGTTGTATGTGATTGTTGCATTCATTGAGTCACATGCATTTTCACTATTAAGTTGGCCTGGATTGGCACCATGTTGGCTTGGATTGGAAAATATTAAGTTGAAGGCTTATGCCTTGTTGATGCCTCTATTTATTGGCAAATATTTTTAAGTTGGGAGTTCTGCTCCAATGGTACCACATGCATGTGCATTATAATTGAGTCGCATTTGATGTTGCATCGTGAGTCGTGGTGAAGATATATTTGTTGTTGCTTTATGTTGTTGACTTGTTGTGACAGGTATCACCTAAAGATTGTGAATTAGTTGTTATGTCGTGTTGATGTTTTGTTGAGATTAAAGATGTTTGAAAGTTGTCAAGTGGTGATTTTATATGAGATGATTCTGATATATTAATTATCATACATTCAATTATATAGTTTGATATCTTACCCCTTCTGTTTGAATGTTGCCCTCTGTTGGTAACGTACAGGTAATCAAGAAGGATAGTTGTTACCTCATTAGTCCGAGTCGGTGTTGTTGCTCTGATACGTAGCACTCGGGGGAGATGAACGCTTGATGTTTAATTGTTGATTATTATTTCTGTTGCTGAATCTTTAAGTTGTTTAAATGAAGTAACTATTGTCTTGAAGTTATTTTAGTTGAATAAAGATGTTAAGTGAATTGAAGTTGAATATGTATATTCTGTTGCTTATCAATAAAGTTGTTTGATTTTAAAGAATAAATCGAGTTGTTATCGGTTCATCCGAGCTAAGTGTTATGTATCTATTTTATATGCGATTAACTGAAGTTTGTTTTTGAGTTGAAAATGTAGCATCCTATTTATGTGGAACCTTGATTTTATTATTATCCGCCCGGTAGAAATGGGGTGTTACAAAAGGCCCTACTCTAGATGAATTCATGAATGGTAGAGAGTAATTGGGAATAGATAAGAATAGATGAGAATAGGTCAATTGGAGGGTGAAGTTGGAATTTCATAAATCACACATTGCATGAAGATGTTGAGAGTACAATAGTAGAGTGGCGGTAGCAGCATATTAGAAGGTGAGGATGGGACATGTTGAAAAAGTTGGTACTGACAACATTCTTTTTTCCCTCATTTAAAAGGCGGTGGAAATGATGATGATATTTAATATTCAAATATTTTCACATTATCTTCCTTCGTAGTAATCTCCTTGAGTCAGAGGCTTTTGATGGAATATGGTGAAGCTTGATCGGAATCCAGAGTTACTACCTTTCTTCACTTCTAACTACTTGAATCAGAGGCTTCCGATAAAATTATATGAAGCTTGATCAGAGTAAGTCTTTAGTGCTTGAGAAATGTCGAGTCTTCAAATTCATGAGATATCATAGTCGGTCTAGATAATCTTCTTTTAGTAGATAACTTGGTACTTATAGAAGCAAATTTGGCATTGTAAACACTTCTTTGTTTTTCTTCATCAGTTCAGAGGGCCTTTGATTGCCCAGAGTCTTAGAGATGTTTTTTTTCAGAGTCCAGAACTTCACTTGTCCAGAGTCCACAATTTGCATGCTTAGAGTCCAAACCTTATACTTTAAATCTGCAAACTTAAATAAACTGTTAGAAGACAAAATTGTTCTCCATATAATTGTACTTGTTATCATCAAAACTCCAAAGATTAGTTGACGAACCAAACTTGTTCCAACAACAACATTTCCTCAATTATTGATGTATTAATTGAGGCTTTACTTTATTTGATACTCTCATCAGTGTCAATGTATCTGTATGATTTCCCCTCCCAAATAATCGAGATACCCTCATTGTATTCGTATGATTTCCCATTACCGAAAATCGAGATATCCTTATTGTATCCGTATGATTATCAGAAATCTAGATACCCACATTGTATTTGTATGACTTTCCCTTACCATAAATCTAGATACCTTCATTGAACATACTCCTTCAGGTTTGGAACTTATTCACAAATCTAATTACGAGCCCGCTTGTTTGAATTTAGCATATTGCGTACAGTTGCTATTTATGACCCTTACAATTGAGATTTAGTTATGGTTGTGCACAGTTGTTTAACACGAGATTTAGTTACTTTGGCCATGGAATATAACCTTTAACAATTCATGTAACAAGAATAATCATCACATACAATCATATGTTCTCCTTCATCTCAAGTTAGCCCTTCAAAATGGCTTCCCGGAGATTTTGACCTCATTTGGTTCTGAGTTACGAAACTTGACATACAAAGTGCATTATGGTCATGTAAATATGAGTCAAAAGTCTTGAGACATTTCATGCACAACACGATATCTAGCCCACAAATGGTTAAAACAAATAGATTTAGCTCAAATAAATGATCTTGCATTAATAAGGGTGTCCCCACACATTTCTGATGACACACTAAGTGTTGACCATTGCCCATATATACTTTAAATCTCGACTCCACAGTAAGGTCCAATTTCTTAACTAGGCCCTCTTGTAAAAAATTATTATTACTCCATGTGTCTATTAACACCTTGATTGTCTCAACGTGGTGTTTGGCTAAAATGTAATAAAGGGTTAACTTGATTGGTCAAGGTATGTAAACTTACCTCTAGTGATTCCCCATATAGTTCCTCCTTTGTGGTGTATGGGTTGGGCTCCGTGGGGTCTCATCTTCCTCTCCCTTTCATATCTACACATGATCATCACATAATTTTTGCAGCGATTGTTGGCGTGAAATTTCTTGCCGCAAATTAAGAACACACCTTTGTCACACCGTTTTCTCCATTTGGTGGGAAAAAGTCGTTTAATGGGCAATCGAGGGTTGCTAGGAGAAACAAATTTCAAAGTTATTGGACTGGTGGTCGCCGAAAACAATGCTTTATTGTCTAGAGCAAGTAGTGGTCGTGGTTGATTTTCACTGTTACGAGCACCTTCACGACAGAAACGACCATAAATATCTTCATTGTGATCCTCGTAAAGTTGTGTGCATGTCATCGCATCCTCAAGTTCATTGGTGGGGAATTTCTGGTTTAAACCCCATATAAAGAAGTTCAAGAACATATCGTAATTAATGTTGTTTCCCCTGTTCAATCTCCTTGAATCCGAAGAGTTAGATTGGCAAGTTTGTCTTTCGCGACTCGAGGGTAAAAGGAGATTGGACACTAGAGTGCCCTTAAATTTGCACTCGTCACAGCGATGGATGTGGGAATGGGCTTAGAGATGCCATTTGGAGATGGGCTTAAGGATGCCATCTGGAGGGGTGACAGAATCTTGTCGGGGATGGGCTTAAAGATGCCATCTGGAATGAGTATCAGAAAGGTGTCCATGTTTTGGACCATCTCTGAACTGGGGGTCTGAATAAGCGATAGATTGACATCCGTATCTGGAGGCATCCGTAAACTGTTTTCAAAAGTTGAGAAGAGTCTGAACAAGCGATAAATTAACATCCATTGTTGGGAGGAATCCGTAAACTGTTTTCAGAAGTCTTGAAGTTGAATAAGCAATAGAGCAGCATCCGTTGTTGGGAAGCGTCCGTAAAACTGTTTTCAAGAGTTTGCATCTGAACAAGTGATAGATTAACATCTGTTGTTGGGAAGAATCCATAAACCGTTTTCAGAAGTCTTGAGAAGAATCTGAACAAGCGATAGGTTAACATCCGTTACTGGAGAACCCGTGAACTGTTTTCAGAAGTCTTGAAGTTGAATAAGCAATAGAGCAGCATCCGTTGTTGGGAAGCGTTCGTAAACTGTTTTCAAAAATTTGCATCTGAACAAGTGATAGATTAACATCCGTTGTTGGGAAGAATCCATAAACTGTTTTCAGAAGTCTGGAGAAGAATCTAAACAAGCGATAGGTTAACATCCGTTACTGGAGAATCCGTGAACTGTTTTCAGAAGTCTTGAAGTTGAATAAGCAATAGAGCAGCATCCGTTGTTGGGAAGCGTCCGTAAACTGTTTTCAAAATTTTGCATCTGAACAAGTGATAGATTAACATCCGTTGTTGGGAAGAATCCATAAACTGTTTTCAGAAGTCTGGAGAAGAATCTGAACAAGCGATAGGTTAACATCCGTTACTGGAGAACCCGTGAACTGTTTTCAGAAATTGCATCTGAACAAGTGATAGATTAACATCCGTTGTTGGGAAGAATCCATAAACTGTTTTCAGAAGTCTTGAAGGTGGGGGAGGAACCGGTGTAGGGTTTCCTGATGATGAGTTCGTGTAAAACTGCATCTGAATGCATCTGGAATAAGCATCAGAACGTTGCCATGTCTGGGTCACATCTGAACTATTTCTAGAAAAAATCCCGGAAGACAGTGATTTTTGTATGTCGACTGATCTTACCTGAAACGGTAAAGAGTTAGTTATATGCAATGTCACGATGCATGATGCAATGTATGTTATATGATGTGAATGTAAATGAATGTGCATGTAAGCTGGAGAGCTGTCTTGCGGAGGATAAATGAATCCTAGATGGCTGAAGATAAAAGCTTCTTGACTGCTATCGGGAAGAATAATTCTTTGGTTGTTGCTGGGGAATACCAGATCTTCAATCATTGAGGGGCCTCAGGACCACGGCGGGGAATTGGAATTTCCTTGGTGACTTGCAGGGTAAGAGAATTTCTGATGATTTCTACCGGGGAGTTCAGAAGCTGATAGGCTCATGATGGAAAGGTAGGGCTGGGCATCCTCAGCCTGGTGGGAAGTATCTCTGTGGGGAAAAGGTTCACTAGCTTGGTTCAGCTGGGGATACTGAAACTTGACTCTGAGGGGAATTGAGTTCTGACTGAGGGATGCGGACTTCAAATCTGCCCCAGATTTCCTTTGAGAGGGTATCAAGATATCTAACCGTACCTTCAACTTACTAGTAATCATCTTTCTTGATTCATAAGGAAATGATTATGTTCAAATGCATATGCCTATTTAACAAAACATTGGACGTTTCTCAAATAAAACATAAGTGCAAAAGAAAAGAGAAAAGGAACGACGCAAATTTCTGGAAAAGTATTTGTATTAACTTTCTACGAGTATATTTGTACAAAGGAGACAATCATCCTAGTAAGAGGATTTCGTCGTAAATATGAAAAAATTTATACAAAAGAAAGATGGCTATGTGAAATAATTCCATGGATTCCATTCCGCTATAGCCTTCACAACTCTGAATATCTGTCCATTCAATGCTTCGTCTGCCGATGGCTGGATTGATAAGAAGCTTGGAACTGGTTGATGAAGAGATTGTCCTTAAAGTGATCCGACGAGACATAGTCATACGCTTTAATTCCCTAACTTTTGCCTGAATTGCCCTTTCGGGTTTTCGATCCACCGGGAAACCCCTTTTTTCCCAAGCCGCCCTTTCGGGTTTTCAACTTGCCGGGTGTACAGATTTCTTCTTATTTTTATCCCTAACTTTTGCCTGAACCGCCCTTTCGGGTTTTCGGTTCACCGGGATGCCCATTTTTGCCCAAGCCGCCCTTTCGGGTTTTCGACTTGTCGGGTTATTTTATGCGTAGTATCTTTTGACTATGTCTGCGTTCGCAGGGTGCGGCAAATCGTCGCCGTCCATGGTGGTCAGAATCATTGCACCACCAGAAAATATGCTCTTGATCACAAATGGTCCTCCGTACGTAGGAGTCCATTTGCCCCTGGGATCACTTTGCAGCAAGATAATCCGCTTGATTACGAGATCTCCGACTTGATATACCTGACGTCTGACTTTCTTGTTGAAGGCCTTGATCATCCGCTTTTGATACGTCTGACCATGGCATACAGCAGCGAGTCGCTTCTCGTCGATCAAATTGAGTTGATCAAGTCGGGTCTGAATCCAATCGTCTTCATTCAAACCTGCGTCCTTCATAATCCTTAGAGAAGGAATCTGAACTTCCATAGGCAGGACAGCTTCCATGCCATATACCAAAGAAAATGGGGTTGCCCCGGTTGAAGTACGTGCCGTCGTACGGTATCCATGCAGAGAAAACGGTAACATCTCATGCCAGTCTTTGTAAGTGACTGTCATTTTCTGAATGATCTTCTTAATGTTTTTGTTCGCAGCTTCAACAACACCGTTCATCTTCGGCCGATAGGGAGATGAATTGTGATGATAAATCTTGAACTGTTCTCACAAAGCGGTGATCATTGTGTTATTCAGATTTGTACCGTTGTCTGTGATGATCCTGTCTGGAACACCATACCGGTATATGAGATTTTGCTTGATGAAGCGGGCAACCACATTTTTAGTAACAGAGGCGAAGGAAGCTGCTTCGACCCATTTGGTGAAATAGTCAATGGCAACCAGGATGAAACGATGTCTGTTGGATGCCGTGGGTTTGATCTCTCCAATCATGTCGATGCCCCACATCACAAATGGCCAAGGAGCAGTCAGAACGTTGAGAGGAACCAGAGGGATATGAACTTTGTCAGCGTAGACTTGACATTTGTGGCAAGTACGGGAATGTTGATGGCAGTCAGCTTCCATAGTAGACCAGTAATAGCCTGCCCTTAGGATCTTCTTAGCCATTGTATGCCCGCTCAAGTGAGTGCCAAATGTGCCGCTGTGTATCTCAGTCATGATCAACTCTGCTTCAGCTTTGTCTACGCATCGGAGTAATACACAATCATGGCTTCGTTTGTAAAGGATGTCGTTGCTCAGGAAGAATTTGGCAGCAAATTTCCTTAAGAACTTCTTGTCATTTACGGAAGCTCCCTCGGGATAATCTCTAGTCTGGAGATACCTTTTGATTTCATGGAACCAGGGTTGTTCCACTACTTCTTCGATATTAATCTCGTGACAATGTGCGGGTTCATCCATTCGCTCGATGGTGATTTGGGGAGCCTCGTTATCCCAATTGAGTTTAAACATGGAAGACATTGTAGCTAGAGCATCTGCTAGCTGATTCTCTTCTCGCGGGAAATGCTCGAAGGTAATTTGCTCAAAATGAGGCAACAATGTCAAGACATGTTCTTTGTATGGGATCAGATTAGGATGCTTGGTATCCCACTCTCCTTTGATTTGACTGATAACCAAAGCCGAGTCCCCGAATACGATCAAAGATTTGATCCCCAAGACTATAGCAGCCTTGAGACCAAAGATGCAAGCTTCATATTCAGCCATGTTGTTTGTGCAGCTGAAGCAAAGTCGGGCCGTGAAAGGTGTGTGACAACCTTCCGGGGAAATGAGTACCGCACCGATACCGTTTCCAAGTGCATTTGAAGCACCATCAAAGTACAGGGTCCATCGGGATCCCTTTTCGGGTCCGTCATACGGTCCATTACCTTCAATGTTGTCCAAATTCATGATGTCCTCGTCTGGGAAGTCAAATCTCATGGGCTGATAATCTTCGATAGCTTGATGAGCCAGATGGTCAGCTAGTACACTCCCCTTTATAGCTTTTTGAGTGGTGTACTGGATGTCATACTCAGTTAGGATTATTTGCCATCTAGCTATTCTTCCAGATAAAGCAGGCTTCTCGAAGATATACTTGATAGGATCCATTTTGGAAATCAACAGGGTAGTATGAGTCAACATATACTGCCTTAGTCGGCGAGCAACCCATACCAAAGCGCAGCAAGTTTTCTCGAGCAGTGAGTAGCGAGTCTCACAGTCGGTAAACTTTTTGCTAAGGTAATAAATAGCATGCTCTTTTTGACCAGACTCGTCATGCTGGCCCAAAACACACCCCATTGAGTTATCCAAGACGGTCAGATACATGATCAATGGTCTTCCTTCGACGGGTGGCATCCGAATAGGAGGTTCTAGCAAATACTCCTTGATCTTATCAAAAGCAGCTTGGCAATCGTCGTTCCATTCGACTACCTGATCTTTCTTTAATAGTTTGAAAATTGGCTCACAGGTAGAAGTCAGATGAGAGATGAACCTGGCAATATAATTCAAGCGCCCCAAGAACCCTCTAACCTCCTTTTCAGTACGGCGAGCAAGCATCTCTTGTATTGCTTTCACTTTTGCTGGATCGACTTCAATGCCTTTGTTGCTTACAATGAATCCTAGAAGTTTACCAGACCTAACTCCAAAAGTGCACTTACTTGGATTCAGCCTGAGTTTGTATTCTTTCAACCTGGCAAATAACTTTTCTAGATGTTCAAAGCGCTCCTCCTCTGTTTGTGACCGAGCTATCATATCGTCTACGTAAACTTCAATCTCATGATGTATCATATCATGAAACAAAGCTACCATGGCGCGTTGATAAGTTTCCCCTGCGTTCTTCAGTCCGAACGACATCACCTTGTAATAGAAAGTACCCCATTGTGTGACAAATGTTGTTTTCTCCATATCCTCGGGGGCCATTTTGATTTGATTGTAGCCCGAGAATCCATCCATGAAGGAAAACACTTTATGCTGAGCTGTATTGTCGATCAAAATGTCAATGTGTGGTAGCGGAAAATCATCTTTGGGGCTGGCCCTATTCAAATCCCGGTAGTCCGCACACATCCTGACTTTGCCATCTTTTTTAGGTACTGGCACGATATTAGCGACCCATTGAGGATAAGATGTAACAGCCAGAAAGCCAGCATCGAATTGTTTCATCACTTCTGCTTTGATCTTTTCAGACATGTCAGGCCTTATTCGACGGACTTTTTGTTTGATCGGTGGACAATCCTCTCTTGTGGGGAGACGGTGAACCACGATGTCTGTGTCTAAACCCGGCATGTCTTCATAAGACCAAGCGAAGATTTCAACGTACTCATTTAACAACTGTATCAGGCGTTCCTTGACACTTGGTTCCAGATTGGCCCCCACTTGCACCTCCTTCCGGTCTTCCTCGGTTCCTAAGTTGACAGTTTCCAATGACTCTTCGTGAGGTAAGATGGCCATTTCCTCTTGCTGTAGAAGTCTGGCTAGTTCTCCTGGTACTTCACAACCTTCGCCATCTTCATACTCGGCTTGATTGACCAGATCTTCAGAGTTATTGAAGGATATAGCAGAATAGTCACCCATGGAATCCATAGTGGATGGGTACCTGCATTTGTGAGTTTGGGTGTGTGTAAGGGATAGCCATCCTTAAACAAAAAATGCAAAAGGAAAGAAAATGAACACAGCAGTTTATCAAATGAAAAACGTCCAATGAATCATTAAACATGGCATATGGATATGAAGATAATCAAAACCCTTACAAATGGACCTACATGCCCCGGGCAAGGCATGAGGTAAAAAAGTAGTGTACGGATTGTTAAAAAGTAATTATTACAGACCAAAGGAAATGTTTGACAGATAAATTACTGATTAATAAAAGTAATGGGGACAAAGTCCTTTGCCTCCCAGTTACATAGTCCTCCTTTGATAGTTGGGTAGATCCACTCTTCAATGTTGTCCTCTTTGTCCTCACCCTCCAAAGCGTTGATCCCGTAAGGAGAAATCTTGATTGGCGCTCTTTCAATCCTTGAACGGCGCATAGCTTTCTGGCCCGCGGAAGTGAACCCTAATCCAAATTTGTCTGTTTTATGTGGAATATCAGGCAACTTCCCCCATTTTGAATTCTTCCCTTCCTTCATTGCGGCCCTCGCGTCTTCCAGAGATGCCATCCTGGCCATCTGCTTTGGTACTTCAGCTACCAACTTTGCTACTGTTATTTCAGGAGGGACTTCTTCGAAATGCTGGAATGGTGTCTCAATGAACTAACCCTCTACCTCCACATATCGGAAGGAGTTCAGGTGGCTGATCATATACTCCTCTTCACCATGGACGGTTATGATCTTTCCCTTGACAGGATACTTCAACATTTGATGTAAGGAAGAGGTGACTGCCCCGGCATTGTGTATCTAAGGCCTACCCAACAAGCAAGAGTATGACGGACGGATGTCCATCACATAGAAAGTAGATTTAAACACCTCAGTGCCTACCTTGATGGGAATATCAACTTCCCCATGGACCATCCTCTTCGAACCATCGAAAGCTCTGACAACAATATCACTCGGCTTCAGCTCTAAACCTTCACAATCTAGTCGGTCCAAAGCTTTCTTAGGAAGTACATTCAGCGAAGAACCCGTGTCGACCAAGACATGTGCGAGAGTAGTTCCTCGACACTCGACTGAAATGTGCAAAGCATCATTGTGGTTTCTACCTTTAGGAGTTAGGTCGGCATCAGAGAATCCTAATCCATTGTCTGCAGTAAGGCTGGCCACGCAATTTTGGAATTAGTCTGCAGAGGTTTCCTGGGGCACATGGGCTGCCTTCAGGAATTTTATCAGAGCCTTGGCGTGTGCTTCCGAGCAAAGTAGTAGTGCCAACATAGAGATCTTCGAGGGGGTTTTCCCCAGTTGTTCTACCACGTCGTAATCACTCCTTTTGATTATCTTCAAGATCTCTTCCATTTCTTTCTTGGAGGTTTCTGGGATGACCAAGGGTTGAGCCCTCGTCCTGACGAGCTCATCTTGGGTTCCCTTACCTTTATCAGCAGCGGTAGGAGGGACAATACTAGGAACAACAACATCTTCAATCAATGGGGTTCTAGCGGAGAGTTTTATTGGTGCAGGAATAACCTTGGCAGCAGATGAGGGTCCAAAGATTGCTCTTGGAGGGGCAATCTCTGGAGAAAATATTCTCCCGCTCCGGGTGATTTTGCTTGTGCCCGCAATGTTTCCAATGCTGGCTTCTTCCTCATCCGAGCTTCCTTCAGTTATTTCAATTTGTTTAATACCATGGTAGTAGACGTCACCGCTGTAGTTCCATGGTATTGACTTCTCAGAAATGTAGGGGACAGGCCCTGACATTGTTATCTTCAAAGGAACAGACTTCGTAGCTGGTGTAATCTTAACAGGCTTTCTGACGGCCTTGGAAAGATTGGAGTGAATGGTTATAATTGAGACATCTTCAGTATGGGTTGGAATAGCAGAAACTTTTTCAAACAAAATTTGTCGACTGTCCATTAGGCCTTGGATGCCTTTCTTCAGTAACGGACAATCAAACGGCAGAGAGTAACAGCAGTAGCAATCTTCTTTACATCCCGGGAAAATCCCGGCCTTTAATAGATTCAACTTGATGGTTAACAACGGAGTTATCAGATCATTGACATCAGCAACATACAAATCTTCTTCAATGGCATTGACGTTTCGGCCGTGCTTCGACATTGGAGCAGATATCACGTTCGGCTTCTCTGGAGCGTCGAACTCCACCTCCTTCGCCTCTATGAGGTCTTGGATTTTATGCTTGAGTGCCCAACAATCGTTGGTGTCGTGCCCGACACTGTCAGAATGGTAGGCACATTTAGCATTAGGATGATAATGCGGAGAGGACGTATTCACATTTTTTGTGCCTCTTTGATAGTGGCGAGATACAGCTTTAACAGATGGGGAAGCACTTGCGCTGGCGTCATATTAATGCGGGTGAACTGCCGTTGTGGCCGTTCCACCCGTTGTTGATTTGGTCTGGACTGGTTATAGCGAGGCTGCTCACTTGAAGGGTTTTGGATCATTACAGCCCCCACAGTTGGCCGGCGTTCAGTCTTCCCTGCTCTTCTCTGAGAGTATACCACAATCGTTTCCTTCTTGAAAGGCTTCTTCTCAACACTCGCAGCGGCACCCTTCTGTATCTTTCCCGACTTGATGCCGGCTTCTATCCTCTCCCCGGTTAAGATCAAATCTGTGAACCCCGCGGAAGAATTATCAATAAGATGGTTGAAGAATGGACCAGACAGGGTCCCCAGGAACATGTCAACCAGCTCGCGGTCAGTGAAAGGAGGTTGCACCCTTCCAGCCAAGTCTCTCCATTTTTGTGCATACTCTTTGAATCCTTCGCTCGTTCCTAGCGACATACCCTGAAGTTGGGTACGCGTAGGAGCAAGGTCAGAATTGTACTGGTATTGTTTATAAAAAGCGGTGGCCAAGTCTTCCCAGTTTCGGATACTGGCCCCATCCAGTTGGTAGAACCACTCAAGTTGAGCCCCAGAAAGGCTGTCCTGAAAGAAGTGAATCCAAAGGTTTTTGTCCGCGGTGTAAGGTTGGATCTTCCTTACATAGGACTTGAGATGCATTTTTGGACAGGACAGCCCGTCATACCTCACAAAAACTGGCACTTTGAACTTTGGGGGAATCACAATTCCGGCAACTAAACCCAAGTCTTCGAAATCCAAACCCGGCCCTCTCTGCAGCTCCATGGCTGCCAACCTGTCTTCTAAACCTTTGTACTTGTCATCAGCCGGAGGGTATTGTTGGTCGGAGTAGTCTTCGTCCTCTTCAGCCTCCTCTTCTTCCATATCGGACTCGGAAGGCACCGCAGCCGCACCCCCTTTATTGGTTCCCTCCTCAGAAGTAGGAGGAAATTCAAGCACTCTTCTGGCTTCTCCTTCAAATCTTCTCCCTAAAGTAGCCACCCCGAGTCTCTTTTTCTTCTTTTTCACTGGGTCTTTATTCCCCAGCAAGGTCTTTAGATCCTCCTGACCCTTAGCCAAGGTCATCAGGAGTTGTTGAAACTGTGCATTTTGAGCCTGCAAGTCCTTGACTGTTTGCTCGAGATCCATCCTACTGAAATAAACAGCAGACAGATAAGGAAACCTGGCGTGAGACCTGCTTATGCACATGATGAATGGTATGCTTATGTATGCAATGCATTCAAGGATTTAGAATATTCAAAATTGTTGCAAACAAAAAAGAACGCACGTCATATTAATAAGAAGAAATTTGTCAGTACATAAATGCCCCATGGGCCAAATATTACAAAACTTCTCAAGGTAAAAAGACGTTGCGTATCCTCTTTGGCGCGATGTAGGTGTTGAGGGTCTCTTCCTCATGGAGTCGGCGGGTAAGCTCTAGAACCTTCTTCTCACTGGCGTAGAAGCTGGCTTCAAAAGTGTTATGTTCCTCCTTGAGTTGGATCCAACTCTTCTGCATTTCCTCCCACGATGTAGGCATGTCAGGATATAGGATGGTGTAGGGAATCTCTCCTTCCTTGACGGGCTCTTTAATCACAGGGAGAACATGAGGATAAGGCATCATTAGACTCTGGACTCGGGCTCGTACCCACTTGAGATAAGGCTCAAGAGGGATGGAGTTCTTATGCCCCAGTGTCTTGCTATCAACCTTGTTGGGCATCCTCTAAGCTCTGATGAATCTTTGGCGAAGTCCTTGCGCATCGTTGTCGAAGTCAAAAAATAGGTCAGGAATCAACATGTCGTGAGGGCCATCCCTCTGTGCATATCCAAATTGCCTCAAAGCTAGGCAAGGGTTGTAGGTAATTCCCCCTCTAATGCCAAGTAATGGAACATTAGGGAACTCTCCACAACGATCGACGATGATGACATTTTCTCTGGACCGAGAACACCAATGTACATCAAAGTGAGTAAGAGTCATCAACCGTTGGGACCACCTTGAGCCTTGGTCATTCTTCAAGACAGATTGTGGAAGGTGTGAAATAAACCACCTTGCAAGGAGAGGAGTACAACACATGAGAACACCCCTCTTTCTCATTGTTCGTGTGTAAAATGAGTGAAGAATGTCCCCAAGCAATATTGGTATTGGATTTCTGGATAAGAAGATTTTGACGGCATTGACATCTACCAGCTGGTCAGGATTTGGGAACAAGACCAACCCATAGATAAGGAGTGCCACAATTTCTTCAAAGGCTTGTAGGTCCAACGAATTCCAACATTCTTGTGCCTTCTCAAACAAGAATTTTGCTAAGAATCCTTTGATGCCGCTTCTAGTTTCCCAATGCCCCTTGATGTCAGATGGATGTAGATGTAGTGCTCGAGCAACATCTTCAGGCTTTGGTTCCTTTTCCGTACCGTTGAAAGGTAGTTGATTTAGGATAGGAATTCTCAGGAGTTGAGAAAATTCCTCCAAAGTGGGTACCAACTGGTAGTCGGGGAAAGTGAAACAGTGATGAAGAGGGTCAAAGAACTGGAATAGCACTTTCATCATGTCCTCTTCAATGTTGGTGTTGACTAGGCTGAGCATTCTACCATGTCCTTCACTGAAGGATGAGCTTTCCGGAATCCTTGATGTGAGCTCCTTGAGCTGAGGAGGGATTCTCACAAGGTTGACTTGGATGGTTTTTCTTCGAAGAATTTCCATGACCTACAAAACAAGAACAAAGATGAAAATCTAAACCCTTGAAATGGTTAGTGAATGCATATGATGCTTTATGATGTTTATGATGTATGCACAAACATATGTACAAGCGAATCACACCAAACCCTAGTTTCAGGCTTGCATGGGGTTTCATAGGTAAGTACCCTCTTGAGTGTAGTTGGCTTAAAAACCTGTCCTATAAATAGTAACCGGGTTCTAAGGAGCTCAATATCATTGGATTGTTTTCATTGTTCATTGTTTTGGTTTAGCCACTTAACTAGCGACCAAAATATTCCAAGAAAACAACTCTCAATGAGTGTAGTATCGAGTATCTACCAACTTCGGACTGCACCAAAGCCGGTCATCTCACTACCCCTAATAAAAGGCCAAGATGGTCAAGTAAGGTTCTAGGTCATTAGTGCTTAGTGACATCACTCAGCGACCCCGTACTCTCCTTGATTGAACTCAAGGGTTACCGGTACTCACAAATATGTCGCACTAATATAGCTATTGCTTCAACCGTGTCGGTATACCCCGCACAGTTTCCACAACGTATTGCTATCTATGAATGTTTCCCCAAATCCGGGTGTAGGATTGCAAACCCAAACAAGAGAGCCAAGATATAAAGCAATCAAATCAAACAATTAGTCATGCAAGAGGGTGATCTAAGCCCTAAGGTTACTCCACTTAAAAAATATCCCCAGCAGAGTCGCCAGTTCTGTGATACGGTGGGAGAACTGACTAGTGTTTTGCGTTTGTTTTCGCAAATGTTTCGGTTGAGCAAGAGTCGCCACCGACTTTTTATTTTATCCTAAGGAAAGGTTAAAAAAGCACAGCAAAAACCTTTGAGATGTTTTCTTGGGTCCGGGGAGTAGATTATAGAAAGGGAAGGTATTAGCACCCTTTCTATCCATGGTTATCCATGGGCTCTTAGTTACTTGCTTAGATCAACTTGCCTTGATTTTCAATTGTTTGAAATGGTGCTTTGTGCGTGGTTTTTTTGAAAATGTTTTGAAAAAGATGCCTTGTCTAGGCTACCCTTGTAACAATTCTTTACTCGAATGTTTTACAAAAGGTGTTTGTCTTTTTGAAAAGATGTTTCAAGGTTTTTGAAAGTTGTTTTGAAAGTGTAGTGATGTGTGGTTTGAAAAAAATAGGCAAGTGTTTTTGTTTTGCAAGTTGACAAGTACTCAAGAGCTATCTACCCTAAAGTTCTCAAAGATTTTTGCTATGTTTTAACCCTTTTAACAATTTTGTTCCACCATTGCATTTGGTGGACAATCTTGTGTTAGGATGTGAACGGGACGGGCGCGGGTCATCGTTTAGACCATAATTGCAATGGTGCCAAGTATCTTTGGGCAGTTTTTCCTTTAAGGGACTTGATCATTTTTAGGCAACTTTCGAAAGCGTCAACGAGGGACTATGATCATTTGATTGTTTTGTTTTGCCCAAAGAGACCTAACATGCAATATGGCCCATTATTGAAGGCAACAAGTGGAATACCCTAGGGGTGCAAGTGTGATTAGTGTTGTCCATTTTCATGCTTGCTTATCTTGAATTTAGGTCAAACTATTTTTGGTTAATTATTCGGCATACAAACCCTAATTCTATCATGACATATTTAGAAAACTTTAAAGTGCGAAAAATAAAGTTCCTAAGTTATTACAACACAATATATGGGAAGGGGGGTACAAATGTTCAAATGGGGGTATTTTGACAAGGAATTTAAACCTAACTATTACATCAAAATTGAATTATACAAATTATTTAATATACAATAATTAAATAAAAATGGAATAAATATGCAAGATGCAAAAAAAAAAAGTTTTTTATATGTATGAAAAAAGTGTTTTTTATATGTCAAATAAACAAAATAAAAAGTATTAATTTTTGGAGTTTTTATGTATTTAGGGCAAAACCCTAATTTTGCAAATAAAAGGTATTTATTATTTAATATATACAATGTTTATTAATTATGTACAAAAATAAAATAAAAATGAAGTATACTTGTAAAAAAGTAATTTTTGAGATCAAATATTAATAAAAAAAATAAAAATGTATTACTTTTATATTCTTTCCTAAATATACTAATAAATATATAAGTATTTATATTATTTACTAAATATATATTATATATACAAAAATAAACTATTTAATATTTATTAAAAAAAAGTATATTTTATGTAAAATGTTTTCAAGAGGTAATATAAAATAAAATCAGAAAATAAACATGTTTGCATTATTTTTAGTATTTTGAATAAGAGTATATCTATATATTTATTTATGTACAAATACCCATTTAAACAAATAAATGCCTAATAAATACAAAAATGGTTTAAAAAATAATTTTTATATTTTTAATATTATGAGAAAAAATAAATAAGTCAGAACAAAAAAAAAAGGTCAAAAAATCATAAAAATAAGCATAATGGGCCAAGTGGGTGCAAAAGTAGAAATGAGGTGCAAATAGGAAAAACAACCAAGCCCAGCCCAAAAGGGTTGTCTTCAAACTCCATACTGTTTGAACATGAACAAAAACGCGTGTTTTCTATCTCCAGATTCCTGGACTTTCAAGCAAAACTCACAACATGAAAAATGTAGAGCATTAAAAGACGAATCCAGACATATAAAGAACTTGACTTAACTCTCTAAGATGAGAGATAATTTCTCCATCCCTAATTCTTGACCTAAGTTTCCATCAATGTTCAGACCTTAAATTCTCATAGCACATGCAAAATAAATGGAAAGTAAAGATATGTACAGCTTCAGGGGCATGAGTAGAACATTTTTCATTCACAAACCTAGAGCTAACAATGCCTGGATAGGGAGATAGAAGTCCATGAACTTACCTGTTCAGCTTGAATCGTATCTGGCAATGGAGGTACTTTCAGTGCAAGGTGATGATTGGAATAGCTTGCTTGAAGTTCAGGGATGCTTCTCCAACCTTTAGTTTGCTTTGAAACTAGCTAAATCGAGCTATAGAACTCCACCTGCAAAACAGAAAAATGAAAATGGTGATGTTGGTTAGAGGTGTTACAGTCTGCTTCCAATGCTTTGGACAGTTTGTATGGATGGTAGGGAAAGTGTTTGAAGTGGTTTGGATGGAAGTGCACGATGGAAATGAGTTGTGGGAATCCAACTGCAGCCTAAGCCCTGTTTTTGCAATTTTATAGTGATTCTGTGTTTGAGAGGGTGTTGGAGGTGGTTGGCTCGTGTTCTAGCTCAGTTAGGATGTATGGAATTTTTTGCAATCTTTTCTTAAGCTTGCCTTGACAGGAATGTGAAGTTCTGTTTGTTATGCCAAGTTACCTCTAACTTAAGCAAGAAATGGCAAGTTGGTGTTTTAGGCTTGTACAGGCCCCTCTAGCATGCTGCATAATCTCTCCTTGATCAGTGGGATTAGTCTAATAACTTGTTCCTCAGAGATTTTCTTTGTACCTTCTTGATTTACAAATTGACATAAAGCACTTCTTTTCAAAAATGGCAAAAATGCTTTATCTAAAAATGGCTTAATATTGCATATAATGTTTGAACACACAAAATAAGGTCTTGGCACAAGGGATATGCATTAAATTATTGAGTGCAAATAAGATATAGGACCTGTAATCAAAGAACGCAAGCTGATTTCAAAATGGCCTAGATGTATGAACATGTAACTTGGCCATAAACAAAGTGACTTTTTCCCAACTTGCCAAATTCGATTCTCCCTAACCATGAGGTTGTTTGATGAGTTCTTGGACATTTTGGAAAGCTTGGAATGTGTACTACAATCCATCTTTGTAATGCAAATTGAAATTTCAAGTGGAAGTATGTGAAAAGTGGTCTTGAAGTTAGGCAAAAACCTTGCCTAAAATAGGTCAAAATTTCTCTAAGTTAAGAATGGTTTGGTACCCTTGTTCCAAAAATTGTAACTTGAGCTACAAGCTTCTTTTGAGGAAACTTTGTGAATCAAAGTTGTATATTTTGAAGTGGACTACAACTTTCATGTTTTTACTTTTGCTTGAATCCAAATAAATCTTGGTGAGAAAGTGGGACAAAGTTAGGAAAAAATTAGGGTTTTTCATAACTTAGAAAAATTTTAAGTTATGAAAAATCTTCATTTCAAACCCTAATTTGTGATTCTTGATTTCTTGATGAACAAGTTTCATGATTTGGCATGTTTGGATGAAAAATGAATCTTGACACTTGATTTTGACCAAAAAGTCAAAGTTTGACTTTTCAGTATACAGTCAAAATTGATCAATTGACTGGAAAATTCAACTGTCAATCCTGTGCATTTAGGATCTTTTGAACTTGTTGAGTATGTCAAGACAATTCCATTGGGTCCTTGAGTCCATATGTGAGCTTGGTTTGCCATTGGCTTGGTCAAACAGTCAAAAATTGCCTTTGTGCAGTCAAAACCCTAAAAATGACCATTTTGCCCTTTTGGTGATCTGATCAAATTTCTTGTGGAATTGTGATCCAAACTTGACCAAGTGGTTCATATGAGTTCATTATGTTGATGTGGGTCAAATTTCATGAGGTTTGACTGTCAATTGGCCATAGTTGACTTTTTCCCCAATACAGCTAATTTCTAGGTCAACTGTCCAATTGACTGGGCAAAGTTTGGAATCAAGGCTTGAAACTTGGTATGGATAGACTTGGGAGTCCAACATGAAGCATGAAAGTCATCTTAGGCATTTTAGGTCAAAACACCTTTGTGCCAACATAAACCCTAATTTGGGTCAACAGTGCAAGGAGAAGTCTTGAGCATAGGAAACCCTAACTGGATCTTGAGCTCCAAGGGTCTTGTGATGAGAATGAGAAAATGGGAGGGCAAATTTTGGGGTACAACAGTCAAGGTATGTAAACTTACCTCTAGTGATTCCCCATATAGTTCCTCCTTTGTGGTGTATGGGTTGGGCTCCGTGGGGTCTCATCTTCCTCTCCCTTTCATATCTACACATGATCATCACATAATTTTTGCAGCGATTGTTGGCGTGAAATTTCTTGCCGCAAATTAAGAACACACCTTTGTCACACCGTTTGCTCCATTTGGTGGGAAAAAGTCATTTAATGGGCAATCGAGGGTTGCTAGGAGAAACAAATTTCAAAGTTATTGGACTGGTGGTCGCCGAAAACAATGCTTTATTGTCTAGAGCAAGTAGTGTTCGTGGTTGATTTTCACTGTTACGAGCACCTTCACGACAGAAACGACCATAAATATCTTCATTGTGATCCTCGTAAAGTTGTGTGCATGTCATCGCATCCTCAAGTTCATTGGTGGTGAATTTCTGGTTTAAACCCCATATAAAGAAGTTCAAGAACATATCGTAATTAATGTTGATGGTGTGCATCATCAGTTCATCGAATTCATATCGAAATCGAGCCATTGTGTCATGTTGTGTCAATTTAGAAACACGACCTAACATATTGTCATAGAGAGATGTGCCAAATCTATTTTGAATCTCATAGATGAAACAATCGTAGTTACATATTGTGCCTCTTTTCTCCATCCATTGGAATCAAGCAAAGGCCTATTCATCCAAATGGAATGACACTAAGGTGAGGCGAGACTCAGGGGACAAATGGTGCAGAGTGAACAACTTATTGATCTAATAAGTCCAATTCTTAACTTCTTTATCGTCAAAGTGGGGAACGCTGATTTGGAGAGTCTTTGTGAAGGAAGTGATTACAGACGATGATGGAGGTGGTAGTACAAAGGCGGAAGGGTGACGATGATCGGCGAGGGAAAGATCTAGGATGCGAGCATCAGTGGTAGCCATGTATTGTTCACGCGAGGTGGTGAAGTGAGCCAATTGGCCGTTTATGTGTTGTTTGATATTTTCTTACATGGCGCATAATGCATCAACTTTTTCTTTGTCACACATGATGAAAGCACTGACGTTGCAGATAATTAAGAGGACACACTCTTTGTTAAATAATGAGAAAACTTTTATTTCTTGTTGTTGTTAAAAATAAAATAGAATATTGGTCTTTATATAGACCCCAAAAACTTCAACTATTCTAAGAAAGTAACTATTATTAATAAAAATTATTATAATCCACTATCTCTTGACCTTTCAAATTACATTTGATTTTTAACCTTCCCACTACCTTATTTAATAAGAAAAATCCACTACCAATGACATTAAAGTTTATTCAACAAAACTCCTATGTAAACTTAAATATTTCTTCCATCCACCATGTTTATCATTTTCTTGCCTCTGTCAAAAATTTCCTTCGATAATGGTTTTATGAAGATATCTGTTGTTTGGTCCTTGCTTGCTACATGCTTCAATTCGATACTTCATTCCTTCACATGTTCTCGAATGAAGTGGAAGCGAACGTCAATGTGTTTGCTTCTTTCATGGTTCACTGGATTCTTTGTAAACTCGATTGATGATTTGTTGTCAACTTCTATTACAGTTGCACCTTCCTGTTTTAGCTCCATTTTTCTCATTAATCTTCTAAGCCATACTGCATGACGAACGCACCAAGATGCTACCACATATTCAGCTTCACACGTCGAAAGTGTTGCTATAGGTTGCTTTTTAGAAAGCCAAGTAAATGCAGTGTTTCCCATGAAGAACACATATCCAGGAGTTCTTTTTCGATGGTCTATATCTCCGCACCAGTCACTTTCAGAGTAACCAACTAACTTGTAGTCTTTTGTTCTTGAATAAAACATTCCATGTGACATTGTTCCTTGGATGTACCTTAGGAATCGTTTCAATGCCTTTCGATGTGTGTGTACTGGCTCCTCCATGAATCAAGTTACAATGCCAACACTTAATGAAATATCTGGCCTTGTGCATGTGAGATAGCGAAGACTACCTACTAAGCTTCGATATTTTCTTACTTTGACACGTTCTCCTCCATCAAATTTTGATAGTTTTGCACCTGGTTCCATTGGCGTTGAAGTTAGATTGCAGTTTTTCATCTTATATTTTTCCAATATTTCTTTTGCATGTTTCTCTTGTGAGATAAAGATTTCAGTTTCTTCTTATCGAACCTCCAGACCAAGAAAGAATCTCATCAGACCTAAGTCTGTGATTTCAAATTTGTGTGTCATGGTGCTCTTGAATTCTTCTATCATCTGAACATCACTGCCTAGAAAAATAAGGTCATCAACATAGAGAGCAACAAGTAATATATTACTTCCATTTTTCTTCAAATAGAGGTCATGTTCATAAGGACATTTCTAGAATTCATTCTCTTTGAAATATGTGTCAATGTGTGTGTTCCATGCCCGTGGTGCTTGCTTCAGCCCATGTAGAGTTTTCTTCAATTTCAGCACCTTTTTCTCTTCTCCAATTCTCATTTACCCAAGTAGTTGTTCGACATAGATTTCTTCTTCGAGTACACCATTCAAAAATGTTGTCTTAACATCCATTTGAAATATTGGCCATTTGAATTGAGCAGCTTGAGAAATGAGCAATCGAATTGTCTCCATTCTTGTAACAGGTGCAAACAATTCGTCATAGTCAATTCCTACTTTTTGCTTGTATCCCTTCGTAATAAGTAGCGCTTTGATTCGTTCGATTTCTCCTTGAGTGTTCACATTTTTCTTGAATACCCACTTTACACCAATGGGTTGACTACCTTTTGGCAATTCGACTAGCTCTCAAGTGTTGTTGTGGTCTATTTCTCTAATCTCTTCGTCCATTAAACTTTTCCACTTCTTGTCTCGTAACGCTTCTTCGACACTAATGTTTTCAGCATCTTCCAGAAGGCACACAAGGTGTACCTCATTTTTTGAATCATATAAATCTTGCAAACTTCGCATTCTGGGTTGTAAAGGTTCATCTTCATTTTCAGTATCTTCATGTTCTGTTGAGATGCTTTCTGGTACAGCTATAGATGATTCTTTGACTGCATCAATAACTTCTGTCGAATTGTTCCAATCCCACTTGCTTGCTTCGTTTATTTGAACATCTCTACTCACAATCACTTTCTTGCTTATGGGGTCGAATAGCTTGTACCCTTTTGTCTTCTCATCATATCCAATGAATATATACTTTTGACTTTTTTCTTCAAGTTTTGTTCTTTGTTGATCTGGTACATGTGCATAAGCTATATTACCAAATACTTTGAGATGAGAAACTTTTGGATTATGTCCGCTCCATGCTTCTTGTGGTGTTTTATCTTCTAACTTTAAATGCGGAAATCTATTCTGAACATAAGTAGCACATTGTACAGCTTCTGCCCAGAATTCTTTCGACATGTTCTTGCTTTTAAGCATTGATCAAATCATGTCAAGAATAGTTCGATTCTTTCTTTCAGCCACACCATTTTGCTGAGGTGAATATGGTGCAGTTAGGAATCTCCTTATACCCTGCTCTTCACAATACTTCATAAAGGTCGTCGAATTGTACTCACCACCTCTGTCAGATTGAACTGCTTTGATATGTCTGTCTGTTGCCTTCTCCACCATTACTTTGAACTTTTTGAACACCTCTAATGCTTCAAACTTTTCTTTCAAGAAATAAACCCAGGTCTTTCTTGAGAAATCATTTATAAAGGAAATGAAGTACCTTTTTCCACTGAAGGATTCTGGAGTGATTGGCCCACATATGTCAGTATGAATCAATTCGAGAATATGTTTAGCTTGATATTGTGCCTTCTTTTGAAATGAGGTTCTTGTTTGTTTGTTGAGCACACATTCTTCACAAAACTTTCCTTCATAAACCATGTCTGGTAGTCCATGCACCATGTTCATTTTTGCCAACTTTCTCAAACCAGCATGATGTAGATTACCAAAGCGGATATGCCATAGTGACGCTTTGTCTTGCATTTTGACTTGCAGACATTTCTCTCGAATGTTCCTCAAGTTCAGTTTGTATATTTGATTTCTCACGGGCGATCAGATGTCCTACTTTGTCCTTCAAATGCAGTATTCGATCTTTCATAAGTATCAAAACACATTTTTCTGTAAGTTGGTCCAAACTCAAGATGTCTGTCTTGAGATCTGGCACATAGTAAACATCTTCGATTGATCCAATCAAGCCATCCTTCTGCAAGTAACTGACTATGCCATTTCCTTCGACCTTTACTTTCGATGCATTTCCTAAAGATACATTACCATCTTCAATTTTCTTCATTTCTTTAAATAGGTGTTTGTAACCACACATGTGATTACTTGCTCCTGAGTCAAGATACCAAACATTGTCATTATTGGTGTTGATTTCGTTTTGAGCCATCAGGAGAAAGCCTTCATTCGCTTTAGGTTCTAAGGCTATATTGCTTGTTTCTTCAATCTTCTTTTCGATTCGACAATATTTTGCAAGATGTCCCACTTTATCACAGTTGTAACATTTGTAGGAGTTGCAATCCTTTGCGTAATGAGCATACTTCCCACACTTGTAGCATTCGAAGTTGGAGTGGTTCGATTAACCACCTCTTTGACCATGTCCTCTTCCACACCAATTATGTTGCTTCGATTGTCCTCTTTCAAAGTTGCTACTTCGACCACTTCGACAATTGTCACGACCTCCACGGCCACGTCCTCTTTCCCAGAGGTTTTGAGAAAAGATTACATTTTCGTATTTGTTCGACTCCTTGGTTTGATTTGCTTCTTCGACTGCTTCTTCCTTCTTTTTCATCTTTTGTTGTTCATGTGCTTCGAGAGAACCAGTGAGCTCTTCGACTGAGAGCGTCTAAAGGTCCTTCGACTCTTCTATTGCACACACAATATTCTCAAATTTATCTGTTAAAAATCTTAAGATCTTTTCAACAACTCGTGTATCAGTTATTGTTTCGCCATTTCTAGTGAGTTGGTTCACCACCTTTTGTACACGTGTGATGTAGTCATATACAATTTCTGTCTCCTTCATCTGTATCCTCTCCAATTCGCCACGAAGAGTTTGGAGTCGAACTTGCTTCACTCGATCTGCTCCTTTGAACACTTTTTATAACGTGTCAGATGCTTCTTTCAACGTAGTCGAACCAGCAATATTTTCAAAGCAGGATTTGTCTACAGCCCTGAACAACATGTATAATTCCATTTTGTCCTTTGATTTCATCTCTTTCAGCGCCTTATTTTGAGTTTCCTTATATCCCCCAACATCTATTGGTTCTCCAAACCCATCTCTGGTCACATCCCACGCGTCTAGAGATCCAAGAAAAGCTTTCATTTGGATACTCCAGTTTTCATAATTTAACTTCGTTAGTCGTGGCAATGACATTTGATTCATCATGTTTGTCATTAGCTATGATGCTAATTTGTTAAATAAGGAGAAAACTTCTACTTCTTGTTGCTGTTAAAAATAAAATACAATCTTGGTCTTTATATAGACCCAAAAACTTCTACTATTCTAAGAAAGTAACAGCTATTAATAAAAACTATTATAACCCACTATCTCTTGACCTTCCAAATTACATTTGGTTCTTAACCTTCCCACTACCTTATTTAATAAGAAAAACCCACTACTAATGACATTAAAGTTTATTCAACACTCTTAAAGTCAATGCCAGACTCTGTAACACAATCACCAAATTAAGCACGTCTTACACAATACAACCAAGGGTGTTATATACCCATCAAACAATAAACAGAATACAAGAACTACTTCCTCTAATTCCACTAGCCACATAAATTTTTTTACACTTGGGGCATTTTCTTTAAGAGCAACACACTTTGTGAGCGACACACCACATACCCGCCCAACATCTTAAGGTGATAGATGTGTGAGTTCTCCCACTTATAAATGCTCAAATCTCCACATTACCAACTCTCTCTCAAGTGCGAGTCTATCCAAACTCTTCAACCCACACTCTTCAACAAGAAGCTTTTACACACGAGTCATGACCATGTATGGGGATACTTTTGATACAAGTGAGTCGGCCCCTTCACTCGCACCTTAGGAGCAACACACATCAGATACTCACCAAAAACCTTAAGGTTATATGAGTGTGAGTTCTCCCATTCATAAATACCCAAGTCTTCACATTCTTAACCAATGTGAGACCTCGTCACACTACTATTAACAAGTAATTTTCGATTGGGGTTATAAGCCTTTAGTTTTGGGGTTTATTTGGCTGAAGAGGCATAAATTTTTCGTAGAAAACAACAAGATGCGTCGATCAAGTCAATAGATATCGACCAAAAGGAGCTAGTCGACGAAGGACCTAGGATGCATATGCAGTCATAAATAGGAACAGGTGTCGACAAATAAGGATTCATATTGGCGGGAACAGTTATCAACGTACAACGCCAGTGAAGACATGGGAATATTCAAAATAGTTTTTCCCATGAAGCCCAATGTGGGCTAGTAATCATCGATAGTTACGTATCTAAGATGTCTATTTAAGAAAATTCTTGTATTTATGCCAGTGGTCGCATTTCTTCATATTTAACAGCAACACACTCAAAGTACCCGCATCTAAGAGAGAAATGAGATCAAGCTTAACAATGTATGAATGCTTCCACATCTAAACTCATAGAAATTTCTAGTTTTTTTTACTTTAAATTACAAGCCTTGTCTTTGATTTATCTACTTTACAATTTTGTTTATGATTTGCCCTTTTATCTTTTTTAAACCAGTTTTCAACCCGAAAAACACTCAAAACATTAAGTCTAGGATTATTGTAGTTGATCCTGCAAGTAACCTTTAATAAGAGGCTAGCGATTGTTTCGCGGAGAAATAAATTGGAACACCGGTGGGACACGTTTAGTCTTCTTGTTTCGTGCATGAAATTAAGAAGTGGTAGAAGAATGGTAGATCCTAGAACTCCTGAAAGGGATCAGAATTTGGGAGGGAATACCAGCACAGAGGTGAGTGTGGGTTCTAGTCCAGCGGTCATATCTTCGACAATGCCAACTATAGTTACTATAACACAACCACTAACTGCAAGACCAACAATTATCACAACTGCTGGGCATTATGTGCCTAGTTTCACAAGGGAAACACACAATGGTGTGGTTCCAACTTCTGGACAGTATGTGCCTAGTTTGCAAGGAATATACACGAGTATGGAATGCCCACAGCAATGATGGCAGGATTGGAAAATAGCTGTCTAACATTTGGCGAAAATTCTGAATTTTCACCATACCTTGCTCTGGGGCTGTCGAGAAGCCAATTTGGGCATTCAACTGGGTTGGGATTCGCCAACCAAATTATGCCTACTTTCACCCCAAGTACTATTTTTGTCATGAGGCAATAAATGGATGAAAGCAACCATGAAATGGTCAATATGCTCACTCAACAGATGAGTCTCATATTGAGACCTTAAATTGAAAATTCAGTGCAGAGTTATCAGACTTTAGCAACTCAAATGACTCGTATTGGAGATTTTCTTGGTGCTCCCAGAGCGCCGGTTTGACAAGCTGCACCCCCACCCTGTGAGGGACCAGTGCAGTATGAGGAGGTTTTTGACGAAACAGTCGAACAAGATCCACCGACTCCTCTATGTGTCGACCCCAAACTCTGGGTAGTATATCAACCCTCAGTAGTAATAGCAAACTGAAACCATAATGTCGATCAACTGGTCATTTAGGTTTGACGTGAAACAGTGGAAGGGGAACAAAACCTAGAAGCCATTATTGAACGGATAATGGTTAGGAATGGAATAAATACTGGCTGTCAGAGGATTATGCATGTTTCTCCGTTGCTAGATTTCGTGTTACAAACGGAGTTACCAAGAGGTTAGAAACTCCCAAAATTCACTAAGTTTGCAGGGGATATCGAAGAATCCACTGTCAAACATGTTACCATATACCAAATAGAACTTGGAGATTTAGTAGTTAATGAGGACTTGAGAATGAAATATTTTCCCAATTCCCTCACAAAGATTGTGTTCACTTGGTTTACAACACTTCCCCCACAGTCAGTCCAAACACGGATCCAGTTAGAGAAATTATTTCATGAGCAACTCCACATGGGGCGGTCCAAAATAAGCCTAACAGAATTGTCTAGTGTTAAACGAAAGAGCACTGAGTGAATAGATTAATACCTCAATAGGTTTAGACTTCTAAAAGCGTGGTGCTTTACACAAGTCCCTGAACATGAATTGGTCGAAACGGCTGCAAATGGGTTAAAATATTCCATTAGAAATAAATTGATGGACACCAAGTCCTTAAAGGATATGGCTTAATTAACTATCAAAGTTCAACTGACCGGACACTTGAAAGCTGAAAAAACCAAGCCAAACAAGTATCATAAGAAAGGGAAAGTTGCTTATGTGGCAACAGATGATTGTTCTTCTGAGGAAAATGAGTCAGGGGAAGAAACAGAGGTTAACGTGGATGAACTCCAACCTAGACCTCTTTATGTGTATAAACTGTTGAAACCTTTGAACAAGAAAAACCCCTTCGAAACCGAAAAGAATGGCAAAGCCATCACCAAGACCTATACTTTCGACATAACCAAATGTGATGAAATATTTGATTTGTTAGTAGTTGATGGTCAAATTATGGTCCCTCATAGCCTAAAGAATCCCTCACTTGAGAAAAAGAAGAAAAAGGGATTCTGTAAATTTCATAATTTTTTTGATCATAAAACTTCTCAATGTGTTCTTTTCAGGGATTTGGTGTAGAAAGCTTTGAAAGATGGCAGGCTTCAATTTGGCGAAAAACCAAATATGCAAGTCGACACTGATCCTTTAAAGGTTGAAGAGGCTTTATACTCAGAGCCTCTAGATTGCATGATGGTTGAAGCTACTGAGGGCCTCGATAGAGAGGTCATAATGATTGGTGACATAGAAGTCATGATGGTTGGAACTAATGATGGTTTCGACCCAAAGATGGAAGAGGGATTAAAGGTAGTGTACCCTCAGCCTAAAGAGAGCATGACTGACTTTCAAGAAAAATGCAGAGTGAAGGGGTCAGAGGAAAAATTATGCCCAAGATGCAACACTGTGTATGATGAAGAAGTAGATGAGAAATATGAAGGTGTCAAAAGAGAGTCTCTTAGAAAGGAGAAGCCTCTAGTCCCAAGATTTGTTTTCGACAAGCAAGGAAATCCTCAACACAACATGGAGTACAGAAAATTGTTCCAATAACCTCATCCAAAGACCTTTCTCCCTCCATCGGATATTCCACACAAAAAATGGGTGGAATCAGTAAGCCAAAAGGGGGGGAAAGGCCAAAGTGGGAGGTGATCATGCACGAAGCTGAGGCCCACGAAAAGAAAGCTGAGTCAAAGGGTTATCAATTTTCTCCCAATTATAAGGGGGAAAATCTAATGACAAGGACTCAGTGGATGTGTTATCAGAGGAAAAAGAAAGTTGCGACCGAGGCTTCAACATCTCAGCTGAAGCCAGTCGAAGCAGACAGTCGTGTCGAAGACGTACTACCAGTAGAAGCTACAAAGCATATAGAGTTTACAATTCCAAAGGTGTATTATCCTAAGTCAAAGTTGACTGAAAAAGAAAATGCCATAGTAAACAGATAATGGCTATGAGGGTAGCTCCTTTAGGTAACACAGAGCTGGTGGCAACATAAAGGATTGAATATACATCTATACCTCAGTGTACTCTTACACCCGAAGGAGAAGAAGAGGAATAACCTGACTATGAACCATCGTCAGAGGATGACATGGTGGATGATGACTATGATTATGGTGAAGACTTCATCATTAATTATGGAATTGTGTCGATTCTGCTAGCAGAATATGACAGGGTGTCGGAAGTATCAGAAAATGAAGAAGATTTTACCACCAATGAAACGGTTGACGAAAAGCCTTTATGCTAATATGTGATGAATAGTGGTGTGGCCAAAGAATATAAGGTTGTGTTTGAGAAACCAAGCCTATGTATGCTATATCATCTCAAGACTTTATTCATAAGGGCGAAGATAGATGGCATGCCAGTGAACAAAGTATTTGTTAATGGTGGGGAAGTTTTAAATCTAATGCCGCATGCTCTGTTTAAGAAAATAGGGAAGTGTGGGTCATAGCTTCGACCTCACAACATGGTTTTATCAAACTATGAAGGAAAAACCAGTAGCATACTGGGTGTTATCCAAGTAGAATTGGTTGTCGGAGCAATGACCAGATCAACTTTATTCATGGTTATAAATTCCAAAGTAAACTTTAACTTATTGCTTGGTCGTGAGTGGATCCATGGAATAGGTGCAGTCCCGTCGACTTTGTGTAACGCCCCATTTAAATACTTAGTCATTGTTTGTTGATTTTGAATTTGCTTTGGCATTTTGTTGTGAAACTTAGTTTTGAGGGATAATACTATCATTATTAATATTATAGTTAATATTAAGATTATTAATATTTTTATTAATATTATTATTAATATTAATATTGTTAGTGGAGTGTTAGTAATAATAAAATACAATAGAAGAGGGTTAGACCATTTGGGAGAAAAATTGTTGGCACGTAGAAACAAAGAAGAGAAGAGAAGAGAATAGAACAGAAGAGAGAACTAGGGCAAAGGAAATTCTCCATTGTTGAAGCATCAAAGATGCAAATTAAGGTAAGGGGTGAATGGGTTCTCTAAATTGGTGATATTAATATGAGATGGTAGTGAGGGTTCCTTTCCCTCTTTAGGTTTTTCATGAATGATTTGATGAATGTCTTCTTGGTCTGAATTTAGTTGTTATATATGATTATTATGTGAAATTCGTGAACCCAATGATGTTATTGATGTGTTGCTGTTGTGATTATGTTGTTTTTGTGTTGTTCATAAAAATCCCAAATTTGAAAAATTTTAGATCTAGGGGTGTGACGAAAATTGGAAGAATTGATGTAGAAATTGGTGTAGGATTGTAGAATAACAAAGTAGAATGAAATATCTAAGTTAATATGTGAAAGAATGTTATTTTGGACCCAATTCTGGAGGTAGAAAGTGCTCAAAACGAGTGGAAATCATTCTGATGCAAAACAATATTCTTTTGGTCACAGACTGCCGCTACGCGTAAGGCAGGCAGCATTACGCGTATGACATGAGCGTTACGCGTAAGGAAGGGCAAGACAGAAGGCAATACGCGTAACATATGCAGCATTATGCATATGGAGGGAAGGACGGGAGGAATTACTCGTAATGCAGGCAACGTTACCTGTAAGGTATGGCAGGAAGTAAGGCAATACGCATATGGGCAGGCCAAGGTGTAAAAAATCTCGTTTTCGTGATTTCTTCCTGTTTTCGCATGTGGAGTGTATTCTCTCGATCCATAATGACTAGTAAGGCTTTGGTGGACATAACAAGGCTAGTAATAATAATAAATTAAGTTTAAAACATGGGATTTTATATGGAATTTATGTTGTATGATGACGATGATGATGGTATGTATTGATGAATGTTGAAGACTTATGCCTTGTGGTTGCATAATTAAGTTTTTGCATATGATGTTGCATGTTGTATAGTGATGAGGGATTATGCCCTATTGTTGGCCTGTAATGGTATTGTGATGAGGGATTATGCCCTGTTATTTCCCAAATTGGCATACGAGATGAGGGCTTATACCCTGATGGTACCATATGCATTGAGTTGATGTCAGTCTCATTGCATTTCATTGTTTTGAGTTGATGTTGTATTACATGAATTATGTGTTATGTTATGAAGTGTTGTATGATGTGTGAATTATGTGATTACTACTCCTTAGCATGTTATATTCACTGCGTATTTATTGAATAAAATTCTCACCCCTTTTGTGTTATTGTGTTTGTGCTCCCCTGGGAGTACAGATAATCAGGTACCCGAGTAGTGCTTGGAGTAAGTGTTACCTGATCGAGTCCTAGGAGTCGCTTTGATACATAACACGGGAGTCGGGAATATTTGTTATGTTTTGTTTTATTTCATTTGTTACGTATCTTCCATTTGACTTATGTTGGACCACACATTTGTGGAGTTTTATTTGTTGTTGAAGTTGTAATGACATGGAATTGAACTAATTTTATTATTCTACTTCCGAATTGATTATGTTCGAATAAAAGAAGTAATAAAGTGAATTTAAACTTTATGAAGATTTGAAGTATGTGACATCCTGCTTATGTACTCTGATATATGTTAATGTAATTGTTATTGTGGGAAAGCGGGGTGTTACACTTTGCACCAAAGAATTTTCATTTTGAGGAAAGATGGTGTGGTAGAGAACATAAAAGCTGATCAGGGCTACTATAAAGTCGATGATTTTAAGGGTGGAAAGAAGTCTTCAACCAACATTTGGCAAATGTAGTGCCTTGTGATGATGATAATTACACTCCCAATGATGAATCAAATCGTTTTCTAAGTTTAGATCCTGATCATGGTTTTATGTGGGATCTTGAAGAGGCAGTAGTGCCTAGGGAGTCGATTCCACCTACGGGGTGGCCTAAGGGAGAATGCGATGACCAGTGAGTCAGAAATTTTGGCTCGAATTTTGGCTTATGTGGCTGGAAAAAAAGGAAATTGGCTTTAGAAGCTGAGAAGTTACAAAACATGGCTGGTAAAACCATAGCAACAAATCAAGAAGAAGGCCAACAGGGCCAAACAACAGCTTCAGAAATCCAGAGGTTAGATTGTATATATGACAATGAACCTTTGAGGTTTGAAAAGGACCTACTGAATTCAATACACAAGATGCAAGCCCAAGATCTGTTAGAGGAAGTTGATCTGGGAGATAGCGTAACAAAGAGACCAACTTACATCAGCACTAAAGTCGAGTCAAAATGCAAATCAAGCTGATCAGACTACTAAAGGAGTATAGAAATTGCTTTGCATGGGATTATGATGAGATATGCCATTTAAGTTAAAAGGTGGTGGAACATTGACTGCCTATCCATCCAGGTAAAAGGCCAGTAAAGCAGCATCCGAGGAGGTTCTCCCTCGAGATTATGTTAAAGATCAAACAAGAGATTGAAAGGCTGCTCAAAAGTAAGTTCATCAGAACTGCAAGGATATTTTTTAGGTTTTGTAGTAAAACAAAAAGGCATCGAGATAAATCAAAGAAAAACAAAGGAAACTTTGGATCTCAAGCCTCCATCGACAAAGAAACAATTGCAGTCTTTGTTGGTGAAAATCAACTTCTTGAGAAGATTTATCTCAAATCTAAGTGGAAAAATGAAGGTTTTTTCGCCATTACTAAAGATCAAGAAGGAAAGCGTCTTTCATTGGGGAAAGGAACAACAAAAGGCCTTTGATGCAATAAAATAATACTTGACGAGGCCTCCTGTATTATTGCCTCCTAGTCGAAATAAGAACATGAGATTATACATAGCTACATTTGATTTAACGATAGAGAGCGTGTTAGCCCAAAAGGACGATAATGGAATCGAAAGACCCATCTATTACCTTATTCGAGTGTTGGTAGATACAGAGACTAGGTATAGCATAATAGAAACATTATACCTATGTTTATATTCCTTATGTATTAAACTTAAGCAATATATTAAACAAGTGAATGTTTATGTTTCATCCCATTGTGATGTCATTAAACATATGTTGTCCAAAACAATTTTCCATAGTTGAATTGGAGAATGGGCACTAGCATTAACTGAGTTTTCATTATTTTACATGACTTTGAAGGCAATGAAAGGCCAAATCATGGTAGACTTTATAGTCGATCATGCAATAACAGAACGGTCAGTGAATCTAGTAGACACTGACCCTTAGAAATTATATTTCGACGGGTCGAGCCATAAAAATGGAACTGGTGTTGGATTTGTGATTACATCTCTGTTGTACCCAAAAAATTTCCCTCCCCTTTCTTCAATACATTTCTCACAAAAGATCTCAAATGCTCAAAGGTTCTCAAGAGTTTGATCAGACAAGCTCACCTCCTAAACATTGGGTCCAAATTATGGTTTTGGTTTTCTCAAGGAAAATTGGACTTTTAATGCCTCAATTACTTTCATGGTTCCTTATAGGTCTCCAAGAATGCTCATACCAAGTTTCAAGTCTTGCACCACAAATTTTCTCAGTCAATTGCTCAGATGACTGAAAATCAACTATATGGGGTAAAAAGTCAAATATGGTCAATATACAGTCAAACTTCGTGATTTTTAGCGAACATAAACATTTTTAAGTCATATTCATCAATTCATTAAGGGTTGATCACAATTCCTCAAGAAAAGCATTCAAATCATCAAAGGGGCAAAATTGTCAAAATTAGGGTTTTGACTGAGAATGAATGATCGGTGACTTTTGACCTAGTACATGACCTAATGGATTGAAGCATGATCTCAAGGAATAAAACACAATATATTGACCTAATTTCATGGCTCAAATCATTTCTCCATATCAATGGATTGATAGTTGAAATTTGATCAACTGATGAAAAGTCAACTAATACACAAAAAGTCAAACTTTGACTTTTTGGTCAGCATTGAATTTCAAAGATCAAAATCCATCAATACATTCAAAAATATCAAGCTTGATCATCAAGAATCAAGATAGTCAAGAAAATTCAACAAAAGTCAAGATTTTCAATACTTAGAAAAATTCTAAGTGTTTTTTACCTTGATAATTTCACTACTTCATAACAATTTTTCACCAAGATGTAAGATGATCCAGGGAAAACTTTCAACATGAAAGTTGTATATATTGATGAATTATACAAATTTATCCCTTAGGGTTGATGTCCAAAAAATTATTAGATTTGAAGATATAAGCTCATGAAGTCATGACATTTTTACAAAACACTTAGTGAAAATTTTAGCAAGTTTGGTCAGATTTTTGTCCCAACTTGTTGGAAATTTTTCACCTAGTTCCAATTTTATTTAGTCAAAATGGTCAACATGAAGGTTGTAGACAATGTTTCAATATTTCAAAAATTTCCAAGAACTTGAAGAGATCAGGCTTGAGCTAGAAGTTTCGAAGAGAAGAAGATGGCATCACAAACTTGAATTTATGGTCATTTTGTGATGAACCTTATGATCCAATCTTCAAGCATACTGCAAAGTCTTGCTTTGCAGGCCTTCAAACTTGCAAATAACTCAATAACTAAATGTTTACACAACTGATTGAGCCATTGTCCAAGCATTTGAGTCATTGTCCAAGTGACTTTGCCATTAATGGAACAAAGTTCAAACTTCCATTTTAGAAAAGCAAACTTTAATCACAATGTCAACTTATTGAGCCTCTCACTTGCTCCCTCTACACACACTCAACATGTATGCTCAAAAGAAAAATATATAAAGCCTCTAACCACCCTATAAAGCCCTTGTATTATGCATTGAAACCATGATTTTCAAGATTGCTTCAAAATCAAGTCACATAACCATAACATGTGATCTTTGATTTCTGATCACTAGAGCCTTAAAAACCTTTCCTATATAAATAAAGAAGCCATTTGCAAACCATAGAACGATTTCACAAGCCTTGAAACACTCACAAACTCCCTGAAACTCAGAACTGTACACAAAACCTCCATTGTTGCAATTTTTGGCCAAAAACTTCAAACTCATAATCCACTCGTGCATTTTCACTCAAAATCAATAACAAAGCTTCCGTACCTCATTTAGAACTCATCCCCACCCCTGTTTCACAACTGTAACTCCTTTTACACCATCCTCCATTTCCAAAAACTCAAACGTACAACTTGACTTCTCCAGGAAGATTCAGGCACTTTCAACATAAAGTAAGAGTTGCATTAACTTCCTATGAGTTCAGTAAAGCTATCCAGATCATCACAACACCTTCAGGAGTGCTCAAACTCCAAACATGATTTCCAGTTTTGAGGTAATTTTTCTCAACTTTGAACTCTTTATAAAAGCACCATTAATGGTTACTTTGTGAATAAAAAATGTAGACATCATTGTCCTGAAGCTAACCATGCCTTTAGCTTTCATTTATATTGGCTGAGCGATGTGAATTTTGAAGTTGAACTTTCTGAAAAAAATTAGGTTTTTATTTGGTACCAGCAAAATTCTCATTCATATTTGATTTATAGTTTATGAAATTTATATGGTTGAATTCGTGTTGAAAAATGGAACAACTTTCATGTTTACATTTTTGAAAATGGTTGAGAAATGAGCAAGTTCAAAATTCATATCAATGTTGGTGTTCTTCTCTGCACGCGCAAGGTTGAAGATGAAGCCATTTTTCAAATTCAGAAATGAGTTTATTTTATATTATGTTGAAGTTGCATTATTACTAGATGAAACAGCCACCCCAGTGGCAGAGAAGCACGCGCTAAGGCATTGATCTATAGGGACCTGGGTTTGAGCCCTAGTGGTACCCTTTTATTTCTTTCATATTTGTTTCTATAAGATTATATGCAGGCAAGTCTTGGAAGCGCATGGTGTTACTCATTCTCTCACCACATGATCATCATAAATTCAAATCAAACACTTCACACTCACATGTGCATTATGGACCCTTTGAAACCAGCCACATGGAATTATGACAGGCGCTGGACTTTTGTTTGGGCCTTTTTTTTTGCTTTCATACACCCTCCAAATTACTTTTTAGCGCAGACCCATATACATTTTTTGTAGTTGGTTTTCTGACTTAAACAAAAAAGACCCCTTTGGGCCTGGCACTCCATTTTCTTTTTTAAACCCCCATTTTAATTTTTAACACCCATCCCATTTATTTTATTTCTTTTCATTATTTTTATTTATCTATTTATTTTATTTAAACCAAAAATACAAAATATATATTTTCTTAAATAATTAAATTAAAAATATTTTTATTTAAACACTTATTTTATTTTGTTAATATTTAGAACTAGACTTTTGTTTATGTTACACACTTTAAAATATTTTTTTTTCAAATTACCATTAACATTCAAATCATTTTCTAAACAAATTATTTAGACTTAGGTTTTACTTTCTTCTTAATTTCAATTAACTTAGGTCTTAGGCTTTGTTAAATAACTTCTTTTATAATTAAAATTAATTAGTCTAATTAAGTTAATATTAAACCTTTTTCTCCATCAAAAACCCCAAAAACAATTTTCTTTTCTTCATCTTTACATCTTTGTATATTTTATTATTTCGCATTACCATTTATGTTCAATGGTTTGTAATAGATAATTAGGCTTTATTGCTTTCTTCCCCTCATTCACAAAATTGTACCCCCGATTCCCAAAGCGTTGTATGGTTGAATATTTGGTACCAGCAAAATTCTCATTCATATTTGATTTATAGTTTATGAAATTTATATGGTTGAATTCGTGTTGAAAAATGGAACAACTTTCATGTTTACATTTTTAAAAATGGTTGAGAAATGAGCAAGTTTAAAATTCATATCAATGTTGGTGTTCTTCTCTGCACGCGCAAGGTTGAAGATGAAGCCATTTTTCAAATTCAGAAATGAGTTTATTTTATATTATGTTGAATTTGCATTATTACTAGATGAAACAGCCACCCCAGTGGCAGAGAAGCGCGCGCTAAGGCATTGATCTATAGGGACCTGGGTTCGAGCCCTAGTGGTACCCTTTTATTTCTTTCATATTTGTTTCTATAAGATTATATGCAGGCAAGTCTTGGAAGCGCGTGGTGTTACTCATTCTCTCACCACATGATCATCATAAATTCAAATCAAACACTTCACACTCACATGTGCATTATGGACCCTTTGAAACCAGCCACATGGAATTATGACAGGCGCTGGACTTTTGTTTGGGCCTTTTTTTTTTGCTTTCATACACCCTCCAAATTAATTTTTAGCGTAGACCCATATACATTTTTTGTAGTTGGTTTTCTGACTTAAACAAAAAAGACCCCTTTGGGCCCGGCACTCCATTTTCTTTTTTAAACCCCCATTTTAATTTTTAACACCCATCCCATTTATTTTATTTCTTTTCATTATTTTTATTTATCTATTTATTTTATTTAAACCAAAAATACAAAATATATATTTTCTTAAATAATTAAATTAAAAATATTTTTATTTAAACACTTATTTTATTTTGTTAATATTTAGAACTAGACTTTTGTTTATGTTACACACTTTAAAATATTTTTTTTTCAAATTACCATTAACATTCAAATCATTTTCTAAACAAATTATTTAGACTTAGGTTTTACATTCTTCTTAATTTCAATTAACTTAGGTCTTAGGCTTTGTTAAATAACTTCTTTTATAATTAAAATTAATTAGTCTAATTAAGTTAATATTAAACCTTTTTCTCCATCAAAAACCCCAAAAACAATTTTCTTTTCTTCATCTTTACATCTTTGTATATTTTATTATTTCGCATTACCATTTATGTTCAATGGTTTGTAATAGATAATTATGCTTTATTGCTTTCTTCCCCTCATTCACAAAATTGTACCCCCGATTCCCAAAGCGTTGTATTGCATAGGACATTTAAATTCTGCAATTTACCGCTTTCCTTATTATTGTTAGTAATTAGGGTATGTATGACAAGACTTAAAATCAAACATTAGCAAAACCCTAATTCAAAGATAAAATACTTGAAATCAATACACCTTGCACACATGCACCTCTAGGGTAAACTTCACTTGTTACCTCGGATATAAATAGTCATGTCCCTCGAACGTGGGATGTTTTAGCAAAGACCCTCGATTAAAAGATTGTAGTCCCTCGACGACCCTTCAATTTTGTCTTTAGTAAACGATCTTAGTCCCTTATGACAATTGCTAAAACATCCTACAAGTTATCTTTTCTGATTGTACGACGACCCACATATGTCCCTCACATCTAATGATAGGGCTCCTTACCAATCAAATGGTAAAATAGCACTATCTAAAGGAGGAGGAAAAGAACATAGACTTTTTGAGTAGGTAGATTGCTCGTAATTGTTTTCTCACAAACTAAAACAATTTTTACACCTCATACTTTCAAAACATTTTAAAAAAAAACAAACATCTTTTCAAACACTCTCCTTTCAACAAATATTTTCAAAATAAATATTTTGTATACATTCTCAACGATACGAGAATCATTACAAAGTTTTCCTTACTAAGGCGTTTTCAAAATATTTCCAAATAAACATTTTTTATACATTCTCAAAGATACGAGAATCATTACGAAATTACCATTTTCAAAATTCCTTCAAACATTTTCAAACATACACAAACACAAAACATTTCAAAGTGAGCTAGCAATTAAGAGCCCATAGATAACTATGGATGAAAAAGGTGATAACACCTTCCCTTTTCATAACCTACCCCCCGAACTCAAGAAAATTTCTCAAAAGGTCTTTCCTGTTCTTTTCACCCTTTCCTTTATTAGATAAAAGAAAGGTCGGTGGAAACTCTTTCTATCCGCAACATTTGCAATCAAATGCAAAACACCCAAGTCAGTTCTCCCATCGTATTACAGAACTGGAGACTCTGCTGGGGAATATACTAAAAGTGGGGTTACCTTAAGAGCTACATCATGTTTATTTGCTTTACTTGTTTACCTTTTTTTCTTTACATTTGTGGCTTATGCTAGGGTTTATTTCTTGTATAGATCCTATACCCGGATCTTGGGCATTTTAGGTAAGTAGCAATAGATCGTAGGGACTATGCAGCATAATATCAACATGGTTGAAGCGATGGCTATGTTAGTGTGACACATTTGTTGGTACCGGTGTCCCTTGAGCCCATTCAAAGAGAATACGGGGCCGCTGTGTGGTGTCATGAAGCACTAACTAACTGTATAACCTTAGTTAAACAACTTGGACATTAGAAAGTAGTGAGATATATGGCTTTGGTGCAAGACTAAAGTTGGTTGATACTCGATACTACACTCATTGAGATCAGAGTTTCGGGATATTTTGGTCGCGGTGTAGATGCTTGAGCTAAAACAATGCCGGATGAAGAAAGATCTGTGATATTGAGGCTCCTAGAACCCGGTTACTTCTTTTAGGACAGGTTGAGCCAACTAAAACTTCAAGAGGGTACTTACCTATATACCCCATGCAATCCTAAACCTAAGATCTTGTATGCTTTGTTTATGCATGATTACTTGATCAAGCATAACATCATGACATCATGCCATAGCATTTTCAGTAAACATTTCAAGGACCTAAGGATTTATCTTTATTTTGTTTTATAGGATATGGCTTCCGCTCGCAGAAATACCATCTGAATCAACTTCGTAAGGGTGCCTCCACTCAAAGAGTTATTATCAAGGGTTCCTAGAAATTCTCTGTTCACCAAAAGATATGGTCGACTTCTCAATCTATTTAGCTCAAGCTTTGAAGAAGACATGATGAGGGTGCTCTTTCAGTTCTTTGAACTTGTACATCATTGTTTCACCTTTCCTGATTATCAATTGGTGCCCATAATAGAAGAATTCTCTCAACTACTAGGAGTAATATTCTTGATAAAATACCCTTCACCGATTTAGAGGAAACTCCAAGACCTGAAGTTATTGCCACGACCTTACATTTGAAGAGTTCTGACATTGTAGCTAATTGGGAGACAAGAAGTGGGGTCAAAGGTTTTTTGGCTAAATTCCTGGTGGAGAAGGCTCGTCTGTTTTGGGATACTATGGATTTTCAAGATTTTGAAGAAGTCTTGGCTCTTCTAATCTATGGGTTGGTGCTTTTTCCTAACCCTGGCCAACTCATAGATATGAATGTTATCAAAATTTTCATTACTCGTAACCATGTGCCTACATTGCTTGGAGATGTTTTACACTCTCTTCATACTCGCACTATGAGGAAGCGAGGGACTCTTATGTGTTGCTTTCCTTTGCTGTCTAGGTGGTTTATTTCGCACCTACCCCGATCGACATTGAAGAATGAGCAAGGTTTGAGGTGGTCGCAAAGGATAATGTTGCTTTCTCATATAGATATCTATTGGTGCTCTCGATCTCAAGAGGACATTATTATCATTGACCGTTGTGAGGAGTATCCTAATGTTCCACTCTTGGGTATTAGGGGAGGTATTACTTATAACATTTCTCTAGCTCTACGGAAATTTGGATATGCTCGAAGAGATGGTCCCCATGATGCACTCATTCAAGGTATTATTTCGACTACGAGAACGATGTTCAAGGTTATCATTGAAGGTTTGTACATGCTTGGGGCATGGTAATCAAGGTTGATAGCAAGACTTTGGGACATAAGAATTCCATCCCTCTTGAGCCTTATCTCAAATGGGTACGAGCTCGTGCTCAAAGTCTCATGATGCCATATCCAGCCATACTACCAGTGATTATGAAGCCCATTGCCGAAGGAGATATTCCTTATACCATTCTCCATCGTGACATGCCTACTGACCTCGAGGAATTGCAGAGGTCCTAGGTTCAGCTCAAAGAAGAACGAGATACCTTTGAAGCTCGATTCTACACAAACGAGAAGAAAGTGTTGGAGCTCACCAAGCAACTTCACAAGGAGCAAAGCCTAAATGCCTACATCGACACAAAGAGGAAATGGCCATGGGAGACCTGGGTCTTAGGTTTTAGGATTTTTTATTTTGTTGTCTCTTTATTGTAAGCCAAGGGGAAATTTGTAACTCTTGAACTTATTAATGAAATTGTTGTTTTTTGGCTAGCAAATTTAAATCTCCTAAGGTTCTTGAAAACATTGCATTTGCATATCATGCATCATTTCATAAGCAGGTTTTTCGATACATGTTTCCTCATCCTTTTACTATTTATTTCAGTATAAGATGGCTCTAGAGAAAACCGCCAAAGATCTACAAACTCAACATGCACAGTTCCAAGAAACTCTGCTCAACCTAGCTAAAGGACAACAAGAAATGATGGCACTCCTTGTCATGAAAAAGAAGAGTAAGAAGCAGGATGTTATTCTCAACACGGAAAGAAGGTTCAAGGGGCCTGCCCGACTGGCTCAAATAGGAGAGGCTTCTTCTAAGGAATAAGAAAATCAAGATGAGGATGTTAGAAGCACCAGGGATGAGGGTGGAAATAACCATATTTTTGAGGATGAAGACTACTCCAATGAGCAGTACCCACCGACAGATGACAAATACAAATAGATGGAAGACCGACTTAAGGCTGTAAAGATCCAAACAGTGCCTAGTTTGGACTTTGGATACTTAAGTTTGGTCCCTGGGGTGGTCATTCCCCACAAATTCAATGTCCTTGTCTTCGCCAAATATGATGGAGTCTTCTATCCAAAACTCCATTTAAAGTCATATGTCCGCAAGATTCAACCACACATCATCGGTAGGAAGTTATGGGTTCATTTCTTCCAAGAGAACTTATCTGGGACACAATTGGAGTGGTTCTATCAACTAGAGGGAACTAATATCCACACATGGGAGGATTTGGCTGTTGCCTTCTACAGACAATACCAATACAATGTTGACCTTGCACCAACTCACATATAATTACAAAGTATGATTATGGGCTCAAGCGAAGGATTTAAGGAGTATGCTCAAAAATGGATGGACCTGGCTGGAAGGGTGCAACCCCCTTTGACTGACATAGAATTAGTGGACATGTTCATGATCACCTTGACTGGTCAATTATTTAATTTTCTAATTAGGAGTTCTTCGTTGGGGTTTACTGAGTTGATTTTGATTAGTGAACGAGTTGAAAGCAGAATCAAAAGTGGGAAGATCACAATGGCCTCAACCTCTAATGTTGTAAAGAAACTATTTGTTGGTAAGAAGGAAACTAATGTTATTTATGGACAAAGGAACCGTATCAAGAATGATCGTCATCAGTCGATAGGAGCAGTAATAATTTCTAACCCAACCCCAGTTCAACGACCATAACAACAAAACAATCAGCATAGGTCAAACGCTCCGAGGAGGCAGTTCATTAGGATTAACATGCCATTGTCTCAAGCTTTACAACATCTGTTGAAGGCAGATTTGGTAACATTGCGAGATCCTCCTCAAAATCTCAACACATCATCTCCGAAGTATAACCCAAATGCAAGGTGTGCATACCATTCCAGGAGTCCTGGGCACGTGAATGATTGTTGGGCCCTAAAAAGAAAATTCCAAGATTTGATTTACAACAAAGTGATTGAGTTTGACCCTCCAGAAACCCCTAATGTGATCACCGCACCCATGCCCAGTCATGGTAAAGGTGTTAATGTTGTTGACGGTGTTTCATACGTCTCCTCCATCAGTGATTTGACTACTCCCTTGATGACCGTTAAGAAGAATATGTTAAGAGTCATTTTATTTCCAGGCTGCCTTGATAATTTTTACCATTGCGCTTCCCAAACTAATGGTTGTATGTGGTTGAAGAAAGGTATTCAACGCTTTCTTGATAGCCATGAAATTTTGTTAGAGAAAACTCTGTCCATGAAGAGTTTTCCTGAAAGTATATCCCAAGAACTGAGACCTAAAGATGTTTCCATAATCACAATTTCCAATACTCCTATTAGGATCACCTCTAAAGGCCCTATAAGGATTCATGCTGAGCCAAGGGTGTCTCCCCTGATTATCACTACACTGGGGCCAGTCCCTTATTCCTCCGACAAAGCTGTTCCCTGGAACTATGGGGTAGAAGTTTATTATCATGGTGTCAAGCAAGAGCCATGGATTGCTGAAACTGAAGATCCTAAAATTACAAACATTGTCGGAACTAGTAAGGTCACTAGGACATGAAGGATCTTCTATCCATAGATATCTCCTCCAACAACTATAATAACACTTGTTTGCATTCCTTCTGCTGGAACAACTGCCAATGCCCTAGGTAAAGAGAAAGTAACTGAGCCCGACCCGACAGAGATACCCTTAAAAGAAGTGACAATTAAAGACCCGTCTAGACAAGAGATGGAAGAAATTTTGAAGATCATCCGAAAAAGTGACTACAAAATAGGTGAACAACTGGGGCAGACACCTTCAAAATTATCCATGTTGTCCTTGTTATTATGCTTCGAAGCACATGCCCAAGGTTTGTTGAAATTTATGAAGAATGCCCATGTACCACAAGAGACCACTGGTGATCAATTTGAGAATTGTGTTGCAAGCCTAACTGCTAGTAATGCCTTGGGATTTTCTGATGCAGATTTAACTCCGGCGGAGAAGAATTATAACAAGGATCTACACATCTCTATTGAATGCAAAGGCACCACTCTGGTGCATACGTTAGTAGATATTAGTCCTCCCTAACTGTTTTACTTAAAGGTGATTTGGATAGACTGGACTATGAAGGGTTGGTGCTGAAACCCAGCAATATTGTGGTAAGAGCCTTCGATGGGTCAAAAAGGATGGTCCATGGAGAGGTTGATCTTCTGATCAAGGTGGAATATCAATTTTTCAATTCAACTTTCTATGTAATGGATATCCTTTCGACCTATTCTTGCTTGCTAGGACATTCATGGATTCATGGGACAGGCGCAATTACCTCTACTCTACATCAAAAGCTGAAGTATCCAGTGAAGGGGAAGATTGTCACAGTCTGTGGAGAGGAAGAATATATCGTAAGTCATTAGAATTCTTTCAAATATGTTGAAACAGATGGAGAATTCATTGAAACCCCCTGCCGGACATTTAAAGGCTCAGAAAGAGGTTCGACGTGCTCGTGCTGGGGGAACACCTCTCTGTATTAGAAACGTTGAAGTCAATGCTCTGAAAGACAGTGATAGTGACAGTGACTTGGACGACTGGATATTCCGAACTACTGACAGTGGACTCAACAACTGGGAGGACAAATACTTCATCTCAATCTCCTTCAGCCAAGAGTAATTGTTATTTCCTATTTTTATTGCTTTAAGAAGTTTGTCTATATAATTTCTTTAAAAATAATGACTTTAAACCTTATGCCTTGCCCAGGACGCAATGGTCCATTTGTTAAGGGTTGTTACTTCATATATCATATGCTCATTTAATGAAAACATTGGACGGTTTTGCGTTCAAAATTTGCGCTCCTTGTCTTTTTTTTACTTTACTGCATTTTCAAATAGCCATGTGACCTTACATGCACACACACATTTGCAGATCCACATCCACTCTGAATCTCATTGACAACAATTCTGCTATTGCTGTTTATGACTTCGAGAATCCAATTTGTCAAGCCGAAGACGAAGGTGGAGAAGATTGTGAGATACCTAGAGAACTCTCCAGACTCCTGATACAAGAGGAAAAGGCTATCCAATCGCACAAAGAATCGGTCAAAGTGATAAACTTGGGTACTGAGGTAGATAAGAAAGAAGTCAAGATTGGTGCCAACCTGGAAGGCAGTGTCAAGAGAAGATTGGTTCAGATGTTGCACGAATATGTTGAGGTCTTTGTTTGGTCATACGAAGACATGTCGGGGATCGATACTGATATCGTTGTTCATCGTCTACCAATGAAAAGGGATGTTCTTTGATCAAACAAAAGGTTTGATGCATGCGTCCCGATATGTTAGAGAAAATCAAGGTTGGGGTAATGAAATAGTTCAATGCAGGTTTCTTGGCAGTAACGTCGTATCCCCAATGGGTTTTAAATGTCGTTCCAGTGCCGAAGAAAGACGGTAAGGTCCGTATGTGTGTAGACTACAGAGATTTAAATAGGGAGAGCCCCAAAGATGACTTCCCACTACCATACATTGATGTCTTAGTTGAAAAAACTGCTCAACACAAGGTGTTCTCCTTCATGGATGGCTTCTCGGGTTATAACCAAATCAAAATGGCACCCGAAGACATGGAGAAAATCACTTTTGTCACACTGTGGGGCACCTTCTGTTATAAGGTCATGCCTTTTGGGCTGAAGAACGCATGCGCAACTTATCAACGGGATATGGTGGCTTTATTTCATGACATGATTCATCATGAGATAGAAGTATATGTGGATGACATGATAGCAAGATCACAAACTGAGGAAGAGTACCTTGTTCATTGGAGAAATTGTTTGACAGGCTGAAGAAATAAAAGCTGAGGTTGAATCCCAACAAATGCACCTTTAGGGTAAGATCTAGAAAGCTCCTAGGCTTCATCGTCAGTGGTAAGGGTATTGAGTTTGATCCCGCAAAGGTCAAAGTTATCCAAGAAATGCCAGCTCCCTGTACTAAGAAGTACGTCAGAGGTTTCTTGGGACGACTCAACTACATTGCCCGATTCATTTCTCACCTCACTGCTACTTATAAGCCACTCTTCAAGCTGCTGAAGAAAGATCAAGTAGTAAAATGGAATGACGTTTGTTATAATATGGTGGGAGAACTGAATTGGTTGTTTTGCGTTTGATCGCAATTGTTGCGGATAGCAAGATTCACCACTGACTTCTATTTTATCCAATAAGGAAAGGGTGAAAAGAACAGGAAAGACCTTTGAGATATTTTCTTGAGTTCGGGGGGTAGGTTATGAAAAGGGAAGGTGTTAGCACCCTTTTCATCCATAGTTAGCTATGGGATTTTAGTTGCTTACTAGATCACTTTTGAAATTGCTTTGTTTGAAATGTGTTTTGGTGGGTTTTGAAAGTATTTTTGAAAAGCACCTTTGTTTAGGAAAACTTTGTAATGATTCTCGTCTCTATAAGAATGCTTACAAAGTGTTGGACTTTTGAAAATATTTCATGTTTTGAAAGTGTTTGGTGTGTTTGAAAAGATATTTGTTTTGAAAATGGATTGTGAGCAAACAACTAAGAACGTTCTACCTACTCAAAAGTCTTTTATTCATTTCTTCCTTCCTTTGATATTGCTATCTTACCATTAATTGGTAAGAAGTCTTATCTTTGGATGTAAAGGGACGGGTGTGGATCATCGTATAGTCACGAATAGCAATGTTGTGAGATATCCTAGCATTTCTCTTGAGGGACCAAGATCATTTATAAGGCAACATTCGAAGTGTCATCGGGGGACTATGATCTTGTATTTTTTTATCGTTTTTGCTAAGATGTCTCACATACATATTATGACTATTTTCTCAAGGAAACAAGTGGAGTTAACCCTAGAGGTGCAAGTGTGTAAGTGTTTGTATTTAATGCTTGATTTATCTTGAATTAGGATTTTCTAAGTATTGATTTTATCTTTCCATACAAACCCTAATTTACTAGCATTGATATGAAAGCGATAAATTGTGGAAAGTAAACTTACTACGCTATTACATCATTTGGGGATGGGGTGTACAAATTTACAAACAGGGATTGCAAGAAATTAAATCTAATTATCTATTACAATCATATCAAACTTGAATAATGTACAAGAATTAAAATGTATATGATGTACAAGGAATATAAAAAGAAATGGATTTTGCTTTGGATTTTGGTTAGAAAAAATTGTTTTGACCTAATTAAACTAAAGGGATATGATTAATAAAAAATAGGAAAATTAATCCTAAGTTAAAAAGAAATCAAATTAATCAAGAAATCATTTTTTAGTGTTTTTTATGGAAGGATTTTGGTTAATTAAAATAAATATGAAAATAAAATATTTTTTGTGATATTTTTTATATATTCATAAAATAGACATTGTAAATAAATTGTATGCAAAAAATCAACTCAAAAGGAGTTGTTTTGATTGGTTGGAAAAAATGTTGAAGTTTTGTTAAAAAAATGAAAACAAACAAGTGATAAAAATTTGTTTTGGTCCTGTCAAGGCTTGAACCTAGGTTCCCCACACCTTCTATTCAAAACAGCCAACACTCAATATGTTATAAACCTGCATGTTAGTTTTGAAAAAATGACAAAATAAATATAAAAGGTCTCGCTGGGGCTCGAACCCAGGACCTTATACATGAATGCCTTACGCGAACGCTGTTTGTACCACTGGGGTGGTCTATTTCATCCATTAGTTATCCAACTTGCACTAAATAGAAAATGAACTCATTTCTGAAAGCAGGGATATATATCACCATTGTTAAGCTTCTAAAAGCTTCATTTCTACGCCAAATCAAAAAATGTAAACATCAAACCTGCCTAAAATTTGAATACGAATCCAACTATGTAATCTTCAAAAGCTATGGATCAGAGGTTAGCACGAATTTTGTTTGGTACCAAAATCAAAACCTAACTGGTTAGAGTTGGAATTATTAAAACACAAGTAATAAAAATTAAAACTAAGAGCATGGTCAACTTCGTAGATATGATATATATATATATATATATATATATATATATATATATATATATATATATATATATATATATATATATATATATATATATATATATATATATATATATATATATATCTTTTCTTTTATTTGTATGTGCTGAAAATGCTTGTATCAAGATATCACAGTTAAGAAATCTTACCTCTTGAAGTGAAGATCGAATGACCTCTATATGACTTCTAGAAATAACTTGATAATGGATTAATCTTGCAGAGACTTTCCTTGAGCTAGTGGGATCACTACTTTGTTTTAAAAGTCACTGAATCAATCTAACCAAGTCATGGTGTAATGGTAGAAAATGGAAATGTTGTATGATAATGTTCGAATGGTTACAGAAACGTGCCAAGGGTATCAATGGTTTCTATGTGGTGTATGGAAGCTTAGTGAACCGAAATTTTAAAAAATGCACGAAGGGATTTGAGATTTTGTGTGTAAAGTTAAACTGTGCCAAGTTTTGTGCTTGTGTGCAGGTTCTGAGTTTTTGAGAGTTTTGAAAATTCTGGCTGCAGATACTCAATGTCACGTCCAATGTTATGACACCGTATCTGACTTACTATATGACAGTAAATACAAAAGCAGTAAAGAACACAGTCAATTGTTTACCCAGTTCAGTGTGCAACAACACCTACTCTGGGGGCTACCAAGCCAGGGAGAGAATCCACTATAAGAGATGTTAATTCAGGAATAAACCAACCAGTTTATCTCCTTCACTTAAGACCTACCCAATGCAATTCTAATCTAAGTACAACTTAAACCTGAGTTCCTACTCACTCCCCCTCAATCACAGCAGTGATACATAAACCAATTTGACTTAAGAATTGATGAAGACACTCTTCAAAAAAAACACACACTTGATTAAACTTCACAGCTTTTTAATCAAGCAACACAATCACTCGTGCTTCACAGCTTTGAGTGATGTACACAACTAACTTGACTCTGCTTCACAGCTTTAGTCAAGGGACATTCAAACACTCTTGCTTCAAAGCTTTGAGTGCTACACAACCCTTACAATCGAAACCTATTCCAAGGCACTTATCACAATGATAATTTCTTGGAGTACAATAAACAAATCTATACAGATTACAAAATTGATCTTCTAATCAATCAGCCGGGGGTCCTTGAAAAACAGCAGCTCTGTTGAATATATAGCAGCTGCAACTTCAGTTAGGGTTTCCAAAAACCTAGGGTTGATTCCGTTTGACCTAAAGACCAGGTCACAGTACTTTATTGACCAGGTTAGGATTGAGCTAGATTACTCCTCAGAAAACGCAGGATTCTGTTCAGAAAGGACTGAGTTATTTCCTGAAAAAACTCAGACTTATCCAATCCTGCAATCCTGTTAGTTCAGAACAGGATGTCATAACATCTGTTATGACATCTGAGAAAACCTGTCTACTGATCTAGCAAAATGTGATCATTTTGCAAACATGCTCAGATACACACTTATAAACATCAGTATTTGAATTACAATATTTTTTTGCACATGTACCTAATGAGTTAGTACAACCTGAACTAGAATGTTATGACATCAGTCATGACATTCACACATACACTTGGGATTTACCAAAAATGCAAGCCAATACCTAAACACCTACAAACTCCCCCTTTGGCATATTTTTGGCTAAAGTCCCTAAACAATCAGAGATAGATAGATAGCAGCAGAAATAAGTGACAGCAGAAAAATATAATGTCAAGTACTAATTAAGCAAGTACCAAAATATTCTCCCCCTCTTTAGCCACAAATGGGCCAAAGATACATGTTCATAAAGTTATACAGTTATCCAAAACAAAATAATGAGATCAGCAGCTGACAACAGCAGAACACACTTCCAAACTCCACCTTCAAGCACTGTCATCAGATCCAGAGGATTCAGGCTTCTTTCTTTTCTTGTGAGCAATGTCAGCATTCTTCTCTTTGTTTGATGTCTCAACATTCTTAGAGACATTTGGATTTGTTTCAGCATTTGAGTTTTCTTGGTTCAGAGGAACAGAAATGCCAGGAACTGAGTGGTTCTCGTTCAGAATTCTTGAAACAATTTTTGCTATTGCTTGATTAACATAGGCTGTCCCTTCCCTATTTGCAATTTCAGGGGGAACTGAAGTGGAAGGATGAGATGGATTACCTGTATGTCTTGTTCTCAACTCTTTGGCCTTGGTGGGGTTAGTTCTATGAGAACAGATCTCCAGAACGTCAGAGTCCAGACAGGAAGAGATTGACCCAGAATCTTGATCAGAGGAAGAGGTTGAGATGGTCGTATTGGATGATGATGGTGTTTGAGACATTTTGTCAGTTTTGAAGGACCAACAACAAATGAGTAGAAATTTCTGATTGAGAGACTGGGTTTTGATGAGGAGACGAGAGAGGAAGGAAGAAAAGGAGTAGCTATTCAACTTCTTAAAAGAATTGTTGGAAATGAGAAAATACAATTTTGAACCAATCAGAACAGGCATAAGTCCTTTGGTTTTTGTTTTAAGCAAAATTAATTGCTACAATTCCTCATGTTGACAAATACCCAGCTTACCCCTTAAGTTTTCAAATTGGTTTGCATCCAAAGCCTTGGTAAAAATGTCAGCCAGCTGTAGCTCAGTGGCAACATGTTCCAATTTGATTGTCTTCTCTTCTACAAGGTCTCTAATAAAGTGATGTCGTATGTCAATATGTTTGGTCCTGCTATGCTGAATGGGATTCTTGGATATGTTGATTGTACTCAGATTGTCACAGTACAATGTCATAACATCTTGTGTGACATTATACTCAGTGAGCATCTGTTTCATCCATATCATTTGAGAGCAGCTACTACCAGCTGCAATATATTCAGCTTCAGCAGTGGAAAGAGACACACAATTCTGTTTCTTGCTGAACCAGGAAACCAGATTACTGCCCAAAAAGAAACATCCTCCAGAGGTGCTTTTTCTATCATCAGCACTACCCGCCCAATCAGCATCACAGTAGCCAGTCAGATCTGGTTCACAGCCATGAGTATACAACAATCCATAGTTGTAAGTACCACTTACATATTTCAAAATTCTCTTCACTTGATTGATATGACTGACTTTGGGATCAGCTTGGTATCTAGCACAAACTCCAACTGCAAAGGCAATATCAGGTCTGCTGGCAGTTAAGTACAACAAGCTTCCTATCATGCTTCTGTACAGACTTTGATCCACCTTAACCCCACTTGAATCTTTGGAAAGCTTTAGATGAGTAGGAGCAGGAGTCCTTTTGTGACTTGCATTCTCCATACCAAACTTCTTTACAATATTCTTAGCATACTTGCTTTGAGATAAGAAGATTTAGTCCTCCATCTGTGAGACTTGTAGTCCAAGAAAATAAGTTAGTTCTCCTATGAGACTCATTTCAAATTCAGCCTGCATCTGGTCAGCAAACTGTTTAACCATATGTTCTGACATTCCTCCAAACACTATGTCATCAACATATATTTGGGCAACCATCAACTTCCCTCCTTCAGTTTTGACAAATAGAGTTTTGTCCAAGCCTCCTTTTCTGTAGCCTTTGTCTGAGAGAAACTTTGTTAACGTGTCATACCATGCTCTAGGAGCTTGTTTCAGCCCATATAGAGCTTTTCTCAATTTGTAGACATGATCAGGATGGGTTGGATCCACAAAACCTTTAGGTTGTTCCACATAAGCTTCCTCATTTAAGTACCCATTTAGAAAGGCACTTTTCACATCCATCTGAAATAACTTGAACTTCAGAAGACACGCAATTGACAACAAGAGTCTGATTGACTCCAACCTGGCTACAGGTGCAAAGGTTTCATCAAAATCAACCCCTTCAACCTGGGTGTATCCTTGAGCAACAAGTCTTGCCTTATTTCTGGTGACAACTCCTTCAGCATCTGACTTGTTCTTGAATATCCATTTTGTCCCAATGATGTTAGTTCCTTCAGGTCTAGGAACCAGTTCCCAAACTTCATGTTGCTTGAATTGGTTCAGTTCATCTTGCATTGCACCAATCCAATATTCATCAGTTAAGGCTTCCTTGACATTTCTTGGTTCCATTTTGGACACAAAACAAGAATTTGAGATGATTTCTCTAGATCTTGTGATGACTCCACTATTGGGATCTCCTATGATGAGCTCTTTTGGATGATCCTTCTGAATTCTGATGGAAGGAGTCTTGCTAGCTTCCTTTGATTCAGATTCTGTTGTGGTGGAGTTGGGTAGATCATCCTGTTGGGTTGAAGTCTCAAAGAATGTCTCAACAGTACAAGGAACATCTATTTCTTCATGATAGTCATCAATTATAACATTTATTGATTCCATCATGGTTTTGGTTCTGGAGTTGAATACTCTATAAGCTCTGCTGTTTGAGGAGTATCCTAGAAATATGCCTTCATCACTTTTGGAGTCCAGTTTTCTTCTTTGTTCACGATCAGATAGGATATAGCATTTGCTGCCAAACACATGGAAGTACTTCACAGTTGGTTTTCTTCCTTTCCAGAGTTCATATATGGTGGATGAGGTTCCCTTTCTCAAGGTGACCCTGTTATGAACATAGCAAGCTGTATTCATAGCTTCAGCCCAAAAATACATAGGAAGTCTTTTGGCATGTAACATTGCTCTGGCAGATTCTTGTATGGTCCTGTTTTTTCTTTCCACAACTCCATTTTGCTGAGGTGTTATGGGAGAAGAAAACTCATGACTGATTCCTTCTGAAGCACAGAAGTCATCAAACTTGCTGTTTTCAAATTCCTTGCCATGATCACTTCTGATTCTGACAATACATCCTTCCTTTTCTCTTTGAATTCTCTTGCACAGTTCTCTAAAAACTTCAAATGCATCTGATTTTTCCCTAATGAAATTAATCCAGGTGAATCTGGAAAAATCATCTACAACCACGTAGGCATATCTTTTACCTCCAAGACTCTCTACTTGCATTGGTCCCATCAGATCCATATGGAGGAGTTCTAGAACCTTAGAGGTGGTCAGATGTCTTGACTTTGGATGTGACATCCTAGTCTGCTTACCCACCTGACATTCACCACAAACTCTTCCTTCATCAATTTGCAGTTTTGGAATACCTCTGACTGCCTCCAAGGAGATAATCCTCTTCACCCCCCTTAGATGAAGATGGCCAAGTTTTTGGTGCCACAGTTTCACCTCTTTTTCTTCTTTTGCAATGGAACACACAGATGAGAAATTGGTGTTCTCAGCCTCCCATAAGTAACAGTTGTCTTTGGATCTGACTCCTTTCATTACTATCTCTTGTTTGTCATTGATCACAAGGCATTCAGATTTTGAGAAATTGACCTTGAATCCTAGATCACACAGTTGACTGATACTAATGAGATTAGCAGTCAGTCCTTTCACCAGCAGTACTTCATTCAGACTTGGAACTCCAGGGCAGTCCAAATCACCAACTCCTTTGATTTCACCTTTAGCCCCATCTCCAAAGGTCACAAAACTGGTGGTGTGAGGCTTAACATTATTGAGGAGGTTCTTGATTCCAGTCATGTGTCTGGAACATCCACTGTCAAAGTACCAGTCTTCCTTTGCAGAGACCCTCAGGGAAGTGTGAGCTATCAGTGCAGTAGTCTTTTTCTTCCATTGAGGAGCATGTGGTACCTTTTTAGACTTAGGTTTGACACCTGAGTTCTGATTAGGGTATCCATGTAATCTGAAGCAGAAGGGCTTTATATGACCATATCTCCCACAATGATGACATCTCCATCTTTGGTACCTCTTCTTCATATGTCTCTGTCCCTGATGTTGAGAGTAATGTTGAGACATCCGTTTTGACATTTGCTTCCCAGTACCAGATTTCTTTGTTTCCACAAATCCTAGGCCAGATTTATTTCCCATATTTTGTCCAGCCTGAAGGATCTCTTCCAATTTGCCTGTTCCATTGGTCAACATCTTGACAGATTTGGTCATTTGATTCAGTTGTGAGTTCAGCAGTTGAACTTCTCCTTCTAAATGACTTATAGTTTCAAGATTTGCCCTCTTTTCAGCTTCCAGCTTTATAATGAGTTTTGATTGTTTCTCATTTTGCATACAGACTTCACCACTTCTGATACACAATTTCTTGTAGGTATCAGCCAGTTCTTCAAAAGTCACCTCTTCATCACTGATGTTACTTTCAGAGGTACAAACACCAGTTAGAGCAGTAACTCGTTTGGCAGTCTCTTCTTCAGAATTACTTTCTGAATCACAGTCAGACCAAGTAACAGTCATTCCTTTTTGTTTCTTAAGAAAGGTAGGACATTCAGTTCGAATATGCCCATATCCTTCACAGCCATGGCATTGAATTCCTCTGCCTTGAATTCCCTTCTCTTCTGACCTTGGTCTTCTGCTGGAACTGTCAATGTTAGAGGGAATGTTATGAACATTAGACCTTGACTTTGGATCTATTCTTTTGATGAGTTTGTTGAACTGTCTTCCAAGCATGGCTACAGCTTCTGAAATGTTTTCTTCAACATCAGTGTTGGACATGAGTGCTATACTCTTGTTCTTTTTGACATCATCATTGGTGATTCCCATCTCAAAAGTCTGAAGAGACCCAATAAGTTCATCCACTTTCAACTTGCTAATGTCCTGGGCTTCCTCTATGGCAGTTACCTTCATTGCAAATCTTTTAGGCAAGGATCTGAGAATCTTCCTTACCAGTTTTTCTTCTGACATTTTTTCTCCCAGTGCTCCTGAGGTGTTGGCAATCTCCAAGATGTTCATGTGAAACTCATGAATGGTTTCATCTTCCATCATTTTTAGATTCTCAAACTTAGTGGTCAACATCTGAAGCCTTGACATTTTTACTTTGAAAGTTCCCTCATGAGTAGTTTTGAGAGTGTCCCAAACTTCCTTGGCCAGTTCATATTGATGGACTAATCTGAAAATGTTTCTATCAATTCCATTGAACAAGGCATTTAGAGCTTTGGAATTTCCCAAGGCTAACTCATCTTCTTCTTTACTCCAATCTTCCTCAGGCTTCAGACTGATTGACCCATCTTCCTCAGTTATGGTGGGATGAATCCATCCTTTGTCAGCAGCTCTCCAAGCCTTTTTGTCCAGAGATTTTAGGAAGGCAATCATACGAGGTTTCCAGTAGTCATAATTAGTTCCATCCAGAATGGGTGGTCTATTTCCAAAAACTCCTTCTTTGTCCATAGTGCCAGAAAGTGATATCCCTAGATCTCACCCAGTAATACAGGCAGGGTGCCTGCTCTAATACCAAATGAAAATTCTAGCTGCAGATACTCAATGTCACGTCCAATGTTATGACACCGTATCTGACTTACTATATGACAGTAAATACAAAAGCAGTAAAGAACACAGTCAATTGTTTACCCAGTTCAGTGTGCAACAACACCTACTATGGGGGCTACCAAGCCAGGGAGAGAATCCACTATAAGAGATGTTAATTCAGGAATAAACCAACCAGTTTATCTCCTTCACTTAAGACCTACCCAATGCAATTCTAATCTAAGTACAACTTAAACCTGAGTTCCTACTCACTCCCCCTCAATCACAGCAGTGATACATAAACCAATTTGACTTAAGAATTGATGAAGACACTCTTCAAAAAAAACACACACTTGATTAAACTTCACAGCTTTTTAATCAAGCAACACAATCACTCGTGCTTCACAGCTTTGAGTGATGTACACAACTAACTTGACTCTGCTTCACAGCTTTAGTCAAGGGACATTCAAACACTCTTGCTTCAAAGCTTTGAGTGCTACACAACCCTTACAATCGAAACCTATTCCAAGGCACTTATCACAATGATAATTGCTTGGAGTACAATAAACAAATCTATACAGATTACAAAATTGATCTTCTAATCAATCAGCCGGGGGTCCTTGAAAAACAGCAGCTCTGTTGAATATATAGCAGCTGCAACTTCAGTTAGGGTTTCCAAAAACCTAGGGTTGATTCCGTTTGACCTAAAGACCAGGTCACAGTACTTTATTGACCAGGTTAGGATTGAGCTAGATTACTCCTCAGAAAACGCAGGATTCTGTTCAGAAAGGACTGAGTTATTTCCTGAAAAAACTCAGACTTATCCAATCCTGCAATCCTGTTAGTTCAGAACAGGATGTCATAACATCTGTTATGACATCTGAGAAAACCTGTCTACTGATCTAGCAAAATGTGATCATTTTGCAAACATGCTCAGATACACACTTATAAACATCAGTATTTGAATTACAATATTTTTCTGCACATGTACCTAATGAGTTAGTACAACCTGAACTAGAATGTTATGACATCAGTCATGACATTCACACATACACTTGGGATTTACCAAAAATGCAAGCCAATACCTAAACACCTACAAGTTTTGGTAGTGTTCTAAGGCTGGTCCCCCTTCTTATCTTTTATGTTGCAAATAATGTCTCTATTTATAGGGAAGAGGTTTGACATCTTGTAGTAACCAGAATCTTGAGATAACATGTTATAATTTAGTTGAAAATGAAAACATCAAGCTGGATTGATTTTCATGGTTCCAAAGTTCAAGTACAAGCATGGCCTGATGTTTGTTGGGTGCAAGAGACTTGACTCATGCTTTATATATTGCTTGCAATCAGAGATAAAGGTCACAAGGCTCAATGCATTCGCAATTTGCATAAAGCTTGCTTTTCTAAAATGGCATTGGTAACTTTGTGCCATTAAGGGAAAATTGGTTTGGACAATACTTTAAGTACTTGGGTAAGAGCTTAATTCATTGTGTAAACAATTAATTATGGAGTGAAACACAAGCATTGATGCCTGCAAAGCAAGATCATGTAGCATGGCCTACGGATTTGATCAATGTTCTTCAAAATTCTGTCTTCGACTTGATTCCTTGAATCGAATACTCCATCCTTTCGTTTTGATCACATAGATCCACAACTTTCGACCAAACTCATCAACAGACAAAACAATATTTGTTTCCACCAATTGTATGTTCTTCGAATGGACCATATTCATATGAATGTACCTCCTTGAGTATGCAAGATGATCTCATTAGCGTAGTCGAAACGAAAGAATTTCTGGATTACTTTCCTACTAAATAAACTTCATAAAGTTTTTTCAGGCATCTCAAGACTTAGAAAACCATATCTTGAGTAATCAACTGATTAAGTGGTCGAAAGTTCAAATGTCCAAACTTCAAATGCCACAACCAACTATCCTTGTGGTCGAACAGTTTTCAAACATTGAACATCTGCCGAATTGATCATTGTCTTGCAATGAACTATTATCAGCAAGTTTTTTTGTTAAATTGTAATTCATAGTTTTGAAACTATATGTGTCGAAGGGTTTAGAGGTGGATCGAAGTAGGTTGCTCGAAGGAAACCATTGCCTAGTCGAAGCTTGTGGATCGAAGCAAGCATGAAGATATTGTAGTTCATAGTGTCAAAACTATGTGCGTCGAAGGGTTTAGACGTGGATCAGAGCAGGTTGCTCAAAGGAAGCCATTGCCCATTCGAAGCTTGTGGATCGAAGCAGGTTACTCGAAGGAAGCCATTTCCCAGTCGAAGCTTGTGGATTAAAGCAGGTTGCTCGAAGGAAGCCATTGCCCAGTCGAAGCTTGGGGATCGAAGCAAGTTCTCTCTTCTTCGACTAGTCAAAATCTGCCAACCACTCATTTCGATCAGTCATGTGGTTCGAACAGCCTGAACCAGATTTTGAATTCGACACGGTCATCTGCAACTGCACACCATTTTTTATCTTCTTTGCCCTTTCAACAGTTTCCTCTTCCCCCTTTCGAGGATTCATAAGTTCCATCTTCGACCTGATTCTTGAGAGCCCAATATGATCCATGGAAATTATACGGGGCATTAAAAGTCCAATTGTACTTGTCCAAACCCAAACCCTAATTTGAGCCATCAGTGTTGAGGAAGTGTCTTGAGCTGATCAAACCTTATGCAATTTTGAGCAATGGAGATTTTGTGAGAGAATCTTTGAGAAATTGGAGAGGCAAATTTTGGGGTACAACAGTTGCCACTATTCGATCTTCTTAAACCTGAAAAGCGAGAATGGCATATCGTCGTTCGTAGCTTGATGGTAGATGATGATTGAACACTAGAGTGCCTAGAAATTTACACTCGATTATGTATTAGTTGATTGTGTAAGGAATGGGCTTAAAGATTCCATTTGGAGAGATGATGGAGAGTTATCAGAGATGGGCTTATAGATGCCATCCAAGGTGACTATTGATAGAAATTAGAATAAGTCTAAGCTTGACTATAATTAGGAGAAGTATCAAAATAAATCTTTGGTCGATTTAATTCTGAATGACATGTTGGAATAGACCTGTGTTAAGTTGTGTCCGGAAATGTATTAGAAGGAACCCATGATGAGCCCGTGTGAAGCTGCATTTAGAAATACATTAAAAGGAACCAGTGTAAGATTTCTTCAGGATGAGCCTGTGTGAAGCTGCATTTGGAAATATATGAGAAAGAGCATGGGTAGGGCTGCTTCGGGATGAGTCCGTGTTAAACTGCATCTAGAAATTTATGAGAAGGAGCCTGGGTAGGGCTGCTTCGAGATGAGTCCGTGTGAGACAGCATCTGGAAATTTATGAGAAGGAGCCTGGGTAGGGCTGCTTCGGGATTAGTCCATGTGAAACTTCATCTGGAAATATATGAGAAGGATCCTGGGTAGGGCTGCTTCGGGATGAGTTCATGTGAAACTTCATCTGGAAATATATGAGAAGGAGCATGGGCAGGGCTTCTTTAGGATAAGTCTATGTAAAACTTCATCTGGAAATATATGAGAAGGAACCTGGGTAGGGTTGCTTCGGGATGAGTCTGTGTAAAACTTCATCTGGAAATATATGAGAAGGAACCTGGGTAGGGCTGCTTCGGGATGAGTCCATGTGAAACTTCATCTGGAAATATATGAGAAGGATCTTGGGTAAGGCTGCTTCGGGATGAGTTCGTGTGAAACTTCATCTGGAAATATATGAGAATGAGCCTGGGTAGGGCTTCTTTAGGATAAGTCTGTGTAAAACTTCATCTGGAAATATATGAGAAGGAACCTGGATAGGGTTGCTTCGGGATGAGTCAGTGTAAAACTTCATCTGGAAATATTTGAGAAGGAACCTAGGTAGGGCTGCTTCGGGATGAGTCCGTGTGAAACTTCATCTGGAAATATATGAGACAGAGCTTGTGTAGGGCTGCTTGGGGATGAGTCCGTGTGAAACTTCATTTGGAAATTGGAAGGAACCCATGTAAGATTGCTTCATGTTGAGTTCGTGTGAAGCTGCATCTGGAATTTAGAAGGAACTCGTGTAAGATTGCTTTATGATGAGCCCGTGTGAAGCTGCATTTGGTCGCATAGATAGTTGCTCTGTCTTGTTTCAGGAACTAATCTTGGGCCTATTGAAAACTATTGATGATAATCATCTATTGATTGATCTTTCCTGAAAAGGTAAAGTGCTAGCTGTATGCAATGTCATGATGTATGAAATCCATTGTGTAATGGTGTTCTCAAAATAAATGAGATTGTGGTATATGTGTTTCGTATGCATATGCTATGGCGTGTGAAATGTGAAATGTTATTGCAGTGTATCTTTGTTTGGGAAAATAAATCCTTGACAAATACTGGTGAGCCTTGGGAAATGAAATCCCGGACTGCTGTTGGGGATAAAGAGTATGCTCCTCTTCAGACCTTATTTTAGGATGTTTCTGCTGGGGATTCCTATTATGTTGTTTGAGGAGAACTCTGTTGGGGAATATTGTCTTCTGCTTTAGGAGAAGAGCTTAGGAGTTTTAATCGTCAGTTGTTCTAGTGGGGGATTATCTCTTGAATGTTAGATGTTATTTGGTCGGTTTCAAGGCTTCACAATGAATTACTAGGGGTAAAGAAGTTAATTGTTATCTGGTCGGATCCCATGCTTTACATTAACTTACTGGGGATAGTGACAAACTCTACTGGGGAAGAGGAGTTAGTGATTTGAAGAAATTAAACTGCTATCTGGTCAGGTCCAGGCTTCAGCAATTTTGAACTTGAGGTTAACTGGTATCTGATCGGGTCCAGACTTGAACTGTTGACTCGTCGGGGCCAGGTTTCAGAAACTCAAACTGTTATCTAGTCGGGTCCAGGCTTCACAACAACTTTCGGAGATAGCAATGACTCTATTGAAGACTTCACTGGGGACTAGGGGTTACAGTCCCTTGGTTTGTAATAGTCTGCAAGACAAACTCAAGTTGGGGAATATGTAGTTTTTTGGGGAAATAAACCCTATTGAAGAGAATATTTGACGAACTGTTGGGGAGTTGTCTCTTTAGGAAGAAATCCCAAAAGTCTTCTATTTTTTAGACCAACTCAGCTGGGAGAGGGTTTTCCGGAGATTGAAACTCTGGCTGGGGATTACATGGATCCAACTTTATGGGGATATCTATGAATTTGGCCTTGTGGGGTTTGTACCCTTATCCGTGAAGATTATTTTATGGGGATAACCTTATAGAGGTGGCTCTAGCGACTTCAACGGGGATCACCTTATGAAAGGGACTTTGTGGGGATTTGTCGTTGTCCATAGTAGTAAGTATTGTAGCTCTGCCTGAAAATGTGTGCTTGGTCGTACATGACCCTTTTGTTGGAATTCAATTTCAATGCTCCAAGTGATTCGGATGCAGACTTGCCCCTGTTATTCAGCACTTCTTGAGATATTTCTTAGAATATCAACTTGACTTCCCCAGATGAGTTGGATAGTAACCTGTCATCCCCCCTTGAATATGGGAGATTTGTCATTGGAAGCGTCTTCCAATTTTGAAGTGGTTTTGTTTCTTGGGAGAATTTTTGTTCATTGGATGTTCGCCATGCGGATTTCTCTTTTGTCAAACAATTAGCCATATGCAAACAGTGGTATTTCAAACAATGCAAAGTTTATGTTTGTCTTGAAGTTTTGAAAATGCAATTTTAGCTAATAAAAGAATTTTGTAAGAATATGAATTCAACTCAGGATTTACAGTAAGCCTTACAGGAGTCAGGATACCTTTTGTAATAGTATGCTTTCGAACTAACCCATACATCAATTAGGACTTTTAAGGGATTGTAACGTGGTCTAGTTCACGGTTTAAGAAACAAAGGATAAGGCTCAAAGTTTATTTGTACCCAACCCATTCTTCATGATGTTCTTCAACCCTATACTCAGTTAATTGTGCGTTTTGAATTCCAATTGAGTATGGAATGGTATTTTGGTGATGGTTCGGACAAGTAAAGTTTGTTGGAGAAGGCACTCATTTTGCAACATTTTTCTGTTGTTGAGGATTTGTAGCGACCTCCTTTTTTTTATTGTCCCTATTTTTTTGCCTGATTGTTTTGAGATTATAGTCAGTGGGATGCCCCAGTTTTTCTTAAGTCTCCTTCAAAGGTTTTGACTCAGTGGGTTTTTCTTTTGAGAGATAACGACTACCTATTTTACAGGGAAACATCGTCATCTTTTGATTCATAAGGATGTTTTTTATGTCATTCAATTGTGTATGAAGTGAAAGCTTGCGACTGAACGTGCATTTGAATTAACTGATAAACTACCCTGCCCTAGGTTTTGATTAAAGGTTTCAATTTGTGTGAAAAAGAAAACTCTTACTTCTTTGGGTCAAAGGGGTTAACTAGGGATTAGATTCCTTATAACTCCACTGTGTAGGAATTGAAACAATGCATGTACATCGTCAGTAAGGTCTGCCTAAAAGCATACTGTATGGAATTATGATATTGTTTTCGTCATCCTCCCTCTAAACGCTTACAACTTTTAACGAGAGTTGAATATCATAAAAGGGAGTAAAAGCATAGTTTAAATATAGTGAAAATGAATGGATTAATTCAATACAAACACATGCAATGCATTAATGAAAACAAAGTTTGACATAATAGATAAGTGTTTGATTAAATGAAAGAAATTACAATTGAAAATTCAAAATGAACTGGACGCTCTCAATGATTTGGCATGGGAGCGGTGATCATGTTGGGAATATCAGGAGGGATGAATTCAATTTCCTTGGTGTCAAACATGTTTTGAATCTTGTACTTTAGCGCCCAACAATCGTTAGTATCATGCCCAGGACTGCCGGAATGGTAGGAACATATTGCATCAGGATTGTAGTTAGGAGAAGAAGTTTTGGGGTTTGGATGTGGTCCTATCAATGTAATAAGATTCATCCCCAACATGTGTTGCAATGCTTGAGACAGTGGCATGTTGATTTTAGTAAACTGTCTTTTGGGCTCGTCTTTCCTTCATTGAATTCCCTGTTGTTATTGTCACACTAATGCAGGACTAGAGGTCAGGACTGCCCCTACAGACTGGTCGTGGTTACTATTGTTACGGTCCTTTTAGTCATACACAGCATTGGACTCTTTCTTCCCATTGTATGGCTTCTTCTGAGTATTGGAGGATGTAGCTCCTTGGATCTTTCCGCTTCTGATTCCATTTTCAACTCGTTCCCCAGTTAGAATCAACTCGGTGAACCCGACCGAGGAGCTTCCGATTAGGTTATTGAAGAAAGGTACTATCAAAGTTCCCATAAAGATATCAACCAGCTCCATGTTAGTTAAGGGTGGATGCACCCTTCCAGCCAGGTCTATCCACTTTTGGGCATATTCTTTGAAGCCCTCGTTGGAACCCATGGTCATATTCTGTAACTGTACACGAGTTGATGCAAGATCATTGTTGTATTGGTACTGCTTGTAGAAAGCAGCAGCTAGATCCTCCCAAGTGTGGATGCAGGAACCCTCCAATTGATAGAACCATTTAAGTTGAGTCCCAGCTAGACTCTCTTGGAAAAAGTGAACCCACAACTTCTGATCAGTGGTGTGTGGCTGAATCTTGTGGACATAAGATCCCATATGCATCTTAGGACAAGAGACCCTGTCATACTTGGCAAAGATAGGGATCTTAAATTTATGGGGAATTACCATCCCATGAATCAAACCCAAGTCTCCAAAGTCCAATCCATGCACAACTTGGATCTCCACAACCTTTAGTTTGTCTTTAAGTTGTTTGTATTTTTCATCCGCCGGTGGATACCGCTCCTCATAATAGTCTTCGTCCTCAGTAGCTTGGTTATCCCTAGCTCTAGTGCTTCTAGCTTCCTCTTTTTTATTGTCTTCTTCCTCAGAAGAAGTATCTTCTTTTTGAGCTAGCTGGGCAGGGCCCTTGAACTTTCTTCCCATGTTGAGGATGATAACCTTCTTCTTAGTCTTCTTCTTACTCCCATTGGTGAAGAGTGTTTTCAGATCTTCCTGCCCCTTGGATAAGTTCAGGAACATTTGTTGGAACTGGGCATTCTGAGCTTGGAGATCTTTAACTGTTTACTCTAGATCCATTTTCTTACTGAAATAAACAACGAGAAAATGAGAAACCTGGCTTGAGAACACCTGTTATGTAATGAAATGCATGATACGTAAAAATGCAATGTTTTCAAGGATCTCGCGGGGTAAACACAAGAAGATGTCAGAAGTTAAATTTTGATCATAACTTTGATTGGAGAACTTCGTATTGTTGGATGTCCTTCCACGAGAATCAATCTCACCATGTCAAGTGGGTCATAGCCCTTGACTCAAGTTATCATGCTTTGGTCTTTAACGGTATTTGGTTAGAGGAGAATAAATCCTCTTGCCCCTTTATAGACATATGGTTTATCATGACCCTGCATCGCAGGCTCTTAAGATCATTGAAATGGTTATTCACAATGCTATGGTATAATGTCATGATGTTATTTACAAGTAATCATACACAAGCAAAAGCAAACAAGTCGTTATGTACAAACAAAGCAAACAAATCCTTAGGTTTAGGCTTGCATGAGTTTTAAAGGTAAGTACCCTCTTGAATTTTCGATTGACTCAACCTGTCCTATTAATGGTAATCAGGTTCTAAGGAGTCTCATATCACTGACCTTTCTTTTAGGCATTGTTTTATCTCAAGCACCAAAGTATTACGGCCAAGATATCCCAAAAGTCCAATCTCAATGAGTGTAGTATTGAGTATCAACCAATCTTCGGTCAGAACCAAAGCCGGCCATCTCAGTACTTTCTAATGGCTTAGGATGAGTCAATTAAAGGTTTTAAAGGTCAGTTAGCGCTTAATGATACTATAAGGAAGCCTAATGTTATCCTTGACTGACTCAAGGAACATTAGTACAAGCCAGAGTATCACGCTAGCGTAGCTATCACTTTGTCCATATTGGTCTACACCTTACAGCTTCCATGATTTATTGCTACTTACCTAAAAAGGTGCCCCAGATCCAGGTGTAGGATATTTAACAATAACCCAAGCAACCCGTTAAAAATAAAGCATATGAAACACACAATGAAAGCAATTAAAATGAATTAACTCTAAGGTAACCCCACTTTCTACTCCCTAGCAGAGTCTCCAGTTCTGTAATACGGTGGGAGAACTGACTTGGTTGTTTTGCATTTGATCGCAATTGTTGCAGATAGAAAAAGTCGCCACCGAATTTTATTTTATCCAATAAGAAAAGGGTGAAAAGAATAGGAAAGACCTTTGAGATATTTTCTTGAGTTCAGGGGGTAGGTTATGAAAAGGGGAGGTGTTAGCACCCTTTTCATCCATAGTTATCTATGGGCTTTTAGTTGCTTACTAGATCACTTTTGAAATTGCTTTGTTTGAAATGTGTTTTGGTGGGTTTTGAAAGTATTTTTGAAAAGCGCCTTTGTTTAGGAAAACTTTGTAATGATTCTTGTATCTATAAGAATGCATACAAAGTGCTGGACTTTTGAAAATATTTCATGTTTTGAAAGTGTTTGGGGTGTTTGAAAAGATATTTGTTTTGAAGATGGATTGTGAGAAAGAAACTAAGAATGTTCTAGCTACTCAAAAGTCTTTTGTTCATTTCTTCCTTCCTTTGATATTGTTATCTTACCATTGATTAGTAAGAAGCCTTATCTTTTGATGTAAAGGAACGGGCGTGGGTCATCGTATAGTTATGAATAGAAATGTTGTGAGATATCTTAGCATTTCTCTTGAGGGACTAAGATCATTTATAAGGCAACATTCAAAGCGTCATCGAGGGACTATGATCTTGTATTTTTTTTATTGTTTTTGCTAAGATGTCTCACATGCATATTATGACTATTTTTTCAAGGCAACAAGTGGAGTTAACCCTAGAGGTGCAAGTGTGCAAGTGTTTGTATTTCATGCTTTATTTATCTTGAATTAGGGTTTTCTAAGTATTGATTTTATCTTTCCATACAAACCCTAATTTACTAGCATTGATATGAAAGTTATAAATTGAGGAAAGTAAATATACTACGCTATTACATCATTTGGGGATGGGGTGTACAAATTTACAAATGGGGATTGCAAGAAATTAAACCTAATTATCTATTACAACCATATTGAACTTGAATAATGTACAAGAATTAAAATGTATATGATGTACAAGGAATATAAAAAGAAATGGATTTTACTTTGGATTTTTGTTAAAAAAAATTGTTTTGACCTAATTAAACTAAAGGGATAGGATTACTAAAAAATAGGAAAATTAATCCTAAGTTAAAAGAAAATCAAATTAATCAAGAAATCATTTTTTAGGGTTTTCTATGGAAGGCTTTTAGTTAATTAAAATAAATATGAAAATAAAATATTTGTTGTGATATTTTCTATATATTCATAAAATAGACATTGTAAATAAATAGTGTGCAAAAAATCAACTCAAAAGGAGTTGTTTTGATTGGTTGGAAAAAATGTTGAAGTTTTGTTAAAAAAATGAAAACAAACAAGTGATAAAAATTTGTTTTGGTCCTGCCAAAGTTTGAACTCAGGTTCTCCACACCTTCCATTAAAAACAACCAACACTCAATATGTTATAAACCTGCATGTTAGTTTTGAAAAAAATGACAAAATAAATACAAAAGGTCTCGTTGGGGCTCGAACCCAGAACCTTATGCATAAATGTCTTACGCGCGTGCTGTTTGTACCACTAGGGTGGTCTGTTTCATCCGTTAGTTATCCAACTTGCACTAAATATAAAATGAACTCATTTCTGAAAAATTTGAACATGGCTTCATCTTCTTCCTTTGCGCGCGCAGGGATGTATATCACCATTGTTAAGCTTCCAAAAGCTTCATTTGTCAGCCAAATCAAAAAATGTAAACACCAAACCTGCCTAAAATTTGAATACAAATCCAACTATGTAATCTTCGAAAGCTATGGATCAGAGGTTAGCACGAATTTTGTTTGGTACCAAAATCAAAACCTAATTGGTTAGAGTTGAAATCCTTAAAACACAAGCAGTAAAAATCAAAACTAAGAGCATGGTCAACTTCCTAGATATGATATCTACATCTTTCTTTTATTTGTATGTGCTAAAAATGCTTGTATCAAGATGTCACAGTTAAGAAATATTACCTCTTGAAGTGAAGATCAATGATGTAACACCCCAATTCTACACCGACAAATTATATAAATAAATCAGAGTTATAAAAATCATTCATGCAAACGAATCGGGATGCCATAAATTCTTCTATCAAAATTCATTGCATTCATCGTGGATATATAACACTTTAAAACATTAGATGAACCATCGTCATGACATCTTTAATTAAATAATTCAACATCTACGCAACAGAAATTCTTAATAACATCTTTATCATCATTACAACAACTTCAAAACAACACAATTTAATAATAATCAACTTAAAGTTCAACAATTGAATAATCAACAATCAAAAGTAACAAGCGTTCATCCCCCCGAGTGTTACATATCAGAGCAATGACACCGACTCGAACTACTGAAGGTATACAGCCTTCACTCTCGATTACCTGCATGTTACCAACATAAGGGCAACATTCAAACAGAAGGGGTGGGATATCTAACAATATAATAAAGCGCATGATAATTAATATATTAAATTAGATCGCATAACATCACCACTTATCATCTCATAATCAACAATAATAATACACATTCACCACATTAATACACACTTCTTTATGTAGTCATATAATGCGACTCAATACTATGCAAATGCATGTGGTACCATTTGGAGTAGAACTCCCATCTCAAAAATTGCCAATTAATAGAGGCATCAACAAGGCATAAGCCTTCATCTCAATATTCGCCAATACAGGCCATCTCAACGAGCGTAAGCTCCATCTCAAAGTGCAATGTATGCGACACAATCATGAATGTAATGACAACACCATAATTAACAACATCTCAATACAACATCATCGTTGGCCAAAGGCCTACATCTTAAAGCATCTCAACATATCTTCATCAAACATCTCATATCATTCATAATAATTCATCAAACATCATTTATTCATCAAACATCATTTATTCATCAAAGATAACTTCATTAATAACATCTCATCAATAACTCAGTTGTACTTTAATACGACAGTAACTCATCAATTTCACAACGTTGGCCATAGGCCTATACTAGATATTTCTTATAATTAATTAACCAACTAAAGCTTACTTCTAAATCACTAAATCTCTACATACTACTATTCTGTAATATTACATTGCTATTATTATTAATCATACTGTTACAAATCAAACATCAGCTTCTAAGCATCTCATCGTCATTCTTCTCCATAAAACCAACATAACAATCAACACGGGAACTAATTCAAATCCTATGGTTATCCTTCATATCTTCATTTTAACCCTTAAGAATAAAGCTCATCGCGTTAGCTATTCAACGCTTCGAACGACACCTCAAACAGAGTCCGAAAACTCAAATTACACCATTCTCAAACTGAGTCGGCCAAAAACCAGGCAGCATGGATCGATGCATAATGTCTTGGATCGACGCGTACTGCACTGAACTCACAACATGAGTCGACGCATCCTCTCTTGTATCGACTCATACTGAGTCTACCACACAACATGTATTGACACATGCTCCTACGTATCGACTCATCATGAGTCTAAAAGTCCTCATGTATTGACGCAAAACCTCTTCGTGTCGACTCATCCTGAGTCTCTAAACCTTCATGTATCGACACATTATGTTTGGGGTCGACGCATACTACAATATCCTGCATAATTTCTATGATTTTCTCTGCGTTTTCACTACGGGTTCTATACTTTAAGCCCTAAAAACTTAATCTAATCATAGATAATCATCACTTGCAATTATCCTATAATTCTACGTCAATTAAGCATCATCGAAACATCATTATTCATCTAAAATTCATCAATTTCATCATACAACATCATACACATTCAATTCATGAACAAGACAACAATCACCTCTAACCCCACATACCAATTATCATGAACCCAATTATAGAGTCTGAATCCCACCCTTACCTTGGATTGAAGGTCGCTCTATAATCTTCCAGTTGAAACCCTGTTCTTCCGTTTTTCCTCTTTTTCCAGCAGCTTCACGTTCTTCTTCCCAATCCTTATTCTTCTACTGCCTCCTCTTTTCTATTCTTTCTAGAAACAATAAAATAACCTATTATTCTTTATTCCTTATTGGGCTTAAAACTAATAGGCCCCCTTATTACTACTTCCATTCCTTAAAAACAAGCCTACATCAAATAATATTATACTTCTAATATTATTTCATCACTTAATAAAATAATTAAATCCAATTAATCATAACACATCTTCTCAAATATTCCAAAAATAATTTAATTAAATAATTAATTAAATTACGGGCATTACTACTCTCCCCCACTTAGAATATTTTCGTCCTCAAAAATTTACCTCAAACAAACAACTCAGGGTAGGAGTCTCGCATCTTGCTCTCCAACTCCCAAGTCACGCTTTCTCTGGAAGCTCCTAGCCAAACCACCTTAACCAAAACAATCTCTTTGCCCCCTCAGAGTCTTTATTTCACGATCCGCGATCCATACAGGCATCGCCTCCACCGTAATATTATCCCGTACTTGCACATCATCCACATGAATCATATGAGATGGATCTGAAATATACTTTCGAAGTTGCGACACATGAAACACATCATGCAAATTCGAAAGATTAGGCGGTAAATCCACTCTATAAGCAAAATTCCCCACTCTCTCCGAAATCTGATATGGTCTAATAACACGAGAAGTGAGCTTCTTAGACTTCAATGCTCGCCCAACACCAGTCACAGGTGTAACTCTTAAAAAAACATGGTCACCAGCTTGAAATTCTAAATCCTTCCTTCACTTGTCATGATAACTCTTATGTCTACTTTGGGAAGCTTTCATCTTTTCTCGAATCAACTTCACCTTCTCAGTAGTTTCACGAACAAGTTCAGGTCCAAGTACTACACTTTCACTAAATTCATGCCAACATAAAAGAGTTCTACATCTCCGACCATACAACGCTTCAAAAGGTTCCATCCCAATACTGGAATGGTAACTGTTATTATAAGTGAATTCTATCAACAAAAGATAAGTATCCTACGAACCTCCCTGCTCGAGAACACATGCCCTCAGCAAATCTTCCAACGATTGAATCTTCCGTTCAATTTGACCATCTGTCTGAGGATGATACACTAAACTCAACCTCAACTTAGAACCCAACGCTTCTTGCAAACTTTTCCAAAAATCAGAAGTAAATCTTGGATCTCTATCTGACACAATGCACAAAGGAACACCATGCAGCTTCACAATTACACTAGTGTAAATCTCAGCCAACTTCAACACTGGAAAGCTGATGTTAATAGGAACAAAATGAGATGACTTCGTAAGCCTATCAACAATCACCCAAATCGAATCATGTCCTCTTAAAGTATTAGGCAACCCCGTCACAAAGTCCATTGAAATGCTATCCAATTTCCATTCTGGAACTTCTAACGGTTGCATCAACCCTACAGGCTTCTGATGTTCAACTTTCTACTTCTGACAAGTCAAACATGCATACACAAATCGAGCCATATCACACTTCATTCCAGGCCATCAAAACAAACCTTTCAAATCTTGATACATCTTTGTAGCTCCTGGATGAATACTTAACTTACTTATATGGCTCTCTTCCAGTATCACCTTCTTCATCTCAGCATCATCAGGAATACAAATCCGGTTACGAAACTTCAACATACCCTGCGCATCTAACTTAAAATCACTATTCTCAGACTGATCGATTATAACCATCGAATCTACCAGTTTAACATCCAACTTCTGAGCTTCTCTGATACTGTCTAGAAATTCATTATTAATCTTCAACATACCCAACATAATACATCGCGAAGTAACCTCGCAAACTAAGCTCATATCTTTGAACTGCTCCATTAATTCCAACTCTTTAACCATCATTGCTGACATATGTAAAGTATTTCGACTTAACGCATCAGCTACCACGTTTGCTTTTCCTGGATGATAATTCAAACCAAAATCATAATCCTTTAACAATTCCAACCATCTTCGCTGCCTCATATTCAACTCCTTCTGATTGAAAAGATACTTCAAACTCTTATGGTCACTAAACACTTCAAATCTAGAACCATAAAGATAATGCCTCCAAATCTTCAACACAAAAACAACTGCAGCAAGCTCTAAATCATGCGTAGGATAGTTCTTCTCATGAGTCCTTAACTTTCTTGACGCATAAGAAACTACCTTACCATTCTGCATAAGCACACCTCTTAAACCCATCTTAGAAGCATCACAATACACCACAAAAGGCTCTCCTGGATTAGGCAACATCAAAATTGGAGCCAACGTCAACCTCTTCTTCAATTCTGTAAAACTTTCTTCACACTGAACATCCCATACAAAAGCTCTACCTTTACAAGTCAACTTAGTCAACGGAAGTGCCAACTTGGAAAAACCTTCAACAAACCTTCTATAATAACCAGCTAATCCCAAAAAGCTTTTAATCTCAGTAGCTTACTTTGGAGTTTCCCATTGCAACACCGCATCAACCTTCGATTGATCTACAGCAATGCCACTACCTGAAATCACATGACCAAGAAAACTAACCTCTTTTAACCAAAACTCGCACTTGGACAACTTTGCATACAACTTCTTCTCTTTCAAAACTTGCAATACTACTCTTAAGTGTTTATCATGCTCTTCTTCTAACTCAGAGTAAATCAAAATATCATCAATGAACACCACTACAAACCGATCCAAATAAGTATGAAAGATAAGATTCATATACTCCATGAATACTCTCGGCGCATTAGTAACGCCAAAAGGCATCACCGAATACTCATAACGTCCATAACGCATTCTGAAAGCCGTCTTCTGAATATCTTCATCCTTCACTTTAATCTGATGGTAACCCGACCTCAGATCAATCTTACTAAACACACGAGCATCCACCAATTGGTCCATCAAGTCATCTATTCTTGGAAGCGGATACTTGTTCTTAATCGTCAGTTTATTCAACTGTCTATAATCAACACAAAGCCTCATACTTTCATCTTTCTTCTTTACTAACAACATTGGAGCTCCCCCACAGCGATACACTTGGTCTTACAAACTTCTTCTCAAGAAACTCCTCCAAATGCTTCTTTAACTTTGACAATTTAGATGTCGACATCCTTTATGGTGCCATAGACACAGGTCTGGTACCAGGTACAAGATCAATAGCAAATTCAACTTCCCTCTCCGGTGGTACATCAGGAATCTCATCAGGGAAAACTTCAGGAAGTTCACACACCACCTGCAATTCCTTAATTATAGCTTAAGTCTCTACAGATAGCAATGCCATCAATGAGAACATTTGTGCTTCCTCTTGCATCAACTTCCTCAACTGTCTAGCAGGCAACAAACCATCTTCTTCTGCTTCAGGAGTAGAAAACCTCACAGACTTGTCATAACAGTTAATTTGAACACAGTTATGCTCTAACCAGTTCATACCCAAAATCACATCTAAACATCTTACCGATAAATAAACCAAATCGACAGCAAAGTCTTTGTCGAAGATCGACAAGGGACACTTCAAACACACAAAATAAGTAGTTACCGACCCCTTGGCTGGAGTATCGACAACCATTTCTCCATCGCATGAGCCATTGCTTCTAAAGCAGCAGCAAGTGCAGCATCATTCCTTCTAGTCATCTCAACTTATCACTACAACATAAACAACGGTTAGAACTCAAATTAACAATACTCGATTGTTAGACAACTACGACTCGACAACAAGGTCGGACCAACCTTTTGCTCTGATACCAACTTTGTAACACCCCAATTCTACCCCGACCAATTATATAAATAAATCAGAGTTATAAAAATCATTCATGTAAATGAATCGGGATGCCACAAATTCTTCTATCAAAATTCATTGCATTCATCATGGATATATAACACTTTTAAAACATCGGATGAACCATTGTCATGACATCTTTAATTAAATAATTTAACATCTACGCAGCGGAAATTCTTAATAACATCTCTATCATCATTACAACAACTTCAAAACAACACAATTTAATAATAATCAATTTAAAGTTCAACAACTGAATAATCAACAATCAAAAGCAACAAGCGTTCATCCCCCCGAGTGTTCCATATCAGAGTAATGACACCGACTCGAACTACTGAAGGTATACAGCCTTCACTCCCGATTACCTGCACGTTACCAATATAAGGGCGACATTCAAACAGAAGGGGTGAGATATCTAACAATATAATAAAGTGCATAATAATTAATATATTAAATTAGATCACGTAACATCACCACTTCTCATCTCATAATCAACAAATAATAATACACATTCACCACATCAATACACACTTCTTTATGCAGTCATATAATGCGACTCAATACTATGAAAATGCATGTGGTACCATTTGGAGTAGAACTCCCATCTCAAAAATTGCCAATTAATAGAGGCATCAACAAGGCTTAAGCCTTCATCTCAATATTCACCAATACAGGTTATCTCAACGAGCATAAGCTCCATATCAAAGTGCAATGTATGCGACACAATCATGAATGTAATGATAACACCATAATTAACAACATCTCAATACAACATCATCGTTGGCCAAAGACCTACATCTTAAAGCATCTCAACATCTCTTCATCAAACATCTCATATCATTTATAATAATTCATCAAACATCATTTATTCATCAAACATCATTTACTCATCAAACATAACTTCATTAATAACATCTCATCAACAACTTAGTTGTACTTTAATACGACAGTAACTCATCAATTTTACAACGTTGGCCATAGGCCTATACTAGATATTGCCTATAATTAATTAACCAACTAAGGCTTACTTCTAAATCACTAAATCTCTACATACTATTATTCTGTAATATTACATCGTTATTATTATTAATCCTACTATTACAAATCAAACAGCAGTTTCTAAGCATCTCATCGTCATTCTTCTCCACAAAACCAACATAACGATCAACACGGGAACTAATTCAAATCCTATGGTTATCCTTCCTATCTTCATTTTAACCCTTAAGAATAAAGCTCATCACGTTATCTATTCAACGCTTCGAACGACACCTCAAACGGAGTCCGAAAACTCAAATTACAGCATTCTCAAACTGATTATGCCAAAAACCAGGCAACATGGATCTACGCATAACATCTTGGATCAACGCGTACTGCACTGAACTTGCAACATAAGTCGACACATCCTCTCTTGTATCGACTCATATTGAGTCTACCACACAGCATATCGACACATGCTCCTACGTATCGACTCATCCTGAGTCTAAAAGTCTTCATGTATCAATGAAAAACCTCTTCGTGTCGACTCATCCTGAGTCTCTAAACCTTCATGTATCGACACATCATGTTTGGGGTCGACGCATACTGCTCTGTCCTGCATAATTTCTGTGATTTTCTCTGTGTTTTCACTATGGATTCTATACTTTAAGCCCTAAAAACTTAATCTAATCATAGATAATCATCACTTACAATTATCCTATAATTCTACGTCAATTAAACATCATCGGAACATCATTATTCATCTAAAATTCATCAATTTCATCATATACATTCAATTCATGAACAAGACAACAATCACCTCTAACCCCAAATACTAATTATCATGAACCCAATTATAGAGTCAGAATCCCACCCTTACCTTGGATTTAAGGTCGACCTATAATCTTCCGGTTGAAACCTCGTTCTGCCATTTTTCCTCTTTTTCCAGCAGCTTCACGTTCTTCTTCTCAATCCTTATTCTTATACTGCCTCCTCTTTTCTATTCTTTCTAGCAACAATAAAATAACATATTATTCTTTATTCCTTATTGGGCTTAAAACTAATACACCCCCTTATTACTACTTCCATTCCTTAAAAACAAACCCACATCAAATAATATTATACTTCTAATATTATTTCACCACTTAATAAAATAATTAAATCCAATTAATCACAACACATCTTCTCAAATATTCCAAAAATAATTTAATTAAATAATTAATTAAATTACGGGTGTTACAAATGACCTCTATATGACTTTTAGAAATGACTTGATGATGGATTAAGCTTTCAGGGACTTTCCTTGAGCTAGTGGGATCACTACTTTGTTTTAAAAGTCACTGAATCAATCTAACCAAGTCAAGGAGCAATGGTAGAAAATGGAAATGGTGTATGATGATGTTCGAATGGTTAAAGAAACGTGCCAAAGGTATGGGTGGTTTCTATGTGGTGTATGGAAGCTTGGTGAATCGAAAGGCTAAAAAACGCACGAAGGGATTTGAGATTTTGTGTGTAAAGTTAGAATGTGCCAAGTTTTGTGCTTGTGTGCAGGTTCTGAGTTTTTGATAGTTTTGGGAATATTCTAAGGATGGTCCTCCTTCTTCTATTTTATGTTGCAAATAACGTCTCTATTTATAGGGAAGAGGTTTGACATCTTGTAGTAACCATAATCTTGAGATAACATGTTATGGTTTAGTTGAAAATGAAAACATCAAGTTGAATGGATTTTCATGGTTCCAAAGTTCAAGTTCAAGCATGGCCTGATGTTTGTTGGGTGCAGGAGACTTGACTCATGCTTTTGATATTGCTTGCAATCAGAGATAAAGGTCTCAAGGCTCAATGCATTAAAAAATTTCATAAAGCTTATTTTTCTAAAATGGCAATGGTAACTTTGTGCCATTAAGGGAAAATTGGTTTGGACAATATTTTAAGTACTTGGGTAAGAGCTTAATTCATTGTGTAAACAATTAATTATGGATTGAAACACAAGCATTGAGGCCTGAAAAGCAAGATCATGTAGCATGACCTATGGATTTGATCAATGTTCTTCAAAATTTTGTCTTCGACTTGATTCCTTGAATCGAATACTCCATCCTTTCATTTTGATCACATAGATCCACAACTTTTGACCAAAATCATCAACAAACAAAACAATATTTGTTTCCACCAATTGTATGTTCTTCGAATGGACCACATTCATCTGAATGTACCTCCTTGAGTATGCAAGATAATCTCATTGGCGTAGTTGAAACGAAAGAAATTCTGGATTACTTTCCTACTAAACAAACTTCACAAAGTTTTCCAGGCATCTCAAGACTTGGAAAACCATATCTTGAGTAATCAGTTGATTAAGTGGTCGAAAGTTCAAATGTCCAAACTTCAAATTCAACAACCAACTATCCTTGTGGTCGAATAGTTTTCAAACATTGAAATTCTGTCGAATTGATCATTGTCTTGCAATGAACTATTATCAGCAAGTTTTTTTTAAGTTGTAATTCATAGTGTCAAAACTATGTGTGTCGAAGGGTTTAGAGGTGGATCAAAGCAGGTTGCTCGAAGGAAGCCATTTCCCAGTCGAAGCTTGTGGATCAAAGCAAGCATGAAGATAGACTTGTAATTCATAGTGTCGAAACTATGTGTGTCGAAGGGTTTAGAGGTGGATCGAAGCAGGTTGCTTGAAAGAAGCCATTGCCCTGTCGAAGCTTGTGGATCGAAGCAGGTTACTCGAAGGAAGCCATTTCCCAGTCGAAGCTTGTGGATCAAAGAAGTTTTCTAGAAGGAAGCCATTGCCCAGTCGAAGCTTGGGGATCGAAGCAAGCTTTCTCTTCTTCGACTTGTCAAAATCTTTCAAACACTCCTTTTGATTAGTCATGTGGTTCGAATAGCCTGCACCAAATTTTGAATTCGACATGGTCATCTGCAACTACACACCTTTTTTTATTTGCTTTTCCCTTTCGACAGTTTCCTCTTACTCCTTTCGAGGATTCAGAAGTTCCATCTTTGATCTGATGCTTGAGAGCCCAATATGATCCATGGAAACTATATGGGGCATTAAAAGTCCAATTGTACTTGTCCAAACCCAAACCTTAATTTGAGTCATCAATGTTGAGGAAGTGTCTTGAGCTGATCAAACCTTATGCAATTTTGAGCAATGGAGATTTTATGAGAGAATCTTTGAGAAACTGGAGAGGGCAAATTTTGGGGTACAACAACTGTCAAATAGCTTTTGACAAGATTAAAGAGTACCTTCTAGAGCCTCCAATTTTGATGCCACGAGTTGAAGAAAGACCTCTGATCATGTACTTAGCCGTGTTAGAGAATTCAATAGGGTGTGTGCTTGGGCAACATGACGAGTCTGGTCGAAAAGAGTATACAATATACTACCTTAGCAAAAAGTTTACCGAATGTGAAACAAGATATTCACTGATCGAGAAAACTTGTTGTGCTTTGGCATGGGCTGCTCGCCTACTAAGACAATATATGTTGACTCATACTACTCTATTGATCTCTAAGATGGATCCCATCAAGTACATCTTCGAGAAGCCAACTCTCTCTGGAAGAATATCTCGATGGAAAATGATTTTAATTGAATATGACATTCAATACACTACTCAAAAGGCAATCAAAGGAAGTGTGCTGGAAGATCATTTGATGCATCAAGCTGTGGATGACTACTAATTTATGAACTTTGAATTCTCAGACGAGAATATCATGCTGATTACAGATTATGAAAAGCCTGGACTATATGAAGGACTTGAGAAAAGATCCTGATAGACTATGGTTTTTGGTGGAGCTTCCAACGCACTGGGTAATGGAATTGGTGTTGTGATCATTTCCCCCAAAGGTTGCCATACGCCTTTCACTGCCAAACTTTTCTTCGACTGTACCAACAACATGGTTGAGTATGAGGCGTGCATCTTTGGTCTTAAAGCTGCTATTGACCTAATAATAAAATTATTAAGTGTGTATGGAGACTCAGCCTTGGTAATTAGTCAAGTTAAAGGAGAATGAGATACAAAAAATCCAAATCTTATCCCTTACAAAGAACTTGTGCTAACCATGATCTCGTACTTCGAAGAGATTACCTTTGAACATATCCCGAGGGAAGAAAATCAGTTGGCGGATGCTTTAGCTACCATTTCATCTATGTTCGAGGTCAAGTGGGACAACTAAGCTCCCAGAATTACTGTCGAAAGATTTGACGAATCGGCACACTGCTATCAGGTTGACACTGATGGAGTAGAGGAGAAGCCTTGGTTTCATGAAGTGAAAAGATATCTCTAAGCTAAAGAGTATCCTGAAGGAGCGTCAATCAACGACAAGAAATTCCTATGAAGGTTCTCTGCCAAGTTCTTCTAAAGCAATGGGATTTTATACAAGCGTAACCATGATTAAACCTTAATTCATTGTGTGGACAAGAAGGAAACAACGAAAATTATGGATGATATGCATGAAGTCGTCTTTGGTATTCACTCTAGTGGACACATATGGCCAAGAAGATTCTGAGAGCTGGTTACTATTGGTCGACCATGGAAACCGACTGTCATCACCACTCGAGGACTTTCCATAAGTTCCAAATTTATGTTGATAAGGTTCATGTGCCTCCAGTTCCTTTGAATGTCATGACTTCTCCTTGGTCATTTTCAATGTGGGGCATCTACATGATCGAAGAAATCAAGCCTACTGCCTCTAATGGACATCGTTTCATTCTTGTCATTATTGACTACTTTACCAAGTGGGTTGAAGTAGCTTCATTTGCCTCAGTTACCAAGAAAGTTGTGGCCCGGTTCATCAAGCATAACCTCATATGTCGTTATGGTATCCTTGAGAGGATCATCACTAACAATGGTGCCAACCTTAACAACGCCATGATCACTGAACTCTGCATGTAGTTCAAGATCAAACATCACAACTCTTCTCCATACAGACCTAAGATGAATGTCGTAATGGAAGTCGCCAACAAAAACATAAAGAAGATTATGCAAAAGATGGTGGTGACCTACAAAGACTGGAATGAGATATTACCATTTGCTCTTCATAGCTATCGTGCTTCGGCATGAACATCAACTTGGGTAACCCCATTCTCTCTAGTCTATGGTATGGAAGTTGTCCTGCATGTCGAAGTCTAAATCCCTTCTCTAAGGATTATGAAAGAATCATACTTAGAAGAAGATGAATGGATTTAGACTAGGTTAGATCAGTTGAATTTGATTGACGGAAAGAGGCTGACGGCTGTCTGTCATGGTCAGATATATCAAAAACGTATGATCAAGGCATTCTACAAGAAGATCAACCATCGATTACACCAGGCTGGTGACTTGGTAATAAAGCGCATCATTCTACCAGAAGGATATCTCAGGGGCAAATGGACTCCCACCTACGAAGGGTCATTAGTTGTCAAGAAAGTATTCTCAGGTGGTGCTATGATGCTAACCACTATGGATGGTGAATATTTCTTGTACCCTGTGAATGCGGACATAGTAAAAAAAATACTAAGCATGAGAATGACCCTCTAGGTTGATATACCTAGGAAAAAATAAGGGCATCCCGGTGAACCAAGAGAGTTCGGGCAAAAACTAGGGATATATACAAAAGATCATACACCCGGCAAGTCAAAAACCTGAAAGGGAGGCTTGGGAAAAAAAGGGTATCCTGGTGTGTAGCAGTAGAAACATTGAGACTAAGCCATTAGATTGACTTAACTCACACAGATCAAAATAAAAATCACCATCGCGCTTTATTGTTTCCAAAGAAATGGGAAAAGAGCGAATAACCCAAAAAGAGGAGGAAATATTCAAGGTAAGGGGGTTGGTTATGCAAAGGGAAGGTATTAGCACCCTAAACATCTATGATATTTGCAGGAACCTCTTTGTAAAATCTGTATATTTTGGCTATAAAATGTTATATAAAATAGTGGGGGTGAGAAAAGAAATATATTTATTATTTTTGCATCCGCCGCGGTAGCGAACCTTTAGTGCCTACGTACCACCTTCCATGCAACAGGGGATCAAGTACACATAGTTCCTCTTTAAAAAATTTAAAAACACAAGTGTGTTGGTTAATTTTATAAGATAAGACATCATCATCATTGTCTGTGTGGAAAACATACTTACTACCCACAATCATGAGAAAGGAGAATTTGCATCATCCCAAAGTGGAGGATATGGCTTGGATTTTAAAATCAATAAAACCTCACTCAACACCTAAGTGGAAAATATCTCTCTTCACTACATATTGTAGAAGTATAGTTGTTTGCATCACTACAAGGATTGACAAGAGTCCAATCTTTTTGAGAAAAGTTTTAAAGTAAAAATCCAAAGTGGCAAAATGGTTTGAATGAGATTGATTGACTTTTAGTCTTCTCACAAAAATGTTAAGGTATTATTAAGTTGATTAAATTTTGTTTATGAAAATATTTTGAAAATGCATGAACCTAAGTCCAAGTTTATTATGAAAGTGGTTCAAGTTTAGAAACAAGAAGAGTTTTCAAAAGGAGGGAGAAGATTTTTGAAATTAAAAAAGATGGGAGGAGATGAAGATACTATCCTAAAGCATAAGGTAAAAGCTAAGGAGAAGAACCATCTAACCAACAAGAAGCTAACACTTGACATCATGAGTCAAGATAGAGTCATTCTTTGGATTGAAACCAAGCAAGGATACTAAACTTATTGAGAAAACTAAACTTCAAATGTATGAAGTCTTCACAAATATTGGGCAGAGTAACGGTTGTATATAGATGAATTCCATATTACACACAAAGTGTGTAATCACAATAACCTGCACACAAAACAAACAAACACCCCAGTGTATTGGGATAAACCCCAAGAACTCCAGACAAAATATCAATTAAGGTCACAAGGTCTCCAACATAAGTCAAGGTTTCTATTCCTAAGTCCAAGAAGTCTAATACTCCATAATGCCAAGGACAGTAACCAAATAGTCCAAGTATCATTAATGTTTTTATGGTTCATATTGATTATTAGGTATATTTAAAAGGAAAAGAAAATATCAAGTGAGAAAAATAAAAATGGCATAAAAGTAAATGCTCAAGTGAGCAAAGATGAAAATAGCATGATATATAAATGCTAAAGTAAATGATACATAAAGTAAAGAGCATAAAATAAAAGCATAAGATAAAGTCAATTGTTAGAAGTTAATGGTTAGTTGGATGACCATCTTAAAACTTGCATTTGGAACTCATTAGAGGATTGGTAGAACCAAAACCTCTCAACAACAAGTTACATTTGCTTTTTGTCAAGTATATCATCCATTTAAGAATCCTCAAGGCAACATTTAATGATCAATGATGTTTAAGTGACCCGCGTTGACCAAAATTGATGAAGATCCATTAGAGGATTGGTAGAACCAAAGCCTCCTAACAATGAATCTCAATTTTATTAGATCAAAGGTTTAAAATTAACATACTTTGGCTTGCAAACATAAGTTGGGGCCACGAATGATCATTTTCTTTAATCGGGACAAAATTTAGCGCTATGTTAAGCAATCGTAGGTGGACTTATGTAGAAGTCGCACCTATTTTGAGGCCGGTCAATATAAATATATGTAATTCATGTTTGGATAAATGATAAGGAGATCATTATCCCATAACATGTAGTACAATAAGAAATGGAGATAAGATGAAGAGGGGAGGGATTAGAGTTTGAAATATCATCAACATCATTCATCCATTTTAGTGGATTTGGTTTATCAACCTATCAACACCCAAGACTCAATGAGGTTGAATAATTTGTCCTCAAATAAGCTTCAACACAGTATCACATGCTATTTCAAGAATTAAACAAGAATCATGTACAAAAGTTTTCAATTACAAGCATTGATCAATGGTAAAACCCTAAATGCAAACCTAAGTCAAAAAAGGATCAAAAATAGGAAAATAACTTGTAAAAATAATAAATTAAAAACCTAACTTCCTGAAGGCCTGTATAAGTCAGAAATGGGGCTTAGGGTTCTTGGTTTGAAGTGGAAATTTGATTTTTAAATGCAAACATGGAAACTAGCAAGCAAAAGGCTTAAACTAGATGGTTTTAGGAAATAATTTGTGAAAAATATGAAATCACATTGTAAAATCCAAGAAAAATGTTTTTTATGACCTCAACTTGTTCAAGCACTCTAAACAACTTCATCTCTAATTTTATAGGCATGGGAAGTTAGAACTTTTGATCAATTAGTGTGAATGATCAAGCAAAACCCCTAAAAAGGAAATTAAGTTCAAAATTAATCAATTAAACCTAAAGTTCAAATAAATTTGATGTAAGATAACCTAAATGTCAAGAAAATTCTAAGGATCAGAAAGTATATTTTTCTTAAATTTTATTTCCAAAGGAGAAAAAAGAAATGGAAATTATTTATACAATTCACTCAAGAAAATAAAGAAAATATGATATGTCCAATAAATGATTTAATTTGTGATCCAAAAGTTTTATAAATTAATACAAAAAATATTTTCAAGTAATAAACTCAGAGAGGAGTCCAAAAATATTTTTTTGTGATTTTTTGATTTAATAGAAATAGGAAAATAAAATTCAAGATTTAAAATAATATTAAAAACCCTAATTATCTACATGAATTTATTTAATCAAGAAAAATGATTAAAAAATGAAATAAAAATCAAAATATGAAAATATATTGAAAAAGTGGTCCAAAATATTTTTATGATAAATTTTTAAGTGAAGAAAATATTAAAAGAAAATATGAGAAAAACAAAGAAAATTAAAATGCAAAGGCTATTACACTTGTTATCAACCAAATGCGCTGTAAAATGCATCAAAGGCCATGTTCAATCAGGGACTGCCATGCATTCATCCCTACCAAGTTGCCATATTATTTCAGTTTTCCAGTTTTGAAAAACCATTTTCAGGCCACGATAACTTACACATCTCTTGATGAAAATAAAAAATTCCAACACCAAAGTTCAAGAGGGAAATTAGTAGAACATGATAGAATCGAAAATTTCATGAAATGATGCATTGATGAGTGAGAAAAACGCACGCGAATATGACTGCATGAACACTTTTTTGATTTGAACATTTTAACAAACAGTTTTATGATTCACATATCTCCTTCAATTCTCTACCAAATCACACGATCCAAGAACCAAAATTGATCATAAAAATGCAAATATTATGAATATACTCTTGGATTTTTCAAAAGGTTCGTGAATTTAAACAACACGTAAGGCTGTAGTAAGAGTGAGAAATATGGATTATCTACCTTGAAGCAAATTTGATGGTGCTTGAGCTCAAATAAAGAGCAATTCATGGAGAGAAGTTTGCTTTGAAGATTCAGGGATGATGAGTAGAGAGAGATGTGAAAGAAACTTGCTTGGATATGGAGGAAATTTGCTTGACAATGGTGGAAGTGAAGCTTGGAATTTAAAGAGAGAGAGAGAGAGAGAGAGAGAGAGAGAGAGAGAGAGAGAGATAGAGAGAGAGAGAGAGAGAGAGAGAGAGAGAGAGAGAGAGAGAGAGAGAGAGAGAGCTTCGTGAGAGAGAGAGAGATGCTTGCTTTCTGATTTTATTCTTCCAACCTTTGCTTGTTGAATCACATTGCCTTTTATAGAGTGAAGAATGAGAGAGTGAGGAAAAATAAGAGAATTGAGGAGTGAGAGTGAGGTTTTGTGTTTCATGTTGTTTTGAGGTGAAAAAACGTGCGTTTTATGTAAGTGAACCAAGGCTGGGGCATGAGCTGGCAAGTTGGAAACCTTGTTGCTACAAAATTTCATGCCTATCCATGCAAGTTTCATCATTCCATGAGCACATCTTTACCTTCTTATATCTTCCTCTATGATGCATGAAATGTCACAAAATTTGAATCATAAAATGAAGAGGACATTTCACACTCCAACTTTCATGTTCAAAATATTTCAAAATGAAAGCTTGAATCAATGATATAATTGGCTATGAACACGTGCTTACAAACTTCTTGATGAAATGCCAGGCCCAACTAAGCATCCTGCACGCACGTGAGGCCTTGTGCTGGACAAAAATTCAGCATGCATGATACCTTCTTCTCTCAATTATATCTCAAGATGTAGGGAGAATTTGGAGAAACTTTTTAAAGCAAAGTTGTTCCTCACATTTAGGGCTTGATCTTTAATGTTGGACATTTTCCAAAATAATGAATATTTCACATAGAAAAGTGATGATGAATGCACGCCCACAACATGTTTGATAAAATTCCTGGCCTAGCGCGCGTAACTTGCCTTGTGCTGGGCAAAATGACATTTTGAAGCTCAAAATCCTAATCACCCATATCTTTCTCTACACTTAACCATTTGAGATGATTCTTGAATGGAAAATGAAGAAAAAACTTCAATATTCAACTTTCATGTTGCCACCTTTTTTATTTGAGTCCAAATGGTCATTCAAAAATAGACATGAAGAAGTCAGGTTTTTGCATTTTTATCCAAAATTTCACTAAGTGTCCAAAACTTCCAAGCTTCATAACTTTTTTTTCCTTTCATTTTTTAGACTTGTGGCCTCTCCTACAAAGTTGGATAATTTTTCATCCTATTTCTAGGAATATAAAGTTTGCACATTTTCAATAAAATTTGAGAAAGTTATAGCCAATCAAAATTAAGCCTTATGGATACTTAGAAAAATTCCAAAACTTCAAATAACTTTCTTGACAAGTTATCTCCAATTCACACTTCCTCTTTATATTTTTGCCACTATTGATCATGAAATATGAGAATAGGGATATTTAATTGATAGTTGACCAAAAGTTCACTTGGTCAATAGTTGATTTCAGCTATCTCTTGAAAAAATGACCATTTTACCCCCCTTTCATCAATTGAACCTTTTCAAGCCAAAGTTGATGATCAAACTTCCAATTATAGATACTCATGATCATGTAGAGAAGTATGGGATCAAGTATTTCTCAAAAGTCCAAATATCTCCTAAATCCAAACCCTAATTTTGATCCTCTGTGCTAGGAGATGGTGAGATGAATGCAATTGTGTCATTACCTACAATATAATATTCCAAGAGACAAATATACCCATTTTGAGGTTAGTTAAAAGCATACATGTACAAGATACATAATTAAAGGTGATTCAAGATGCTTGGTGATTCCCATAGGCAAACCTAAAGACAGGATACAGTAGAAGAAAAACCTAAGTGTCTTCTATCTGGAGATACGAAGGTTAAAATCTTCATGTCGACGCGATTGAAGATACTTAAATATAAAACAAACCCTATTTTTGGCCCTAAGATGCCATGCAATGCTTATGATTATGAATGCATATGAACAAATTCAAAAGGGTGCAAGACACCACTGAGGATGTAGCAAAGGAAACAAGGATCACAAAAGAAACCGACCAGGAAAATAAATCACTGGTGAACAAAAGACCTGACTCTATTGGGGTAAAGCCCAAAGAGGAAATACAGCATCGTCGACTCAAATATTGAGGAAATAATAAAGGATGATAATGACTGACAGATAATTGTGAGCTACAAACTCAATAGTTGAAGGTAAAAGATCAAAAAGATACCGACTCACAGATGACGGTAAACTACCAAATCAATAGTTAAAGGTAGAAGATCAAAAAGATATTGACTCACAGATGACGGTAAAAGATTAAAGGACACACCAACTTTCATTGAAGGTGAAAAGAAAAGAATAACATCAACATTCACTGAAGGTGAAATTACCGATGTTCACTAAAGGTAGAGAGAAAATAATAACACCAACGTTCACTGAAGGTGAACTACCAACGTTCTCTGAAGGTAGAGAGAAAAGATGACACCAACGTTCACCGAAGGTGAACTACTAACGTTCACTGAAGGTAGAAAAAATGACACCAACGTTCACTGAAGGTGAAACTACCAACGTTCATCGAAGGTAGAGAGAGAAAATATAACACCAACATTCACTGAAGGTGAACTACCAACGTTCACTGAAGGTAGAAAGAGAAAACATAAAACCAACGTTCACTGAAGGTAGAAAGAGAAAACATAACACCAACGTTCACTGAAGATGAACTACCAACGTTCATTGAAGGTAGAGAGAAAGATGACACCAACATTCACTGAAGGTGAACTACCAATGTTCACTGAAGGTAGAAGAAATGACACCAACATTCACTGAAGGTGAAACTACCGACGCTCACTGAAGGTAGAAAAAAGAACGTATTGACAATAACAGTTTCCCAAAATCATGGTGTTTCACCTAGAACGGGTCTTAACTTCTTCTTTAACCAAGGCATTCCGCCTAGAAAGGGTAATATATAAGCCGTCTCAAATAAAGAGACTACCACTTATAAAGATTTTTCAACGAACTGTCTCTGTCATATTGAAAAGACTTGCCATCCATTGGAGTAATTTGACAATGAACTGCAAACTATTCACTCATAGGGAAGATAGCAAAAAAGTAACATCAACTTTTATGGGGAAGTACAAGTTCCTAAAGTAAAGAGACCTGCTACTTGCTGTTATGGGAAGGATTGTAAAAATGACTTCCTGGGGAAAGAAATATGGCTCCCCGGGGAAAGAAATATGGCTTCTTGTGGAAATTCCAACATACTCCTGTTGAGGAGGTAAAAGTCTTCTCGTGCCAAAATAAATGCACATTCTCAAACCAAGGCTCGAAGCTTACAGAGATCATAATAGTACTGTTGTTGGGAAACAAAGATTCCAAACCAGAAATAAACTAGAGTGAAACAGGCAACCGTAATACATCCTTTGAGAAATAAAATCAAGAGGGAAATCCAATCCATCCAGACAAAGAGCTGTACAGGAAGGCTGAAGCAAAAATCTTCCACGAGGGATAACTCAGTGGGGAAATTGAAAGAATATACACTTTCTGATTAAGGTTGACACTCTATTGGAGAGATGATAACACAACTCTGCAAAACAGGGTAATATGTCAACAAAATATTAATGAATGCTGTCATCGTTGGATCTGGAACTGACTGTTTAACGCTGGTTCGCGAAATGTCACGGAAGCAAGAGTCGCCACCGTCTTTTATTTTCTCCAAAGGGAAAGGACAAAAGCACAGAAAAATTCCTTATAGAGATTGCTCTCGGTTCGGGAGGTAGATTATAGAAAGGGAAGGTGTTAGCACCCTTTCTATCCATGGTTATCCATGGGCTCTTAGATACTTGCTCATTGTGTTTTCAAAAATGGTTTGTTTGCTTTTCAACTGTGGGTTTTTAAAAAAGTTTCTTTGAAAATTTCAGTTCGACTCTTGTATCAGTCCTCAAGAGTGTTTGAAAAAAATTGCTTTTGAAAGCTTTTTGAAAAGGTGTCGGTATGAAAAGTATTTTTGAATTTGTCTTGAAATTAGAGCAAGTATCTAGAGTTGTCTACCTACCCTAAAGAATTCATCTGTGTAGATGTCCTTTACAGTAATGCCATCCCACCATTGAGAGATAGGTAGCACCACTATTGGAGTTGTTCGGGTCAATTCGAGGGTTCGGGACATGGTGATCACCAGAGCAATAGGAAGATACCTTAGAAGCTACCCTCATGCCAGGTTCCCGGATCATGAGGACTTACTAAAACATCCTCTACTCGACGATCACCTTTCGAGGGGCAAGGCAACAGTGAAGCGTACCCTAGGGGTGGTGTGTGATTTGTGTGTCGTTCATTTACATTTATCTTGTTCATGTCGGGGGTGATCTACGCTTTTGTTTTTATTTTAACATTCATTCTTGCATGCAATTTGTTAGCAGTTAAAAAGTTGCGAGAAATATAAAGTTCCTAAACTATTACAAAGGCGCGGGTCCACATCGCCAAATTAAATCCAGGACCCGATTTGACATAAAATAAAGTGCGAGAAATATAAAATGTCCAATTTACACGGCTTTGGGAGAATTACATAATTATGATGAGAACGGAAATAAACGCGCGAAACGAACTAATAATTGAAAGCGAGGGCGTTGGACCCTTTTTAATGAAATTAAATTATGATTAACCAATTAATTAAATTAAAGTAAAAAGAAAAGATTTTTGAGTTTTTGTATTTATGGATTTTTATGAGAGAAAATGAAATTAAAAATTAATTAATTAACCCTAATTCTAACTATTTTTATTTGTTAAGAAAAAATATTAAAATTGAACCTAAAGTTAAACCTAATCCATTAATGCAATTTTATTTACAAGAAAATAATTAATAATTAATAATGATAAAAGAAAAGAAAAAGATAAAAGTAATTAAAACCTAATTCTACAAATTCTAAATTTATTGAGAAATATGTTAAAGTTGCACCTAAAATCAACCTAATTAATTAATTCAATTTTATTTACAAAAATAAATAATTAATAATTAATATGGTGAAAAAGAAAAGATAAAAATATAAAAGTGTTTAAAACCCTAATTCTACCAATTTTTAGTTTTTTTAGAAAAAAAGTTAAAATTAATCCTAGAATAAAAACTAATTAATTAAGGAGATTTATTTACAAAATAACATTTAAATAAAATATATTTTATTTTTAGTCTTTTCTGATTTTTATTATTTTTATGTGAAATTTATTTTTATTGAATTAAAAAGAAAATAAAAATTAAAGCAAATAATAAAGGAAAATAGAATAAAGAAAAGAGAAAGAAATACAATACAAGGGGGGGTTCTGCCCCAATTAGGAGGTGTTGTCCAGTAATTAAGCCCAATGTTTGGAAGCCTTCAGTTGACTTTCCAAGGCCACGTGCGTGTGCATTGACTGGCGCCCATGATGTTCATCAAATCAGGACCCTTGGATGGGAGTCATTGGCCATGTGGCATGTTGAGATTGTGGGCGTATGGTGGACGTTTGGAGAGAACGCTGCATGCAATTATATTAAAACAAAACATATCAAGAATCTGGGGGGACCTGGGAATCGAACCCAGGTCCCAGTGGTTATAGGACAGCACATCAACCATCTGCGCTAGGCGTTGGCTTTGTAATATTAATGGAAGGAAATAATTATAAGAGAAAAAAAAGTTAGTGGCCTGAATAAATAAAAAGCGCACTAATCTTTGAATTTCCCATTCATATTGTGACACCTATGCATCTTCTCCAATTGCCCTGCATTTTATCTGAAAAAACAAACTGAATAGCGGGGGTTTTAAACCCCCACTAAGTGCTGCATACAAAAATAACGATTAGAAATCCCTTGATCATAAATTGATCGCGAGCTATGCCTTGAATTCGTCTGAAGCTCCTGGTTTTAATGGTCTAAGTCTCATATGCCAATTTTTCTTTAAACGTAAAGCCCCAATTTTGAACCTCTGCAACCCTAGAACGCTCCAATGGTGATTTCGCGTATGGGTGAGGAAAACTCAATTAAACAATAGGGTTAGCTTCAGAATGATAAGGATAATACAAAACAAGCATTAGAACTTAAAATCATGGCATGAATGATGAGATACGATTATGCAAAAAAGATGACACAGTCTGACTTCTAGTTACCAATTCTTGATGTTAGAGATGATGATTTTGATTCAGACACGTTCCTTGAAGCCTCAGGAATGCAATGGGTTAGTTTTCTTGCCTTGAAATGCTTTGTAATCGAGTTTTCAGTTTTTGAATTTTTCACAAAAAGTGCAATGTTCTTCTTCAGCCTTGGGCGCAGCTTCAGGTCCCTTGCACTAGGTCTAGCATCTGGCTTATGTATGGAGTGAATTAGGGTTGAGTTTTTGATCCAAAAATCCTTGCATTGATGAGAACAATATTTGATTTTCATGGCATATCTTCCAAATATTTTTTCACATGTTTTTGATTCCAATCATGGCAAAACCTTCCAATTCTGATTATGCACGAATCTTGAGCCTTTAAGAAGAGTTTATCTTGCACAAAAAGATTTAAAAACTTTGGTTTAGTATTTTTCCATATTTATTTAATTTAAATGAATTAATTGTAATTAAAAATTCAAATAAATAAATAAAAATGATGAATAAATCCCCTTTGGGCCAAATGTTCGTGCATATGCTTTGGATGATGCATCTTGGAAGAAAATGTGGCCCATTAGCAATTTTAAGACATTTGAAGCAAAGTTGACTTTTCAAAATATCCCAAAATTTCCCAACTTCCACAAGGCATATCTTGCTCAAATTTTAATCTTTGATCATGTTCTTGGACATTTTGGAAAGGTCTTGAAGTCCTCTAACCAATGCCTTTGGTCCCATGTCATTTTGATTTACCAATCCCAAGTTATGGCCTTTGACTTAAAGTCTCTTTTTGTTGACTTTTGAAAATGACCTATAATGTTGAAATTGATAACTTTTTGTGAGAGCATTTCTTGGACTTGAAGTGTGAAGAGGAGTTGTAGGAAATGTCTTTCTCTTCAAAATGAGCTTTGGATGGGATTTTTCTGATAAACCATGTGGAAGTTATGCCTTGGTCAAGTTACAGTTGACTTTTTCAATTGTCCAAATATGGAAACTTTTGCATCTTGAGACTTTTTAAGCCAAGCTTTGAGAATCATGATCAAGCATTGATCAAATGATGTTTGTGGCTTCAAAATGAGATGTTGACCAAAAATTTGAACTTTTTGACTGTCAAATGACCATTTTGCCCCTGCAGTTGACTGTAGGGCAATTAGGGTTATTGACTGTGCAATTTTATGCTGTAAGTCTTGAAACTTGACATGAGGATGATTGAACATGTTTATAGGCATGTGGGACTTGATTGGACCCTTGGAAACTTCATTTTCTTTGTCAAAACCAAAACCCTAGTTTTTGACTATTAGGAGGCCCTTGAACTGTGCAACCCTTGGGGAATTCTGAAGCATGCTTTTGGCAAATCTTGAAGAATATGGGAGGGCAAATTTTGGGGTACAACAGTTGCCCCTGTTCAATCTTCTTAAACCTGAGGATGCAGATTGGCTGACGTGCCTTTCGTAATCCGAAGGTGGAAGATGATTGAACACTAGAGTGCCCAGAAATTTGCGCTCACATAGTAGTGTGATGGTGGAATGGGCTTATAGATGCCATTTGGAGATTGATGAATAGGATGATGGGCTTATAGATGATATGCTAAGAGATGATGGAAGGTGGATGGGCTTATAGACGCCATCTGGGTGTCAATCGCGTAAGGAATTCCTTAGCGAGAACTTGCGTACCTGCAAAAGAAAAGGATTACCTGACCCGTTACAGGAGCTGGTCTTCAAACTCTTTGTGTATATGTGTCCTGACTGGTTACAGGGATTGAATCTGGAGCTTCAAAAGGTGATGAATGAACCAGGGATGGTTACTACCTCAACAGGAACACTGAGAGAACCTGGGGACGATTACTACCTCAACAGGAACGCTGAGAGAATCTTGGACGATTACTACCTCAACAGGAACGCTGAGAGAATCTGGGGACGATTACTACCTCAACAGTAACGCTGAGAGAATCTTGGGCGACTTCAACCTCAACAGTAATGCTGAGAGAATCTTGGATGTCTTCTACTGAGTCTTTATCAGGAAAATCTGTTAGGGATCGATTTAACTGGACTAGAGAAGGCCTTTGACTGGATAAGAAACAGAAAAATCTTAGGGTCGATTTAACTGAACCGGTCTAGGTCTTGAAATCTTCAACTGGATAAGAAACAGGGAGATCTTAGGGTCGATCTGACTGAACCAGAGAAGGCCTTTGACTGGATAAGAAACAGGAAAATCTTAGGGTCGATTTAACTGAACCGGTCTAGGTCTTGAAATCTTCAACTGGATAAGAAACAGGGAGATCTTAGGGTCGATCTGACTGAACCAGAGAAGGCCTTTGACTGGATAAGAAACAGTAAAATCTTAGGGTCGATTTAACTGAACCGGTCTAGGTCTTGAAATCTTCAACTGGATAAGAAACAGGGAGATCTTAGGGTCGATCTGACTGAACCAGAGAAGGCCTTTGACTGGATAAGAAACAGTAAAATCTTAGGGTCGATTTAACTGAACCGGTCTAGGTCTTGAAATCTTCAACTGGATAAGAAACAGGGAGATCTTAGGGTCGACCTGACTGAACCAGAGAAGGCCTTTGACCGGATAAGAAACAGGAAAATCTTAGGGTCAATTTAACTGAACCGGTCTAGGTCTTGAAATGTCTTCAACTGGATAAGGATCAGGGAGATCTTAGGGTCGATCTGACTGAACCAGAGAAGGTCTTGAAATAGCTGAGAACTTAATTGGATCTTTCCTGGAAGGTAAAGGTCAGTCATATGCAATGCATGATATGGATCAAGCAATGATGTTCTTAACATAAATGAGATTGTATATTCATGATGCATATATGCATGTATCATGATGTATGAAAATGTGATGTTTATGAATGTATCTTTTCGTCTTAGGAAAATAAATCCTTGACGGGTGCCGGGAAGTCCCTCCTGGTCTGGTGTTGAAGAATAGATCTTTGCTTCCGCTGGGGATGATAGTTGCAAGAATACCGGTAGGAGAAGATGACTCCGTTGGGGAATGAACTTGGCGAATGGATTACTCTGCGGGGAGAAAAGTACTCTAGCGATCTTGCTGGGAAGCAATACTCTATGGGGAGAGAGGTACTTTGTTGAGTTGTTGATAATAACTTGCTGGGGATACCCTTGTTGTGTTGGAAGTGTTAATAGACTTCGCTGGGGATAAGAAGTCTTCGTCGAGGATGCTCTTTCCGTGGCTTTTGGCTGAGGATAACCCAGTTATACCCTGGTAGGGAAATAACTCTTTGAATAAAGCCGGGGAACGCATTCGTGCTCTGCGAGGATAAGCTTCCAGAATCTACTGGGGATAAGCTTACTGCTTGGGGAGATGGATTCCAACTTTCCTGGGGAACTAGATTGGACTCTCTTGGGGGAAGATTTGAATTGTATTGGAAGTAACTCCACTGAATGTTTGATATACCGCCGGGGAACAATCTTTAGACCAAGATTGTCGGGGATGCTTGTTAAGAATGCATGTACTGCTGGAGAATGTTGAGATCTGCTGGAGGATACCCAACTTCCTTAAGTTTGATAATAGCTTTGCTTGGGGAGAGTGCATCGACTTGCTGACTCACTCTCTGGGGAATTACAATATACTGGTTATGTTCTTCAGCTGAACTCACCTTGATACCTTGATGGACAGAACCATTAGACCGTTTGGTCGACTCATTACTGCCCCTGTTTCTGAGGTGGGAGAGGAAGACCTGTGGAGGTGCTTGATGATTGTTGATGGACAAACCTTCTTCTGGTAGGCAGGTGACAAGAGGACAGGACATAGTCGTACGTTTTGATCCCTAACTTTTGCCTGGACCGCCCTTTTGGGTTTTCAGTCCACCGGGATACCCATTTTTGCCCAAGCCGCCTTTTCAGGTTTTCGACTTGTCGGGTGTACAGGTTATTTTCATTTCATCCCTTATTTTTGCCCGAACCCTTTTGGTTCGCCGGGAAGCCCTTATTTTTGCCTAGGTATGTCAACCTAGCGGGTCTTTGATTGTGCGTAGTATTCTTTTCGACCATATCCACGTTCTCAGAACGTAGGGAGTTTCCCCTGTTAGAAGTGTTTTGTCATGCCACCAAAAGGTGCTTGATCAGGCAAGATTCGTTGTTGGAATACCCCAAGTGACTCAGGCGGAGATTTGCCCCAGGCTATTTGGCCTTTGAGATATTCTCCGAATCTTGATTGGACTGCCCCAGATGATAGACCATGATCATGTCATGCCCCTTGATTGGAAGTGTTTTTGTTCATTAGGTATTCATCGTGCAAATTTTCCTGCTGGTCAAACAAAAAGTCATATGCAAACAATGTTATATCAAAAATGCAAAGCTTACGTCTGTCTTGAAGATTTTGAAAATGCATTCTTTTTCATAAAACAAGTGCATGTTTGTAAAACGTGATGTCAACTCCGTATTTACCGTAAGCCTTAAGGAGTCAGGATACCTTTGTAACAGTATGCTTTCGAACTAACCCTTGCTTCAGCTAGGACTTTTAAGGGTTATAACGTGGCCTGGTTCATGGTTTAAGAAACAAAGGATAAATGCTCAAATTATTTGTACCCACCCACTCTTCGTGATGTTCTTCAAACCTAAACTCAGCTGATCGTGCATTAGACCTTGTTTGAGTCTTTGCTTTGATATACCAGTGATGATTCGGATATTGACAGTTTATTTTGAATAGGCAGTCATTTCCTTTTTTGTTGAGGGTTTGTAGGACCTCTTTCTTTTTTATTTGATTATCCCTATTTTTTTGCCTGAACTGTTCTTTTGTGATTACAGTCAGCGGGATGCCCCAGTTTTGTTGTAAGTCTCCTTCATAGGTTTTGACTTATTGGGCTTTTATTTCTGAAATATAATGACTGCCTGTCTTTATGATTGTTCGGAACCATCACTGTCTTTCTTTATTTTGTAAGGACCTCTTTGGTGTCATTCGTTATGCACTTGGATCAACTGAGAGAACTACCCTGCCCCAGGTTATGATTAAGGGTTTTAATTTTCGAAAATAAAAACTCCTACTTCTTTGGCTCGAAGGGGTTGACGAGGGATTATCTTCCTTATAACTCCAGTGTTTAGGGATTGAAACAATGCCTGTACCTCATCAGCGGGTCTGTTCAAAAGCATACTGTAGATTGTGGTATCATTGTCGTCATCCTCCCTCAAGAGGCTTAGAATTATTAATTGAGAGTTGATCATCAGAAAAAATATGAAAATAATTTGCATATAGTGAACACGAATATATTGCTTCAAAACAGACATATGTGATGCATTAATGAAATAACAACGTTTAACATGAGTAAATGTTTAAACCATCAAAGAACAACACAACTTGAACATTCGAATGAACAAAAGTTTTCTAGTCTCAGGGCTTGTCACTTCAAATGGTGAGCCTTAGAGGGATGGTAGAAAAACTCGGCATGTCCATCTTGTGTGAACTCCAATGCTCCTTCATCAATCAGGTCCTGGATTTTGTTCTTCAGAGCCCAACACTCATTTGTATCATGTCCTGGACTGGCAGAGTGGTAGGCACACCTTTTATTGGGATCATAGATAGGAGATGTTGTGTTGGGGTTCCGGGGATGAGCCCTTAATGTGATCAGGTTCAACCTCAACAGGCGTTGTAAAGCTTGAAACAACGACATGTTGAGCTGGGTGAATTGCCTCCTGGGCTTGCCTGGCTGAATCTGGTGAGGTTGCTGCTGAATTTGTGACACTGGAGCCATTTGAGGAGCTCTCCCCTTATCTCCTTGCCTCAAAGATGGTTGAATGATGACTGGCCCTTCAACCTTGGATGTTTGCCCCAGTTGGTTACCCCGAAGCAGTTGGTTGACGAGAACCCCGAGCTCATCTTGTCTTTGAGCTAAGTCTTGGATGATGGTCACCTGCCCCAGCATCTGGGCTTTCATTGCATCCATCTCAGCTTGCAGGTGTTTCAGTCGTTCATCCTCAGCGCTGTTCCTGACCAAAGTCCCCATGAGAAGTGCTCTCAACTCCTCCTGCCCCTTGGATAGATTCAGGAGGATCTCCCCGAACTAAGTCTCTTGAGCAAGAAGGTCCTGGTTATCTTGTTGGGAAGCCATTGCTGAAATAAACGGCGAGAAAGGTAAGTGACCTGCAACAAGGATACCTGTTATGATGTGTATGTATGCATGTAGTGTTTTCAAGGACCTCGCGGGATAAACAAGAAAATTTGTTAGAATTTGGGTCCGGTAGCTTGATTGAAGGAACTGCATATTATTGAGAGTCCTTCTTCCAAGGGTCAAAGGCTCACCATATCCAGTGGGTCATAGCCCCTGACAACTTTGGCTAGAGGAAAATAAATCCCCTTTGCCCCTTGCTATACAGTTTGATTAATCATGACCTGCATCACAAGCCCTTGAGGTCCTTGAAATGGATTAGTCTTTATGTAGGATGCATGCAATTGTATGATGTCATGATGCATGGGGTAATGTAGGTAAACCCTGTTATGAGTCCCAATTAAGGACTATAACAAAACCTGCAAGAAACTCAGTACACTTTGTTATGAGTCCCGATTAAGGACTATAAACAAAACCTACAAGAAACTCAAGCGTCACATAACAAGCATGCAAGTAGTCAAGTTGGAAGGAACACAAGTCACACAAGAGAAGCCCTTAGAGTTTAGGCCAGCATGGGGTCTGGGTATTACCCTCTTGAAGTTGGTGGGCTCAACCTGTCCTATTAGAAGTAACCGGGTTCTAAGGGTCCCAATATCACCGGATTGCTTTCATTGTTCATCGTTTCGATTTAGCCACTGAACTGGCGACCGAAATATTCCAGGAAAGCAACCCTCAATTGAGTGTAGTATCGAGTATCAACCAACCTCGGACTGCACCAAAGTCAGTTATCTCACTACCCTAAAGAGGCCAAGATAGTTCAATTAAGGTTCCTAAGGTCTGTTGAAGCTTCACGACACCACGCGGAGGCCCTGTACTCTCCTTGACTGAACTCAAGGGTTACCGGTACACACCAAAGTGCCACATCAACGTAGCAGACTGTTTCAACCATGTCGGTATACCCCGCACAGTTCCCTCACAGCCTTGTTGCTACTTTCTAAGAAGGTATCCCCAGATCCGGGTTAGGATCTATAGAACTCCCAAGAAAGTCCCACAATAATAAAGCAAGCAAGTCAATACAATTGAAAACACAGTTATGAACTAATCCTAAGGTACACCTCACTTTAAGTTGTTCCCCAGCAGAGTCGCCAGTTCTGTGTTCGGTGGATCTGGAACTGACTGTTTAACGCTGGTTCGCGAAATGTCGCGGAAGCAAGAGTCGCCACCGTCTTTTATTTTCTCCAAAGGGAAAGGACAAAAGCACAGAAAAATTCCTTATAGAGATTGCTCTCGGTTCGGGAGGTAGATTATAGAAAGGGAAGGTGTTAGCACCCTTTCTATCCATGGTTATCCATGGGCTCTTAGATACTTGCTCATTGTGTTTTCAAAAATGGTTTGTTTGCTTTTCAACTGTGGGTTTTTAAAAAAGTTTCTTTGAAAATTTCAGTTCGACTCTTGTATCAGTCCTCAAGAGTGTTTGAAAAAAATTGCTTTTGAAAGCTTTTTGAAAAGGTGTCGGTATGAAAAGTATTTTTGAATTTGTTTTGAAATTAGAGCAAGTATCTAGAGTTGTCTACCTACCCTAAAGAATTCGTCTGTGTAGATGTCCTTTACAGTAATGCCATCCCACCATTGAGAGATAGGTAGCACCACTATTGGAGTTGTTCGGGTCAATTCGAGGGTTCGGGATATGGTGATCACCAAAGCAATAGGAAGATACCTTAGAAGCTACCCTCATGCCAGGTTCCCGGATCATGAGGACTTACTAAAACATCCTCTACTCGACGATCACCTTTCGAGGGGCAAGGCAACAGTGAAGCGTACCCTAGGGGTGGTGTGTGATTTGTGTGTCGTTCATTTACATTTATCTTGTTCATGTCGGGGGTGATCTACGCTTTTGTTTTTATTTTAACATTCATTCTTGCATGCAATTTGTTAGCAGTTAAAAAGTTGCGAGAAATATAAAGTTCCTAAACTATTACAAAGGCGCGGGTCCACATCGCCAAATTAAATCCAGGACCCGATTTGACATAAAATAAAGTGCGAGAAATATAAAATGTCCAATTTACACGGCTTTGGGAGAATTACATAATTATGATGAGAACGGAAATAAACGCGCGAAACGAACTAATAATTGAAAGCGAGGGCGTTGGACCCTTTTTAATGAAATTAAATTATGATTAACCAATTAATTAAATTAAAGTAAAAAGAAAAGATTTTTGAGTTTTTGTATTTATGGATTTTTATGAGAGAAAATGAAATTAAAAATTAATTAATTAACCCTAATTCTAACTATTTTTATTTGTTAAGAAAAAATATTAAAATTGAACCTAAAGTTAAACCTAATCCATTAATGCAATTTTATTTACAAGAAAATAATTAATAATTAATAATGATAAAAGAAAAGAAAAAGATAAAAGTAATTAAAACCTAATTCTACAAATTCTAAATTTATTGAGAAATATGTTAAAGTTGCACCTAAAATCAACCTAATTAATTAATTCAATTTTATTTACAAAAATAAATAATTAATAATTAATATGGTGAAAAAGAAAAGATAAAAATATAAAAGTGTTTAAAACCCTAATTCTACCAATTTTTAGTTTGTTAGAAAAAAGGTTAAAATTAATCTTAGAATAAAAACTAATTAATTAAGGAGATTTATTTACAAAATAACATTTAAATAAAATATATTTTATTTTTAGTCTTTTCTGATTTTTATTATTTTTATGTGAAATTTATCTTTATTGAATTAAAAAGAAAATAAAAATTAAAGCAAATAATAAAGGAAAATAGAATAAAGAAAAGAGAAAGAAATACAATACAAGGGGGGGTTCTGCCCCAATTAGGAGGTGTTGTCCAGTAATTAAGCCCAATGTTTGGAAGCCTTCAGTTGACTTTCCAAGGCCACGTGCGTGTGCATTGACTGGCGCCCATGGTGTTCATCAAATCAGGACCCTTGGATGGGAGTCATTGGCCATGTGGCATGCTGAGATTGTGGGCGTATGGTGGACGTTTGGAGAGAACGCTGCATGCAATTATATTAAAATAAAACATATCAAGAATCTGGGGGGACCTGGGAATCGAATCCAGGTCCCAGTGGTTATAGGACAACACATCAACCATCTGCGCTAGGCGTTGGCTTTGTAATATTAATGGAAGGAAATAATTATAAGAGAAAAAAAAGTTAGTGGCCTGAATAAATAAAAAGCGCGCTAATCTTTGAATTTCCCATTCATATTGTGACACCTATGCATCTTCTCCAATTGCCCTACATTTTATCTGAAAAAACAAACTGAATAGCGGGGGTTTTAAACCCCCACTAAGTGCTGCATACAAAAATAACGATTAGAAATCCCTTGATCATAAATTGATCGCGAGCTATGCCTTGAATTCGTCTGAAGCTCCTGGTTTTAATGGTCTAAGTCTCATATGCCAATTTTTCTTTAAACGTAAAGCCCCAATTTTGAACCTCTGCAACCCTAGAACGCTCCAATGGTGATTTCGCGTATGGGTGAGGAAAACTCAATTAAACAATATGGTTAGCTTCAGAATGATAAGAATAATACAAAACAAGCATTAGAACTTAAAATCATGGCATGAATGATGAGATACGATTATGCAAAAAAGATGACACAGTCTGACTTCTAGTTACCAATTCTTGATGTTAGAGTTGATGATTTTGATTCAGACACGTTCCTTGAAGCCTCAGGAATGCAATGGGATAGTTTTCTTGCCTTGAAATGCTTTGTAATCGAGTTTTCAGTTTTTGAATTTTTCACAAAAAGTGCAATGTTCTTCTTCAGCCTTGGGCGCAGCTTCAGGTCCCTTGCACTAGGTCTAGCATCTGGCTTATGTATGGAGTGAATTAGGGTTGAGTTTTTGATCCAAAAATCCTTGCATTGACGAGAACAATATTTGATTTTCATGGCATATCTTCCAAATCTTTTTTCACATGTTTTTGATTCCAATCATGGCAAAACCTTCCAATTCTGATTATGCACGAATCTTGAGCCTTTAAGAAGAGCTTATCTTGCACAAAAAGATTTAAAAACTTTGGTTTAGTATTTTTCCATATTTATTTAATTTAAATGAATTAATTGTAATTAAAAATTCAAATAAATAAATAAAAATGATGAATAAATCCCCTTTGGGCCAAATGGTCGTGCATATGCTTTGGATGATGCATCTTGGAAGAAAATGTGGCCCATTAGCAATTTTAAGACATTTGAAGCAAAGTTGACTTTTCAAAATATCCCAAAATTTCCCAACTTCCACAAGGCATATCTTACTCAAATTTTAAGCTTTGATCATGTTCTTGGACATTTTGGAAAGGTCTTGAAGTCCGCTAACCAATGCCTTTGGTCCCATGTCATTTTGATTTACCAATACCAAGTTATGGCCTTTGACTTAAAGTCTCTTTTTGTTGACTTTTGAAAATGACCTATAATGTTGAAATTGATAACTTTTTGTGAGAGCATTTCTTGGACTTGAAGTGTGAAGAGGAGTTGTAGGAAATGTCTTTCTCTTCAAAATGAGCTTTGGATGGGATTTTTCTGATAAACCATGTGGAAGTTATGCCTTGGTCAAGTTACAGTTGACTTTTTCAACTGTCCAAATATGGAAACTTTTGCATCTTGAGACTTTTTGAGCCAAGCTTTGAGAATCATGATCAAGCATTGATCAAATGATGTTTGTGGCTTAAAAATGAGATGTTGACCAAAAATTTGAACTTTTTGACTGTCAAATGACCATTTTGCCCCTGCAGTTGACTGTAGGGCAATTAGGGTTATTGACTGTGCAATTTTGTGCTGTAAGTCTTGAAACTTGACATGAGGATGCTTGACCATGTTTATAGGCATGTGGGACTTGATTGGACCCTTGGAAACTTCATTTTCTTTGTCAAAACCAAAACCCTAGTTTTTGACTGTTAGGAGGCCCTTGAACTGTGCAACCCTTGGGGAATTCTGAAGCATGCTTTTGGCAAATCTTGAAGAATATGGGAGGGCAAATTTTGGGGTACAACAAATGCGAATGAGTAATGATTTTCTAAATTCAACTATGCATGATGTATGTATGAATGTATGAGCATTATCATGTATATGCGGACAAAACAGACATATAACACTTGGGATAACCAGACAAAACCAACATGGGTACAATCAATACTCGGCTAAATCACATCCAAAATGAAAATTCCATAAAAAAGTAACCACCAACTGAGGAACAGATTCCTACTTCACGGCTTAACTTCACTGGGAAGGAACATAATCCGGAGATAATCAAATCATAGCAACAAATCAGTACAGATACAGGGATATAACATCCTCTTCCAAGCTTCACCAGGGGATATCACACAGACTTCAATGGGGAAAACAAAGGTTTCACGGTATGTACTTATACTTGGAACTGCAATACTAATTTCAAATAAGGCAGATGAAAACCATATCGTCGAAACATCAACTAAGGATCTCGTGTTGACTTCATTGGGGAAATATCATACATACTTCACTAAGGGAGATAGTGCCTTATCGTTGAGATATCAACTGGAGACCTCGTGCTGACTTCATCACGGAGGACAACACCACATCGTCAAGGGGAAACCAAGATACATTCTTCAATATTGATCATGAGTATTGCACCAACTTCTCTGGATAGAAAGTATGAAACCTCATGGGGATAAAAACTTGGGGAGTTAAGAAATCAAACATAACATCAAGAAATCAAAATTATGGGGATTTTACATCAAACCCAGCACTTGGCAGGTGAAAACCCAGAAAGTTGACAAATGTCTCAACACTTCTTAGAAAAGATACTACCCTGGTCTAGTTTCTTGGGAAATAAACAACAACAATAATGCCAACACTTCAAAAAGAGTGACATTTTCCAAATAATTCCATCTCAGCACACAAAGGGAGAAGGAAATTTCGTCATATGAGTGAAGACCTCACTGGGGAATCTGGGATAGAGGTTTCAGACCATGCAAACCCAAAAATCAAAAATGAACCAAGACTTGACCGGAGACAATGGGGTCACAAGCTCAATATTGTACCTTACATCAATTGGTATCATCTATAACTATCTGAGAAACACAAGAAGATCATATGTATACCAGCAAAAACGATCTGAGAGAACCTTCCTGGGGAAACAAAAACTTCCCAAAATTACTGGAGTTCATCCATTCCTGGGATCACCACTTTTGTTTTCCTCTTGAATCATAAAATCTGAAGTAAAAATAATTTGTAAATTCTTTTTGAAAAACAATTTTGTTATTTAATCTTTTCTCTTTGAAAATTAATATCAATAATAAATGAAGTCTTTGTAGGCATAATAAAATAAGAACTATAAATAATTGGATAAAAGCTCAAACTTTATTAATAGAATGGTAGTCTGCGAATGACGAGACTTAACAGATGATTACAAATTCGGAAAATGGTAATATATAATGGAAAAGATACATTGAAATACAATAACCATTATTCTCTCTAAAAAATTTGAAATCCTGAGCAACAGCTTCTGTTGAAGTATGGTGAGGATCCAAGAAGATTGTTACTTCAATGATCAAGTCTTATCCGATGTAGTTACTTTCCAAGAAATTCCCTAACTTTTGCCTAAGTTGCCCTTGCGGGTTTTCAAATTAGTGGGAAAATTTATTCTATTCATGTCTCTAATTTTTTCCTAGACCTCCCTTTCGAGTTTTTGGCCTACCGAAATGCTCCTTTTTGCCTAAGCTGCTGTTGTACCCCAAAATTTGCCCTCCCATATTTCTCAAAACATTTCAAGAAAAATTCACAAGTCCAACCCGGCGCATCATATTCAGGTGTTCTTTCGCCAAGATATCTCTGATAACATATTCTCAAATTCAGGTTCGACTCAAGAGTCAATTCTTTAAAGAAGGTATCCGAATGTGTGAGTTTGCTCGAAGAAATATGGTGAAAAAGTGTGCTGAAAGTGCAGTTTTTACGCGCTAAAAAATTCATAACTTGAAGATAGTGGCTCGTTTTGAACCCGTTCCGGTGGCCTAAATTCCGTCTTGACATTATCTACGTTTTCATCTCTCACGGCTGGAAGCCAATTTCGATCAGAAGGTCTTCAAAAATGTGGATTTATCAAGTATTTTCATACAGAAAATTTGTGACAGAAGTTTATTTGCATCATGTTCAGAAAATCATAACTTGGTCGATTTTCATCGTATCGAGCTGGTTCCGGCGCCAAAATTTCACAAATTGAGTTGGCTACATTTTCACAAAAGTTATTGAGTTCAAACCGTATTCAAAAGGCCTTCATTTTTTGCTCAGAGCGCATGACACGCCGAAAATCCTGAATGCTGAATATTATTTCATCTGGGCCGAAACTTCGAAAATTCATAAATCGGTCAATTTTTATCGGATTGGGCTCATATTTTAACACAAGGTCACTGACTCATAGATCTACAACTTTGCTTCAAAAGTCGAGACCGGATTATGCTCTGATCAATACCAATTTTTTATTGAAGAACGTGTCCGAGTCGACACTAGAGTCCAAAATAAGTTTGTCTGAGCTGAAATTTCAAAAATTCATAACTAATTCACCATTTATCCGATTGAGCCGATTTTCGTACAGGAGTTAGTTATCGATGTCGGCTACATTTTGTTTTCACATTTCAACTTCAAAATTTGCACTTAAGTCCCTGCTATTTAGCCTGGAAAGTGACGAACTCAAGTGAACATTGGAGACCCAATTGCACATTCAAAGCCCATTTTCTTTACCCTAATTTCCATTATATAATCACCTTCTTTTCACACAAACCAGAGAGGAGAGAGGAGAGAAAAAAAACCTTGCCACAACACTGTCAGAATATCAAATTCTTTCAAGAACCCTAAAACCTTGAAATCCTTATTACAAATCCTTCTCTCACTACAAACAATTCATCTCAGTTACAAACCAACATCTCACTACTTCTTCAGTAAGGGTAAGGCTGGCTTGATCTCCATGATCCAAAGGGCATAAAAGCATTCATGTCACTACTTTTCCAGTAAGGGTAAGGTTGATTTGATCTCCATGATCAAAAGGGTATAATCATTCATACATGTCATATTGTGCCTAAACATTAAATTTCTTCATATATTGGCTTTATTTGCATTTTATGATTTTATTTAATGTGTTCATGAGATTCAACACTGCAGATTTTAGACAGGATCTCATGCAGGTTCATTAAGGAACGTTGAGGCCAAAACACAAATGGCCAAAAGCCAAAAGCCAAATGGCCAAAACAGAACATTTTACACATGACACCAATACATGGCGAGACAGACATCCTGAGAAGGTTAAGGAACGTTGAGGCCAGAACACAAATGGTCAAAAGCCAGAACACAAATGGCCAAAAGCCAAAACACAAATGGCCAAAACAAAACAGTTTACACATGACGCCAATAGCTGTTTCACCCCTCCAATCAGACTCGTATACTCCTAAACTCTCTCTCTATTTTTATTATTTTCCTTTAATTAATTAATCGTTATTCTTTTTATTAATCACTAACCAATTAACATTTTTTTCATAATAAAATTCAGAAAACTAACATTTTTAGTATTGTTATTATTTAGTAATTTCACTATTAATTATTTTTTGTAAATAAATTCTAACAAATTAATTTAGTTTAATTAGGTTTAATTTTGGCTTTTTCATAATAAATAAAATAAATTAGAATTAGGTTTTACTAACTTTTGACTTTATTTTATTTTATTTTTATTTTTATTAAAGACATTAAAAAACCAAAAATACTTTTTTCTTTTATTTCAATAATTAGTTTTAGGTTTAATATTAATTAAATACAAAAAACACAAAAAAAACACCTTTCTTTAATTAAATAATAATTAGACTTTAATTTAATTTAATTTCAAGCAAAGGGTCAAAACCCTCGGACGTTCCAATTTCTATTTCGCGCATTATTTTTCTTGTTGATTATTATGTAACTGCTTTCTGGATGTAATAGTAATTAGGTTTTTTTTTTACTTTCCGCATCTTTTATCAAAAACGGGTCTTTGTAATTTGGCGATGTATAGACCCGCGCCTTGTAATAGCGTAGGATTTATCTTTCCGCATTTAAATTTCCGTACTTTTAAATTCTAAATTGCATGAAAGAATGTATGGTTAATTAAAAACAAGCGTAGCTCACAATGCCATGACCAAAAATAAACATTAAACTGAAAACAACACACAAATTCACACACCACTCTTAGGGTACGCCTCACCTTTTGCCTTCGAAACGTGGTCGTCAAGTATAGGACGTCTTAGTAAGTCCTTATGTCCATGATCCAGTTATACCTCAAAACAAGTTGCCTCGAAACGGTTTCCTCGGAATAGTTGCCTCGAAACGGTTGCCTCGGAATAAAAAGGATCAAGGACATAAGGGTAGCTTCTAAGGTGTCCTACCGTTGCTTCAGTGACCACACTGTCCCTAAACTCGAATTGACCCGAACACCTCCAACGGTGGTGCTACCTACCTCAATGGTGGGAGGGAACTACCTTAAGGACATTTACACAACCTAATTCCTTAGGGTAGGTAGATGACTCGTAGATACTTGCTCTATTCAAAAACAAATCAAAACTCTTTTCACACTGACACTTTCAAAAAAGCTTTCAAAACAATTTTTCAAACACTCTTGAGGACTGATACAAGAGTCGATCTGAAATCTTTAAACGAAACTTTTTCTAACCCACTCACACTTTGAAAAGCAAATACTTTTGAAAACACAAATGAGCAAGTATCTAAGAGCCCATGGATAACCATGGATAGAAAGGGTGCTAACACCTTCCCTTTCTATAAATCTACCTCCCGAACCGAGAAACTATCTCATAAGGAATTTTGCTGTGCTTTTGTCCTATCCATGTTGGAGAAAATAAAAGACGGTGGCGACTCTTGCTTCTGCGACATTTTGCGAACCAACGTTAAACAGTCAGTTCCAGATCCACCGATCACAGAACTGGCGACTCTGCTGGGGAAACTTAAAAGTGAGGTGTACCTTAGGACTAAGATCACTTGTGTTTTCAATTGTTGTGCTTGTTTGCTTTATTATTGTGGGCTGCATCGGAGTTACATAGATCCTAACCCAGATCTGGGGATACCCTGTTAGGTAGCATAAGCTGTGAGGGACCTGTCCGGCGTAGACCGACATGGGTGAAGCAGTGGCTACGTTGGTGTGGCACCTTGGTCTGTACCGATATCCCTTGTGTCGCAACGAGGAGAATATGGGTCTTCTGAGGAGTCATTAAGCACCAACCGACCTTAGAACCTTAAATGACCCAACTTGGCCAATAGAACAGTAGCAGTATGCTACGCCCATTGAGGCTAAACTCTCCTGATGGTTATGGCTGCAAGAAAAGATTGCGATGCTGGAGTTATGACCGATTGAGGGTAGTCAGTGATATTGGGATCCTCTAGAACCCGGTTACTTCTGATAGGACAGGTCTTAACCAACAAACTGAAAGAGGGTAATACCTAGACCCCATGCTGGCCTAAACTCTAAGGGCTTCTCTTGTGTGACTTGTGTGCCTTCCAACTTGACTATTTGCATGCTTGTTATCTAACATACGAGTTTCTTGCAGGTTTTGTTTACAGTTCTTAATCTGGACTCATAACAGGGTTACATATATCACTCCATGCATAGCATGCCATCATACCATCGCATGCATCCTGCATAAGGACTAATCCATTTCAAGGATCTCAAGGGCTTGTGGTACAGGTCCTGATGAATCAACTGTCCAGCAAGGGGCAAAAGGGGATTTATTTTCCTCTAGCCAAGGTTGATGACTTAAGTCAGGGGCTATGACCCACTCGATATGGTGAGCCTTGACTCTTGAAGAAGGACTCTCAACAATATGCAGTTCCTTCAATCAAGCTACCGGATTCAAATTCTAACAATTTTCTTGTTTACCCCGCGAGATCCTTGAAAACGTTGCATGCATATCATACATACCATTGCATTACAGGTACCCCTTTTGACAGGTCACTTACCTTTGTCGCTGTTTATTTCAGCAATGGCTTCCCAACAAGATAACCAGGGTCTTCATGCTCAAGAGACCCAGTCCAGGGAGATCTTCTTAAGCCTATCCAAGGGGCAAGAAGAGTTAAGGACACTCCTCATGGGGAATTTGGCCCAGAAAGGTCCCGAAGATGACAAGGACGAACGGCTGAAACGCCTGCAAGCTGAGGTAGATACAATAAGAACCCAGATGCTGGGGCAAATGGCTCTCATCCAAGGCTTAGCTCGGGAGCAAGAAGAGTTGAGGACCATAATCAATCAGCTTCGTCAAGATATGAAGCAAACAGTCCAAGTCAGGGACCAGGTCATTGATCGGCTTACAAAAGGACGAGAGTCTGGTATGGAGAAGAATAGACCTCTCCAAATTGCTACCACTTCACAGGTCCAACCACAACCTCGCCCATAGCAACAGGTTGATCAGAGTAAGCCAAGCAGGTCCAAGAGGCAGTTCACCCAGCTCAACATGCCGTTGTTTCAAGCTCTACAACACCTGCTGAGGTTGAATCTGATTACACTAAGGGCTCCTCCCCGGAACCCCAACATCTCTGCTCCTAACTATCATCCCAACAAGAGGTGTGCATACCACTCTGATAGTCCTGGACATGACACTGCCGACTGCTGGGCTCTAAAGAACAAGGTCCAGGATCTGATTAATGAAGGAGTAGTGGATTTCACCCAAGTGGGTCAGGCTGAGTGCTTCTACCATCCCTACAGGATTCACCATTTGAAGTGACAAGCCCTGAGACTAGAAGACTTTTGTTCATTCGAATGTTCAAGTTGTAATTTTCTTTTGATTGTTCAAACAATTATCATGTCAAACGCTGTTATGTCATTAATGCATCGCATATGTCTGTTTTGAATCAATATATTCGCATTCGCTATATTCAAACTGCTTTCTTTTTTTGATGTCAATTCTCAATTAATAATTCTAAGCCTCTTGAGGGAGGATGACGAAAATGATACCACGATCTTTACAGTATGCTTTTGAACAAACCTCGCTGATGAGGTACAGGCATTGTTTCAATCCCTAAACACTGGAGTTATAAGGAAGATAATCCCTCGTCAACCCCTTTGAGCCAAAGAAGTTGGAGTTTTTCTTTTCGAAAATTAAACCCTTAATTATAACCTGGGGCAGGGTAGTTCTCTCAGTTGATCCAAGTACACAATGAATGGCACCAAAAGAGTCCTCCAAAACAAAATACAGTGATGGTTCCGAATAATCATAAAGACAGGCAGTCATTACAAAAAAAAAACTAAAGCCCAATAAGTCAAAACCTATGAAGGAGACTTACAAAACTGGGGCATCCCGCTGACTGTAATTCCAAAAGAAACAGTTCAGGAAAAAAACAGGGATAATGAAATCAAAAAGAAAGAGGTCCAACAAATCCTCAACAAAAGGAAAGGACTGCCTATTCAAATGAATTGTCAACATCCGAACCATCATTGGAATATCAGGACAAAGACCCAAACAAGGTCAAACGCACGATCAGCTGAGTTTAGGTTTGAAGAACATTACGAAGAGCGGGTGGGTACAAATAAAATTTGAGCCTTTACCCTTTGTTTCTTAAACCGTGAACCTGGCCACATTACAACCCTTAAAAGTCCTAGCTGAAGCATGGGTTAGTTCGAAAGCATACTATTACGAAAGGTATCCTGACTCCTTAAGGCTTGCTGTAAAATACTGAGTTGACATCACATTTTACAAAAATTCGCTTGTTTTACAAAAAATTCATTTTCAAAAAACTTCAAGACAGACATAAGCTTTGCATTCTTGATATAATACTATTTGCGTATGACTATTTGTTCGAACAGCAGAGAAATTCGCACGAAGAATATCTAGTGAACAAAAGCACTTCTAATCAAGGGGCATGGCATGATCATTGTCCATCATCTGGGGCAGTTAAGTCAAGATTCAGAGAATCTCTCAAAAGGCCAACCAGCCTGGGGCAAATCTCCATCTGGATCACTTGGAGCGTTGGACGATCAAACAAAGATCTTCTGGTAGTATGGCAACACTACACTACTGACAGGGGCACCTCCCTATATCCTGAGAGCGTGGACATAGTCGAAAAAATACTACGCAAAATCAAAGACCCGCTAGGTTGACACACCTAGGCAAAAATAAGGGCTTCCCGGCGAACCAAAAGGGTTCAGGCAAAAATAAGGGATGAATATGAAAAAATCTGTACACCCGACAAGCCGAAAACCTGAAAAGGCGGCTTGGGCAAAAATGGGTATCCCGGTGGACTGAAAACCCGAAAGGGCGGTCCAGGCAAAAGTTAGGGATTAAAGCGTACGACTATGTCCTGTCATCTCGTCACTTGCCTACCAGAAGAAGATTTGTCAATCGACAGGTATCAAGCACCTCATAGGCCTTCTTCTCCCGCAGAAGCTAGGGCAATAAGAATTGTCCGAACGGTACAAGCTGCTCTGTCCTCCAGGTACAAGGTGGATTCAGCTGAAGAACGACCAGGTTACCTTCACTCCCCGCAGAGTAGGACAAGAGTCAGCAAGGATCTCTCCAAGCAGAGTTGGTCTCCCATCAGCCCTGAAAAGGCACAACATCCCTAGCAAGTCAGTGATACTATCCCCAAGCAGAGTTAGTCTACTGTCAGCCTTAAGGAAGTTGGGTACCCCCAGAAGATCTCAATATTCCCCAGCGGAGTATAAAGATATTCCTCAGTAAGTGTCCCCGGCAGTCCTAATATAAGATTGTTCCCCGGAGGAATACCAGACACCCCGTGGAGTCCATTCCCCAGTACAGTTCCAAAAGTCTCCCCAGGAGAGTTGAATCAATCTCCCCAGTAGATTCTGGAAGCTTATCCCCAGTAGATTCTGGAAGCTTGTCCCCTGCAGAGTACCAACGTATCTCTCCCCGACCATGTTCAGAAGTTATTCCCCACCAGAGCTTCTAACTGGGTTATCCTCAGCTAATTACCACAGAAAGATCGTCCTCGGCGAAGTTCTTCCTATCCTCCAGCGGAGTTCATCAATCTTCCAACATAACATAACAATGGTATCCCCAGCGGAGTTATCATCAACCTCAGCAAAGTACCTCTCTTCCCACAGAGTTCACTCCCCGCAGAGTAATCTATTCGCTGAGTTTATTCCTCAACGGAGTCATCTTCTCCTACCGGTATTCTTGCAACTATCATCCCCAGCGGAAACAAAGCTCTACTCCTCAACATCAAGCCCAGGAGTTGACTTCCCGGCACCCGTCAAGGATTTACTTTCCTAGACAAAAATACATCCATGAACATCACATCTTCATACATTATAGCATGCACATACGCATCATGAACATACAATCTCATTTATTCTCTGAACATCATGACATCACGCATGTCATACATCATGACATCGCATACAACTAACGTTTTGTCTTTTCAGGACAAAGGTTAATACAAAGATAATTACTATCAACTGTCGTGATTCCAGACTCGATTCCTGTATCCTGCCAGGGCACGTCTGAAGAGTTTGAAGATCCGATTCCTGTATCTTGCCAGGGTGTATCTGTTGACGACTAATTCCAGACTCGATTCCTGTATCTTGCCAGGGCATGTCTGAAGAGTTCGAAGATCTGATTCCTGTATCTTGCCAGGGTGTATCTGTTGACGACTAATTCCAGACTCGATTCCTGTATCTTGCCAGGGCACGTCTGAAGAGTTCGAAGATCCGATTCCTGTATCTTGCCAGGGTGTATCTGTTGACGACTAATTCCAGACTCGATTCCTGTATCCTTCCAGGGCACGTCTGAAGAGTTTGAAGATCCGATTCCTGTATCTTTCCAGGGTGTATCTGTTGACGACTAATTCCAGACTCGATTCCTGTATCTTGCCAGGGAACGTCTGAAGAGTTTGAAGATCTGATTCCTGTATCTTGCCAGGGTGTATCTGTTGACGACTAATTCCAGACTCGATTCCTGTATCCTGCCAGGGCACGTCTGAAGAGTTTGAAGATCCGATTCTTGTATCTTGCCAGGGTGTATCTGTTGACGACTAATTCCAGACTCGATTCCTGTATCTTGCCAGGGCACGTCTGAAGAGTTCGAAGATTTGATTCCTGTATCTTGCCAGGGTGTATCTGTTGACGACTAACATTACCAGACTCGATTCCTGTATCTTGCCAGGGCACGTCTGAAGAGTTCGAAGATCCGATTCCTGTATCTTGCCAGGGTGTATCTGTTGACGACTAACATTACCAGACTCGATTCCTGTATCCGGCCAGGGCACGTCTGAAGAGTTCGAAGATCCGATTCCTGTATCTTGCCAGGGTGTATCTGTTGACGACTATATTCCAGACTCGATTCCTGTATCCTGCCAGGGCACGTCTGAAGAGTTCGAAGATCCGATTCCTGTATCTTGCCAGGGTGTATCTGTTGACGACTACATTACCAGACTCGATTCCTGTATCCTGCCAGGGCACGTCTGAAGAGTTCGAAGATCTGATTCCTATATCTTTCCAGGGTGTATCTGTTGACGACTGTATTCTCTGGACTCGATTCCTGTATCTCGCCAGGGCACGTCTGAAGAGTTTAAAGATTCGATTCCTGTATCCAGCCAGGGCACATCTACATAAAGAGTTTGAAGATCAACTCCGGTAACAGGCCAGGTATTTCTTTTTCTCAGGTACACAAGTTCTCGCTAAGGAATCTCTTACGCGATCGACACCTAGATGGCATCTATAAGCCCATCCCCGACAAGGTTCTGTCACACTTCCAGATGGCACCTATAAGCCCATCTTCCTACCCATCAATCTCCAAATGGCATCTGTAAGCCCATTCCCGCATCATACTGCTGATACTCTACTATGTGAGTGCAAATTTCTGGGCACTCTAGTATTCAATCATCTTCCACCTTCGGATTACGAAAGGCACGCCAGCCAATCTACATCCTTAGGTCTAAGAAGATTGAACAGGGGCAACTGTTGTACCCCAAAATTTGCCCTCCCATATTTCTCAAAACATTTCAAGAAAAATTCACAAGTCCAACCCGGCGCATCATATTCAGGTGTTCTTTCTCCAAGATATCTCTGATAACATATTCTCAAATTCAGGTTCGGCTCAAGAGTCAATTATTTAAAGAAGGTATCCGAATGTGTGAGTTTGCTCGAAGAAATATGGTGAAATAGTGTGCTGAAAGTGCAGTTTTTACGCGCTAAAAAATTCATAACTTGAAGATAGTGGCTCGTTTTGAACCCGTTCCGGTGGCCTAAATTCCGTCTTGACATTATCTACGGTTTCATCTCTCACGGCTGGAATCCAATTTCGATCAGAAGGTCTTCAAAAATGTGGATTTATCAAGTATTTTCATACAGAAAATTTGTGACAGAAGTTTATTTGCATCATGTTCAGAAAATCATAACTTGGTCGATTTTCATCGTATCGAGCTGGTTCCGGCGCCAAAATCACAAATTGAGTTGGCTACATTTTCACAGAAGGTATTGAGTTCAAACGGTATTCAAAAGGCCTTCGTTTTTTGCTCAGAGCGCATGACACGCCGAAAATCCTGAATGCTGAATATTATTTCATCTGGGCCGAAACTTCGAAAATTCATAAATCGGTCAATTTTTATCGGATTGGGCTCATATTTTAACACAAGGTCACTGACTCATAGATCTACAACTTTGCTTCAAAAGTCGAGACCGGATTATGCTCTGATCAATACCAATTTTTTATTGAAGAACGTGTCCGAGTCGACACTAGAGTCCAAAATAAGTTTGTCTGAGCTGAAATTTCAAAAATTCATAACTAATTCACCATTTATCCGATTGAGCCGATTTTCGTACAGGAGTTAGTTATCGATGTCGGCTACATTTTGTTTTCACATTTCAACTTCAAAATTTGCACTTAAGTCCCTTCTATTTAGCCTGGAAAGTGACGAACTCAAGTGAACATTGGAGACCCAATTGCACATTCAAAGCCCATTTTCTTTACCCTAATTTCCATTATATAATCACCTTCTTTTCACACAAACCAGAGAGGAGAGAGGAGAGAAAAAAAACCTTGCCACAACACTGTCAGAATATCAAATTCTTTCAAGAACCCTAAAACCTTGAAATCCTTATTACAAATCCTTCTCTCACTACAAACAATTCATCTCAGTTACAAACCAACATCTCACTACTTCTTCAGTAAGGGTAAGGCTGGCTTGATCTCCATGATCCAAAGGGCATAAAAGCATTCATGTCACTACTTTTCCAGTAAGGGTAAGGTTGATTTGATCTCCATGATCAAAAGGGTATAATCATTCATACATGTCATATTGTGCCTAAACATTAAATTTCTTCATATATTGGCTTTATTTGCATTTTATGATTTTATTTAATGTGTTCATGAGATTCAACACTGCAGATTTTAGACAGGATCTCATGCAGGTTCATTAAGGAACGTTGAGGCCAAAACACAAATGGCCAAAAGCCAAAAGCCAAATGGCCAAAACAGAACATTTTACACATGACACCAATACATGGCGAGACAGACATCCTGAGAAGGTTAAGGAACGTTGAGGCCAGAACACAAATGGTCAAAAGCCAGAACACAAATGGCCAAAAGCCAAAACACAAATGGCCAAAACAAAACAGTTTACACATGACGCCAATAGCTGTTTCACCCCTCCAATCAGACTCGTATACTCCTAAACTCTCTCTCTATTTTTATTATTTTCCTTTAATTAATTAATCGTTATTCTTTTTATTAATCACTAACCAATTAACATTTTTTTCATAATAAAATTCAGAAAACTAACATTTTTAGTATTATTATTATTTAGTAATTTCACTATTAATTATTTTTTGTAAATAAATTCTAACAAATTAATTTAGTTTAATTAGGTTTAATTTTGGCTTTTTTATAATAAATAAAATAAATTAGAATTAGGTTTTACTAACTTTTGACTTTATTTTATTTTATTTTTATTTTTATTAAAGACATTAAAAAACCAAAAATACTTTTTTCTTTTATTTAAATAATTAGTTTTAGGTTTAATATTAATTAAATACAAAAAAACACCTTTCTTTAATTAAATAATAATTAGACTTTAATTTAATTTAATTTCAAGCAAAGGGTCAAAGCCCTCGGACGTTCCAATTTCTATTTCGCGCATTATTTTTCTTGTTGATTATTATGTAACTGCTTTCTGGATGTAATAGTAATTAGGTTTTTTTTTTATTTTCCGCATCTTTTATCAAAAACGGGTCTTTGTAATTTGGCGATGTATAGACCCGCGCCTTGTAATAGCGTAGGATTTATCTTTCCGCATTTAAATTTCCGTACTTTTAAATTCTAAATTGCATGAAAGAATGTATGGTTAATTAAAAACAAGCGTAGCTCACAATGCCATGACCAAAAATAAACATTAAACTGAAAACAACACACAAATTCACACACCACTCTTAGGGTACGCCTCACCTTTTGCCTTCGAAACGTGGTCGTCAAGTATAGGACGTCTTAGTAAGTCCTTATGTCCATGATCCAGTTACCTCAAAACAAGTTGCCTCGAAACGGTTTCCTCGGAATAGTGGCCTCGAAATGGTTGCCTCGGAATAAAAAGGATCAAGGACATAAGGGTAGCTTCTAAGGTGTCCTACCGTTGCTTCGGTGACCACACTGTCCCTAAACTCGAATTGACCCGAACACCTCCAACGGTGGTGCTACCTACCTCTCAATGGTGGGAGGGCACTACCTTAAGGACATTTACACAGCCTAATTCCTTAGGGTAGGTAGATGACTCGTAGATACTTGCTCTATTCAAAAACAAATCAAAACTCTTTTCACACTGACACTTTCAAAAAAGCTTTCAAAACAATTTTTCAAACACTCTTGAGGACTGATACAAGAGTTGATCTGAAATCTTTAAACGAAACTTTTTCTAACCCACTCACACTTTGAAAAGCAAATACTTTTGAAAACACAAATGAGCAAGTATCTAAGAGCCCATGGATAACCATGGATAGAAAGGGTGCTAACACCTTCCCTTTCTATAAATCTACCTCCCGAACCGAGAAACTGTCTCATAAGGAATTTTGCTGTGCTTTTGTCCTGTCCATGTTGGAGAAAATAAAAGACGGTGGCGACTCTTGCTTCCGCGACATTTCGCGAACCAACGTTAAACAAGCAGTTCCAGATCCACCGATCACAGCTGCCCTTTTAGATTTTTCAACTTAGCAAGCTGTTACTTTATTTCTTTAGGCGAAGTATTTCTTGACTGCATCAACATTCATGGAACGTGGGAACTCCTTGCCATCCATAGTTTCAAGAATTAATGCACCGCCAGAGAAGGATTTCTTGACAACATATAGGCCTTCAAAACTGGGAGTGCACTTGCCCCTAGAATCAGCATTAAAAGACATGATCTTCCTGATAACGAGGTCGCCTTCTCTGAACTCACGAGGTTTGACCTTCTTATCAAATGCTTTCTTCATTCTTTTCTGATATAACTTCCCATGACACAAAGCCGTCATCCTTTTTTCTTTAATCAAATTCAATTGGTCAAACCTGTTCTGGACCCATTCAGCCTATGACAACTTGGTTTCCATTATCATACGTAAAGAGGGAATCTCAACCTCGATTGGGAGCACTACTTCCATACCATACACAAGGGAGAACGGGGTTGCTCCTGTTGAAGTGCCGACAAATGTACGATATCCATGTAAAGCAAAAAGGAGCATTCCATGCCAATATTTATAAGTAACAACCATCTTCTGGATGATCTTCTTGATATTCTTATTAGTAGCTTCAACAGCCCCATTCATCTTTGGCCTATACGGAGATGAATTGTGATGAACAATCTTGAATTCTTCACAAAGTTCTGTCATCATCTTGTTATTCAGATTCGAGCCATTGTCGGTGATAATTCTGCTTGGCACACCATATCGACATATGAGATTATTCTTAATGAAGCGCACTACTACCTGTTTAGTAACATTAGCATATGAAGCAACTTCCACCCATTTGGTGAAGTAATCAATTGCTACCAAGATAAAATGGTGTCTATTCGAAGCTTTGGGTTCAATCATTCCAATCATGTCAATACCCCACATAGATAAAGGCCACGGGTAAGAAATAACATTGAGAAGTGTCGGAGGCACGAGAATTTTGTCCGCATAAATATGGAATTTGTGGAACTTCTTTGCAAATTTGTAACTGTCATATTCCATTATCAGCTAATAATAACCTGCCCTTAGCATCTTCTTAGCCATCGAATGTCCATTGGCACGAGTGCCAAAGGAACCTCCATGAATCTCATGCATCAACATGTCTGCTTCGTGTCTATCCACGCATCTGAGGAAGACCATGTCATGATTTCTCTTGTACAACACAATTTCACTGAGGAAGAAGTTGCCAGCCAATCTTCTCAATATCTTTCTATCTTTATTCGATGCACCAATTGGGTATTCCTATTTCTGGAGAAAATGCTTGACATCATAATACCAATGTTTCTCATCTGCTATTTCCTTTGTTGTAAACACATGAGTAGGCCTATCCAGTCGTTGAAATACAATTCGAGGTATATTATTCCAAGTATTCACTTGATACATAGAAGCCAGAGTCGCCAAAGCATCCACCATTTGGTTTTCATCTCTGGGGATGTGATGGAATTCAACCTTATTAAAGAAGGCTAACAATATTCTAGCATAATCTTTGTAAGGGATCAAGTAGGGGTGATGAGTATCCTGTTCTCCTTTAATCTGACTTACTACCAAAGTTGAATCGTCATACACATCTAGAATTTTAATTCTGAGATCAATAGCTTTTTCGAGACCCATGATGCAAGCCTCATACTCTGCCATATTATTGGTGCAATCCAATGTCAACCTTGCAGTAAAAGGTATATGTGATCCATGAGGAATGACAATCACAACACCAATTCCTTTACCATAAGCATTCACAACTCCATTAAATATCATGCTCCAACGAGATTCACGATCAGGACCTTCCTCATGCAATGGTTCATCACAATCTTTTACTTTCAGAAACATCACATCCTCATCGGGGAAATCATACTTCACAGACTGATAATCATCAACTGGCTGGTGAGCAAGATAATCTACTAACATGCTGCTTTTGATAGCCTTTTGAGTGCGGTATTCAATGTCATATTCAGATAACAACATCTTCCAACGGGCAATTATCCCAATGAGAGCAGGCTTTTCAAAAGTGGACTTGATTGGATCCATTTTAGAGATCAACCAAGTAGTGTGATTCAACATATATTGCTGCAAACATTTTACCGCCCAGGCCAGAGCGCAACATGTCTTTTCCAGCATAGAATACCATGACTCACAGTCAGTAAACTTTTCACTGAGATAATAAATGGCATACTCTTTCTTCCCTGTTTCATCTTGTTGTCCTAGAATACAGCCCATAAAATTATCTAACATTGTCAGATACATAATCAATGGTCTTCCTTCAACAGGAGGGAGCAAGATAGGAGGTTCCAGTAGATATTCTTTAATACTTTCAAATTCCATTTGGCAGTCATTTGTCCACACACAACCTTGATATTTCCTTAACAACTTAAAGATCTGTTCACACATTGCAGTCATGTGGGAAATGAATCTGGAGATGTAATTCAAACGCCTAAGGAAACCTCTGACTTGCTTTTCAGTTCTCGGCGCTGGCATTTCTTGAATTTCTTTGACTTTATCAGGGTCAACTTCAATCCCTTTTTGGCTGACAATGAAACCCAATAATTCCCTGATCGAACACCGAAGGTACTTTATTTGGATTCAAGCGGAGAAGATACTTCCTCAAACGCTGAAACAATTTCAACAAATCTTCTATATGCCCTTCTTCAGTCTGGGATTTAGCAATCATATCATCAACATATACCTCAATTTCCTTGTGCATCAGATCATGGAATAGGGTTTTCATAGCCTTTTGGTACGTTTCACCAACGTTCTTCAACCCGAAGGGCATCACTATGTAACATAATCTTCCCCAGGGTGTGATAAACGTTGTTTTTTCCATGTCCTCAGGAGCCACCCTTATTTGATTATATCCGGAAAATCTGTCCATGAACGATAAAACTTTGAATTTTGTTGTGCTATCCACTAACATATCAATGTGTGGTAATGGAAAATCATCTTTCGGACTAGCTTTATTTAGATCTTTGTAATCTATGCACATGTGAACTTTTCCGTCTTTCTTTGGTACTGGGACAATATTGGCAATCCACTGAGGGTACACTGATGTCACAAGAAAACCAGCATTAATCTGCTTTAGAACTTCTTCTTTGATTTTTACTACCATATCTGGGTGAGTTCTTCGCAACTTATGTTTGACAGGCGGCCACTCTGGCTTCAAAGGAAAATGATGCTCCACAATATCTTTATCCAAACCAGGCATATCTTGGTAAGACCAAGCAAAGATATCCACATACTCTTTCAACATCTCAATAAACTTGCTCTTCACATCAGGATGTAGCAATGCTCCAATCTTGACTTCCTTTGGATCTTCTTCTGAACCCAAATTGATCACTTATAATGGCTCTTTATATGGTTGAATGGCACTCTCCTCGTGCTCAAGCAACCGTGAGACCTCTTCCAGAATCTCATCATAGTCTTCTTCTTCAGCCCCATACACAGGACATTCAAAGTTGGGAGAGGATGCACGGTCATTGTATTCAACGGCTTTTTTAATTAATCTGCACATATGATTTATGATTGCTTTTAGAAACTGACACATATAATAAGTGATTATGCAGACTCAATTTCAGTTATTATTTATTTTGAAAGGTTTTTTTTTTAGATTACCATTTTCCAAGAAAAAGCAGAAAATAAAAAACACATTTTGGTAATCAAAGACAACTTTTATTATTGATTTTAATGATCAAAGCAAACAGATAAGCCCATCCAATGTCAATACTTTCACCTTGGGCAGAGTGAAATCTTTTTGAAAAGATTAACAAAAACAAATTACTTTAAGACATGTATGCAAGAGGGAACATCAATGGTGATCCAATTCTGAACCCTAACTCCGTACATCACATAATTTGGCATTTTTGGCTCTGCTTCATCTTCCACAATGGCATTAATCCCGGAAACAGTTGGATGAATATAACCCCCGCTACGAAAGATATCTTGATACTTGCCTGTAGCAGACTTCAGCTTCATGTTCTTACCTTTATCATTCTTCACAGAGAATCCCAAGCCAACTTTATTCTTGTTTATAGGTGGGTCAATAATTTATCCCCATACTTCACTATGGCCATTATGCACAACTTGCTGAGCATCCTTAAACGAAGCTATGGAATTCTCACTTCCTCTAATATTATCAATAAATAAAGCCTGGAAGTTGGTTCCAACAGCAACTTCATCTGCTTCCACAATACTGAAAAAGGACAAATGAGATATCAATAATGTCTATTCTCCATTTATGATGACCACTTTTCCTTCGCGCATGAACTTCAACTTCTGGTGTAAAGTCAAAGTGACAGCCCCTGCCTCATGTATCCATGACCGTACCATAAAACAGTTGTAAGCGGGTATAATATCCATGACCTGGAAAGTAATCTGAAACAAATGTGGGCCTATATGAATAGGCAAGTACACTTCACCAATACAGATTTCCTTGATCCATCAAACCCTTTCAAAATAACGCCACTTGGGTGCATGAGCGTTCCTTAATATTTCAACTAGAGTTACGATGGTTGGAGCCACACCAACAACTAGAGTTGCTGAGGCAACCTGTTATGACACTGATAATTTCTTCTAGGGGGATTAACCCTTCTCTCTTGAATAACAACATTGGTATCTCTTTCCTTCTTCTTGGCAAACCCATATGATGACTTCTTCATACCTACGGAACTTTCAATTTTTGTTAGACAACCCTCTCTTACAGCCTCTTCCAAACGGATACCCATGCCCACTATTTCAGTAAAGTCACTTGGCACACTCGTTACCATCCTATCATAGTAGAAAGCATCCAGAGTCTTCAGGAAAATCTTTTTCATCTCTTTTTCCTCCATTTGAGGAATCACTTGGGTAGCTACCTCACGCCATCTCTATGCATATTCTTTGAATGATTCCCTGTCCTTCTAAACCATGACCCTGAGTTGATCACGATCAGGCACCGTGTCCACATTGTATTTGTATTGTCTAATAAATGCTTCTCCCAAGTCGTTGAAAGTATGAATATTGGCATTGTCCAAACTCATGTACCACTTCAATGCAACACCAGTCAAACTATCCTGAAAAAAGTGAATCAGCAGACGTTGATCATCAGTGTGGGTAGACATTCTTCTTACATACATCACAAGATCAGCACGAGGACAAGTATTGCCTTTGTACTTCTCAAATTCCGGAACTTTAAACTTTGTAGGTATCTTGACATTTGGGACTAAGCATAAATCATTCACATTCTGCCCGAACAATTCCTTTCCTCTGAGGGCCTTCATCTCCCTCTGTAACTTGTCAAACTGATCCTCCATTTGATTATAGAGACCCAAGCCTTCACTTGGTAGAGGAAAAAGACGATACACATCATCATTAGCAAATGGGACCATGTTCACCGAGGGAGGTGCAGCAGGAGTAACATGCACCACATGAGGTGCAGGAGTAACAGTAGTCTAAACAACTGGAGTAACTTGAGGACCAATATTAATACCTTCAAGCATAAATTTCTTTGGCATTCCCCATGGATAACCTTGAGGCATGCGGTTCTGAATAACAACTGGAGTAGCAGACACAGGAATAGCTGGAGCTTCAGTAGTAACTATTTCCTGTTGAGGCTGAGCAATTGGTGGATGATTCTGAGTAGCCACCAAAGATTCCATCAGAGCAGTGATATTGGCCATACCGGCCTTCAGAGCAGAAACTTCCTCGCGCAGCTCACGATTCTCTTGTTCTAAATTGTCCATCTTCCTTCTGAAATTAGCTCGTGTATTGTACTGATGAGACAACTTGATGAACGAAGTAAAGAAGCTCAGTAAGACACCTGGATATGCATAAAAAATGCAAGAAGTATGTACAATATGATGCATGATGTACAATGCACATGATTTATTTTAATATTTTTATTTCAAAGGACTAAAGATTTATAGACAACATTGTAAATATCAAAGTAATAACACATTTGAAATACTAAAAAAATTTATTATAACTTCAAAATAGATTACAAGGTTCAATAATCCCAAGTACAAGATGAAAGTAAAGTCTAAAACCCTAAGAAGCAAAGCTGATGGAGATCACTATATGCGCTGACGCTTCCCGGTAAGTCTGGAAATCTGAGCCTTCAACCTCTGGTTTTCTTCTGCATATCTGGTGGCAACCTCCTTACAATCACCTGAATCAGGAAGTGAGCAACTAGCAGCTGACTGAGGCTTAGGGGAAAATAAATCCCCTTGCCTCTCCATCGTCTCTACAGCCCGACTCTCAAGAATCTCAATCAAGTCGTCTTTCTCCTTCAAGTCTGCTCGGTAGGAAATCTCTAGAGTTTGGCACTTATTCTTCCAAGCTTCCTTTTCCTGTTGCATCCCGACTAAAGCAAGTTGTAGCTCTTCCACATCATCCAATAAGGGAGGAGTGGTCTTCATAAACAAATCAGGCATAGGTGCTTCCCGAGAATACAACATCTTTAACTGAATAGCTCTCGCTTGTACCCACTAAAGATAAGGCTCCAAAGAAACAGCTCCTCTAGGTCCCAAGTCTTTCCTACTCTTCCTGTGAATGTGACATAAGGCTTTCACAATCTGCTCCCTAGCTTCCTTATGGTCTCCTCCTTCTTTTAAGAATAAACTACTCAAATGAATACTATTTGGCTTATCCCTCATCGGATAACCAAGTTGTCATCGTGGAAGAACAAGGTTATAGTTAATTCCTCCCTTTGTACTGAGAAGAGGTACATTGGGGAAACTACCACAACTGTCGACAATCTCCACATCATGGTAAGCCTGATGATACCAAACAATATCTAAGTGAGTAAGTGCCATGATCTTAGGAGCCCAACGGGGTTCCTTCCTGACATCCCAGAAAGCATCAAACTGAGGCAAATGAGAAGTAAACCACCGGTACAACAGAGGCGTGAAGCAGATAATCATCCCCCATGATAGGAATCCTGAAGATGAATAGAATAATAAGTATCACCCAACAATGTAGGAACTGGGTTCCATATCATGAAGATCTTGATGGCATTAATGTCAAGAAATTTTTCTACATTAGGAAATAAGAACAATCTGTAAACAATTAGAGAAAAGATGGCCTCAAAAGCGATTGTACTCTTCATCCTGGAAAAGTAACGAGCTTTCTCTAATAAGAACTGAGTTGGTAATCCTCTAATCCCTCCTTTGGTAGTCATGTGGGCTTCAACCTCAGACTTCCCTAAATGGATCAAAGCAGCAATCTCATGTGGTTTTAGCTCACCCTCCAAACCAGTAAAAGGAACACGATCGATAATAGGCAAACCCAACAAATAAGAATACTCCTCTAGTGTAGGCATCAACTGATAGTTAGGGAAAGTAAAGCAATGATACATTGGATTATAGAACTGGACCAAGGTCGAGAGGATACCCTCCTTCATCCTAAGCTTCATGAGAGAAATGATGGACCCATACTTCCTTCGAAAGTCTACAGAACACTCAATCTCAAGAATCAAACTCATGAACTCATCTATATTGGGATCTTTGAAACTGTATTTTCCGGTTTTTCTTTTTCCAGAATCCATAGTAAAAAAGTACCTGAGATATTCACAGATGGTCAACTTTTAAGTCCCTTGAAATAAAATCTCTTCAAAATATGCTTATGAGTGCATGGATGCATGATGCAACAATCACACACAAGATCACGGACATAGGGTTCATAGGTTCAACATCACGAGCATGAGTTCGAAGGTACTATCCATAAGGTATGGTCTAAAAGTTATCACCTGCCGAACAAGGTTCTAGAGTTTCCCAAAGTCTACATCCTTTCTTCGGATATTACCAACTTCCTGATTAACTCTGTAATTAGTAATATTCTCAAGAAAAACTCATCCAAGCATAGTATCACGTGACAACTATTTCCAAATTACTCCGTCATAGCTTCCGCACTACACCTAAAAGGCCAAGATGGGTTAGGTATTCTACGGTCCTCAGCTTCAGCAAGCTCCCATGTCAAAAGCAGTACGTCTTCCCAATTACTCAGTAAACGACACTACAGTCAAAGGGGCCTCCACTAAGTGGGGGATCTCATGCTTCCTTTTTTAGGATTACTCCCTCAAAGTTAACATGACTATACTGCCCGTCCTATCTTAAAGTTTACCCAAGTTCGAGTATAGGACTTATGAGTAATCACCAAGCATCCTGAAAACCAGGAAAATCCAGATAAACATATATACAACATATAATACATAACACATAATAGCATATATACATATATAAACAAAGATAGGCTCAACCTACTTAGGGATGGACCAACAAGAGGTCAATCTTTCCCCAGTGAAGTCGCCATTTTTTTTCTGTAGCGGTAGAAATGTTGAGACTAAGCCATTAGATTAACTTAACTCGCACATATCAAAATAAAAATCGCCACCGCACTTTATTGTTTCCAAAGGAATGAGAAAAGAGTGAATAACCCAAAAAGAGGGGGAAAGATTCAAGGTAAGGGGGTTGGTTATGCAAAGGGAATGTATTAGCACCCTAAACATATACGGTACTCCGCAGGAACCTCTTTTTAAAATATGTATATTTTGGCTATAAAATGTTGTATAAAATAGATGGTGGAGTGAGAAAAGAAATACATTTATTATTTTTGCACCCACCATGGTTGTGAACCTTTAGTGCCTATGTACCACCTTCCGGGCAATAGGGGATCAGGGTACACGTAGTTCCTCTTAAAAAAATTTAAAAACACAAGTGTGTTAATTTTATGAAATAAAACATCATGGTCATTGTCCGTGTGGAAAACATACTTACTACCCACAATCATGAGAAAGGAGAATTTGCATCATCCCAAACTGGAGGATATGGCTTGGATTTTAAAATCAACAAAACCTCACTCAACACCGAAGTGGAAAATATCTCTCTTCACTACATATTGTAGAAGTATAGTTGTTTGCGTCACTGCAAGGATTGACAAGAGTCCAATCTTTTTGAGAAAAGTTTTAAAATAAAAAGCCAAAATGGCAAAATGGTTTGAATGAGATTGATTGAATTTTAGTCTTCTCATAAAAATGTTAAGGTATTATTAAGTTGATTAAAGTTATCCCATAGCAATTTATGTACTTCATGTTTGGATAAATAATATGGAGATTATTATCCCATAACATGTAGTATAATAAGAAAGGGCGATAATATGAAGAGGGAAGGGATTAGAGTTTCAAATATCATCAACATCATTCGTCCATTTTAGTGGATTTGGTTTATAAACCTATCAACACCCAAGACCCAATGAGGTTGAAAAATTTGTCCTCAAATAAGCTTCAACTCAGTATCACATGCTATTTCAAGAATTAAACAAGAATCATGTATAAAAGTTTTCAATTACAAGCATTGATCAATGGTAAAACCCTAAATGCAAACCTAAGACAAAAAGGATCAAAAATAGGAAAATAACTTGTAAAAATAAGAAATTAAAAACCTAACTTCCTAAAGGTCTGTATAAGTCAAAAATGGGGCTTAGGGTTCTTGGTTTGAAGTGGAAATTTAATTTTTTAAATGCAAACATGGAAACTAGCAAGCAAAAGGCTTAAACTAGATGGTTTTAGGAAATAATTTTTGAAAAATATGAAATCACATTGTAAAATCCCAATTTTTTATGACCTCAACTTGTTCAAGCACTCTAAACAACTTCATCTCTGATTTTATAGGCATGGGAAGTTAGAACTTTTAATCAATTAGTGTGAATGATCAAGCAAAAACCCTAAAAAAGGAAATTAAGTTCAAATTAATTAATTAAACCTAAATTTCAAATAAATTTTATGTAAGATAACCTAAATGTCAAAAAAGTTCTAAGGATCAGAAAGCATATTTTTCTTGAATTTTATCTCCCTAGGAGAAAAAAGAAATGGAAATTATTTATACAATTCACTCAAGAAAATAAAGAAAATATGATATGTCCAACAAATGATTTAATTTGTGATCCAAAAGTTTTATAAAATAAGACAAAAAATATTTTCAAGTAATAAACTCAGAGAGGAGTCCAAAAATATTTTTTTGTGCTTTTTTGATATAATAGAAATAGGAAAATAAGATTCAAGATTTAAAAGAATATTAAAAACCCTAATTATCTACATGAATTTATTTAATCAAGAAAATGATTAAAAAATGATATAAAAATCAAAATATGAAAATATATTGAAAAAGTGGTCTATAATATTTTTATGATAATTTTTTAAGTGAAGAAAATATTAAAAGAAAATATGAGAAAAACAAAGAAAATTAAAATGCAAAGGCTATTACACCTGTTATCAACCAAATGTGATGTAAAATGCATCAAAGGCCATGTTCAATCAGGGACTGCCACGTCGTCATCCCTACCAAGTTGCCATATTATTTCAGTTTTCCAGTTTTGAAACACCATTTTCAGGCCACGATAACTCACACATCTCTTGATGAAAATCAAAAATTCTAACACCAAAGTTCAAGAGGGAAATTAGTAGAACATGATAGAATTGAAAATTTCATGAAATGATGCATTGATGAGTGAGAAAAATGCACTTTAATATGACTGCATTTTGATTTGAACATTTTAACAAACAGTTTTATGGTTCACATATCTCCTTCAATTCTCCACAAAATCACATGATCCAAGAATCAAAATTGATCACAAAAATGCAAGGATTATGAATATGCACTTGGATTTTTCAAAAGGTTCATGAATTTAAACAACACGCAAGGCTGTAGTAAGAGTGAGAAATATGGATTATCTACCTTAAAGCGAATTTGATGGTTCTTGATCTCAAATAAAGAGCAATTAATGGAGAGGAGCTTACTTTGAAGATTCAAGGATGATGAGTAGAGAGAGATGCGAAAGAAGCTTGCTTGGATATGGAGGAAATTTTCTTGACAATGGTGGAAGTGAAGCATGAAATTTAAAGAGAGAGAGAGAGGAGAGAGAGAGAGAGAGAGAGAGAGAGAGAGAGAGAGAGGAGAGAGAGAGAGAGAGAGAGAGAGAGAGAGAGAGAGAGAGAGAGAGAGAGAGAGAGAGAGAGAGAGAGAGAGAGAGAGAGGAGTGAGTGAGAGAGAGAGAGAGGGAGAGAGAGAGAGAGTGAGTGAGAGAGAGAGAGGGAGAGAGAAGAGAGCTTCGTGTGAGAGAGAGATGCTTGCTTTATGATTTTCTTCCTCCAACCTTTGCTTGTTGAATCACATTTCCTTTTATAGAGTGAAGAATGAGAGAGTGATAAAAAAATAAGAGAAATGAGGAGTGAGAGTGAGATATTGCGTTTCATGTTGTTTTGAGGTGAAAAAATGTGTGTTTTGTGTAAGTGAGCCAAGGCTGGGGTATGAGTTGGCAAGTTGGAACCTTATTGCTACAAAATTTCATGCATGCCCATGCAAGTTTCATCATTCCATGAGCACATCTTTACCTCCTTATATCTTCCTCTATGATGCATGAAATGTCACAAAATTTGAATCACAAATGAAGAGGACATTTCATACTCTAACTTTCATGTTCAAATTTTTTCAAATTGAAGCTTGAATAAATGAGATAATTGCTTATGAACACTTGCTTACAAACTGCTTGATGAAATTCCAGGCCTGACTGGGCATCCTGCGCGCGTAATACCTTCTTCTCTCAATTATATTTCAAGATGTAGGGAGAATTTGGAGAATCTTTCTGAAGCAAAGTTGTTCCTCACATTTAGGGCTTGATCTTTGATGTTGGAAATTTTCCCAAATAATTAATATTTCACATAGAAAAGTGATGATGAATACGCGCCCACAACATGTTTGATGACATTCCTGGCCTAGCGCACGTGACTTGCCTTGTGCTGCGCAAAATGACATTTTGAAGCTCAAAATCCTAATCACCATATTTTTCTCTACACTTAACCATTTGAGATGATTATTGAATGGAAAATGAAGAGAAAACTTCAATCTTCAACTTTCATGTTTCCAACTTTTTGATTTGAGTCCAAATGGTCATTCAAAAATGGACATGAAGAAGTCAGATTTTTGCATTTTTATCCAAAATTTCACTAAGTGTCCAAAACTTCCAAGCTTCATAAGTTTTTTTCCTTTCATTTTTTGGACTTGTGGCCTATCCTACAAAGTTGGAGAATTTTTCATCCTCTTTCTAGGAATATAAAGTTTGCACATTTGCAATAAAAATTGAGAAAGTTATAGCCAATCAAAATTCATCCCTATGGATACTTAGAAAAATTCCAAAACTTCAAATAACTTTCTTGACAAGTTATCTCCAATTAACACTTCCTATTGATATTTTTTCCACTATTGACCATGAAATATGAGAATAGGGATATTTAATTGATAGTTGACCAAAAGTTCACTTGGTCAACAGTTGATTTCCGCTATCTCCTGACAAAATGATCATTTTACCCCCTTTAATCAATTGAACCTTTTCAAATCAAAGTTGATGATCAAACTTCCAATTATAAATACTCATGATCATATAGAGAAGTATGGGATCAAGTATTTCTCAAAAATACAAAGATCTCCTGATTAAAATCCAAACCCTAGTTTTGATCCTTTGTGCTAGGAGATGGTGAGATGAATGCAATTGTCGCATTACCTACAATATAATATTCCAAGAGAAAAATATACACATTTTGAGGTTAGTTAAACTCATACATGTACAAGATACACAATCAAGGTGCTTCAAGATGCTTGGTGATTCCCATAGGAAAACCTAAAGACATGATGATGTAGAAGAAAAAACCCAAACCCTAGTTTGTGATCTGGTTGCATTGTGATGGTATGAGATGATAGAGAGGTCTTAGGGGCAAAAATTGGGGTACAACATGGTGGAATGAAAAACTGAAAGGACGGTTGTTGTACCCCAAAATTGCCCCTCTCATTTCATCAACATTTTCTCAATCACAAGACTCTTGGAACTCAAGATCAAGCTGGGGTTTGCTCTGCTCAAGACACCTCCTTGCACTGTTAACCTAAATTAGGGTTTGAGTTTGTACAGGGATGTTTTGACCTACAATGCCCAAAGTGACTTTCATACTTCATGTTGGACTCACAAGTTTGTCTATACCAAGTTTCAAGCCTTGATTTAAATTTTTGCCCAGTCAATTGGACAGTTGACCTAGAAATCAGCTTTATTGGGGGAAAAGTCAACTGTGGCCAATTGACAGTTAAACCTCATGAAATTTGACCCACATCAACATTATGAACTCATATGAACCATTTGATCAAGTTTGGATCACAATTCTACAAGAAATTTGATCAGATCACCAAAAGGGCAAAATGGTCATTTTTAGGGTTTTGACTGTACAAAGGCAATTTTTGACTGTTTAACCTAGCCAATGACAAGTCAAGCTCAACCATGGACTCAAGGACTCAATGACATTGTCTTGACCCTTTCAACAAGTTCAAAAGATCTCAAATGCATAGGATTGACAGATGAATTTTTTAGTCAACTGATCAAAATTTGACTGTACACTGAAAAGTCAAACTTTGACTTTTTGGTCAAAATCAAGTGCCAAGAGTCATTTTTCATCAAGACATGTCAAATTATGAAACTTGTTCACCAAGAAACCCAAAAATGCAAATTAGGGTTTAAAATGGAAAATTTTCATAACTTGGAGATTCAAGTTTCATTTCAAAGATGGATTATAGTACATGTTCCAAGCTTTCCAAATTGTCTAAGAACTCCTCAAACACCCTTGTGGTTAGAGAGAATCGAATGCTTGAAGTTGGCAAAAACTCACTTTGATCCATGGCCAATACATGTTCATACCAATTTGCAAATCTGATCTAGCTAGCTTGGTTCACAATTACAGGCCTCAAAACCAGTTTGTGCTCCATAATTTAATGCATATCCATTGAGCTAAGGTATTGTCTTGGTCATTAGGGCATTGTACACTAGATTAAGCCTTAAATGGTAAAAGTAACAATGCCATTTTTTCTTAAACTTCACTTTATGTCAAAACAAGATCCTTGAGGCATGGGGCCATATCTCTGAGGAAAGATCAAATCTACCAATTCCAGTAACCAAGGGCAAAGTGTGCAGCATGATTTAGGACTTGTGCAGGCCTGCATTGAGAAGATAGACACTCTTGCTTCAAGAAGAAGAAAAGTTGCAAACCACAAGCCATCTCTCACATCTGTAAAAACCAACTTACACAAACATTGCAAACAAGCTTTGTACCTCCTAACAAGCCAGAAACACGACCCCTTTGCCTCCCAAACTCCCTTGTACACAGAATCACTGTTTTTCTGCAAAACAGGGCAAGCCCTGCAGAACCATCTTCATCTCCATTTTCCATCATGCGTTTTGTCCAAAAATACTTCAAACACCTTCCAACCAACATACCTAAGCTATCCAGATCATCCATTGCTAGCTATAACACCATTAACACACATTGCCATTTTTGTTTCAAAGCTTTGCAGGTTGAGTTCTGTGGCACGATTCAAGCTATTTCAAAACAAAGTAAGCATTGGGAAAGCTTCATTGGACCTCAGGCAAGCTCAAAAGAAGTTCAAACACCCTTGAAAGTTGCTGCATTGTCCAGCTCGAAGTCAACTGAAACAGGTATTTCATGAACCTCTATCTCTCTATTTAGGAATAGTTAGACTTAGGTTTGTGAATGAAAGATGTTGTATTCATAGCCCTGAAGCCATACATATGCTTAGTTTTCATTTATATTAATCGTGCTAGGAGAATTTCATCCACGAACTTTCTGAAAAAACTAGGTTAGAATTTAGGGCAAGAGAAATTCTCTCTGGTCTTTGAGAGTTAGTTTAAGTTTTTTATATGGTTGAATTTGTTGTTTGATGCTCTACAAGTTTCATGTTGTGAGTTTTGTTAAAAAATCAAAGAATCAGAAGATGGCATTTGTGTACAGAAGCGCGCGTATTTTTGTTCAAAGGAAGAAGATGAAGTTTGGTTTGGGCTGGGCCTGTACAGGCTTGCTTCTGGCACCCCCCTCTTTTCTTTTTGCACCCCCCTGGTCCATTTCTTGTACATTTGTCATTTTTGTATTTTTGTTTCATTTCTGATTTTGATATTTTATTTTCTAACATAAAAAATACTTAAGATTTATTTTTATATTTTTTTCATATTTATTTGATATTTATTTTCATTTTTACTAGTATAGATATATAAATAATTTATTTTCTTTTTATCAAAAACCTAAAGAATAATGTAAAATATGTTTATTTTCATTTATCATTTTTTATTTACATTTGTAAACATTTTGTTACAAAAATATTACATTTTCATTTTTATTAATATTTTACACTAAAAATATCATTTTTGCAATATACTTTTATTTTTTGTACAAATCAATACATTATTGCATATAAATATTAAATAATACTATTTATTTAAAAATTAGGGTTTTTGCCCTAAATAACAAAATAATTAAAATTGACTCTTTTTTTATTTTTTTATTTATACTTCACATTTAAAAATACTTTTTACATACATAAAAACTTTTTGCATAATGCATTTTTATTTAATATTTATTTATTGTACTTTATTCAATTATTGTACATTTAAATATTGCATATACATTCGATTTGGTTGTAATAATTTAGAATTTAATTTCTTGTCAAATACCCCCAATTCAAATTTGTACCCCCCCTCCCTATATCATGTTGTAATAGTGTAGGCTTTAAATTCTCGCACCTTTAATTGCTTTCAATTATGCCATGATTAGACCTAGGGTTTTGTATGCAAAAAATCAAATTAACAAATAGTTTGACCTAATCCAAGATGACAATGCATGAAAAACAAATACAATGCACACTTGCACCCCTAGGGTTACAATCCACTTGTTGCCTTAAAAAATGGGTCATGGTTGCATGTCAAGTACTTTGGCAAAATAAAAAAAAAACAAAACAAAAGATCATAGTCCCTCGATGACGCTATATGAGTTTCCTAAACAAAATGATCAAGTCCCTTAAGAAAATTGCCAAAAATACTTGACACAATTGCTATCATGGTCTATACAATGACCCGCGCTTGTCCCGTTTAACATCCTAACACAAGGTTGTTCACCAAATACAATGGTGAAACAACACTGTTAAAAGGGTTAAAAACATAAGAAAGATCTTTGAGTAAAATAGGGTAGACAACTCTTAGTTACTTGATCAAAGCTTGCAAAACATCCTTGCTATCTTCAAAACACACTTCACAACACAATTTCAAAACCCTTCTTTCAAACTTTGAAAACTTTTCAAAAGACAAAAACACCTTTGTATACATTCAAACAAGAATCATTACAAAGGTTGCCACAACGATGGCCTCTTTTCAAAACATCTTTCAAAATCACACACAAAGCTCCATTTCAAACAATTGAAAAGCACCATTTCAAACAATTGAAAAGCAAAGCAAGTGATCTAAACAAGTAACTAAGAGCCCATGGATAACCATGGATAGAAAGGGTGCTAATACCTTCCCTTTCTATAATCTACTCCCTGAACCCAAGAAAACATCTCAAAGGTCTTTCCTGTGATTTTTGACCTTTCCTTAGGATAAAATAAAAAGTTGATGGCGAATCTTGCTAAACCGAAACATTTGCGAACACAAACGCAAAATCCCAAGTCAATTCTCCCACTGTATCACAGAACTGGCGACTCTGCTGGGGAAAACTTTAAAAGTGGAGTAACCTTAGGGCTTAGATCACCCTTTGCATGATTATTGTGTGCTTTGATTGCTTTACATTTGGTTCTCTTGTTTGGGCTTGAAGTCCTTTACCCGGATTTGGGAAACATTCATAGGTAAATAGCAATACGTTATGGAAACTGTGTGGGGTATATCGACACGGTTGAAGCAATAGCTATATTAGTGTGACATATTTATGAGTACCGGTAGCCTTTGAGTCAATCAAAGAGAATACGGGGCCGATGAGTGATGTCATGAAGCACTAATGAACTCTTAGAACCTTACTTGACCATCTTGGCCTTTTGTTAGGAGTAGTGAGATGACCGGCTTTGGTATAGTCCGAAGTTGGTAGATACTCGATACTACACTCATCGAGGGTTGTTTTCTTGGAATATTTTGGTCGCTAGTTAAGTGTCTAAACCAAAACAATGAACATAGAAAACAATCCAGTGATATTGAGCTCCTTAGAACCTGGTTACTCTTTATAGGACAGGTTTAAGCCAACTAAACTCAAGAGGGTACTTACCTATGAAACCTCATGCAAGCCTGAAACTAGGGTCTTGTGTGACTTGCTTGTACATGTGTTTGTGCATACATCATGAACATCATAGAGCATCATATTCATCCACTAACCATTTCAAGGGTTTGGATCTTCATCTTTGTTCTTGTTTTGTAGGTCATGGAATCTCTTCGCAGGAAAACAATTCAAATCAACCTTGTGAGAATCCCTCCTCAACTCAAGGAGCTTACTTCTAGGATTCCATAGAATTCTCTCTTCAGTGAAAGACATGGTAGACTCCTCAACTTGGTCAACACCAACATTGAAGAAGACATGATGAAAGTCCTCTTCCAGTTCTTTGACCCCCTACATCACTGTTTCACATTCCCTGATTACCAATTGGTGCCTACTTTGGAGGAATTTTCTCAACTCCTGAGAATTCCTATTCTTCATCAACTACCCTACAACGGTACGGAAAAAGAACCAAAGCCTTAAGATGTTTCTCAAGCACTACACTTGCAACCATCTGACATCAAGGGGCATTGGGAAACCAAAAGTGGTGTCAAGGGCTTCTTGGTAAAGTTTCTGTTTAAGAAGGCACAAGACTGCTGGAATTCTCTTGATCTACAAGCCTTTGAAGAGATTGTGGCACTCCTTATCTATGGATTGGTCCTATTCCCAAATCCTGATCAGCTTATAGATGTGAATGTTGTCAAGATTTTCATATCCAAGAATCCCATACCTACATTGCTTGGGGACATCCTACACTCATTTTACACACGAACAATGAGGAAAAGAGGTGTTCTCATGTGTTGTACTCCTCTCCTAGCAAGGTGGTTTATTTCTCACCTTCCACAATCAGTTTTGAAGAACGAGCAGGGTTTAAGGTGGTCACAACGGTTGATGACCCTCACACATTCTGACGTACATTGGTGTTCTCGGTCCAGAGAAAATGTCATCATCATTGATCGTTGTGGGGAATTCCCTAATGTCCCACTACTTGGCATTAGGGGAGGCATTACCTACAACCCTTGTCTAGCTTTGAGACAATTTGGATATGCTCGGAGGGATGGCCCTCATGACATGTTGATTCCTGACTTAGTTTTTGACTTCGACAACGATGCGCAAGGACTTCGACAAAGGTTCATCAGAGCTTGGAGGATGCCCAACAAAGTGGATAGTAAGACATTGGGGCACAAGAATTCCATCCCCCTTGAGCCTTATCTCAAGTGGGTATGAACCCGCTCCCATAATCTTATGATGCCATACCCTCACATTCTCCCCTTGATCAAAGAGCTTGTTATGGAAGGAGAGGTTCCATACACCATCCTACATCCTGACATGCCAACATCATGGGAAGAAATGCAAAAGAGTTGGATCCAACTCAAGGAAGAACGAGATACTTTTGAAGCCAGCTTCTATGCCAGTGAGAAGAAGGTTTTGGAGCTTACCCTCCGACTTCAGGAGGAGGAAACTCTCAACACTTACATCGCACCAAAGAGGATGTGCAACGTCTTTTTACATTAAGAATTTTGTAATATTTTGCCCACGGGGCACTTATGTACTAACAAATTTCTTCTTAATATGACGTGCGTTCTGTTTGTTTGCAACAAATTTGAATTTCTGAATCCTTGAATGCATTACATGAATAACATATCATTCATCATATGCATAAACAGGTCTTCACACCAGGTTTCCTTATCTTTCTGCTGTTTATTTCAGCAAGATGGATTTGGAGGAGACGGTAAAGGATCTGCAGGCACAAAATTCACAGTTCCAGCAACTCCTCATGACCTTGGCAAAGAGTCAAGAGGACCTCAAAGTTTTGTTGGAGAAGAACAAAGAGAAAAAGAAAAAGAGACCTGGGGTAGCCACTTTCGGAAGAAGGTTTGAGGGCAATGCTAGGAAGGTTCTGGAGTTCCCCTCAACGTCTGACAAAGGGGCTGGCAAAGGGAAAGGAGTTACTGTACCTTCTGAGTCTGAGGTAGAAGAGGAGGAAGAGGAAGAAGACGAAGACTACTCCGAACAACAGTATCCACCAGCGGATGATAAATATAAGAACCTTGAAGATAGACTGGCAGCTATGGAGTTGCAGAGAGTACCGGGTTTGGATTTTGAAGAACTGGGGCTGGTGGCTGGGATTGTTATCCCTCCCAAGTTCAAGGTGCCAACATTTGCTAAGTACGATGGTCTGTCTTGCCCAAAGATGCACCTGAGGTCGTATGTCATAAAAATCCAACCCCACTCATCCGATAAAGACCTCTGGGTACACTTTTTCCAAGACAGCTTATCTGGCACGTAGTTAGACTGGTTTTATCAACTCGAGAGATCAGAGGTTCACAATTGGGAAGACTTAGCAGCTACTTTTTACCGTCAGTATCAATACAATGCTGATTTGGCACCCACTCGTACTCATTTACAAAGCATGGGGATGGCTTCCAATGAAGGGTTTAAAGAGTACGCTCAGAAGTGGCGTGATCTGGCTGGAAGGGTGCAGCCCCCGTTGTCAGACAGGGAGTTAGTTGACATGTTTCTGTGGACCCTGTCTGGCCCTTTCTTCAATCATCTAATCGGGAGTTCTTCCGCGGGATTTACTGAATTAATTTTGACCGACGAAAGGGTTGAGGCCGGAATTAAAAGTGGAAAGATTCAAAAGGATGCTTCCGCATCTACAGCTGTTAAGAAACCCTTCTCAGCTAAGAAGGAAGCCTCTGCTGTGTATTCTCAGAAGGGTCAGGGAAGAACTGAGCGCCGGCCAACTGTAGGGGCTGTGATGATTCAAAATTCGTCAAATGATCAACCTCGTAACAATCAGTCGAGACCTAATCAACAACGGGTGGAAAGGCCACAATGGCAGTTCACCCGTATCAACATGACGCCCACTCAGGTACTTCCTCATTTGTTGAAGCTGAATCTGACCAGTTTGAAGGAAGCGCCAAAGAACCCTAACACCTCCTCTCCATACTACCACTCCAATGCCAAGTGTGCTTACCATTCCGACAGTGTTGGGCACGATACCAATAATTGTTGGGCACTTAAGAACAAAATCCAGGACTTGATTGATGCCAAAGAGGTAGAATTCGATGCGCCTGAGAAGCTCAATTTCATATCTGCTCCGATGCCCAAGCACGACCACAATGTTCATGCCGTTTTTGAAGACCTCCATGTTACTGATGTTGTTGATCTGTTGACACTGTTACTTGTGATTAAAGAAATTTTGTTGAGAGCCGGGATCTTTCCTGGTTTTGGTAAAGACTGCTATTTTTGTCTGAACATACGAAGTGATTGCCCAATGTTGAAGTCAGGTGTCCAGCGCCTGATGGATACTCAAGAGATACTTTTCCAGAAGACTCCCATTGATACCTTCAATCATGTTACTCATGTTACTTTTACTACTTCAACCAACGATATTGCAATTATAACCATTTCCGACAATCCTCCCAAGGCTTGCAAAAGACCTGTTAGGATTATACCCAACTCTGAATGTGTACCATTAAAGATCACCATGTCGCGACCTGTCCCGTACCAATCCAGAAAAACGATACCATGGAACTATGGGGGAGAAATCTTCTACCATGGTATCAAACAAATCGAAACAGTCCAAGAGATTTTTGAAGAAGAAAGCCCTGATATAGGTAACATTGCGGGTACAAGCAAGATAACCCGAAGTGGCCGGATCTTTTCTCCGGAGATTGCTCCCCCTCGAGCAATTTTCGGACCCTTGAAAGCTTCTGCACCTGTTGGACCATCTGTGCAAGGCCCAGTGTTGTACCCCAAAATTTTCCCTCCCATTTCTCATTGATTTCTCATCACAAAGCCCTTTGAGATCAAGATTCAGTTAGGGTTTCATCTGCTCAAGACTTCTCCTTGCACTGTTGACCCAAATTAGGGTTTGTGTTTGCACAAAGATGTTTTGACCTAAATTGCCTAAGATGACTTTCATGCTTCATATTGGACTCCCAAGTTTATCCACATCAAGTTTCAAGCCTTGATTCCAAGTTTTGCCCAGTCAATTGGACAGTTGACCTAGAAATCAGTTGTATTGGGGAAAAAGTCAACTGTGGCCAATTGAAAGTCAAATCTCATGAAAATTGACCCACATCAACATTATGAACTCACATGGACCATTTGATCAAGTTTGGATCACAATTCCACAAGAAATTTGATCAGATCACCAAAAGGGCAAAATGGTCATTTTTAGGGTTTTGACTGCACAAAGGCAATTTTTGACTGTCTGACCTAGCCAATGGCAAACCAAGCTCACATATGGACTCGAAGAACCCTTGGAATTGTCTTGACATGCTCAACAAGTTCAAAAGATCCCAAATGCACAAGATTGACAGTTGAATTTCCCAGTCAATTGATCAATTTTGACTGTATACTAAAAAGTCAAACTTTGACTTTTTGGTCAAAATCAAGAGTCAAGATTCATTTTTCATCAAAACATGCCAAATCATTAAACTTGTTCATCAAGAAATCAAGAAATGCAAATTAGGGTTTGAAATAAAGATTTTTCATAACTTAGAATTTTTCTAAGTTATGAAAAACCCTAATTTTTTCCTAACTTTGCCCCACTTTCTCACCAAGATTCATTTGGATTCAAGCAAAAGTCAAAACATGAAAGTTGTAGCCTATTGCATAATCTACAACTTTGATTCACAAAGTTTTCCCAAAAGAAGCTTGTATATCAAGTTACAATTTTTGGAACAAGGGTACTAAACCATTCTTAACTTAGTGAAATTTTGACCTTTTTAGGCAAGGTTTTTACCTAACTTCTTGACCATTTTTCACATACTTCCACTTGGAATTTCAATTTGCATTTCAAAGATGGATTGTAGTACACATTCCAAGCTTTCCAAAATGTCCAAGAACTCATCAAACAACCTCATGACTTGAGAGAATAGAATTTTGCAATATGGCAAAAACTCACTTTTGAATTGGTCAATTTCCATGTTCATAACTTGTGCAATTTTTCAAATCAGCATGCTTCCCTTAATTACAGGCCCCTAAACCATCCAACACTCATAAATTTAATGCAAACTCTTTGTGCCAAGACCATGTTCTATGTGTTCAAGCATTGCATGATGGATTAATCCCAAAATAGATAAAGCACTTTAACCATTTTTGCAAAAGTAAGCTTTATGTCAAAATGAAAATCCAAGAAGTACAGATCAAATCCCCTTGGAACAAGTTTAGGGACTAATCACATTGATCAATGCCAAAGTTTGCAGCATGTTATGGGGGCCTCTACCTGTCTAAACACCAACTTGGCTTTTGGTTGCTTAAAGTGTAAGAAATATAGCATATCACAACACAACTTTGATCTCAGCAATAGAACCCTTAAGCAAATACTTTGTACACATTCAAGACATCCTAACTGAGCTAGCACATGACTCCAACACCTCCATTGCCCTCTAGAACACTGAACCACCCTCAAACTGCCCAAACAGAGCACCTGCTGCAGTTTGAGTGTCAACTCTCATCCCTTTCATGCATTCCTGTTAAAACCACATCAAACACATCCTACAACATCCCTTGAAGCTAACCCAAACATAAAACACGACCTGTAACTCCTCTAATCAGTTCCACCATTTTCACTTTCTTGTTTTGCAGTTGAAGTTCCATAGCTCGATTCAAAGTGTTTCAAAGCAAAGTAAAACTTGGAATAGCATCCCTGGACATCAAGGAAGCTGTACCAATCATCACCTTGCTCTGAAAGTACCTCCATCATCAGATACAACTTCAACTGAACAGGTATCTTCTTGAACTTCTATCTTCCAATGTAGGCATCATTAGCTCTAGGTTTGTGAATAAAAAGTGTTCTACTCATGCCCCTGAATCTGTACATACTTTTATTTTCCAATTATTTTGCTTGAGCTATGAGAATTTAAGGTCTGAATATGGAAGAAAAGTTAGGTTAAGATTTGGGAATGATAAAATTCTCTCTCATTTCTGAGAGTTAGGAGGAGTTCTTTACATATTCAGAATCGTGATTCAATGCTTAACATGTTTGGTGTTGTAAGTTTTTGTTAAAACTCAAAGAATCAGGACCTTGCAATGGAAGAAAGAGGCGCGTGTTTTTGTTCAAACAGAAGTCTGGAGGTTGAAGAAGGTCTTCATGGGCTGGGCCTTCTGTGCAATTTCTTTCCACACCACATTTTCACTTTGACACCCCCTGAGCCCATTTTGTTTGTTTTAATGATTTTTTTACTTTTCTTTTATTATTCTGACTTGTTTATTTTTGCTAATGATATTAAAAACATAAAAAATATTTTTTACATCATTTTTACATTTTTTAGGCATTTATTTGTTTAAGATAGTTATTTGTACATAAATAAATAGATAGACCCTTTTTTACTTAAAATACTAAAAATAATGTAAACACCATTTTATTTTCATTTTTATTTTGTTTATCTTCTTAAAATATTTTATATAAAATGTACCCTTTTTTTATAAATATTAAATATCATTATTTATATATATATATATATATATATATATATATATATATATATATATATATATATATATATATATATATATATATATATATATATATATATATATATATATATATATATATATATATATATATATATATATATATATATATATATATATATAATACATATTTAGAAATTAATACATATACATATATATTTATTAGTATATTTAGGTTAAAATACAAAAATACCTACATTTTTATTTTATTAATATTTGACCTCAAAAAATACCCTTTTTTATAAATATATTTCATTTTATTTTATTTTTGTATATAATTATTAAATATTGTACATATTAAATGGTTAATATATTTACTTAATAAAATTAGGGTTTTTACCCCTAAAACACAAAAACTCCAAAAATATTACTTTTTTTATTTTATTCATTTTGTTTATTTGACATAAAAAACATCATTTTTCCATACATATAAAAACCCCTTTTGCATTTTGCATCTTTATTTTTATTTTCCATTTAATTTATGCAATTAATTACCTTGTAAATATTCCAAAATTGATGTAATAGCTAGGTTTAAGTTCCTTGTCTAAATATCCCCCCATTTGAACATTTGTACCCCCCTTCCCATATTGTGTTGTAATAGTTTAGAACTTTAAATTTCGCACTTTAATGCTTTCTAAATATACCATGTTAGAATTAGGGTTTGTATGCAAATAAAAAACGACAAAAATAGTTTGACCTAATTTCAAGATAAACAAGCATGAAAATGGATAACACTTATCACACTTGCATCCCTAGGGTATTCCACTTGTTGCCTTCAAAAAAAAATGGGCCATATTGCATGTTAGGTTTCTTTGGGCAAAACAAAAACAATTCAAATGATCATAGTCCCTCGATGACGCTTTCGAAAAGTTGCCTAAAATGATCAAGTCCCTTTCAAGGAAAAATTGCCCAAAGATACTTGGCACCATTGCAATCATGGTCTAAACGATGACCCGCGCCCGTCCCTTTCACCTCCTAAACACAAGATTGTCCACCAAATGCAATGGTGGAACAAAATTGTTAAAAGGGTTAAAACATAACGAAAATCTTTGAGAACTTTAGGGTAGATAGCTCTTAAGTACTTGTCAACTTGCAAATAAAAAAAAAACACTTGCCTACTTTTCAAATCACACTTTCAAAACAAACTTTCAAAAACCTTGAAACATCTTTTCAAAAAGATAAACATCTTTTGTAAAACATTCGAGTAAAGAATTGTTACAAGGGTAGCCTAGGCAAGGCATCTTTTTTAAAACATTTTCCAAACCACACACAAAGCACCATTTAAAACAATTGAAAACCAAGGCAAGTTGATCTAAGCAAGTACCTAAGAGCCCATGGATAACCATGGATAGAAAGGGTGCTAATACCTTCCCTTTCTATAATCTACTCCCCGAACCCAAGAAAATATCTCAAAGGTTTTTGCTGTGCTTTTTAAACCTTTCCTTAGGATAAAATAAAAAGTCGGTGGCGACTCTTGCTCAACCGAAACATTTGCGAAAACAAACACAAAACCACAGTCAGTTCTCCCACCGTATCACAGAACTGGCGACTCTGCTGGGGACAATTTTAAAAGTGGAGTAACCTTAGGGCTTAGATCACCCTCTTGCATGATTAATTGTTTTGTCTTGATTGCTTTACATCTTGGCTCTATTGTTTGGATTTGCAATCCTACACCCGGATTTTGGGAAACATTCATAGATAGCAATACGTTGTGGAAACTGTGCGGGGTATACCGACACGGTCGAAGCAATAGCTATATTAGTGCGACATATTTGTGAGTACCGGTAACCCTTGAGTTCAATCAAGGAGAGTACGGGGTCGCTGAGTGATGTCACTAAGCACTAATGACCTAGAACCTTACTTGACCATCTTGGCCTTTTATTAGGGGTAGTGAGATGACCGGCTTTGGTGCAGTCCGAAGTTGGTAGATACTCGATACTACACTCATTGAGGTTTGTTTTCTTGGAATATTTTGGTCGCTAGTTAAGTGGCTAAACCAAAACAATGAACAATGAAAACAATCCAGTGATATTGAGCTCCTTAGAACCCGGTTACTATTTATAGGACAGGTTTTTAAGCCAACTACACTCAAGAGGGTACTTACCTATGAAACCCCATGCAAGCCTGAAACTAGGGTTTGGTGTGAATTGCTTGTACATATGTTTTGTGCATACATCATAAACATCATAAACATCATAAAACATCATATGCATTCACTAACCATTTCAAGGGTTTGGATCTTCATCTTTGTTCTTGTTTTGTAGGTCATGGAAATTCCTCGCAGAAAAACAATCCAAGTCAACCTTGTGAGAATCTCTCCTCAACTCAAGGAGCTCACCTCAAGAATTCCGGAAAGCTCATCCTTCAGTGAAAGACATGGTAGACTGCTCAGCTTAGTCAACACCAACATTGAAGAAGACATGATGAAAGTGCTATTCCAGTTCTTTGACCCTCTTCACCACTGTTTCACTTTCCCTGATTACCAGTTGGTGCCCACTTTGGAGGAGTTTTCTCAACTCCTAAGAATCCCTATCCTTAATCAACTACCCTTCAACGGTACGGAAAAGGAACCAAAGCCGGAAGATGTTGCTCGAGCATTACATCTACAACCATCCGGCATCAAGGGGCATTGGGAAACCAGAAGCAGCGTCAAAGGATTCTTAGCAAAATTCTTGTTTGAGAAGGCACAAGAATGTTGGAATTCATTGGACCTACAAGCCTTTGAAGAAATTGTGGCACTCCTTATCTATGGGTTAGTCTTGTTCCCAAATTCTGACTAATTGATAGATGTCAACGCCGTCAAAATCTTCTTGTCCAGAAATCCAATACCAACATTGCTTGGGGACATCCTTCACTCATTTTACACACGAACAATGAGACAGAGGGGTGTTCTCATGTGTTGTACTCCTCTCCTTGCAAGGTGGTTTATTTCGCACCTTCCACAATCTGTCTTGAAGAATGACCAAGGCTCAAGGTGGTCCCAACGGTTGATGACTCTTACTCACTCTGATGTACATTGGTGTTCTCGGTCCAGAGAAAATGTCATCATCGTCGATCGTTGTGGAGAGTTTCCTAATGTTCCTTTACTTGGAATCAGAGGAGGTATCACCTACAACCCTTTCCTAGCTTTGAGGCAATTTGGATATGCACGGAGGGATGGCCCTCATGACATGTTGATTCCTGACCTAGTTTTTGACTTCGACAACGATGCGCAAGGACTTCGCCAAAGATTCATCAGAGCTTGGGGGAGGCCCAATAAGGTTGATAGCAAGACTCTGAGACACAAGAACTCCATCCCTCTTGAGCCTTATCTCAAGTGGGTACGAGCCCGAGCCCAAAGTCTAATGATGCCTTATCCTCATGTACTCCCTGTGATTAAAGAGCTCTTCAAGGAAGGAGAGGTTCCCTACACCATCCTACATCCTGATATGCCTACATCGTGGGAGGAAATGCAGAAAAGTTGGATTCAGCTCAAGGAGGAACAGAATACTTTTGAAGCTAGCTTCTACGCCAGTGAGAAGAAGGTTCTAGAGCTTACCCGCCGACTCCATGAGCAAGAGGCCCTCAACACCTACATCGCACCAAAGAGGATGCGCAATGTCTTTTTACCTTGAGAAGTTGTTTTTGTAATATTTGGCCCATAGGGCATTTATGTACTAACAAATTTCTTCTTATTAATATGACGTGCGTTCTTCTTTGTCTACAACAAGTTTGAATATTCTAAATCCTTGAATGCATTGCATACATAAGCATATCATTCATCATGTGCATAAGCAGGTCTCACTCCAGGTTTCCTTATCTGTCTGCTGTTTATTTCAGTAGGATGGATCTCGAGCAAACAGTCAAAGACCTACAAGCTCAGAATGCACAGTTCCAGCAACTCCTGACAACCTTGGCAAAAGGTCAGGAGGATCTCAAGACCTTGCTGGGGAATAAAGACCCAGTGAAAAAGAAGAAAAAGAGACTCGGGGTGGCTACTTTAGGGAGAAGATTTGACGGAGAGGCCAGGAGAGTGCTTGAGTTTCCTCCTACTTATGATGAAGGAACCAGCAAAGGAGGTGGGGCTGCGGTACCTTCCGAGTCCGACGTGGAAGAAGAGGAGGTTGAAGAGGATGAAGATTATTTTGATCAACAATACCCTCCAGCTGATGATAAATACAAGGGTTTAGAAGACAGGTTGGCCGCCATGGAGCTACAAAGAGTACCAGGTTTGGATTTTGAAGACTTGGGTTTGGTTGCCGGGATTGTGATTCCCCCAAAATTCAAAGTGCCAGTTTTTGTGAGGTATGATGGGCTGTCCTGTCCAAAAATGCATCTCAGATCCTACGTGAGAAAGATTCAACCTTATACGGCAGATAAGAACCTGTGGATACATTTCTTTCAAGACAGCCTTTCTGGAGCTCAATTGGAGTGGTTTTATCAGCTAGAGGGAACCAACGTCCAAAATTGGGAAGACTTGGCCACCGCCTTTTACAAACAATACCAGTACAATTCTGACCTTGCTCCTACTCGTACCCAACTTCAGGGTATGTCGCTAGGAACAGGCGAAGGATTCAAAGAATATGCACAAAATGGAGGGATTTGGCTGGCAGAGTGCAGCCTCCTTTAACCGACCGTGAACTTGTTGATATGTTTCTAGGGACCTTATCTGGGCCATTTTTCAATCATCTGATTGGTAACTTTTCCGCGGGGTTTACCGATTTGATCTTAACAGGCGAAAGAATAGAAGCTGGCATCAAGTCAGGAAAGATTCAGAAGGTTGTTGCTGCAAGTGTTGAGAAGAAACCTTTCAAGAAGGAAACAACTGTTGTATACTCCCAAAGAAGAGCAGGGAAGACTGAGCGCCGGCCAACTGTGGGGGCCGTAATGATTCAAAATTCGTCAAGTGAGCAGCCTCGCTATAACCAGTCCAGACCAAATCAACAACGAGTGGAACAGCCACAACGGCAGTTCACCCGTATTAATATGACTCCAACGCAAGTGCTTCCCCATCTGTTGAAGTTGAATCTTGCCACTATCAAAGAGGCACCAAAGAATGTGAATACGTCCTCTCCACATTATCATCCTAATGCTAAATGCGCCTACCATTCTGACAGTGTCGGGCACGACACCAATGATTGTTGGGCACTCAAGCATAAAATCCAAGACCTGATAGAGGCGAAGGAGGTGGAGTTCGATGCTCCGGAGAAGCCTAATGTGATATCTGCTCCCATGCCGAAGCACGGCCGAAATGTCAATGCCATTGAAGAAGATTTGTATGTTGCTGATGTCAATGATCTGATAACCCCATTGTTAACCATCAAGTTGAATCTGTTAAAGGCCGGGATCTTCCCGGGATGTAAAGAAGACTGCTATTGTTGTTACTCTCTGCCATTTGATTGTCCGTTACTGAAGAAAGGCATCCAAGGCCTAATGGATAGTCGACAAATTTTGTTTGAAAAAGTTTCTGCTGTTCCAACCCATACTGAAGATGTCTCAATCATAACCATTCACGCCAATCTTTCCAAGGCCGTCAAAAAGCTTGTTAAGATTACACCAGCTACGAAATTTGTTCCTTTGAAGATAACAATGCCAGGGCCTGTCCCCTATGTTTCTGAGAAGTTAATACCATGGAACTACGGCGGCGACGTCTACTACCATGGTATTAAACAAATCGAAATAACTGAAGAAAGTTCGGATGATGAAGAAGCCAGCATTGGTAACATTGCAGGCACGAGTAAAATCACCCGGAGCGGGAGAATATTTTCTCCAGAGATTGCCCCTCCAAGAGCAACCTTTGGACCCTCATCAGCTGACAAGGTTATCCCTGCACCAATAAAACTCTCCGCTAGAACCCCATTGATTGAAGATGTTGTTGTTCCTAGTACTGTCCCTCCTACCGCCGCTGATAAAGGTAAGGGAATCCAAGATGAGCTCGTCAGGACGAGGGCTCAACCCTTGGTCATCCCGGAAACCTCCAAGAAGGAAATGGATGAGATCTTGAAAATAATCAAAAGGAGTGATTACGATGTGGTAGAACAATTGGGGCAAACCCCCTCAAAGATCTCCATGCTGGCACTACTACTTTGCTCGGAAGCACACGCTAAAGCTCTGATAAAATTCCAGAAGGCAGCCCATGTGCCCCAGGAAACCTCTGCAGATCAATTTCAAAATTGCGTGGCTAGCCTTACCGCGGACAATGGATTAGGTTTCTCTGATGCCGACCTAACTCCTAAAGGTAGAAACCACAATGATGCTTTGCACATTTCAGTCGAGTGCCGAGGAACTACTCTCGCGCATGTCTTGGTCGACACTGGTTCGTCACTGAATGTACTGCCTAAGAAGGCCTTGGACCGACTAGATTGTGAAGGGTTGGAGTTGAAGCCGAGTGATATTGTTGTCAGAGCTTTCGATGGTTCGAAGAGAATGGTCCATGGGGAGGTTGAAATTCCCGTCAAGATAGGCACTGAGGTGTTTAAGTCTACTTTCTATGTGATGGACATCCGTCCATCGTACTCTTGCTTGTTGGGTAGGCCTTGGATACACCATGCTGGGGCAGTCACCTCCTCCTTGCACCAGATGTTGAAGTATCCTGTCAAGGGAAAGATCATTACTGTCCATGGTGAAGAGGAGTACATGATCAGTCACTTAAACTCATTCCGGTACGTGGAGGTAGAGGGGGAGTTCATTGAGACGCCTTTTCAACATTTCGAAGAAGTCCTTCCTGAAATAACAGTAGCAAAGTTGGCAGCTGAGACACCGAGGCAGATGGCCAGGATGGCATCTCTGGAGGATGCAAAGGCCGCAATAAAGGAAGGGAAGAATTCAGCATGGGGGAGTTTGCCTGACATTCCACATAAGACAGACAAATTTGGATTAGGGTTCACCACCGCAGGCCATAAAGCTATGCGCCGTGCGAAGATTGAAAGAGCGCAGTCAAAATTTCTCCCTACAGAATCAACGCTTTGGAAGATGAAGACAAAGAGAGCAACATCGAAGAGTGGATTTACCCAACTGTCAAAGGAGGATTGTGCAACTGGGAGGCAAAAGACTTTGTCCCCATCACTTTTATTCATCAGTAATTTATCTGTCAAACATTTCCTATTTGGTCTGTAATATTTATTTTCAAACAATCCGTACACTATCTTTTCACCTCATGCCTTGCCCGGGGCATGTAGGTCCATTTGTAAGGGTTTTGATTATTTTTCATATCCATATGCCATGTTTAATGATTCATTGGACGTTTTTCATTTGATAAACTGTTTGTGTTCATTTTCTTTCCTTTCACATTTTTGTTTAAGGATGGCTATCCCTTACACACACCCACATTCACCAATGCAGGTACCCATCCACTCCGGATTCCATGGGTGACGATTCTGCTATATCCTTCAATAACTCTAAAGATCTGGTCAATCAAGCCGAGTATGAAGATGACGAAGGTTGTGAAGTACCAGGGGAACTAGCCAGACTTCTGCAGCAAGAGGAAAGGGCTATCTTACCGCACGAAGAGTCATTGGAAACTGTCAACTTGGGGACTGAGGAAGATCGGAAGGAGGTGCAAGTGGGTGCCAATCTGGAAGCGAGTGTCAAGGAACGCCTGATACAGTTGTTGAACGAATATGTTGAAATCTTCGCTTGGTCTTATGAAGACATGCTGGGTTTAGACACAGACATCGTGGTTCACCGTCTCCCTACAAGAGAGGATTGCCCACCGATCAAGCAAAAAGTCCGCCGAATGAGGCCTGACATGTCTGAAAAAATCAAAGCAGAAGTGATGAAGCAATTCGACGCTGGCTTTCTGGCTGTTACGTCCTATCCTCAATGGGTCGCTAACATCGTGCCAGTACCTAAGAAAGATGGCAAAGTCAGGATGTGTGTGGACTACCGGGATTTGAATAGGGCCAGCCCCAAAGATGATTTTCCGCTGCCACACATTGACATTTTGATCGACAACACAGCTCAGCACAAAGTGTTTTCCTTCATGGATGGATTCTCGGGCTACAATCAAATCAAAATGGCCCCCGAGGATATGGAGAAAACAACTTTTGTCACACAATGGGGCACTTTCTGTTACAAGGTGATGTCGTTCGGGTTGAAGAACGCAGGGGAAACTTATCAACGCGCCATGGTAGCTTTGTTTCATGATATGATACATCATGAGATTGAAGTTTACATAGACGATATGATAGCTCGGTCACAAACAGAGGAGGAGCACCTTGAACATCTGGAGAAGCTGTTTTCCAGGTTGAAAGAATACAAACTCAGGCTGAATCCAAGTAAATGCACTTTTGGAGTTAGGTCTGGTAAGCTTCTGGGATTCATTGTAAGCAACAAAGGCATTGAAGTCGATCCAGCAAAAGTGAAAGCAATACAAGAGATGCCTGCTCCCCGTACTGAAAAGGAGGTTAGAGGGTTCTTGGGGCGCTTGAACTATATTGCCAGATTCATCTCTCATCTAACTTCTACCTGTGAGCCAATTTTCAAACTCTTAAAGAAAGATCAGGTAGTCGAATGGAACGACGATTGCCAAGCTGCTTTTGATAAAATCAAGGGGTATTTGCTAGAACCTCCTATTCTGATGCCACCCGTCGAAGGAAGACCATTGATCATGTATCTGACCGTCTTGGATAACTCAATGGGGTGTGTTTTGGGCCAGCATGACGAGTCTGGTCGAAAAGAGCATGCTATTTATTACCTTAGCAAAAAGTTTACCGACTGTGAGACTCGCCACTCACTGCTCGAGAAAACTTGTTGCGCTTTGGTATGGGCTGCTCGCCGACTAAGGCAGTATATGTTGACTCATACTACCCTGCTGATTTCCAAAATGGATCCTATCAAGTATATCTTCGAAAAGCCTGCTTTATCTGGAAGGATAGCCAGATGGCAGATGATCCTAACGGAGTATGACATCCAGTACACCACCCAAAAAGCTATAAAAGGGAGTGTACTAGCTGACCATCTGGCTCATCAAGCTATCGAAGATTATCAACCCATGAGATTTGACTTCCCAGACGAGGACATCATGAATTTGGACAACATTGAAGGTAACAGACCGTATGACGGACCCGAAAAGGGATCCCGATGGACCCTGTACTTTGATGGTGCTTCAAATGCACTTGGAAACGGTATCGGCGCAGTACTCATTTATCCGGAAGGTTGTCACACACCTTTCACGGCCCGACTTTGCTTCAGCTGCACAAACAACATGGCTGAGTACGAAGCTTGCATCTTTGGTCTCAAGGCTGCTATAGACTTGGGAATCAAATCTTTGATCGTATTTGGGGACTCGGCTTTGGTTATCAGCCAAATTAAAGGAGAGTGGGATACCAAGCATCCTAATATTATCCCATACAAAGAACATGTCCTGACATTGTTGCCTCATTTCGAGCAAATTACCTTCGAGCATTTCCCGCGAGAAGAGAATCAGCTAGCAGACGCTCTAGCCACAATGTCCTCCATGTTTAAACTCAAATGGGATAACGAAGCTCCCAAAATCACCATCGAGCGAATGGATGAACCTGCGCATTGTCACGAGATTAACACCGAAGAAGTAGTGGAACAACCTTGGTTCCATGAAATCAAAAGGTATCTCGAGACTAGAGATTATCCCGAAGGAGCTTCCGTAAATGACAAGAAGTTCTTAAGGAAATTCGCTGCTAAATTTTTCCTGAGCAACGACATCCTTTACAAACGAAGCCATGATTGTGTATTACTCCGATGCGTAGACAAAGCTGAGGCAGAGTTGATCATGACTGATATACACAGCGGCACATTTGGCACTCACTTGAGCGGGCATACAATGGCTAAGAAGATCCTAAGGGCAGGCTATTACTGGTCTACCATGGAAGCTGACTGCCATCAACATTCCCGTACTTGCCACAAATGTCAAATCTACGCTGACAAAGTTCATATCCCTCCGGTCCCTCTCAACGTTCTGACTGCTCCTTGGCCATTTGCAATGTGGGGCATTGACATGATTGGAGAAATCAAACCCACGACTTCCAACGGACATCGCTTCATCCTAGTTGCCATTGACTACTTCACCAAATGGGTCGAAGCAGCTTCCTTCGCCTCTGTTACTAAAAATGTGGTTGTCCGCTTCATCAAGCAAAATCTCATATGCCGGTATGGTGTTCCAGACAGGATCATCATAGATAACGGTACAAATCTGAATAACACAATGATCACCGCTTTGTGCGAACAGTTCAAGATTTATCATCACAATTCATCTCCCTATCGGCCGAAGATGAACGGTGTTGTTGAAGCTGCGAACAAAAACATTAAGAAGATCATTCCGAAAATGACAGTCACTTACAAAGACTGGCATGAGATGTTACCGTTTTCTCTACATGGATACCGTACGGCGGCGCGTACTTCAACCGGGGCAACCCCATTTTCTTTGGTATATGGCATGGAAGCTGTCCTGCCTATGGAAGTTCAGATTCCTTCTCTAAGGATTATGAAGGACGCAGGTTTGAATGAAGATGATTGGATGCAGACCCGACTTGATCAACTCAATTTGATCGACGAAAAGCGACTCGCTGCTATATGCCATGGTCAGACGTATCAAAAACGGATGATCAAGGCCTTCAATAAGAAAGTCAGACGTCAAGTGTATCAAGTCGGAGATCTCGTAATCAAGCGGATTATCTTGCCGCAAAGTGATCCCAGGGGCAAATGGACTCCTACATATGAAGGACCATTTGTGATCAAAAGCATATTTTCTGGTGGTGCAATGATTCTGACCACCATGGACGGCGACGATTTGCCGCACCCTGCGAACGCGGACATAGTCAAAAGATACTACGCATAAAATAACCCGACAAGTCGAAAACCCGAAAGGGCGGCTTGGGCAAAAATGGGCATCCCGGTGAACCGAAAACCCGAAAGGGCGGTTCAGGCAAAAATTAGGGATAAAAATTATAAAAAAATCTATACACCCGGCAAGTTGAAAACCCGAAAGGGCGGCTTGGGCAAAAAGGGGTTTCCCGGTGGATCGAAAACCCGAAAGGGCGATTCAGGCAAAAGTTAGGGAATTAAAGCGTATGACTATGTCTCGTCGGATCACTTCAAAGACAATCTCTTCATCAACTAGTTCCAGGTTTCTGATCAATCCAGTCATCGGCAAGCGAAGCATTGAATAGACAGATATTCAGAGTTGTGAAGGCTATAGCGGAATGGAATCCCATGGAATTATTTCACATAGCCATCTTTATTTTGTATAAATCTTTCAATATTTACGACAAAATCCTCTTACTAGGATGATTATCTCCTTTGTACAAATATACTCAGAAAAAGTTAATACAAATACTCTTCCCAGAAATTTGTGTCATTTCCTTTTTCTTTTTTCTCTTGCACTAATTGTTTTATTTTGAGAAACGTCCAATGTTTTGTTAAATAGGCATATGCATTTGAACATAATCATTTCCTTATGAATCAAGAAAGAGGATTACTGATAGGTTGAAGGTACAGTTGGATATCTTGATACCCTTTCAAAGGAAACCCCAGGAGATTTGAAATCCATACCCCCAGCAAGTCTTGAAGCTTATCCCCAGTAGATTCTGGAAGCTTATTCCCTGCAGAGTACGGACGTCTCCCCCGAGCTTTATCGAAAGTTATTCCTCACAAGGGCTTATAACTGGGTTATCCTCAGCTTATTACCACGGGAGATCGCACTCGGCAAATTTCTTCTTATCCCCAGCGGAGTTCATCAGAGTTCCCGAACATAACTTATCAATACAATCCCCCAGAGGAGCTTATCTTTGTTATCCCCAGCCAGAGAACCCTCCAGAACTCAATTCCCCTCAGAGTTTAAGTTTCAGTATCCCCGGCAGAGCTAAAGCTTCAAATTATCTAATCCCCAGCGGAGCCCGACTAGTGAACCTTCTCCCCACAGAATTTTGGGAGGGCAAATCTTGAGTTCCCCAGTGAAGTCGCCAGAAATACTTCCTGCCAAACTGAAGATTCTCAGTCTTACCTCCCCAGCATGAGTCTACTAGATTGGAACTCCCCAGTAGAAGTCATCAGGAATTCTCTTCCCCAGCAACAGCCAAGGAATTATTCTTCCCGGCAGCAGTCAAGATGCTTTTATCTTCAGCCATCTCGGATTCATCTATCCTTTGCAAGACAGCTCTCCAGCTTACATGCGCATCCATTTACATTCATATCATATAACATATAGTGTATCATGCATCATGACATTGCATATAACTAACTCTTTACCTTTCTTCAGGTAAGATCAGTCGAAAGACTAAAATCATTATCTTCCGAGATTCTTTCCAGGAATAGTTCGGATGTGACCCAGACATGGCAACATTCTAATGCTTATTCCAGATTCATCCAGATGCAGTTTTACACGAGTTCATCATCAGGGAACCCTACACCGGTTCTTCCTCCAAATTCAAGACTTCTGAAAATAGTTTATGGATTCTTCCCAACAATGGATGTTAACCTATCGCTTGTTCAGATTCTTCTCAAGACTTCTGAAAACAGTTTATGGATTCTTCCCAACAACGGATGTTAATCCATCACTTGTTCAGATGCTTTTTTTTTAAAACAGTTTACGGACGCTTCCCAACAACGGATGCTGCTCTGTTGCTTATTCAACTCCAAGATTTCTGAAAACAGTTCACGGGTTCTCCAAGTAACGGATGTTAACCTATCACTTGTTCAGATTCTTCTCAAGACTTCTGAAAACATCTCATGGATTCTTCCCAACAACGGATGTTAATCTATCGCTTGTTCAGATGCAACCTTTTGAAAACAGTTTACGGACGCTTCCCAATAACGGATGCTGCTCTATTGCTTATTCAACTTCAAGATTTCTGAAAACAGTTTACGGATTCTTCCCAACAACGGATGTTAATCTATCGCTTGTTCAGACTCTTCTCAACCTCTGAAAACAGTTTACAGATGCCTCCAGATACGGATGTCGATCTATTGCTTGTTCAGATCCCCAATTCAGATGTGGTCCAAAGCATGGACACCATTCTGATAATCATTCCAGATGGCATCTTTAAGCCCATCCCCAACAAGCTTCTGTCACTCTTCCAGATGGCATCGTTAAGCCCATCTCCAAATGGCATCTCTAAGCCCATTCCCGCATCCATCGTATTGATAAGTGCAAATTTCCGGGCACTCTAGTGTCCAATCTCCTTTTACCCTCGAGTCACGAAAGGCAAACTTGCCAATCTAACTCTTCGGATTCAAGAAGATTGAACAGGGGAAACTGTTGTACCCCAAAATTTTCCCTCCCATTTCTCATTGATTTCTCATCACAAAGCCCTTTGAGATCAAGATCCAGTTAGGGTTTCATCTGCTCAAGACTTCTCCTTGCACTGTTGACCCAAATTAGGGTTTGTGTTTGCACAAAGATGTTTTGACCTAAATTGCCTAAGATGACTTTCATGCTTCATATTGGACTCCCAAGTTTATCCACATCAAGTTTCAGGCCTTGATTCCAAGTTTTGCCCAGTCAATTGGACAGTTGACCTAGAAATCAGATGTATTGGGGAAAAAGTCAATTGTGGCCAATTGACAGTCAAATCTCATGAAAATTGACCCACATCAACATTATGAACTCACATGGACCATTTGATCAAGTTTGGATCACAATTCCACAAGAAATTTGATCAGATCACCAAAAGGGCAAAATGGTCATTTTTAGGGTTTTGACTGCACAAAGGTAATTTTTGACTGTCTGACCTAGCCAATGGCAAACCAAGCTCACATATGGACTCAAGGACCCCTTGGAATTGTCTTTACATGCTCAACAAGTTCAAAAGATCCCAAATGCACAAGATTGACAGTTGAATTTCCCAGTCAATTGATCAATTTTGACTGTATACTGAAAAGTCAAACTTTGACTTTTTGGTCAAAATCAAGAGTCAAGATTCATTTTTCATCAAAACATGCCAAATCATGAAACTTGTTCATCAAGAAATCAAGAAATGCAAATTAGGGTTTGAAATAAAGATTTTTCATAACTTAGAATTTTTCTAAGTTATGAAAAACCCTAATTTTTTCCTAACTTTGCCCCACTTTCTCACCAAGATTCATTTGGATTCAAGCAAAAGTAAAAACATGAAAGTTGTAGCCTATTGCATAATCTACAACTTTGATTCACAAAGTTTTCCCAAAAGAAGCTTGTATCTCAAGTTACAATTTTTGGAACAAGGGTACTAAACCATTCTTAACTTAGTGAAATTTTGACCTTTTTAGGCAAGGTTTTTACCTAACTTCAAGACCATTTTTCACATACTTCCACTTGGAATTTCAATTTGCATTTCAAAGATGGGTTGTAGTACACATTCCAAGCTTTCCAAAATGTCCAAGAACTCATCAAACAACCTCATGACTTGAGAGAATAGAATTTTGCAATATGGCAAAAACTCACTTTTGAATTGGTCAATTTCCATGTTCATAACTTGTGCAATTTTTCAAATCAGCATGCTTCCCTTAATTACAGGCCCCTAAACCATCCAACACTCATAAATTTAATGCAAAATCTTTGTGCCAAGACCATGTTCTATGTGTTCAAGCATTGCATGATGGATTAATCCCAAAATAGATAAAGCACTTTAACCATTTTTGCAAAAGTAAGCTTTATGTCAAAATGAAAATCCAAGAAGTACAGATCAAATCCCCTTGGCACAAGTTTAGGGACTAATCACACTGATCAATGCCAAGGTTTGCAGCATGTTATGGGGGCCTCTACCTGTCTAAACACCAACTTGGCTTTTGGTTGCTTAAAGTGTAAGAAATATAGCATATCACAACACAACTTTGATCTCAGCAATAGAACCCTTAAGCAAATACTTTGTACATATTCAAGACATCCTAACTGAGCTAGCACACGACTCCAACACCTCCATTGCCCTCTAGAACACTGAACCACCCTCAAACTGCCCAAACAGAGCACCTGCTGCAGTTTGAGTGTCAACTCTCATCCCTTTCATGCATTCCTGTTAAAACCACATCAAACACATCCTACAACATCCCTTGAAGCTAACCCAAACATAAAACACGACCTGTAACTCCTCTAATCAGTTCCACCATTTTCACTTTCTTGTTTTGCAGTTGAAGTTCCATAGCTCGATTCAAAGTGTTTCAAAGCAAAGTAAAACTTGGAATAGCATCCCTGGACATCAAGGAAGCTGTACCAATCATCACCTTGCTCTGAAAGTACCTCCATCATCAGATACAACTTCAACTGAACAGGTATCTTCTTGAACTTCTATCTTCCAATGTAGGCATCATTAGCTCTAGGTTTGTGAATAAAAAGTGTTCTACTCATGCCCCTGAATTTGTACATACTTTTATTTTCCATTTATTTTGCTTGAGCTATGAGAATTTAAGGTCTGAATATGGAAGAAAAGTTAGGTTAAGATTTGGGAATGATAAAATTCTCTCTCATTTCTGAGAGTTAGGAGGAGTTCTTTACATATTCAGAATCGTGATTCAATGCTTAACATGTTTGGTGTTGTAAGTTTTTGCTAAAACTCAAAGAATCAGGACCTTGTAATGGAAGAAAGAGGCGCGTGTTTTAGTTCAAACAGAAGTCTGGAGGTTGAAGAAGGTCTTCATGGGTTGGGCCTTCTGTGCAATTTCTTTCCACACCACATTTTCACTTTGACACCCCCTGAGCCCATTTTGTTTGTTTTAATGATTTTTTTACTTTTCTTTTTTTATTCTGACTTGTTTATTTTTGCTAATGATATTAAAAACATAAAAAATATTTTTTACATCATTTTTACATTTTTTAGGCATTTATTTGTTTAAGATAGTTATTTGTACATAAATAAATAGACAAACCCTTTTTTACTTAAAATACTAAAAATAATGTAAACACCATTTTATTTTCATTTTTATTTTGTTTATCTTCTTAAAATATTTTATATAAAATGTACCCTTTTTTTATAAATATTAAATATCATTATTTATATATATATAATACATATTTAGAAATTAATACATATACATATATATTTATTAGTATATTTAGGTTAAAATACAAAAATACCTACATTTTTCTTTTATTAATATTTGACCTCAAAAAATACCCTTTTTTATAAATATATTTTATTTTATTTTATTTTTGTATATAATTATTAAATATTGTACATATTAAATGGTTAATATATTTACTTAATAAAATTAGGGTTTTTACCCCTAAAACACAAAAACTCCAAAAATATTACTTTTTTTATTTTATTCATTTTGTTTATTTGACATAAAAAACATCCTTTTTCCATACATATAAAAACCCCTTTTGCATTTTGCATCTTTATTTTTATTTTCCATTTAATTTATGCAATTAATTACCTTGTAACTATTCCAAAATTGATGTAATAGCTAGGTTTAAGTTCCTTGTCTAAATATCCCCCCATTTGAACATTTGTACCCCCCTTCCCATATTGTGTTGTAATAGTTTAGAACTTTAAATTTCGCACTTTAATGCTTTCTAAATATACCATGTTAGAATTAGGGTTTGTATGCAAATAAAAAACGACAAAAATAGTTTGACCTAATTTCAAGATAAACAAGCATGAAAATGGACAACACTTATCACACTTGCATCCCTAGGGTATTCCACTTGTTGCCTTCAAAAAAAAAAGGGCCATATTGCATGTTAGGTTTCTTTGGGCAAAACAAAAACAATTCAAATGATCATAGTCCCTCGATGACGCTTTCGAAAAGTTGCCTAAAATGATCAAGTCCCTTTCAAGGAAAAATTGCCCAAAGATACTTGGCACCATTGCAATCATGGTCTAAACGATGACCCGCGCCCGTCCCTTTCACCTCCTAAACACAAGATTGTCCACCAAATGCAATGGTGGAACAAAATTGTTAAAAGGGTTAAAACATAACGAAAATCTTTGAGAACTTTAGGGTAGATAGCTCTTAAGTACTTGTCAACTTGCAAATAAAAAAAAACACTTGCCTACTTTTCAAATCACACTTTCAAAACAAACTTTCAAAAACCTTGAAACATCTTTTCAAAAAGATAAACACCTTTTGTAAAACATTCGAGTAAAGAATTGTTACAAGGGTAGCCTAGGCAAGGCATCTTTTTTAAAACATTTTCAAAACCACACACAAAGCACCATTTCAAACAATTGAAAACCAAGGCAAGTTGATCTAAGCAAGTACCTAAGAGCCCATGGATAACCATGGATAGAAAGGGTGCTAATACCTTCCCTTTCTATAATCTACTCCCCGAACCCAAGAAAATATCTCAAAGGTTTTTGCTGTGCTTTTTAAACCTTTCCTTAGGATAAAATAAAAAGTCGGTGGCGACTCTTGCTCAACCGAAACATTTGCGAAAACAAACGCAAAACCACAGTCAGTTCTCCCACCGTATCACACCCAGTGAATGAAGAATTGGATACTCCTGAAGTAAGACCATCTGCTGATACTACCGACAAGGGTAAGGGGATACTAGAAGTGCCTGTCAGGACGAAGGCTCATGTTGTGGTTATCCCCGAAACCACTCAGAAAGAAATGGATGAAATCTTGAAAATAATCAAAAAAAGTGACTACGATGTTGTGGAACAGTTAGGGCAGACCCCTTCTAAAATTTCAATGTTAGCTCTCCTGCTCTGTTCTGAGGCCCATGCTAAGGCCCTAATCAAATTCTTGAAGGCGGCACATGTACCCCAAGAGACTTCGGCTGACCAGTTTCAGGAATGTGTGGCCAGTCTTACTGCTGATAATGGCCTTGGCTTTTCCGATGCTGACTTGAATCCCAAAGGAAGGAAACACAACGACGCGCTATATGTTTCAGTTGAATGTAGGGGAACCACCCTCGCCCATGTCTTAGTTGATACTGGTTCTTCCTTGAATGTGCTGCCAAAGAAAGCCTTGGACCGTTTGGATTGCGAAGGACTGACCCTCAAACCTAGTAACATCGTTGTTAGGGCTTTTGATGGTTCCAAAAGAATGGTTCATGGAGAGGTTGATATTCCTATCAAAGTAGGCACAAAAGTTTTCAACTCCACCTTCTACGTGATGGACATCCGTCCGTCATATTCATGTTTGTTAGGAAGACCGTGGATCCATTATGCCGGGGCAGTCACCTCCTGTTGTACCCCAAAAATTTTCCCTCCCATATTCTTCAAGATTTGCCAAGATCCAGATGATTCAAAATCTCTCAAGGGTTGCACAGTCCAATTGCCTCCTAACACAGTCAAAATTAGGGTTTTGGTTCTGGCAAAGAAATTTAAGTTTCCAAGGGTCCAATCAAGTCCCACGTGCCTATATACATTGTCAAGCATTCATATGTCAAGTTTCAAGACTCATAGCATCAAGTTGCACAGTCAAAAACCCTAAATGCTTCACAGTCAACTGCAGGGGCAAAATGGTCATTTGACAGTCAAAAGTCCAAATTTTTGGTCAACATCTTATTTTGAAGCCACAAACATCATTTGATCAATTCTTGATCATGATTCTCAAAGCATGGCTCAAAAAGTCTCAAGATGCAAAAGTTTCTATTTTTGGACAGCTGAAAAAAAGTCAACTGCAAATTGACCAAGGCATAACTTCCTCATGGTTTATCAGAAAAATTCCATCCAAAGCTCATTTTGAAGAGGATGACATTTCCTACAACTAATCTTCACACTTCAAGTCCAAGAAATGCTCTCACAAAAAGTTATCAATTTCAACATTATAGGTCATTTTCAAAAGTCAACAAAAAGGCACTTTAAGTCAAAGACCATAAATTGAGATTGGTAAATCAAAATGACATGGGACCATAGGCATTGGTTAGAGGACTTCAAGACCTTTCCAAAATGTCCAAGAACATGTTCATAGCTTCAAAATTGAGCAAGATATGCCTTGGAGAAGTTGGGAAATTTTTGGGAATTTTGAAAAGTCAACTTTGCACAAAAGACTTCAAAATTGCTAATGGGCCACAAATTCTTCCATGAATCATTACCCAAAGGCTATTCACGACCCATTACGCTCAAAGGGAGTTATTTTCTTATTTTTGATTAATTATTTGAATTTTTATTATCATTAATTCATTTAATTAAATTTAAATATAAGAAAAATACCAAATCATGTTTTTTTAAATCTTTTTATGCAGCAAATATCTTCCACACATGTAAGAGATTTCGTGCATCAATCAACAAGGACAATATCATCCAAATTTGGCAAGAATTGCATGGAAAAGATTGGAAAAGATATGAACAAAATCAAAGATTGAAATCATTAATTCAATGGATTATGGGCTTGTTTTTTGACCTAATTCCATTCACCTACAAAGGCATAACATAACCTAATGCTCAGGACACACGAAAAACTGCTCAAAAACCATAGAACCAAATTGCAACTTTTGACAAAAAAGGTGAAAACTGAAAACATAGTTACAAGGCGTTTCAAAGCACAACAAGCCTTCCAATACATTCCTGACATTGCTAGGAACGTGTTGCAATCAAGAACCAATCTCCAGACCTCCAGAATTGGTAGAACAAAGTCTCACTTTTCATAAATGTGTTCATTATCGTGTTTTAATTTTCAAGCATTGTTCATGTGTTTTGTTAATTGATTTACACTAATATTGATATTCTGAAGCTATTGGTAGCATTTAATTGAACCAACAATGCCTATATCAAAATCTACCATTGATGGATATTAGGTTTTCAGAAGCTCTAATTTGGGGCTTTACACATATGGCAAAATCAGACCACCAAACCTATGCCAATGGATTCGTGACCTCAAGACGAACTGAACCATGACCTCGCGCCATTTTTATATTTATCCATGTGCTAATCGCTATTTTCTGGCCTTTGTTTTTGTGGGGGTTTAAAACCCCCGCTATTTGCTTATGTTACAGGCAGAAAAAGGAAGAAGACGCGTGCGTGGCTTCATATGGTTGGACCATTCAAATAATTCAGCGCGCTTTTTGCTTTCTACCACTAACGCTTATTTTTCTTTTATAATAATTATGTTTCATTATATTAATAGATGCGCGCATTAGCTCAGTTGGTGATTGAGGTGTCCTGCAGGTACTGGGACCTGGGTTCGATTCCCAGGTCCCCTCTCATATTTCATAATTTTTTCCTTAACATGTTTCCATGCAGCGTCCATCACAAGGTCCACCATGTGCACTCACGCTCAGGCTTGCCACATAATCAGGATGATCAATCTAATGGCCACAAAAGAGGTTTACCATATGCCTCAGTCAATGGATGAACACTCAAGCTGGAAAAGTCAACGTGGCTAGGTTTCTAATGGGCCTGAATTTCTCAATTTACCTCCAAAAAGGGCCTGATACCCCCCCATGGTTTGCATTAATTTTTAATTTTTATTTTCTTTTTCAATCTTAATTCTATTAATTATTTTAATTGTTTTTTCTTTAATTTCCTAAAATAATATTCATAATAAAAATAAAATACAGAAAAATCAAAAAATGTTTATTGTTATTAATATTAATTTCACCATTATTTTTTTATAAATAAATGTTAAATAATAAATTTAGTAAATTAGGTTAAACTTTCATATTTTTCATTAATAATTAAAAACAATTTAGAACTAGGGTTTCCTTCTAATTTTAATTCTTTTCTTATTTCATTAAATACCAAAAACCTAAAAAACATTTCTTTCCTTTTATTAAATAATAACTAGACTTTTAATTCAATTTAATTTCAAAAGGGTCCAACGCCCTCGAACGTTCAACTTTAATTCTTTCGCGCATTTATTCTTATTTTTCTTTTTTCAATATTATGTAATTGCTCAAGCCATGTAATAGTAACTAGGTTTTATTTTCTGCATTTTTTTATTAAAATGGGTCTTTGTTAATTTGGCGATGTATAGACCCGCGCCTTGTAATAGCGTAGGATTTTACTTTCCGCATTTAAATTTCCGCACTTTTAATTACTTTGCATGAAAGAATGTATGGCCAAATTAAAAACAAAGCGTAGATCACCGTGATACATGTACCAGATAAATATTGACATGAAAACAACACACAAATTCACACACCACTCTTAGGGTACGCCTCACTGTTGCCTTGCCTTCAAAACGTGGTCGTCGAGTATAGGACGTTTTAGTAAGTACTTATGTCCATGACATGATCCAGTTGCCTCGAAACGGTTGCCTCGGAATTAAAAAGGATCAATGGCATAAGGGTAGCTTCTAAGGTGTCCTACTGTTGCTCTGGTGACCACAATGTCCCTACAAACGAATTGACCCGAACACCTCCAACGGTGGTGCTACCTACCTCTCAATGGTGGGATGGCATTACCTTAAGGACATTTACACAGCCTAATTCCTTAGGGTAGGTAGATGACTCATAGATACTTGCTCTAAAAAACAAATTAAAACTCTTTTCACACTGACACTTTCAAAAAGCTTTCAAAACAATTTTTCAAACACTCTTGAGGACTGATACAAGAGTCATTCTGAAATTTTAAACGAAACTTTTTCAAACCCACTCACACTTTAAAAAGCAAACACTTTTGAAAACATAATGAGCAAGTATCTAAGAGCCCATGGATAACCATGGATAGAAAGGGTGCTAACACCTTCCCTTTCTATAAATCTACCTCCCGAACCGAGAAACTATCTCATAAGGAATTTTGCTGTGCTTTTGTCCTGTCCATGTTGGAGAAAATAAAAGACGGTGGCGACTCTTGCTTACCGCGACATTTCGCGAACCAGTGTTAAACAGTCAGTTCCAGATCCACCGATCACAGAACTGGCGACTCTGCTGGGGAATACTCTTTTAGAGTGAGGTGTACCTTAGGATAGCTCATACTTGTGTTTTCAATTGTTGTGTTTGTTTGCTTTATTATTTTGGGGTACTGCATCGGAGTTACATAGATTCTAACCCGGATCTGGGGATACCCTGTTAGGTAGCATAAGTTGTGAGGGACCTGTCCGGCGTAGACCGGCATGGTGAAGCAGTGGCTACGTTGGTGTGGCACCTTGGTCTGTACCGATATCCCTTGTGTTGCAACGAGGAGAATATGGGTCTTCTGAGGAGTCATTAAGCACCAACCGACCTTAGAACCTTAAATGACCCAACTTGGCCAATAGAACAGTAGCAGTATGCTACACCCATTGAGGCTAAACTCTCGTGATGGTTCTGGCCGCAAGAAAAGATTGTGATGCTGGAGTTATGACCGATTGAGGGTAGTTAGTGATATTGGGATCCTCTAGAACCCGGTTACTTCTGATAGGACAGGTCTTAACCAACAAACTGAAAGAGGGTAATACCTAGACCCCATGTTGGCCTAAACTCTAAGGGCTTCTCTTGTGTGACTTGTGTGCCTTCCAACTTGACTATTTGCATGCTTGTTATCTAACAACATGAGTTCCTTGCAGATTTTGTTTACAGTCCTTAACCTGGACTCATAACAGGGTTTACTTACATCACTCCATGCATAGCATAACATCATGCCATCATACCATTACATACATCCTACATAAGGACTAATCCATTTCAAGGATCTCAAGGGCTTGTGATGCAGGTCATGATGAATCCAATGTCTAGCAAGGGGCAAAGGGGATTTATTTTCCTCTAGCCAAGGTGGTCAGGGGCTATGACCCACTGGATATGGTGAGCCTTTGACCCTGGAAGAAGGACTCTCAACAACATGAAGTTCCCTCATCAAGCTACCAAGTTCTAACAATCTTTCTTGTTTATCCCGCGAGATCCTTGAAAACATTGCATGCATATCACACATATCATTGCATTACAGGTACCCTTACTACAGGTCACTTACCATCTTCGCTGTTTATTTCAGCAATGGCTTCCCAACAAGATAACCAGGGTCTTCATGCTCAAGAGGCTCAGTTCAAGGAGATCTTCTTAAGCCTATCCAAGGGGCAAGAGGAGTTAAGGACACTCCTCATGGGGAATTTGGCCAAGAAAAGTCCCGAAGATGACAAGGACGAACGGCTGAAACGTCTACAAGATGAGGTAGATACAATGAAAACCCAGATGCTGGGGCAGAGGGCTCTCATCCAAGGTTTAGCTCGGGAGCAAGAAGAGTTGAGGACCATGATCAGTCAACTCCACCAAGACAGATCCAACATGAAGCAACCAGTCCAAGTCAGGGACCAGGTCATTGATCAGCTCCCAAGAGGACAAGAATCTGGTATGGTGAAGAATAGAACTCTTCAAATTGCTACCACTTCACAAGCCCAGCATCAACCTCGCCCAGAGCAACAGGTTGATCAGAGTAAACCAAGCAGGTCCAGGAGGCAATTCACCCAGCTCAACGTGTCATTGTTTCAAGCTCTACAACACCTACTGAGGTTGAATCTGATTACACTAAGGGCTCCTCCCCGAAACCCCAATATCTCTGCTCCTAACTATCATCCCAACAAAAGGTGTGCATACCACTCCGATAGTCCTGGACACGACACTGCCGACTGCTGGGCTCTGAAGAACAAGGTCCAGGACCTGATTAATGAAGGAGTAGTGGATTTCACCCAGGTGGGACAGGCTGAGTGTTTCTACCATCCCTACAGGATTCACCATTTGAAGTAACAAGTCCTGAAATGAGAAGACTTTTTGTCTGTTAGAATTTTCAAGTTGTAATTTTCTTTTGATTATTCAAACATTTATTCATGTTAAACGTTGTTATTTCATTAATGCATTGCACATGTCTGTTTTTTGAAGTAATTATTTCGTGTTCACTATATTGCAAATTACTTTCATTTTTCTGTGATGATCAACTCTCAATTAAAAAACTCTAAGCCTCTTGAGGGAGGATGACGAAAACGATACCACGACATGTACAGTATGCTTTTGAACAGACCCTGCTGATGAGGTACATGCATTGTTTCAATTCCTAAACACTGGAGTTATAAGGAAGATAATCCCTCGTCAACCCCTTTGAGCCAAAGAAGTTGGAGTTTTTCTTTTCGAAAATTAAAACCCTTAATCATAACCTGGGGCAGGGTAGTTCTCTCAGTTGATCCAAGTGCATAACGAATGGCACCAAAGAGGTCCTTACAAAACAAAAGACAATGATGGTTCCGAATAATCATAAAGACAGGCAGTCATTACCAAAAAAAAAACTAAAGCCCAATAAGTCAAAACCTATGAAGGAGACTTACAAAACTGGGGCATCCCGCTGACTGTAATTCCAAAAGAAACAGTTCAGGCAAAAAACAGGGATAATGAAATCAAAAAGAAAGAGGTCCAACAAATCCTCAACAAAAGGAAAGGACTGCCTATTCAAATGAATTGTCAACATCCGAACCATCATTGGAATATCAGGACAAAGACCCAAACAAGGTAGAACGCACGATCAGCTGAGTTTAGGTTTGAAGAACATTACGAAGAGCGGGTGGGTACAAATAAAATTTGAGCCTTTACCCTTTGTTTCTTAAACCGTGAACCTGGCCACGTTATAATCCTTAAAAGTCCTAGTTGAAGCATAGGTTAGTTCGAAAGCATACTGTTACGAAAGGTATCCTGACTCCTTAAGGCTTGCGGTAAACTAACGAGTTGACATCACAGTTTACAAAAAAAAATTTCACTGGTTTTACTGAAAAAATGCATTTTCAAAAACTTCAAGACAGACATAAGCTTTGCATTTTTAAAATAACATTGCTTGCATATGACGTTTTGTTTGAACAGCATAGAAGTTCGCATGAAGAATATCTAATGAACAAAAGCACTTCCAACCAAGGGGCAGACGTGATCATTGTCCATCATCTGGGGCAGTTAAGTCAAGATTCGGAGAATCTCTCAAAAGGCCAACCAACTTGAGGCAAATCTCCATCTGGATCACTTGGGGCATTGGACGATCAAACGAAGATCTTCTGGTAGTATGGCAACACAACACTACTGACAGTGACAACTCCCTGCATCCTGAGAATGTGGACATAGTCGAAAAAATACTACGCACAATCAAAGACCCGCTAGGTTGACACACCTAGGCAAAAATAAGGGCTTCCCGGAGAACCAAAAGGGTTCGGGCAAAAATAAGGGATGAAAATGAAAAATCTGTACACCCGGCAAGTCGAAAACCTGAAAAGGAGGCTTGGGCAAAAATGGGTATCCCGGTGGGCTGAAAACCCGAAAGGGTGGTCCAGGAAAAAGTTAGGGATCAAAGCGTACGACTATGTCCCGGCATCTCGTCACTTGCTTACCAGAGGAAGATTTGTCAATCGGCAGTCATCAAGCACCTCCACAGGGTATCTTCTGCCCTCACCTCAGAGACAGGGGCAATAATGAGTTACCCAGGCGATCCAGTTGCTCTGTCAACCAAAGTACCAAGGAAAGGCCAATCAAAAGATGATCACCATCTACCTTTACAGCTTCAGATCAACACTGGTAACAAGCCAGGAAAATTCTGTGGACGATTGGTCGTGAGTTAATATCCGAGACCAAACAGAACAATTATCTACTTGATCATCACGAAGAGACCCTACACCGGTTCCTTCTCAATTTTCAGGCGAAGTCTTACATGGACTTATCATCAAAATAACCCTACACTGGTTCCTTTTAGTTCAGAAGAAGTCTTACACGGACTTATCCCAAGATAACCTTACCCTGGTTCATCCAGAAGTTTTACACGAACTTATCCTGCAGTAACCTTACCCCGGTTCCTCCAGAAGTCTTACACGGACTTATCTCAAGATAACCTTACCCTGGTTCATCAAGAAGTTTTAAACGAACTTATCCCGAAGAAACCCTACATAGGTTCTCTCTTTCCAAAGATGCAGTTTTACACGGACTCATCATCAAGGTAACCCCACACAGGTTCCCTCCTCAAACTTCAGACGTAGTTTTACACTGACTCGTCATCAAGAAACCCTACACAGGTTCTCTCTTTCCAAAGATGAAGTTTTACACAGACTCGTCACCCAGAAACCCTACACAGGTTCTCTATTTTCAAGGATGCAGTCTTACACGGACTCGTCATCAGTAAACCCTACACAGGTTCCTTCTCCATTACAGATGCAGTCTTATGCGGACTCATTATCAGTAAACCCTACACGGGTTTCCTCCCTCCAAAGATGCAGTTTTACATGAGCTCATCATCAGGCAACCCTACACAAACTCCCACAGAAACAGGGCCAATAATGAGTTGTCTAAACAATCTATTTGCTCTGTCCACCAAGGTACCAAGGTAAGTTCGGATGAGAACGTAACCAAGATATCTTAATTCCCCAGAGATTGAGCCAAGATTCAACAATTCTCCCCCAAGCAGAGTTAGCCCACTCTATCAGCCTTAAGGAAGTTGGGTATCCCCAGCAGATCTCAACATTCCTCAGCGGAGTATACCAACATTCTTAACAAGCGTCCCCGGCAGTCTTGATCTAAGATTGTTCCCCGGCGGTTTACCAAACACTCCAGTGGAACCGTTTCCCCAGGAGAGTCCAGTCCAAAAGTTTCCCCAGGAAAGTGGAATCCATCTCCCCAGCAGGAAGCTTATCCCCAGTAGATTTTGGAAGCTTATCCCCTGCAGAGCACGAACGCGTCTCCCGGACTTTTTATTCAAAGGTTATTTCCCCACCAGGATATAACTGGGTTATCCTCAGCTAGTTAACCATGGAAAGATCGTCCCCGACGAAGTCTTCCTATCCCCCAACAGAGTTCATCAATTCCTTCAACATGACACATCAATGGTATCCCCAGCGGAGTTATCATCGACTTCAGCAAAGTACCTCTCTCCCCACAGAGTTCACTCCCCGCAGAGTATTCTATTCGCCAAGTTTATTCCCCAACGGAGTCATCTTCTCCTACCGGTATTCTTGCAACCATCATCCCCCCAGCGGAAACAAAGCACTATCCTTCAACATCAGCCCAGGATTTAACTTCCCGGCACTCGTCAAGGATTTACTTTCCTAGACGAAAATACATTCACAAACATCGCATCTTCATACACTATAACATGCATATACGCATCATGAACATACAATCTCATTTATTCTCTGAACATCATGGCATCACGCATGTCATACATCATGACATTGCATACAACTAACGTTTTGTCTTTTCAGGACAGAGGCCAATACAAAGATGATTACTATCAACTGTCGCAACTAAAGATCTGATTCCTGTATCTCGCCAGGGTGTATCTGTTGACGACTGATTCCAGACTCGATTCCTGTATCTTGCCAGGGCACGTCTGAAGAGTTTGAGGATCCGATTCCTGTATCTCGCCAGGGTGTATCTGTTGACGACTGATTCTAGACTCGATTCCTGTATCTTTCCAGGGCACGTCTGAAGAGTTCGAAGATCTGATTCCTGTATCTTGCCAGGGTGTATCTGTTGACGACTAACATTACCAGACTCGATTCCTATATCCTGCCAGGGCACGTCTGAAGAGTTCGAAGATCCGATTCCTATATCTTGCCAGGGTGTATCTGTTGACGACTAACATTACCAGACTCGATTCCTGTATCCTGCCAGGGCACGTCTGAAGAGTTCGAAGATCCGATTCCTGTATCTTGCCAGGGTGTATCTGTTGACGACTAACATTACCAGACTCGATTCCTGTATCTTGCCAGGGCACGTCTGAAGAGTTCGAAGATCCGATTCCTGTATCTTTCCAGGGTGTATCTGTTGACGACTATATTCCAGACTCGATTCCTGTATCTTTCCAGGGCACGTCTGAAGAGTTCGAAGATCCGATTCCTGTATCTCGCTAGGGTGTATCTGTTGACGACTAACATTACCAGACTCGATTCCTATATCCGGCCAGGGCACGTCTGAAGAGTTCGAAGATCCGATTCCTGTATCTTGCCAGGGTGTATCTATTGACGATTGTATTCTCCGGACTCGATTCCTGTATCTCGCCAGGGCACATCTGAAGAGTTTAAAGATTCGATACCTGTATCCAGCCAGGGCACATCTACATAAAGAGTTTGAAGATCAACCCCAGTAACAGGCCAGGTAATTATCTTTCTTTCTTAGGTACGCAAGTTCTCGCTAAGGAATCTCTTACGCGATCGACACCTAGATGGCATCTATAAGCCCATCCACATACCAACAGTCTCCAAATGGCATCTATAAGCCCATTCCCGACAAGGCTCTGTCACAACTCCAAATGGCATCTATAAGCCCATCCTCTTATCCGTCATCTCTCCAAATGGCATCTGTAAGCCCATTCCCGCCATCACGTTGCTGATACTCTACTATGCGAGTGCAAATTTCTGGGCACTCTAGTGTTCAATCATCTTCCACCTTCGGATCACGCCAGCAAATCTACATCCTCAGGTCTAAGAAGATTGAACAGGGGCAACTGTTGTACCCTAAAATTTGCCCTCCCATATTCTTCAAGATTTGCCAAGATCCAGATGATTCAAAATCTCTCAAGGGTTTCACAGTCCAATTGCCTCCTAACACAGTCAAAATTAGGGTTTTGGTTCTGGCAAAGAAATTGAAGTTTCCAAGGGTCCAATCAAGTCCATCATGCCTATATACATTGTCAAGCATTCATATGTCAAGTTTCAAGACTCACAGCATCAAGTTGCATAGTCAAAAACCCTAAATGCTTCACAGTCAACTGCAGGGGCAAAATGGTCATTTGACAGTCAAAAGTCCAAATGGTCAACAGCTTATTTTGAAGCCACAAACATCATTTGATCAATTCTTGATCATGATTCTCAAATCATGGCTCAAAAAGTCTCAAGATGCAAAAGTTTCTATTTTTGGACAGCTGAAAAAAAGTCAACTGCAAATTGACCAAGGCATAACTTCCTCATGGTTTATCAGAAAAATTCCATCCAAAGCTCATTTTGAAGAGGATGACATTTCCTACAACTAATCTTCACACTTCAAGTCCAAGAAATGCTCTCACAAAAAGTTATCAATTTCAACATTATAGGTCATTTTCAAAAGTCAACAAAAAGGCACTTTAAGTCAAAGACCATAAATTGAGATTGGTAAATCAAAATGACATGGGACCAAAGGCATTGGTTAGAGGACTTCAAGACCTTTCCAAAATGTCCAAGAACATGTTCATAGCTTCAAAATTGAGCAAGATATGCCTTGGAGAAGTTGGGAAATTTTTGGGAATTTTGAAAAGTCAACTTTGCACAAAAGACTTCAAAATTGCTAATGGGCCACAAATTCTTCCATGAATCATTACCCAAAGGCTATGCACGACCCATTAAGCTCAAAGGGAGTTATTTTCTTATTTTTGATTAATTATTTGAATTTTTATTATCATTAATTCATTTAATTAAATTTAAATATAAGAAAAATACCAAATCATGTTTTTTAAATCTTTTTATGCAGCAAATATCTTCCACACATGTAAGAGATTTCGTGCATCAATCAACAAGGACAATATCATCCAAATTTGGCAAGAATTGCATGGAAAAGATTGGAAAAGATATGAACAAAATCAAAGATTGAAATCATTAATTCAATGGATTATGGGCTTGTTTTTTGACCTAATTCCATTCACCTACAAAGGCATAACATAACCTAATGCTCGGGACACACGAAAAACTGCTCAAAAACCATAGAACCAAATTGCAACTTTTGACAAAAAAGGTGAAAACTGAAAACATAGTTACAAGGCGTTTCAAAGCAAACCAAGCCTTCCAATACATTCCTGACATTGCTAGGAACGTGTTGCAATCAAGAACCAATCTCCAGACCTCCAGAATTGGTAGAACAAAGTCTCACTTTTCATAAATGTGTTCAAGCATTGTTCATGTGTTTTGTTAATTGATTTACACTAATATTGATATTCTGAAGCTATTGGTAGCATTTAATTGAACCAACAATGCCTATATCAAAATCTACCATTGATGGATATTAGGTTTTCAGAAGCTCTAATTTGGGGCTTTACACATATGGCAAAATCAGACCACCAAACCTATGCCAATGGATCGTGACCTCAAGACGAACTGAACCATGACCTCGCGCCCTTTTTATATTTATCCATGTGCTAATCGCTATTTTCTGGCCTTTGTTTTTGTGGGGGTTTAAAACCCCCGCTATTTGCTTATGTTACAGGCAGAAAAAGGAAGAAGACGCGTGCGTGGCTTCATATGGTTGGACCATTCAAATAATTCAGCGCGCTTTTTGCTTTCTACCACTAACGCTTATTTTTCTTTTATAATAATTATGTTTCTATATATTAACAGATGCGCGCATTAGCTCAGTTGGTTACTGAGTTGTCCTGCAGGTACTGGGACCTGGGTTCGATTCCCAGGTCCCCTCTCATATTTCATAATTTTTTCCTTAACATGTTTCCATGCAGCGTCCATCACAAGGTCCACCATGTGCACTCACGCTCAGGCTTGCCACATAATCAGGATGATCAATCTAATGGCCACAAAAGAGGTTTACCATATGCCTCAGTCAATGGATGAACACTCAAGCTGGAAAAGTCAACGTGGCTAGGTTTCTAATGGGCCTGAATTTCTCAATTTACCTCCAAAAAGGGCCTGATACCCCCCCATGGTTTGCATTAATTTTTAATTTTTATTTTCTTTTTCAATCTTAATTCTATTAATTATTTTAATTGTTTTTTCTTTAATTTCCTAAAATAATATTCATAATAAAAATAAAATACAGAAAAATCAAAAAATGTTTATTGTTATTAATATTAATTTCACCATTATTTTTTTATAAATAAATGTTAAATAATAAATTTAGTAAATTAGGTTAAACTTTCATATTTTTCATTAATAATTAAAAACAATTTAGAACTAGGGTTTCCTTCTAATTTTAATTCTTTTCTTATTTCATTAAATACCAAAAACCTAAAAAACATTTCTTTCCTTTTATTAAATAATAACTAGACTTTTAATTCAATTTAATTTCAAAAGGGTCCAACGCCCTCGAACGTTCAACTTTAATTCTTTCGCGCATTTATTCTTATTTTTCTTTTTTCAATATTATGTAATTGCTCAAGCCATGTAATAGTAACTAGGTTTTATTTTCTGCATTTTTTTATTAAAACGGGTCTTTGTTAATTTGGCGATGTATAGACCCGCGCCTTGTAATAGCGTAGGATTTTACTTTCCGCATTTAAATTTCCGTACTTTTAATTACTTTGCATGAAAGAATGTATGGCCAAATTAAAAATAAAGCGTAGATCACCGTGATACATGTACCAGATAAATATTGACATGAAAACAACACATAAATTCACACACCACTCTTAGGGTACGCCTCACTGTTGCCTTGCCTTCGAAACGTGGTCGTCGAGTATAGGACATTTTAGTAAGTCCTTATGTCCATGACATGATCCAGTTGCCTCGAAACGGTTGCCTCGGAATTAAAAAGGATCAATGGCATAAGGGTAGCTTCTAAGGTGTCCTACTGTTGCTCTGGTGACCACACTGTCCCTACAAACGAATTGACCCGAACACCTCCAACGGTGGTGCTACCTACCTCTCAATGGTGGGATGGCATTACCTTAAGGACATTTACACAGCCTAATTCCTTAGGGTAGGTAGATGACTCATAGATACTTGCTCTAAAAAACAAATCAAAACTCTTTTCACACCGACACTTTCAAAAAGCTTTCAAAACAATTTTTCAAACACTCTTGAGGACTGATACAAGAGTCATTCTGAAATTTTAAACGAAACTTTTTCAAACCCACTCACACTTTAAAAAGCAAACACTTTTGAAAACATAATGAGCAAGTATCTAAGAGCCCATGGATAACCATGGATAGAAAGTGTGCTAACACCTTCCCTTTCTATAAATCTACCTCCCGAACCGAGAAACTATCTCATAAGGAATTTTGCTGTGCTTTTGTCCTGTCCATGTTGGAGAAAATAAAAGACGGTGGCGACTCTTGCTTACCGCGACATTTCGCGAACCAGCGTTAAACAGTCAGTTCCAGATCCACCGATCACACCTCCTCTTTACACCAAATGCTGAAATATCCTGTTAAGGGTAAGATTATAACAGTGCACAGCGAGGAAGAGTACATGGTAAGTCATCTCAATTCCTTCCTCTATGTGGAGTTGGATGGCGAGTTCATCGAAACGCCTTTCCAACATTTTGAGGAAGTTTCTCCCGAGGTAGAAGTTGCGAAGACAATGGTTGAAGTGCCTGTTGTTCCCAAGCATGTATCTAGGATGGCATCTCTCAAGGACACAGAGGCTGTAATTAAGGAGGGGAAGAGCACAGTATGGGGGAAGTTTCCTGACTTTCCCCATAAGACGGACAAGTTTGGGTTAGGGTTCACTGCTGAAGAACAAAAGGCTATGCGTCGCTCCAAGATTGGAAAACCACCCGTCAAGATCTCTCACCACAGAATCAATGCTGTAGAAGATGAAGATGAAGAGAGCCACTTTGAAGATTGGATCTTTCCGACCGTCGAAGGGGGTTTAAGCAACTGGGAGGCAAAGGATTTTGTTCCCATCACCTTTATCAACCAGTAATTTTATCCTTGAACAATTTCCCATTTTTATGGTCTGTAATAACTAAACAATTTGCACACTATTTTCACCTCATGCCTTTCCTGGGGCATGTAGGTCCATTTGTAAGGGCTTGATTTTCTTCATAATCATATGCCATGTTTTAATGAATCATTGGACGTTTTTCATCTATAAAAATGTTGTGTTCATTTTCTTTCCTTGTGCATTTTTGTTTGTTTAAGGATGGTTATCACTTACACACACCCACACTCACAAATGCAGGTACCCATCCACTCTGGATTCCATGGGTGACTATTCTATTTTAGCCTTCGATAACTCTGAAGATTTGGTCAATCATGCTGAGTACGAAGTTGACGAAGATTGTGAAGTGCCGGGAGAGTTAGCTAGACTTTTGCAACAAGAGGAGAGGGCTATTCTGCCTCATGAAGAGTTTCTAGAAACCATCAACTTGGGGACAGAGGAAGACAGGAAATAAGTGAAAGTGGGCGCCAACCTGGAACCAAGTGTCAAGGAGCGCTTAGTGCAGTTGTTAAACGAATATGTTGAAATCTTCGCCTGGTCTTATGAAGACATGCCAGGGTTAGACACAGATATCATGGTTCACCGTCTCCCTACAAGAGAAGACTGTCCATCGATCAAGCAAAAGGTCCGCCGAATGAGGCCTGACATGTCTGAGAAGATTAAAGTTGAGGTAATGAAACAATTCAACGCTGGCTTTCTGGATGTTACTCCTTATCCACAATGGGTTGCTAACATTGTGCACGTGCCTAAGAAGGACGACAAAGTCAGAATGTGTGTGGACTATCGGGATTTGAACAGGGCTAGCCCCAAGGATGATTTTCCACTACCACATATCGACATCTTGGTTGACAACACAGCTCAGCACAAAGTGTTTTCCTTCATGGATGGATTCTCGGGATACAACCAAATCAAAATGGCCCCCGAGGACATGGAGAAAACTACTTTTGTCACGCAATGGGGTACCTTCTACTACAAAGTGATGCCATTCGGACTGAAGAATGCAGGGGCAACCTATCAACGCTCCATGGTAGCTTTGTTTCATGATATGATACATCATGAGATCTAAGTTTACGTAGACGACATGATAGCTCGATCACAGACAGAAGAAGAACACCTTGGTCATTTGCAAAAGTTGTTTGCCAGGTTGAAGGAGTAAGCTCAGACTGAACCCAAGCAAGTGCACTTTTGGAGTTAGGTCTGGTAAACTTTTGGGATTTATTGTCAGCAACAAAGGTATTGAGGTTGATCCAGCTAAAGTAAAGGCTATACAAGAAATGCCTGTCCCCCGTACTGAAAAGGAGGTTAGAGGATTCTTGGGACGCTTGAACTATATTGCGAGGTTCATCTCTCACCTGACATCTACCTGTGAGCCAATCTTCAAGCTGTTGAAGAAAGATCGGGTAGTCGAATGGAACAATGATTGTCAAGTTACTTTTGATAAGATTAAGGAGTATTTGCTAGAACCTCTTATTCTGATGCCACCCATCGAAGGAATGCCGTTAATCATGTATTTGACTGTTTTGGATAACTCAATGGGGTGCGTGCTGGGCCAACATGACGATCTGGCCGAAAAGAGTATGCCATTTATTACCTTAGCAAAAAGTTTACCGACTGTGAGACTCGCTACTCACTGCTCGAGAAAACTTGTTGCGCTTTGGTATGGGCTGCTCGCCGGCTAAGACAGTATATGTTAACTCACACCACTTTGCTGATTTCCAAAATGGATCCGATCAAGTATATCTTCGAGAAGCCTGCTTTATCTGGAAGAATTGCTAGATGGCAAATGATCCTGACTGAGTACGATATCCAGTATACCACCCAAAAAGCTATAAAGGGGAGTGTACTAGCTGACCATCTAGCTCATCAAGCCGTCAAAGATTACCAATCTATGAGATTCGACTTCCCTGACGAGGACATCATGACATTGGACAACATTGAAGGTAACGGACCGTATGACGGACCTGAACAAGGATCCCGATGGACCATGTACTTTGATGGTGCTTCAAATGCACTTGGCAACGGTATCAGTGCAGTACTCATTTCTCTGGAAGGTTTCCATACACCCTTCACTGCCCGACTTTGCTTCAGCTGTACCAACAACATAGTTGAATATGAAGCTTGCATCTTTGGTCTCAAGGCTGCTATAGACTTGGAGATCAAATCTTTGGTCGTATTTGGGGACTCGGCTTTGGTTATCAGTCAATTAAAAGGAGAGTGGGACACTAAACATCCTAATCTTATCCCATACAAAGAACATGTCCTGACATTGTTGCCTCATTTCGAGCAGATCACCTTCGAGCATTTCCCGCGAGAAGAAAATCAGCTAGCAGATGCTCTGGCCATAATGTCTTCCATGTTTAAACTCAACTGGGATAATGAAGCTCCCCAAATTACCATCGAGTGAATGGACGGACCTGCGTACTGTCATGAGATTAATACCGAAGAAGTAGTGGAACAACCCTGGTTTCATGAAATTAAAAGGTATCTCCAGACTAGAGAATACCCTGAAGGAGCTTCCGTCAATGACAAAAAGTTCTTAAGCACATTCGCTGCCAAGTTCTTACTAAGCAATGGCATCCTTTATAAGCGCATCCATGATTGTGTTCTACTTCGTTATATGGACAAAGTTGAAGCAGGGTTGATCATGACTGAGATACACAGTGGCACATTTGGCACCCACTTGAGCAGACATATGATGGCTAAGAAGATTCTAAGGGAAGGCTACTATTGGTCTACCATGGAAGCTGATTGTCATCAACATTCTCGTACCTGCCACAAATGCCAAGTCTACGCCGATAAGGTACATATCCCTCCTGTTCCTCTCAACATTCTGACAGCTCCTTGGCCATTCACAATGTGGGGCATCGACATGATTGGAGAGATCAAGCCTACGGCATCCAATGGACATCGCTTCATCTTGGTCGCTATTGATTACTTCACCAAGTGGGTCGAAGCAGCTTCCTTTGCCTCTGTTACAGAGAATGTGGTTGCCCGCTTCATCAAGCAGAACCTCATATGCCTGTATGGTGTCCCCGACAGGATCATCACAGACAACGGTACAAATTTGAACAACACTATGATCACCGCTCTATGCGAACAATTCAAGATTTATCATCACAATTTATCTCCCTATCAGCCGAAGATGAACGGTGTTGTTGAAGCCGCGAACAATAATATCAAGAAGATCATTCAAAAGATGAAAGTCACCTACAAGGACTGGCATGAAATGTTACCGTTTGCTCTGCATGGATATCGTACCACGACACACACTTCAACAGGGGCAACCCCATTTTCTTTGGTGTATGGCATGGAAGCTATTTTGCCTATGGAAGTTCAGATTCCTTCCTTGAGGATTATGAAGGATGTCGGTTTGAGTGAAGACGGTTGGATTTAGACCCGGTTTGATCAACTTAACTTGATCGACGAGAAGCGACTTACTGCTATTTTTCATGGTCAGACGTATCAAAAACGGATGATCAAGGCTTTCAACAAGAAAGTCAGACGTCAAGTATATCAAGTCGGAGATCTTGTAATCAAGCGGATCATCTTACCGCAAAGTGATCCCAGGGGCAAGTGGACTCCTATTTACGAAGGACCATTTGTGATCAAGAGCATCTTTTCTGGTAGGGCAATGATTTTGACCACCATGGACGGTGATGATTTGCCACACCCTGCGAACGCATACATAGTCAAAAGATACTACGTATAAAACGACCCGGCAAGTTGAAAACCCGAAAGGGCGACTTGGGCAAAAATGGGCATCCTGGTGAATCGAAAACCCGAAAGGGAGGTTCAGGAAAAAGTGAGGGATAAAAAAAAAATTGTACACCCGGCAAGTTGAAAACCCGAAAGGGCGACTTGGGAAAAAAGGGGTTTCCCGGTGGATCGAAAACCCGAAAGAGCGGTCCAGGAAAAAGTTAGGGAATTAAAGCGTATGACTATGTCTCATAGGATCACTTTAAGAACAATCTCTTCACCAATGAGCTCCAAGCTTCTGATAAATCCAGTTATCGGCGGACGAAGCGGCGAATGGACAAGATATTCAGAGTTGTGAAGGCTATAGCAGAATGGGAATCCCATGGAATTGTTACACATAGCCATCTTTCTTTTGTAAAAAAATTTTCAATTTTTACGACAACATTCTCTTACTATAATGTTTGTCTCCTTTGTACAAAGATACTCACAAAAATTAAATACAAATATACTTCAAAGTGCAGAAATTTGTTTGTCTTTCTTTTCTTTTTACACTTATGTTTTATTTGAAAACGTCCAATGTTTTGTTAAATAGGCATATGCATTTGAATATAATCGCTGCTTACAAATAAAACAAATTTGAAAAAGGATAATTACTGATAGGTTGAAGGTGTAGGAAGATATCTTTATGCCATTTCAGAAGAAATCCCCTGCAATACATCATTCAGATCTTCAACAAGGCTAAATTTAGAGTATATTTCCTCAGCGGAGTTAGGCTTCGAGATCCTCAGCCGAGCCGGTGCATTCCAAAACTTGATTTCCCAGCTGAGTTAAATTTCAAAATTCCCATCAGAGATAAGCTTCAAGATACCCAGCGGAACCCGAAAACCCTGAAATATCTATCCTCAGCGGAACCAGAATATCCTAAACCTTCTTCCCAGCGAAGTCAAAGTTTCCAACTATCAACCCCGGTGGGAACTGTTCAACTTCCCCCAATTTCCCCAGCAGGCTATCTTAAAAGTTTGAAAACAAAGCAGATAGTAGTTAACTTCTTGGCTTGTCCCTAACTAGGATGCTTCCCCAGTAGTTTGACATACAACCCAAAGCTTTTGATTTCACCGGCCGAGTCTACATTCTCCCCACAGATTTATCTCCCAGCAAGATCGAAGATTCTTGATCTCATTTCTCCAAGCAGAAGCCTCCTAGGTCTTAACTCCCCAGTAGAGATCATCAGAGTTTTCCTCATTCCCCAGGAAAATCATGAGGGATTCTCACATCCCCGCAGGTGCTGTCAAAGGCCTTGTTAATCCCCACAAGTTGCCAAAGATTTTTCAATCTCCAGCAGTGGTCCCAGGATTTCCCCTTCTTAGAAATCAGAGATCTTTAATCCCTAAGCAGTCAGCAGATGGCAAGGATTTCTCGTCTTCGATAATCAAAGGTTTTTGGAATCCCCAGCATTGGTCAAGGATTTACTCTCCCCGACAGCAGCCAAAGATTTCATTATCTCCAGTTGTTCAAGGATTTATTTTCCTCAGCAAGACAGCTACTTAGCTTACATGCGCATCCATTGCATTCATATATCATAAACATGGATGAAGTGCAGTTCATTGCATCATACATATCATGCAACATAACTTTGTGTTTTAGCTAACATTTTACCCTTTTCAGGATAAGATTAAAAGGTTATCGTTAACAGTTATTCAAATACAGTACGGATACACCCCAGACACGGCGATCATTCTACTACTCATTCAGACTTCAGAAATCCGATACAGACTAGATACGCTCCAGACACGGCAGCCATTCTATCTCTCATTCAGATTCAACTAACAACTTCGAGTTCAGATATGCTCCAGACACGGATGCCATTCTGGCCCTTACACCAGAAGTTTAATTCTCCCCAGTGCAGTCGCCATGGAAGTCATTATGTCACCTATTCAGATCCCAGTTACAGTCTCAGATACACTCCAGACACGGAAGTCATTCTGCTACTCATACATATCTCAACTCCAGTTACAGTCTCAGATACACTCCAAACACGGAAGTCGTTCTGCTACTCATACAGATCTCAACTTCAGATACAATACAGATACACTCCAGACACGGCAGTCATTCTGATATTCATTCAAAGTTCAAATACAGTTACAGCTCAGATACGCTCCAGACACGGACGCCATTCTTTTGCTCATACAGACTCAGTCTCCAGGTACAGTTCAAATGCATTCCATACACGGATACCATTTTGACACTCATTCTTCTGACCTACAACATTGCAATTCAACAAACATTCTTGGATGGCATCTTTAAGCCCATCTCCATCAATATTCTACCATCTCTAAATGGAATCTTTAAGCCTATTCCCTCAGCTATATTTTGACGAGTGCAAACTTACGGGCACTCTAGTGTCCAATCCTCTTTTACCTTCGAGTCGCGAAAGGCAAACTTGCCAATCTAACTCTTCAGGTTCAAGAAGATTGAACAGGGGAAACTGTTGTACCCCAAAATTTTCCCTCTCATTTCATCAACATTTTCTCAATCACAAGACTCTTGGAACTCAAGATCAAGCTAGGGTTTGCTCTGCTCAAGACACCTCCTTGCATTGTTGACCTAAATTAGGGTTTGAGTTTGTGCAGGGATGTTTTGACCTACAATGCCCAAAGTGACTTTCATACTTCATGTCGAACTCACAAGTTTATCCATACCAAGTTTCAAGCCTTGATTCAAATTTTTGCCCAGTCAATTGGATAGTTGACCTAGAAATCAGCTGTATTGGGGAAAAAGTCAATTGTGGCCAATTGACAGCCAAACCTCATGAAATTTGACCCACATCAACATTATGAACTCATATGAACCATTTGATCAAGTTTGGATCACAATTCTACAAGAAATTTGATCAGATCACCAAAAGGGCAAAATGGTCATTTTTAGGGTTTTGATTGTACAAAGGCAATTTTTGACTGTTTAACCTAGCCAATGACAAGTCAAGCTCAACCATGGACTTAAGGAATCAATGAAATTGTCTTTACCCTTTCAACAAGTTCAAAAGATCTCAAATGCATAGGATTGACAAATGAATTTTTCAGTCAACTAATCAAAATTTGACTGTACACTGAAAAGTCAAACTTTGACTTTTTGGTCAAAATCAAGTGCCAAGAGTCATTTTTCATCAAGACATGTCAAATTATGAAACTTGTTCACCAAGAAACCCAAAAATGCAAATTAGGGTTTAAAATGGAAAGTTTTCATAACTTAGAAATTTTCTAAGTTATGAAATTTTCTTATTTTTTCCTAACTTTGTCCCAATTTTTCACCAAGACGCAAATGGATTCAAACAAAACTTGAAACATGAATGTTGTAGTCCATCACAAAGTCTACAACTTTGATTCACAAAGTTTTCTCAAAAGAGGCTTGTATCTCAAGTTATAATTTTTGGAACAAGGGTACCTAAAACTTTTAACTTAGAGAAATTTTGCCCTAATTTAGGCACGATTTTGACCCATCTTCTTGGCCATTTTTCACATAGTTCCACTTGGAGATTCAAGTTTCATTTCAAAGATGGATTATAGTACATGTTCCAAGCTTTCCAAATTGTCTAATAACTCCTCAAACACCATTGTGGTTAGAGAGAATCGAATGCTTGAAGTTGGCAAAAACTCACTTTGATCCATGACCAATACATGTTCATACCAGTTTGTGCTCCATAATGTAATGCATATCCATTGAGCTAAGGTATTGTCTTGGTCATTAGGGCATTGTACACTAGATTAAGCCTTAAATGGAAAAAGTAACAATGCCATTTTTGCTTAAACTTCACTTTATGTCAAAACAAGATCCTTGAGGCATGGGGCCATATCTCTGAGGCAAGATCAAATCTACCAATTCCAGTAACCAAGGGCAAAGTGTGCAGCATGATTTAGGACTTTTGCAGGCTTGCATTGAGAGGATAGACACTCTTGCTTCAAGAAGAAGAAAAGTTGCAAACCACAAGCCATCTCTCACATCTGTAAAAACCAACTTACACAAACATTGCAAACAAGCTTTGTACCTCCTAACAAGCCAGAAACACGACCCCTTTGCCTCCTAAACTCCCTTGTACACAGAATCACTGTTTTTCTGCAAAACAGGGCAAGCCTTGCAGAACCATCTTCATCTCCATTTTCCATCGTGCGTTTTATCCAAAAATACTTCAAACACCTTCCAACCAACATACCTAAGCTATCCAGATCATCCATTGCTAGCTGTAACACCATTAACACACATTGCCATTTTTGTTTCAAAGCTTTGCAGGTTGAGTTTTGTGGCACGATTCAAGCTATTTCAAAACAAAGTAAGCATTGGGAAAACTTCATTGGACCTCAGGCAAGCTCAAAAGAAGTTCAAACACCCTTGAAAGTTGATGCATTGTCCAGCTCGAAGTCAACTGAAACAGGTATTTCATGAACTTCTATCTATCTATTTAGGAATAGTTAGACTTAGGTTTGTGAATGAAAGATGTTGTATTCATAGGCCTAAAGCCATGCATATGCTTAGTTTTCATTTATATTAATCGTGCTAGGAGAATTTCATCCACGAACTTTCTGAAAAAACTAGGTTTGAATTTAGGGCCAGAGAAATTCTCTCTGGTCTTTGAGAGTTAGTTTAAGTTTTTTATATGGTTGAATTCGTTGTTTGATGCTCTACAAGTTTCATGTTGTGAGTTTTGTCAAAAAATCAAAGAATCAGGAGATGGCATTTGTGTACAGAAGCGCGCGTATTTTTGTTCAAAGGAAGAAGATGAAGTTTGGTTTGGGCTGGGCCTGTACAGGCTTGCTTCTGGCACCCCCCTCTTTTCTTTTTGCACCCCCTGGCCCATTTCTTGTACATTTGTCTGTTTTGTATTTTTGTTTCATTTCTGATTTTGATATTTTATTTTCTAACATAAAAAATATTTAAAATTTATTTTTATATTTTTTTCATATTTATTTGATATTTATTTTCATTTTTACTAGTATAGATATATAAATAATTTATTTTCTTTTTATCAAAAACCTAAAGAATAATGTAAAATATGTTTATTTTCATTTATCATTTTTTATTTACATTTGAAAACATTTTCTTGAATATACACTTTTTTTTTGTAAATAATTAATTTTATTTTTATATATTTAATATGTTTAATATATATATATATATATATATATATATATATATATATATATATATATATATATATATATATATATATATATATATATATATATATATATATATATATATATATATATATATATATATATATATATATATATATATATATATATATATTTATTTTGTTAAATAATTAGGTCAAAAATACAAAAATATTACATTTTCATTTTTATTAATATTTTACACTAAAAATATCATTTTTACAATATACTTTTATATTTTGTACAAATCAATACATTATTGCATATAAATATTAAATAATACTATTTATTTAAAAATTAGGGTTTTTGCCCTAAATAACAAAATAATTAAAATTGACTCTTTTTTTATTTTTTTATTTATACTTCACATTTAAAAATACTTTTTACATACATAAAAACTTTTCGCATAATGCATTTTTATTTAATATTTATTTATTGTACTTTATTCAATTATTGTACATTTAAATATTGCCTATACATTCTTTGGTTGTAATAATTTAGAATTTAATTTCTTGTCAAATACCCCCAATTCAAATTTGTACCCCCCTCCTTATATCATGTTGTAATAGTGTAGGCTTTAAATTCTCGCACATTTAATTGCTTTCAATTATGCCATGATTAGACCTAGGGTTTTGTATGCAAAAAATCAAATTAACAAATAGTTTGACCTAATCCAAGATAACAATGCATGAAAAACAAACACAATGCACACTTGCACCCCTAGGGTTACAATCCACTTGTTTCCTTCAAAAATGGGCCATGGTTGCATGTCAAGTACTTTGGCAAAACAAAAAAAACAAAACAAAAGATCATAGTCCCTCGATGACGCTATCTGAGTTGCCTAAACAAAATGATCAAGTCCCTTAAGAAAATTGCCAAAACTACTTGACACAATTGCTATCATGGTCTATACGATGACCCTCGCCTGTCCCGTTTAACATCCTAACACAAGGTTGTTCACCAAATACAATGGTGAAACAACACTGTTAAAAGGGTTAAAAACATAAGAAAGATCTTTGAGTAAAATAGGGTAGACAACTCTTAGTTACTTGATCAAAGCTTGCAAAACATCCTTGCTATCTTTAAAACACACTTCACAACACAATTTCAAAACCCTACTTTCAAACTTTGAGAACTTTTCAAAAGACAAAAACACCTTTGTATACATTCAAACAAGAATCATTACAAAGGTTGCCACAATGATGGCCTCTTTTCAAAACATCTTTCAAAATCACACACAAAGCACCATTTCAAACAATTGAAAAGCACTATTTCAAACAATTGAAAAGCAAAGCAAGTGATCTAAACAAGTAACTAAGAGCCCATGGATAACCATGGATAGAAAGGGTGCTAATACCTTCCCTTTCTATAATCTACTCCCCGAACCCAAGAAAACATCTCAAAGGTCTTTCCTGTGCTTTTTGACCTTTCCTTAGGATAAAATAAAAAGTCAGTGGCGACTCTTGCTAAACCGAAACATTTGAGAACACAAACGCAAAATCCCAAGTCAGTTCTCCCACCGTATCACAACGGTCCAAGAAAAAATTATGGATTTAAAGTGTACGACTATGTCCTGTTGGATCATTTACATGCAAGCTTTATTACCAAAGTCAAAAGTTCAAATGGTTTACTCATCTTCTTCCAATGGAAAGGGACATGACGTTCAAAGACATAGGGGCAATAGCAGAGTTTGGAACCCAATGAGATCACTTCCACATGGCTATACATTTTGTTTTCACTTTGTACTCTTTTCATTTCATGACGACTTCCTCTTACTAGGATTTCCGTCTCTCTTTGTACAAAATCTCCTGTTTATAGGAAAATTATCAATACAAATACATCTTAAAGTTCAAACTCTTGGCTTTCTCTGTTTTGTTTGCAAAAATGTCCAACGACTAAATTGAATGAACATATGCATATGAACATGATCAACTGTTAACAAATATATGCATAAGAACAGAAATAAGCATTTACTCAAAATTCTAGGAGCGCGGATGATGTTCAAACTATCCATAAATATCTGCAGAGCATGAGATTACCCCCACAAAGTAGTACATTCCCCGTAATCTCCCTGACAGATTGCTCTAGCAAATAAATGAGTATAATCTTTTTCCCTGTAATATCACCAACCTACGGGGTTTCCAATCAGTATAATGCATGGAAATTCTTTCCCCCAACTGATTTTGGTCCTCCAAAACTGTAAAAAAAAACCTAAAGAGTTTATTCTCCTTAGCAAATTCAATTTCCCCAGGAGAGTTTGTTTCCTCAGCAGAGCACTTCTCTGACAAACAGAGTTTATTTCTCCAACAACCTATAAATTCCCCATCTTGAGTCTATTCCTCAGACTACTACAAACCACTGACAAAATTCCTCTCCCTAGTAAAGTCATCACTATCCCTAGAAAGTTGCTGCAAAACCTAGAATCTGACCAGATACCAGTTAACTTTCATCTTCCCCAGACGATTCGGAAGCTTATCCATCTCTTTTATCCCCAATCAGGATATATAAGAATTAAACTCCCTAGTAGAGCAACAGAGACCAAGGTTCTTAAACTCTACTCCCCAAACAGAAATCAATACATCCCCTGTAGAATTTCTTCAAACAAGTAAGCATGAATCCCCAGCGAAAGCATTCTAGACAATATTGAAGATACACGTACTCTTCACCCCCAACAATAGTCAAGGATTTATTTTCCCAGACAAAGTATATCACGATCTTACAAATACAAATCAACAACATTACACATTCATACGTCATAACATATGCATACGAAACGCATATAGAACAATCTCATTTATTTTGAGAACATAATTATGCAATGCATTTCATACATCATGACATTGCATACAGTTAACTCTTTACCTTTTCAGGAAGAATAAATCGATAGACCAATATCATCAAAAAATCCTCAAAATAGATTGTAGGTCATTTCCTAAAACAATACAAGGGAAATATCTACATGATGAACACTCCCTCCAAACATCTATTGGCTCAGATTAAATCAACCAAAGATTTATTCAGATACTTCTCTCAGTAGAACTTTTCTAGATCAGATTAAATTGACCAAAGATTTATTCTGATACTTCTCCCAGTTAAAGATTTAAAGACCTCTGCTGGCTCAGATTAAATCAACCAAAGATTTATTCTAATACTTCCCTCAGTAGACCATTTCTGGCTCAGATTAAATTGACCAAATATTTATTCTGATACTTATCCCAATAAATATTTAAAGACATATGCTAGCTCAGATTAAATCGACCAAAGATTTATTCTGATACTTCTCTCAGTAGACCTTTTCTGGCTCAGATTAAATCGACCAAAGATTTAATCTAATACTTCTCCCAGTTAAAGATTTAAAGACCTTTGCTGGCTCAAATTAAATCAACCAAAGATTTATTCTGATACTTCCCTCAGTAGACCTTTTCTAGCTCAAATTAAATCGACCAAAGATTTATTCTGATACTTCTCCCAGTTTAAATACATTTTCTGGCTCAGATTAAATCGACCAACAATTTATTCTGATACTTATCTCAGGTAGACCTTTTCTGGCTCAGATCAAATCAACCAAATATTTATTCTGATACTTCTCCCAGTTAAAGATTTAAAGACATCTGCTGGCTCAGATTAAATCGACCAAATATTTATTCTGATACTTCTCTTAATAGACCTTTTCTGGCTAAGATTAAATCGACCAAATATTTATTCTGATACTTCTCCCAGTTAAAGATTTAAAGACATTTGTTGGCTCATTTTAAATCGACCAAAGATTTATTCTGATACTTCTCTCAGTAGACCTTTTCTGGCTCAGATTAACTCGACCAAAGATTTATTCGGACACTTCTCCCAGTTAAAGATTTAAAGATCACTACTGGCTCAGATTAAATCAACCAAATATTTATTCTGATACTTATCTCAGTAGACCTTTTCTGGCTCAGATTAAATTGACCAAAGATTTATTCTGATACTTCTCCCAGTTAAAGACTTAAAGACATCTGCTGGCTCAGATTAAATCGACTAAAGATTTATTCTGATACTTCTCTTAGTAGACCTTTCCTGACTCAAATTAAATCGACCAGAAATTTATTATGATACTTCATCCAGTTAAATACGAACGCAAATATCTTTTGGCTCAAATTAAATCGACCAAAGATTTATTCTGATACTTCTTCCAGTAGACATTTTCTGGCTCGAATAAAATTCGAGCGTAGACTTAGTCTAATTTCTCTATCAACAGCTACTTTGGATGACATCTATAAGCACATCTCTGACAACTCTTCATTGCCTCTCCAAATGGTATCTTTAAGCCCATTCCCAGTATAATCAACAAACAATTTCACTTCATGCACAAGCGAGTGCAAATTTATGGGCACTTAAGTGTTCAATCCTCTTCTACCCTCAAGTCACGAATGACAGACAAGTCAATCTAACTCTTCAGTTTTAAGAAGATTAAATAGGGGCAGCTGTTATACCCCAAAATTTTCCCTCCCTTTTCTTCAAGACATTTCTCACAAAAGATCTCAAATGCTCAAAGGTTCTCAAGAGTTTGATCAAACAAGCTCACCTCCTAAGTATTGGGTCCAAATTAGGGTTTTTGTTTTATCAAGGATAATTGGATTTTTTTATGCCTCAAATGACTTTCATGGTTCCTTATAGGTCTTCAAGAATTCTCATACCAACTTTCAAGTCTTGCACCATAAATTTGCTCAGTCAATTGCTCAGGTGACTGAAAATCAATTGTATTGAGAAAAAAGTCAATTGTGGTCAATATAGAGTCAAACTTCATGACTTTTGGCCAACATCAACATTTTGAAGTCATATTCATCAATTGATCAAGGTTTGATCACAACTCAAGAAAAGCATTCAAATCATCAAAGGGGCAAAATTGTCAAAATTAGGGTTTTGATTGAGAATGACTGATCAGTGACTTTTGACCTATTACGTAACCTAATATCTTGAAGCATGATCTCAAGGACTCAAATACAATATCTTGACCAAATTTAATGGCTCAAATCATTTCTCAAGATCAATGGATTGATAGTTGAAATTTGATCAATTGATGAAAAGTCAACTGATACACAAAAAGTCAAACTTTGACTTTTTGGTCAACATTGAATTTCAAAGATCAAAATCCATCAAGATATTCAAAAATATCAAACTTGATAATCAAGAATCAAGAAAGTGAAGAAAAGTCAACAAAAGTCAAGATTTTCAATACTTAGAAAAATTCCAAGTGTTTTTTACCTTGATAATTTCACTACTTTATGACAATTTTTCACCAAGATGCAAGATGATCCAAGGAAAACTTTCAACATGAAAGTTGTAGATCTTGATGAATTATACAACTTTGCCCCTTAGGGTTGATGTCCAAAAAATGCTTAGATTTGAAGATATAAGCTCATGAAGTCATGACATTTTTACAAAACACTTAGTGAAAATTTTAGCAAGATTGGTCAGATTTTTGTCTCAACTTCTTGGCAATTTTTTACCTAGTTCCAGTTTGATTTATCCAAAGTGGACAACATGAAGATTGTAGACAATGTTTCAAGCTTTCCAAAGTTTCCAAGAACTTGAAGAGATCATGCTTGAGCTAGAAGTTTCGAAGAGAAGAAGATGGCATCACAAATTTTAGGTCATTTTATGATGAACCTTATGATCCAATCTTCAAGCATGTTGCATAATATTGCTTTGAAGGCCTTCAAACTTGCAAATCACTCAATAATTAAATTTTTACACAACTGATTGAGCCATTGTCCAAGCATTTGAGTCATTTTCCAAGTGATTTTTCCATTAATAGAACAAACTTCACACTTCCATTTTAGAAAAGCCAACTTTAATCACAATGTCAACTTCTTGAGCCTCTCACTTGCTCCCTCTGCACACACTCAACATGTATGCTCAGAAGAAACATATCTAAAATCTCTAACCACCCTATAAATCCACTGTACTATGCATTGAAACCATGATTTTCAAGATTGCTTCAAAATCAAGTCGCATGACCATAACATGTGATCTTTGATTTCTGATCCCTAGAGCCTTAAAAACCTTTCTTATATAAATAGAGAAGTCATTTGCAAGCCATAACACGAATTCACAAGCCTTGAAACACTCACAAACTCCCTGAAACTCAGAACTATACACAAAACCTCCATTGTTGCAATTTCTGGCCAAAAAATTCAAACTCACAATTAACTCGTGCATTTTCACTCTAAATCAATCACAAAGCTTTCATACCTCATTTATAACTCATCCCAACTCCTGTTTCACAAATGTAACACCATTTGCACCATTCTCCATTTCCAAAAACTCAACCCTGCAACTTTACTTCTCCAAGAAGATTCAGGCACTTTCAGCATAAAGTAAGAGTCGCATTAGCTTCCTAGGAGTTCAGTGAAGCTATCCAGATCATCACAACACCTTCAGAAGTGCTCAAACTCCAAACACGATTTCCAGTTTTGAGGTAAGTTTTCTCAACTTTGAACTCCTTATACAAGCATCATCTATGAGATGATATGCAGGCAAGTCCAGGAAGCGCAAGGTGTTCCTCATTCTCTCACCACATGATCATCATAAATTCAAATCAAACGCTCTAGGCTCACATGTGCATCATGGACCCTTTGAAACCAGCCACATGGAATTATGACATGCGCTGGACTTTTGTTTGAGCCTTTTTGTTTTTTCTTTCATACACCCTCCAAATTACTTTTTAGCGAGGCCCATATACATTTTTTTTAGTTGACTTTATTACTTAAACAAAAAAATCCCTTTGGGTCTGACACTTCATTTTCTTTTTTAAACCCCCATTTTACCCAACCCATTTATTTTATTTCTTTTCATTATCTTTATTTGTCTATTTATTTTATTTAAATCAAAAATACAAAATATATATTTTCTTAAATAATTAAATTAAAAATATGTTTATTTAAACACTTATTTTATTTTGTTAATATTTAGACTAGATTTTTGTTTATTTTACACACTTTAAAATATATTTTTTTCCAAATTAACATTAACATTCAAATCATTTTCTAAACAAATTATTTAGACTTAGTTTTTACTTTCTTCTTAATTTCAATTAACTTAGGTCTTAGAATTTTTTAAATAACTTCTTTTGTAATTAAAATTAATTAGTCTAATTAAGTTAATATTAAACCTTTTTCTCCATCAAAAACCCCAAAAACAATTTTCTTTTCTTCATCTTTACATCTTTGTATATTTTATTATTTCGCATTATCATTTATGTTTAATGGTTTGTAATAGATGATTAGGCTTTATTGATTTTTTTCCCTCATTCACAAAATTCTACCCCCCATTCCCAAAGCGTTGTAATAGTGTAGGACATTTAAATTCCACAATTTACCGTTTTCCTTATTATTGTTACTAATTAGGGTTTGCATGACAAGACTTAAAACATTAGCGAAACCCTAATTCAAAAATAAAATACTTGAAATTAATACACCTTGCACACATGCCCCTCTAGGGTAAACCTCACTTGTTGCCTCAGATATAAACAGTCATGTCCCTCGAACATGGGATATTTTAGCAAAGACCCTCGATTAAAAGATTGTAGTCCCTCGACGACCCTTCAATGTGGCCTTCGGTAACGATCTTAGTACCTTATGAAAATTGCTAAAACATACTACAAATTGCCTTCCATGATTGTACGACGACACACGTATGTCCCTCACATCCAATGATAGGGCTCCTTATCAATCAAATGGTAAAATAGAACTATCTAAAGGAGGAGGAAAATAACATAGACTTTTTGGGTAGGTAAATTGCTCGTAATTGTTTGCTCACAAACTAAAACAATTTTTACACCTCACACTTTCAAAATATTTTCAAAAAAAATAAACATCTTTTCAAACACTCTCTTTTCAACAAATATTTTCAAAACAAATATTTTGTATACATTCTCAACGATACGAGAATCATTACAAAGTTTTCCGTACTAAGGCGCTTTCAAAATATTTCCAAATAAACATTTTGTATAAATTCTTAACGATATGAGAATCATTACCAAATTACCATTTTCAAAATTCTTTCAAACATTTTCAAACATACACAAACACAAAGCATTTCAAAGTGAGATAGCAATCAAGAGCACCTAGATTACTACGGATGAAATGGGTGCTAACATATTCCCTTTTCATAAACTACCCCCCGAACTCAAGAAAAATTCTCAAAAGGTCTTTCCTGTTCTTTTCACCCTTTCCTTTGTTGGATAAAAGAAAAGTCGGCGGCGACTCTTGCTATCCGCAACATTTGCGATCAAACGCAAAACACCCAAGTCAGTTCTCTCACAGTATTACCATCGACAAAATTCAAATGTAGGGTAAATGGAAAATATTCTAACAACAAAGCAGGGTATGAAACATTGATCACTGGGCTTAACTATTGAAAGACTTAGGTGCCAAAAAGGTCGAAATCAAAGGAGATTCAGAATTAATGATTAAGCAAATCACTCGAGAATACAAATGCATAAAAGAACACTTATTTTTGTATTTTGCAGTGGTTAATCAATTGTTAGAATATTTTGAAGTTGTAAGCATTAGGCATGTGCCCAACTTGGAAAATCAAGTGGTCAATGATTTGACACAAATTGCATCGGGGTACAAAGTATCAACGGAGAAGTTGTAAAGTTTTGTCGAGGTGAGAGAGAAGGTAGTTTCGACTCCATCCTCCATATTTCAAATCTCAAAAACTGGGGGGCAAATGATACGTTCGAAAATTTTGAAATTTTTGAAATTTTTTCTATTGACAATTTGTAAGACACAGATTGGCGAAAGCCAATTGTGAATTTTTTGGAAGCTCCATTTGGAAATATGGATAGGAAAGTAAAAAATAGGGCTTTGAGTTACGTGTGGATGAGAAATGAATTTTTTAAAAAGATTCTTGAAGGGGTATTACTCAAGTGTTTAGGAGATACTAAAGCATATTTGGAGATAGTCGAGGTCCATATTGGAGATTGAGGGGACCACCAAGCTGGCCATAAAATGAAATGGCTACTATTTCAACAGGGTGTTTATTGGCCAAGCATGTTAAAGGATTGTATTGAATTTGCTAAGGGCTGACAAGAATGCCAAAAGCATGCAGGTATTCAACATGTATTTGCAAGCGAATTTCACACGATCATTAAGACATGGTTGTTTCGAGGATGGGCGCTGGATGTCATAGGAGAAATTCGACCGACCTCGTTGAAACAACAAAAGTTCATCCTAGTAGGGATAGAATACTTAACTAAATGGATAGAAGCAGTACCATTGATTAATGTAGACCAAGAAGCAGTGATTGACTTTATTCAAAAGTATATCATTTATAGATTTGGGATTCCTGAGACAATTATTACAGACCAATGATCAGTTTTTATTGGGCAGAAGATGCAAGAGTTTGCATCTAAAACTGGCTTTAAGTTGGTGACATCCACGCCTTATTACGCTCAAGTCAATGGTCAGGTCGAGGCTTCCAATAAAGTAATAATTGGGTTAATTAAGAAACTCGTCACTAAGAAACCCAAAAATTGGAACAAGACGTTGGATCAAGTTTTATGGGCTTGTCGGACGTCTCCCAAGGAAACGGTTGGGTCGATGCCCTTTTGGTTGGAATTTGGACACAACATAGTCTTTCCAGTTTAGATACACTTGCAATCAGTACGAGTGTAGCGCCAACACGAACTTTCATCAGAACAATATTGGAATATGATATTGGATGAAACAATGGATCTGGATGAAGAAAGCCTAGTTGCGCAGGATGTGATAATTCGATAAAAAGAGCGGGTTGCAAGGGCCTATAATAAAAAGGCTAAGATAAAAATGTTCGTGGTCGGTGACTACGTGTGGAAAGTTATTCTTCCTATGGATCAAAAAGATAGAACTTTGGGGATGTGGTCACTGAATTAGGAAGGACCATTCCAAATACTATAGGCGTTCACCAATAATGCGTATGAGATCTAAGAGTTAGGCTTCGATCAAAGAATATTGAAAGTAAATGGTAAATATTTGAAAAAGTATTAATTTATGCTTCAAGAGATTTAAATTACTGCAAAATAAAGCATGTCGAATATCATGGGCCAAAATGGACAAGTGCCAAGATGACTATCAAATGGGATTACGTATACAAAAATAAAACCCAATTGAAATGGGGGAAACATCGAAATTACAAAGGAAACAAAGATTTGAGGTTTTCCAAGAAGACTCTTTTGTAGGTAATTTTTTGGTCGAGGCGAATCCTTTTAGCTGAAAGGTGGTTAATATTGTTCCTGAGTTGAAGGGCTTTTTCGCCATGAGTTTATTCCCTCAAGAGTAGATTGTTGAACTATGTAGAATCCAGGATCATCAAATGAATCCAATGAGGCCTTCTGATGCTCAAGGTCGACAACCTTCTAATTGAGCGCAACGATATGGGTTCGATAACTCAGGATTTCCTGGTCCAAAGCAGCGTGCTTCTCTAGACGGTTGTCTCTCTTGTCCTCGAGGTCATTAGCTTTTTGAACATAAATTTCACTCAAGTCCCACTCACATCTCATCTCATTTGCTTTAGTTTTAAGTTAAAGGTCGGTGTGTCGACGAAAGGAGAGATCTTTTGCAAGTTGGTTGAAGAAAGCCTCAAAATATATCAAGTATCGAGCCAAAGAATCGATAAGAGGATATTGAGAGATGGTGTCGAGAAGTTTAAAAATCGTAGTCGCCATGAAAGCTTCCTCCTCGACGATAACTAAAAACTCACTTTTCAACAGATAAGACCTTAGTTCGTGAAGCGCGTGGATTACTTCAGCGTCTAGTTCAACGATGGGTGGAGACTTCTAACCAGGGTTTGGTGAAGCAATTGGAGTATGTTGGAGAAGGTGGATCTTCCTAAATGCTGCCAATAAATATTGTTTTTTTAGCACTTCGATCTTCTTCTGGGTGGCGGAGTCGAGGGGCGGAACTTCATTCAAGATATGACAAGTGAGTTTAATGAAAGTTGGATGATCGGACCTTTCAATGTTGCCGCCTGTACAAGATAGCCCTTGGGGAGGATTCCCAAGTTAGCATAAAGAACAAGAATAGAATTTGAAAATAAAATAGGAAAAGAATACCTCTAAGTTTATCGACACAACATTGTGTGTTTGTGGGACTGATCCTACAAAGAAGGAAGGTGTCATTTCTCGCATTTTTTAAGAAGGCGAAGTCTGGTTCAATTCGACTGGTGAAGGACGCTCCTGATTCTAAGAAATCAATGGTGCAAGAGGTTGTTGAGTCTTCAAGGCATTAAAAGCGTCAATAAGCCTTTGAAGGAAGTTGAGTATGGAGAAATATTTCTCCTGGTGGGCCACCATTGGTCGAAAAACTTTGAAGTAAAGGAGTGTTCAAAGTCGAACACTGGAAGTTCAAGAGTTTGAGTGGCCCGATGGAATATAAGGTAAGCCTTATGTTCCTCAACAGTGAGTTGTCGACCCACCCAAACGATGTCAGTGCAGGGTAGAACAAGGACGAAGGCAGCATTTGGCTGAGTCCCAACTATCGAGGTACCAAGTTTGGTTGGTAACCCATGAAACCATAACGTGTCGAGCCGATGTTGATTCGACAAGAAAGCAATGTGGGTGTTAAAAAGGCCCTCCAGACGGCATTTATACGGACAACATTTGGAGAGATATTTGGGAAATATTCTCGAAACCAGTCTGGACCGAATCGGTGTTCCACAAAAGGGGCCATGATTGAGACAAATGTCTTCATTTCAACGAACATATTGATATACTTCATGAGTATATATATATATATATATATATATATATATATATATATATATATATATATATATATATATATATATATATATATATATATATATATATATATATATATATATATATATATATATATATATATATATATATATATATATATATATATATATATATATATATATATCGGTCAAATTTATGGAGGAGAGTGGTCAAGGATAGTCTCATACTTTCGACGACTCTAACTTTGTTAAGACGCATAATTTTTCCGGAAACAAGATAACCCAGTTGAAATTCGAATGCTCAAATCTCCACATTACGAACTCTCCCTCAAGTGCGATTCTATCCATACTCTTCAATCCACACTCTTCAACAGGAAGCTTCTACCCATGAGTCACGACCATGTGTGGATTTTTTCGATACAAGTGAGTCGGTCTCTTCACTCTCACATTAGGAGCAACACACATTTGTGAGAGACACATTAGATACTCACCAAAAACCTTAAGGTGATAGGTGTGTGGATTCTCCCACTTATAAATACTCAAGTATTCACATTCTTAGCCAATGTGAGACTTCGTCACACTACTGTTGACAAGCAATTTTTGACTGGGGTTATAAGCCTTAAGCTGTGGGGTTTATTTGGCTGAAGAGGCATAAAGTTTTCGTAGAAAACAACAACGTCGATCAAGTCAAAAGATATCGACCAAAAGGAGCTAGTCGATGAAGGACCTCGAATGCACATGCGATCATCGACATGAGCAGGCGTCGACAAACATGGATTCATATTGGTGGAAACGGTTATCAACGTACATGACCAGTGAAGACGTGGGAATATTCAAAATAGTTTTTTCCACGAAGCCCAACATGGACTAGTAACCGTCGACGGTTACGTATCTAGGATGTCTATTTAAGCAAAATTTTATATTTGTGTTAGGGGTTACATTTCTTCATATTTAATAGCAATACACTCAAAGTACCAACATTTAAGAGAGAAACGAGATCAAATTTAACAATGTATGAATGCTTCCACATCTAAATTTATAGTAATTTCTATTTATTTTTTTACTTTAAATTACAATGTCTTTGATTTATCTGTGCAATTTCTAGTTTTTTTTTTATTTTAAATTACAAGTCTTGTCTTTGATTTATCTATTTTACAATTATCTTTATCTTCTGTTCTTTTATCTTTTATAAACTAATTTTCAATTCAAAAAACATAAAAAAAAACATCAAAATCAAAATACATCGTAGATCACACAAATTAAGGAACCATTGTCCCTAAAAAAAAGTGTGAAAAGGTGTTGGTTGTGTCATATCTTCGTCAAAACAAGCCATAGAACTATTACTAAAGCTGTATCTAAATTAAGAACGGTGACACAAAAGTCATTCCCCTAAGAATAAAAGCCATTCCTTTTCATTCTTTGTTAGCATTCCAATGTTATCTTATTTAGAATCCTTTATTTCAAGGGACGGCCATAAAGCATGGGCTATGTTTGACAAAGAATCTTCCCTACTAAGAAAAATAAATTATCAAAAGCAAAAGGAATACAAATAAAACTTATACTAGTATTTCCTAACATGATAAAGTAAAAGAAAACTAATTATGATATTGAACTGTCTAAAGATGCTGCTTGCAGACCAAGATAAGCAAACATCACCTTTTCATACTCTTCTCCTTACTCTTCTCACATCTCTTTATCCTTCACAATTTTGTGCTTGGCAATATTTTTTAAAAACAAAATAGTATAAAATTTTAAAAATAAAAACATATATATATATATATATATATATATATATATATATATATATAAGTGACTCCCTTAAACATAATGCATCTTCTTTCTCCACCGTTTTCAAACCCCTAAAACTCATCACAAATCACAACCACATCTCAAACTTTACCATTTTTATTACTTATTATGCATTGCCATGCATGAGAAAAGATACACATAACACAACACCTTAAACGCACCGTTTCAAGAGACCCTAACTAAATTACAAAAATGGGCACGGTTCGAAAACTCATAGTGAAAGTTGTAGACGCACAAAACCTTGCACCAAAGGACGGTCACGGAACTTCAAGTCCTTACATCGTAATCGACTTCTATGGTCAAAGAAAAAAAACCCGAACCGCGGTTCGCGACTTGAACCCGGTTTGGAACGAAACGCTGTCGTTTAACGTCGGCGAACATAACGAAATTTTCGGCGACGTGTTAGAACTCGACGTTTACCATGATCAGAAACACGGGCCGATTCGGAGAGAAAACTCACTCGGTCGAGTTCGACTCAGTTCAACTCAGTTCGTTAGAAAAGGTGAAGAGGCTTTGATTTATTATGAATTGAAGAAGAAAAGTTTGTTCAATACCGCACAAGGAAAAATTGGATTGGAAATTTACTATGTAGATGAAGAAATTTCTCCGGAACCGGTACCGGAAAAACCAGCGTCACCACCGCCTGAGAAGATAGATGAAGCAAAGATTAATAATACTGAAAAAGTAGAGCCACCACCGGCACCGCCTTCTGAACCATCGCCAGAAAGTGAAAAGCTAGAAGAAGATCAACCGGTGGTAGAGAAAACCGAACCATCTCCGAAACCCGAACCAAAGTCCGAACCAGAATCTGCTACAGAAGTTGAAGATCAGGTGGATGTGTTACCACCGGAACCATTTCAAATGACAGCGGCAACTATTTCGAGATCAAATTCAGAAATCAAATTCAGCGGAATCAACGGTCCACAACCAATTAGAAGATCATCATCAGCGGCTAGTTTTGCATCAGAAGCTTCAGTAGAAAGCATGTTGATCGAACGGTCCACATTCGATCTCGTTGAAAAGATGCACTATCTCTTCGTTCGTATAGTAAAAGCAAGGTACTTACCAACAAACGGTAACCCGATAGTGAAGATTTCAATTTCGGGTTCAGGTCAAATCGTTAATTCCAAACCCGCTCTCAAAACAACATTATTCGAATGGAACCAAACATTCGCTTTCACCCGCGACACACAGGATTCTTCCCCAATATTAGAAATCACCGTGTGGGACCCGCAAACAAAAGCTGACGTGGAGAATATTAGTTTACTTGGTGGTGTTTGTTTTGACGTAAATGAAATTCCGGTGAGAGACCCACCGGATAGTTCTCTTGCACCACAGTGGTATAGAATGGAAGGTGGTGGGGCACAACATGGTGACTTAATGGTTGCCACGTGGATTGGTACACAAGCTGACGAATCATTTTCTGACGCGTGGAAAAGTGACACCTCCAATCACGTGACTTCAAAAGCAAAAGTGTATCAATCACCAAAGCTATGGTATCTTCGTGTAACTATTCTTGAAGCTCAAGATATATCACTGTTAATTACTCCGTCAAAACAAGCGTTGTGTCAGTTTCAAATCAGAGCCCAAATTGGATTTCAAGTGTTAAAGACGAAAATGACCGTTACTTCAAACGGCGTCGTTTCGTGGAATGAAGATCTTGTATTTGTTGTAGCAGAGCCGGTTTCTATAAGTGATTACATTGTTTTAAGTTTGGAAAACCGGCAACTGAAAGCTACGATAACAATGGGTGTTGTGAGAGTACCTTTAGCGACAATTGAGAGAAGAGTTGATGACCGGAACGTCGGGTCACGCTGGTTTACTTTTGAAGATTTAAATGAAGAAAACAAAAACAGTTACAAAGGAAGAGTGCACTTACGGTTATGTTTTGATGGAGGGTATCACGTGATGGATGAAGCTGCTCACGTGAGTAGTGATTACCGGCCAACGGCAAGGCAACTTTGGAAACCAGCGGTTGGGACTATTGAAGTTGGGATCATTGGTTGTAAGAATTTGATACCGATGAAAACGATAAACGGTAAAAGTTTTACAGATGGTTATTGTGTTGCGAAGTATGGGAACAAATGGGTGCGAACGAGGACGGTTTCGGATAGTTTGGAGCCGAAATGGAATGAGCAGTACACGTGGAAGGTTTTTGATCCCTCGACTGTTTTAACGGTTGGAATCTTTGATAGTTGTTCGGTTTTCGAATTGAGTGATTCGAACACCGAAAATACTAATGACTTGACGAGACATGATTTTCGTATTGGTAAAGTTCGGATACGTATTTCTACGCTTCAAAATGGTCGTGTGTATAAAAATGTGTATCCGCTTTTGGTTTTGACGCATGGTGGTTTAAAAAAGATGGGTGGGATTGAGTTAGCGATAAGATTTGTTCGCACGGTTCAACGGTTAGATTTTCTCCACGTGTACTCTCAGTCGATGTTACCGTTCATGCATCATATAAAACCATTGGGTGTGGTTCATCAAGAGGTGTTGCGAAACACAGCGGTGAAAATGGTTGCAGGACATCTTTCGAGGTGTGAGCCACCATTGAGAAAAGAAGTTGTGTTCTATATGCTTGATGTTGATTCACATAATTTTAGTATTAGGAAGGTTCGTGCAAATTGGTATAGGATAATTAATGTGGTTGCAGGTTTGATTGAGATCGTAAGGTGGATAGAGGATACTCGTGGATGGAAGAATCCAACAGCTACAATTCTTGTTCACGCTTTACTTGTTATGTTGGTTTGGTTTCCTGATTTGATCGTTCCTACACTTGCATTTTATGTCTTTGTTATTGGCGCCTGGAATTATAGATTTCGTGCACGGGATCCTCTTCCACATTTTGATTCGAAGATTTCACTTGCTGATGTGGTGGATATGGAGGAGTTGGATGAAGAGTTTGATACAATGCCAAGTAGTAGGTCAGGTGAAACAGTGCGTATGAGGTATGATAAGTTGCGTACGCTTGGGGCACGTGTGCAGACAGTGTTGGGAGATTTGGCGACTCAGGGGGAACGCGTGCAAGCGGTGGTCACTTGGCGTGATCCATGTGCTACTGGAATTTTTATTTTCTTATGTTTGGTTGTGGCGACGATATTGTATTTGGTGCCTTCGAAGATGGTGGCTATGGCTTTTGGATTCTATTATCTTCGCCACCCTATCTTTCGTGATCGCTTGCCATCACCAGGGTTGAATTTCTTTAGAAGACTCCCTTCATTATCGGATCGAATTATGTAAAAATTTTCTTTTTTTTTTAATAGTAAACTAATTTAATCAGATTTAAAAGTTATACATAATTGATGTGTTATACTATTGTAGATGAAAGGAGGCTTGACTGAGTATTTGTCAGCCACTTTTAACTTTTGTGATATATATTTTTTAAGAATTTTTTATTAATTATATAATCTATACATATAAGAAATGCTTACATTTGAGGATTTTAAAAATAGAGAATAATAAAGTAAACAAATTGAGTGATTTAGTTAAAGAGATTTTTGGGAGTTTTATTTTATTCATAATACAAAATATTTTTAATTTGAGGGAATTCAAAAATTATATTGAACGAGGGGATTTTGAGAATTTTGAAGAGCTTAAATAAATTCTTCAATTTTAATTTATGTTGTTATAATATTATAAAAATTAATAATATATTAATAATAAACATCCACTTATCATTAAAGATTTTTCTATATTTTGTCCAAATCTTTTTTTCGGAAGCTCTCTCTTCCCCTCCATTCCAAACTTCTATACAAAGCCTAAGATCCTACCTACAAACCAAAAGAATCAAATAATCATTTCCCTCCCATTATTTGACATGAATACTTTAATCATCTAATAAATTAAGACTCGGTATAACTTCAAATCAACACTAAAAACTATCACCCTTTTCCAACGAACAATCAGGTAATCAACATTAGGAAGATATAAAATGACAAAAAATGCTACGCCCGCACTTTTTCACTTCTATAACAAATGATACTAACTTTTTGCAAAAATAGCACAAAATGGAGATATACATAATAAAACACTCTCCTCCCTTAAAAACATCTTAAGTAATGTTAACATTTTAATGAAACGAAAAACATATGTAGCTAGTCAAATCCTCTCAAATCTACAATTGTCGCGTGATACAAGCTCTTCCCACTGTCTCGTTTGAGCTCTAACAAAAGATCACCAATATTTACAGACAACAATGTTTCTGCAAAGCACTAATCCCTCAAATTTTGATTAGCAAACATCATTGCTTCTGCAATGCACCAATACCTCCAATACAGGGCCCCAATGGTGAAACTTTTATTTATTTCAATTGACTACCAAAATAAACAAATGGCGCCTCTTTATGGATTGAAGCTCCAAGCAATCTCATAACTCTAACCAAAATTTTGAAAAAACAAATGTCAAACTTGGAACTCAATCAAGCATCAACTTGACACAAAATTCCTAATTTGGCTAAATTGATGAACACCTTAGCAAAAATAAATCAAGCCAATTCCACATAGCAGCAATAGAAGCAACCAAAAGCTCAAAAAATTAAGCACTCCCGCAAATTTTCTAAGCACGAACCTAAAGAGTGATTCAAACCTTTTGGTTTATGTTTTACCCACCTCGACGATAAATTTTCTATCTCCTTAATTAAGGATTTTGGGTGAAGTTCTTGGTTATTAAAGATTTTTTATTTCTTGTCTTCCAAGACATCGCTGACCAAATTCATGAGAGTCTCTTAGATGAAGATATAAATATGACCAAGAAGTTTTACAAAATTATATATAAAAAGGAATGGATCATGTCTGAAAGTTAGCAGTAATTCCGATCCACTGAGAAATTTGGGACCAGACAGTTTTAAGGTGTCTACAACACCAAAAAAAGATCGATAAGTTTGACTTTGTTACACCCAAAAATGCATTTTGAACAATCCTCCTTCAGCACTCTCCTTCTATGCAACTTCTATCTAGTTGGGAGTTTCTTTTAGTAGCCTTCACACAAAAATAGAAACATTTCTAGGAAGTAAGTTGTTCCACACTAGTCTATTATGTGATAAAAATTCCAAAGAATTATCCTCTATGATAATTTGATACACACATTAACTGATGTTCTTGCGTAGGAACACTAAACGAGTAGCTTCCCTATAGGAATAAGGAGAGCCTCAAAGGTAGATTTCTGTAGGTATGATTGGGGATTTGAGAGCTACGCTTGCAGTACGTATTATCTCAAGAATAAGTGTCTTGATGTTTACCTCTACTTTTGGAAAAGAACGTTGGTCTCTTAATAAAAAGTTTACTGGAGAGATCGACTAGAGAATCTTAGTACAGTGCTTCAGTTTTAGAGTGTTTTCACAAAGTATGTACAAAAGGGTTTGTTTGACTAAGGCAAAATGAATTTAAAAGCAATAAAGCAGGACTTGTAAAATAAAACAAAAGACGTTTTAAATTGTAAAAATAGATGACATAACATCAAAATAGTTGAAAATGGGTTGATTCAAACACACATTTCCCTAGCTTGACTCATTTCACTGGTTCGCTTGGGTACTCTGAGTGACTAGCGTGTAGGAATGTGAAAGTTTGAACCTCTGATACTATGCACTAAGTGCTTTATTTATAATACATAAAAATAACTACTTTTCAGTGGGCTTCACTTCTTTATATGCCATGTATCTCTTGTAACTTCCCTCTGTGAACCCGCATTCCCCATCCCTGCTATCAAACCCAGGTTCTCCATCTATAACACTTTACTTTGCTAGTTATGCACTCTTTGGGCTTTTTAACATTCCTGGGCCCAATCCATTCCTCATGAGGCCTCTTTTTTGGTCGACTGTGTCCATAAGACCAATTGACTATTTGCGAAATCTCTCTCGGTTAACTGCTTTTGTGGTCGACTTCATATAATTCAAAGTTCTCAAAGAACCTTTTTGGATTTTAACCCTTTGTGAAAATCCTAGCCAACAAATTGACCCCCAAAATGTCCTTTTCAATTGAAAGAACAGAAACAGACATTTTTAATCTTTTTCTCTTAGTGCGAAGTGACGTCATCATAATCATGACCTTTTCCCTCAAACGTTACATCAACGATTATACAACAACTTCCCCACTTTCTAGCTTAAACTTCCTAGGATAATCGTGGCCCTCAATTAACCAACTCCTTCAACTCAGCCGCCACCTGTTTGACACATATCGATCGTGTTGCCACATGTTTTCCACTTTCTTCCCAAACATTTGGTTTCCTTGATGGTATAAATACCCCTTTCATATCTTCATTCTTCTCTCTATGTTTTCTCTGCATACTCAAGCTCTTTATTTTCGTACATAAAAGAAATTCTTACTTTCATTTCTACCCAGAAAAAACTTTCCACCATCTTCATGGCCGCTTCAAGCAAAATCTCTGAGCACATTCAAACTCCCCAGGAAATTGAACTGGTTCCCAACATGAGTGAGTTCTTCATTCATAATCAAAATGCCTTCATTTGGAACCAACACCGACACGAAATCTCCAAACTTTTTGCTCCCAACTATAGCTTCCCTTCATTTGTAACAACATTGCTTACGCTCTATTGGGGCATATTCCTGATAATATTAGGTCACCTAAACAATTAGAAAGTTATTTCCCCACTCACAAAACAATAAAACCCTATCAATAGAGATTGCCCTATAGATTTTTCACACATCTACTGGACATCTAAAGTCTTTCACTCTGATCCTTCTATTAACTAAGATTACATTGCATGGTTGAATAAAGTGGAGAAAGTTAAAGGTGACGTTTGGAAGGCCCAAGGCATTTTTGACTTGATTTAGCTTTCTAGGGTTGGCCCTAGTTATTGCAATCACATGCTGATTTCTGCACTATATTTTTGGTAAGGCTCCATAAACACTTTCTATTTTCCAGCTAGGATGCTTACTCCTACCCTGTTCGACATTGCGGCCATCACTGGTCTCCGTACCACAGGTGAAGCATTCTTTCCCACTGAAGCAGACAAAAATGTTATCCCTTTTGAAAAGGACATTGTTGGCTTCACCAAATATATGGAGTGTTTTCACACTAAAGATTTCGACACTGTGTCTGACGAAGAGCACATTGCCTTCTTAGCCTTGTGGCTTTCCAACTATGTCTTCTGCAGTCGATCTTTGAAGGTAGCTAAATGATTCATTGTGGTAGCTCATTACCTCCATCTGGGTCGAAACATGTGCCTGAGCAAACTTATTTTGGGGTCGCTCTATGAATCGGTCAGTGTGGCGGTCGATTATATGACCTCACTTTCATTTACTGCCAACTATCTGCTTGATGGGCCTTTCTGGATGCTTCAATTGTGGTTAAATGCCACTTTTGTGAGCCAGCTCAAACTGCCCCTTTCTGAAGCACATGAGATTGTATTTTCCCAATATGCCAACGAAAGCCTTCTTCTTGCAGCAATGACGCCTTCTAAGAATGACATAACTCGAGAGGAGTCGCTTGACAAATACCTAAGGTTTTTCTTTAGGTGCACTTCTTTTCAGCCTAGTGTTGGCTGAAGATTTTGATAATATTATTAGAAGCAAAGTAAATTGGACGTTTCGATTGAAATGAAACAAAACGTCATGTTTCGAAATAGTAGAAGCAGTGCTTCGAATGAGCATATCAAAGCTTGGAGCTTCGAGTGACAGTTATGAGAATATATCCAAAGAAGTCTCGAAATGATAACAAGGCTGTATCTAAGGAATGCGTTCGAAGCGAAGAAGTGCCAAAACATTTGAAAGTCAAATGCAAGCGGGATGTTCGAAATTTGAAATATATGCACTGGAGCATTCGAAGACGCGTGGAAGCAAGAGAGAGGCATTGCTCTGCATGTTCTGAACGTGGCAAAATCTTATAGCAAGACCGTTATGGTCGAAGTAGTATAAATAGAAGTCTTAGCATTAGGATTTCGTGTGTCATATCTATTGTACAAAAAAACTCAGTAAACATTCAAATTACCACATGGCTAGGGAAACGAATGCAAGAGCAATGTACGTATGATAACACCACATGTTTATGATTTAATGAAAACCCTTTATCATTTCCAGTACTTTCCTTTATCTTTATGTCAATACCATTTACAAGTTTTTACATTTAAAGTACTTTCATTCGAAATATTCTCACTGATGCCTTGCATTTAAATGCTTTCTTTCCGTTTTAAATACTTTACATTTCAGAAACTGTTATACATTTCATGCCTTTATCTTCAAGTTTTTATCCTTCGAACACCTTTTTTCTTAAAGCCATTTTACAGTTTTCTTGCATTAAACGCTTTCTTCATATTTTGAATCTTGTACATTAACCGTTTTTATAATTCGAAGTCATTCACTTGTCTTTTATGCAGTTTTTACATGTCTTTACAATTGACATTTATTCATGCAATTTAGTTTCGCGCACATTTATTTGATCACACTTTTAGATCTTTAAAAAGAGAAATCGAAATAAGTTAAACACCTACACAACATTCTAAATACCAACCATGAATACCAGTTCGGTCATGAGAGTTACCCTAATGACCAACACATCCTAGGATCAATCTAGTCGATCCTGCGAGTTACCAGAGAAATTGAATAACAGTCAGTAAGTTTATTCGATAGTTTGGAGGACTAGCGGTTGTTTACCAGAAATCACTGTAAACAAATTGGCACACCTGATGGGACCAATCGTTGGACATTACGGAATTTAGAACAGAAATAGAGATTGTTGAGACGTAACCATTATAAAAAGACCCTCTGAGTGATAAGTTTGTTGTTTATGAACCTAAGAAGTGGTAAAATAACCAACAGCAACCAACCCTTATCCAGAAGAAAACGTTTGAACAAGATGTCTAGTTCTGACAATCAACAAGGGGAACAAAATGCCCCACATACAACAGGCACTAATGTGTCCGCTTCGATGGGAACGTCTAATGTGATCCCTTCGAATGCACAGTCTGTTGCATCTTCTACCAGTAATATAGCCACTAATGGAGTAAGTGGCATATCAACTAATAGTTAGATCTTAGGAAATACTGGAACCATTGGTTATCCCGGGGGATTTGTTCCACCATCAGGGACACAAACCCATTTCGCCACTCCACTAACTAGACCACCCGGTTTCGATGGTAATAGAACCAGAAATTCCTCTTATGGAATGCCAACATCTTTTATGGCAGGTTTACACAATTCCACATCGAATTCATCACCACAATTAGGGTCTGGGTCTGGGGCGAATCAGTTTATGACAAATAACCAAGGGTCAGTGGGTTATAGCGCAATGCCTATTTTAACCACAGAAAACCAGTTGGCTTTTAGACAATTGATGGATGACAGTAACCATAACATGATAGGGGTGTTAGCGCAAACTATGCAGGAAATATTTTCCCCAATAGTACAAAATGTGACTGTGACAAACAGAGAAAACGCAGATAACATGAGTCGAATAGCAGATTTCTTTGCTCCCCCAGAGAGGCGTAAGCAGAATCAGGCGGGAGTTCGAGCAAACATACCTATTATGGAACAAGTTGCTAACGACCCAACCTATAGACCACCTAGAGAGGAAGTTAACTTGGGGGCAAGGGCACAAAGGCTAGAAGCCCCAATGATCCCAGGCCCACAAAGAGAAATTATGGAACCAGGGGAAAGGGTCGAAAGGCTGGAAGTCCCAGAGTTTCGAGAAGAACAACCTAGGGGGGTTGTCATGGTGGGTCGAAATCAAGATGCTGATGCAGTCGTTCATAGAATTCGAAACGATAACATCTTGGCAGAAAACAATTTAACCACCATGATAGAGAGAGTCATGGCCCAGAATGGCCTCAACACAGGAATTAGAAGGCCAAATTATGCTTCTCCTATATTGGATTACATAATGCATACTGATTTACCAAGGGGATATAAAGTCCCTAAATTTACAAAGTTCGCTGGGGATACCAATGAGTCAACAGTCGAACATATAGCCAGATATCTAACCGAAGCGGGAGATATAGCCAATAATGAAGACCTCAGGATCAAATATTTCCCAAGTTCCCTGACTAAAAACGCCTTCACATGGTTCACCACTTTGCCTCCTGGGTCCATTGATACTTGGGCTCTTTTGGAAAGATTATTCTGAAGGGGTGAAAAACACAAGAAGGGGGGGTTGAATTGTAAAACTGGAAACTTAAAGCAAATGACAAGTTATTTTTATCCTGGTTCGTTTGATCTCAAACTACTCCAGTCCACTCGTTCAAGGTGATTTCGCCTCTCTCCAACGAGGTCTTAATTCACTATATTCAACTGAATACAAATCTGCTTTAGCAACTGCTAAAACCTTCTTGATTCAAACCACAATCCGGTTTGTCAAGGCAACACTTTCTTACAAAGGAATGAACAAGTGTGTATGAATGTTTCTACAAAAACTATATCACAACTGTGATGTTTACACAAATGAAGCTTAGAATACTAGGTTGCTAAACGCTAATAAGGTATCAGAGTTTGTTGGTTTAGCAAAACTTGTAGAGTGAAGATTATTGATCAGCTTTGTGCGTGTAGAGAGTTTGGAAGCATTAGCCGTGATAATCTTCAAAGCTTGGTTTATATAGCACTTGAGAAGATGAACGTTGAAGCAAATATTCTTGATTCAATGCTCTTAACAAGCTTTCCTTTTTGAGCAGATCTTGTCTAGAATGATGCCGTTGGTATTGATTAGCTTTCAATGCACAGTACCGTTGCTTCTTCAATGCACGTTCTGGCTTGGCTCATTCTGATTCTGCTTCGCTGCTGATGAACTAATTGATTCTGTATCAGAGTGTTTTACGCGCAGTTCTGTTCATCAAGCTTCAGCATGTGCAAGCGTTGATCATCTGATCTTGACGTTCTGATTCAGCAACTTCTGATGCTGATGTGCAAACTCATATTCTGATGCTGAAAACGTGATCTTGCTTATTTTAATCATCATATCTGCAAGTCAGAGCATAGTATTTTTAAGTAGCATATAATTCAATCATAAAATATTTAACTACTATATCTTTTCACTTTGTTATCATCAAAACTTAAATATAGGGTACTAGATTCAAACATTGTTCTAACAATCTCCCCCTTTTTGATGATGACAAAAACTAGATATTTTAAATGAAAAATAACGTGAAAAGTTATCAGATCTATGTATCAGAATAAGAAGTACGGAGAAGTCAGAGTTAAGAGATACTCCCCCTGAGTTTGTTACTTCCCTTTGATATGCGTGTTCTTCAGAGTCAGATCTTTTTCTATCTTTGAGCATCAGATTAAGTCTTTGACTTATCAGAGAGCAGAGCTTCAGAGCTTTTCCTGTCAGAGCTTTGTTTCGGATCAGAGTGTTAGGTCGATCAGAGCTTCATGTATCAGAACTTCATATTTGATCAGAGCAACATGAGCTTCTACATTTTGATCAGAGCTTCTAGTCTTCATTGTGCCTGTAGACTTAGAGACAAAACAGAAAAACATTTCAAGTAATAGAGAGTTAGAATGTTTGAGAGTTTCTGTCTAGTTAGCCGTTTATTGATTTTAAATATCATTCTTGTTCTCCCCCTTTTTGTCAGCAATCAAAAAGTGCTGGTGATGTGCTAAAATGATTTAGATCAGAAAAACTAATAATATTAAAATAGTTCAGAATCAGAGCAAAATAGCATTACAGACCATAGTCAAAACATAGTCAAAAGTACATCAGAAAATAAGGAAAATATAGAGAATGTCATGCATGAAAAATAAATTTTCAAGGTTGTGGGGGCATGCGTGAGAACAGGCTTTCCAACATTGCTTGAATCTTTTCAGAAGTTGCATTCTGCTTCTGAACCATGGTGACAACAGAATCAATCTTGCTGATTTTGGGGGATTTGAGAAAGATACTTAAAAACGGTTACCAGACATGTGTCTCAATGCACCCAATCAGCGTTTTCCTTTCTCAGAAACGTGCACGCGTTCTGCTTCAGGGATTTGCTGATGATTGGATGACACTTGTTTGATATAGTGATCAGCACGTCTGTCTTTGAGATTAGACTCTCAGATCTTTAGACTTGCCTCTGATACAATCTGCATGTTCTATCTTTCTGAAAGAAGATTGATCAGAAGTTCACAGTAATATAAATACATTCTGAAGATAAATACATGGAATTAAAGCATTTTCATTCTGGGCATACTTTCATGCTGAGATGTTTCAGAATGAAATTAAACCTATCTTCTGAAAGGGGTTTTGTAAAGATATCAGCCCATTGATGGTCTGTATCTATAAATTTCAAGTTTAAAATTCCTTTCTGAATATAGTCCCTAATGAAATGATGTTTTATTTCTATATGCTTAGCTCTAGAATGTAAAATAGGATTCTTACTTAAGCAAATAGCAGAAGTATTATCACAAAGAATAGGAATGTTACTCTCAAAGATCTGGAAGTCTTCAAGCTGACTTTTCATCCAGAGCATCTGTGTGCTACATCCTGCTGCTGCTATGTACTCAGCTTCTGCTGTTGACAGAGCAATGGTTGATTGCCTTTTGCTGGACCACGAGATCAGATTTTCTCCCAGAAACTGGCAGCTTCCAGAAGTACTTTTTCGTTCCACTCTGTCTCCAGCAAAATCAGCATCGCAGTAGCCTACTAAACTGTAATCACTAGATTTTCTATAAAACAAACCCAGATTAGTAGTACCTTTCAGATACTTGAAAATTCGCTTAACAGCTGTTAAGTGAGATTCTCTAGGATCTGATTGGAATCTAGCACAAATACATACGCTGAATAGAATATCAGGTCTTGAAGCAGTCAGATAAAGGAGAGAACCAATCATACCTCTGTAGACTTTCTGTTCTACGCTTTTGCTTACCTCTTCTCTTTCCAGAATGCACGTGGGATGCATTGGAATCTTTGATGGCTTACATTCTGAGAGGTCAAATTTCTTCAGAAGATCTCTGATGTATTTGCTCTGATGAATGTAAGTTCCCTCTGGAGTTTGATTGATCTGAATTCCTAGAAAGAACTTCAGTTCCCCCATGAGGCTCATCTCAAATTCTGCCTGCATACACTTAGCAAATTTTCTTCCAAGAGAAGGATTAGTAGAACCAAAGATTATATCATCAACATAAATTTGACAGACTAAAATGTCACTCTTAACTGTTTTACAGAATAGAGTGGTGTCCACTTTCCCTCTGGTAAACTCATTTTCAAGCAGAAAGTTACTTAGCCTTTCATACCAAGCTCTGGGAGCTTGTTTCAGACCATACAGTGACTTTTTCAGTTTGAAAACATGTTCTGGATGTTTTGTGTTTTCAAAACCTGGGGGTTGGTGAACATACACTTCTTCTTCTATATAACCATTTAAGAATGCACTTTTGACATCCATCTGATACAGAGTGATGCCTCTATTAACAGCAAATGAAATTAAAAGTCTGATAGATTCTAACCTGGCGACTGGGGCAAAGGTTTCTGTATAGTCTATCCCCTCTTGCTGACTATAACCTTGTGCAACCAGTCGTGCCTTGTTTCTGACGACTTCACCTTGTTCATTGAGCTTGTTTCTGAACACCCATCTTGTTCCAATGACGTTGAATCCTTTTGGTCTTGGAACGAGATCCCAAACGTCGTTTCTGGTGAATTGATTCAGCTCTTCTTGCATTGCCAGAATCCAGTCATTGTCCAGAAGTGCTTCATCAATAGAAGAAGGTTCAATCAGAGACACAAGTCCCATCAGAGTTTCTTCAGAGTTTCTGAAGCTTGCTCTTGTTCTGATTGGATCTTCCTTTCTTCCTAGAATAGTTTCTTCTGGGTGATCCACACTGCTTCTGGGTAATCTCTTCTGAGGTTGATCAGCAGTTGTAGGATTTCTAGCATTGCTTCTTTCAGACGTTGAAGGAATGTCTGTGTTGAGAGCTTCTGATGACTTGTCTTCAGAACCTGCAAATTCAATTTCTATACCTGCAAGATTTTCATTCTGCTTTGACTTTTCAGAGTCAAGCTTGTCATCAAAACGAACACTGATTGATTCTTCCACAATCTGTGTTTCTGTATTGTATACTCTGTACCCTCTTGAGCGTTCAGAGTATCCTAACATAATACACTTCTGTGCCTTAGAATCAAACTTGTTCAAATAATTCTTAGTATTTAACATATAGCAAGTACATCCAAATGGATGAAAATACGAAATGTTGGGCTTTCTGTTCTTCCACAATTCATATGGAGTCTTTTCCAGAATAGGTCTTATTGAGATTCTATTCTGAATGTAGCACGCTGTGTTTATTGCCTCTGCCCAGAAAGTCTTAGCAACGTTTGTCTCGTTGATCATGGTTCTGGCCATTTCTTGCAATGTTCTGTTCTTTCGTTCTACAACTCCATTTTGTTGGGGAGTTCTAGGACAAGAGAAATCATGCAGAATGCCTTTGTCATTAAAGAATGACTCAAAATCTTTATTTTCAAATTCTCCACCATGATCACTTCTGACTTTAACGATTCTAAGATCTTTTTCATTCTGAACTTGGTTACAGAAGGTAACAAACACAGAGTGTGACTCGTCCTTGTGTCTTAAGAACTTTACCCATGTCCATATGCTATAGTCATCTACGATTACTAACCCATACTTCTTGCCACTGACAGAGGCAGTCTTAACTGGTCCAAATAAGTCAATGTGCAGAAGTTCTAATGGCTTAGAGGTAGAAACAACATTTTTGGATTTAAAAGAAGGTTTTGCAAATTTGCCTTTCTGACATGCTTCACACAGAGCATCTGAATTGAACTTCAAATTTGGAAGTCCTCTGACCAGATTGAGTTTGTTAATCTGAGATATTCTTCTCATACTAACATGCCCCAATCTTCTGTGCCAGATCCACTGCTCGTTGTTAACAGACAGAAGACATTTTACGTTCTGACTCTTTAGTTCAGAAAGTTTGATTTTGTAAATGTTGTTTTTCCTCTTACCATTAAATAGGATAGTCCCATCTTTCTGACTAACAGCTTTACATGATTTTTGATTAAAGATTATATCATAACCGTTATCACTTAATTGACTTATGGATAACAGGTTATGCATCAATCCATCAACAAGCAGAACATTATTAATAGAGGGAAGATTTCCGTTACCTACAGTTCCAGAGCCAATTATCTTTCCCCTCTGATTGCCTCCAAAGCCAACATGGCCTCCAGGCTTAAGTTCCAGGCTTTGGAACATATGCCTTCTTCCCGTCATGTGACGTGAGCAGCCAGAGTCCAGGTACCATGACTGGTGTTTCTGACTTGCTGCTAAAGATATCTGCAACATGTATTATTTTATCCTTAGGTACCCAGATCTTCTTGGGTCCTGATTTGTTAGTCTTACCAAAACTCTGGTTGAATTTTGGTTTCACAAAGTGATTACTACTAGTATATTTGATGTCATGTGTGTGACCATACACAAAGTGTGAATTTAGAGGAGTGTATTTAATTGTTAAATCCATGACATTTTTAGGTGTAGGAACCTTACCTAGGTATCCTATTCCTTTCCTGCCGTTTCTGCTAACACCATAGATCATTGAAGCCATTCTGCTTCTATCTATGCTTTTAGCAAGGAACTTCTGGAAACTATGATCATACTCCTTGATGATCTCATCAGCGTTGCTGGGAGTTTCAGCAATTGGTTCCTTCTGAGAGTTTTGTAAAGAGTTTTCTAATTTTAAAATTTTATCTCTCAGCTCAGAGTTTTCCAATTTGAGACTCTCAGACTTATTAGAGTCAGATTCAAGAGTCCTTTTCAGGTCTCTGAATTTAGCTCTAATCTGCTGATAACGTTCCAGAATTTCATTTAGGCTTTCAGCAAGTTCAGCCTTTGTAAAATTAACAGCGAAGTTAGGGAATACCTCTTCTGTGTCTGATTCTGAGTCTGAGTCAGACGCTTCACTGTCATCTGGAATGTTAGCCATAAGCGCTATGTTCGCCCTTTCATCATCTGATTCTGAGTCAGCTTCAGACGAGTCAGAGTCATCCCATGTGGCCATGAGACTTTTCTTCTTCTCTCTTCCAAACCTCTTTTTGGGCTTTTCCCTCTGAAGCTTTGGACAATCACTCTTGTAGTGTCCTTGCTCATTGCACTCGTAGCAGATGATGTCTTTTGTATTTGGCTTCTTGCTACCTGAGGAGCCTTCAGATCTTCTGTATCCAGAGGAAGAATCTGTCCTTCTGTGTCTGGAAGAAGACTCGTTCTGATCAGATCTTCTGGGATTCCTGAACTTCCTTTGTCTTTGCTTCCACAGTTGATTTACTCTTCTGGAGAGAAGAGAAAGCTCGTCTTCTTCTGATGAGGATCCATCAGATGTTTCTTCAACTGCCTGCAAAACTTTAGATTCAGATTTTCTGTTAGATTTTAAAGCTATAGGCTTACCTTGCTTCTGAGGCTCGTCAGCTTCCAGCTCTATCTCTTGACTTCTGAGGGAGCTTATAAGTTCCTCCAGAGTGATTTTGTTGAGATCTTTCGCCAGCTTCAGAGCAGTAACCATAGGCCTCCACTGCTTGGGTAAGCTTCTGATTATCTTCTTGACATGGTCAGCAGTAGAGTATCCCTTGTCCAGAACTTTGAGACCAGCTACCAGAATCTGGAATCTGGAGAACATAGTTTCAATGGATTCAGATTCTTCCATTTTAAACGCCTCATACTTCTGAATGAGCGCCAGAGCCTTTGTTTCCTTGACTTGAACGTTACCCTCATGCGTCATTCTGAGAGAATCAAAGATGTTCTTAGCTGTGTCTCTGTTAGAGATCTTCTCATACTCAGTATATGAGATAGCACTGAGGAGGATGGTTCTGGCCTTATGGTGATTCTTGAAATCACGCTTTTGTTGATCAGTCATTGATTTTCTATCAATCTTCTGACCAGTTGCATTAACAGGGTGCGTGTATCCATCTGTCACCATATCCCACAGATCAGCATCATGAGCTAGAAAGAAGCTTTCAATTCTGTCTTTCCAGTAGTCAAAGTTTTCTCCATCAAAGACTGGAGGTTTGCCGCTGAATCTGTCTCTATCCTCATTGTTGTCATTGCTGAAATGAGAGTTGTTTCCTGCCATAGTGTTTTTCTGATGCTGGATCTTTTACTGACACGGTTAAGTGTTTTAGCTCAGAACCAGGCGCTCTGATGCCAATTGAAGGGGTGAAAAACACAAGAAGGGGGGGTTGAATTGTAAAACTAGAAACTTAAAGCAAATGACAAGTTATTTTTATCCTGGTTCGTTTGATCTCAAACTACTCCAGTCCACCCGTTCAAGGTGATTTCGCCTCTCTCCAACGAGGTCTTAATTCACTATATTCAACTGAATACAAATCTGCTTTAGCAACTGCTAAAACCTTCTTGATTCAAACCACAATCCGGTTTGTCAAGGCAACACTTTCTTACAAAGGAATGAACAAGTGTGTATGAATGTTTCTACAAAAACTATATCACAACTGTGATGTTTACACAAATGAAGCTTAGAATACTAGGTTGCTAAACGCTAATAAGGTATCAGAGTTTGTTGGTTTAGCAAAACTTGTAGAGTGAAGATTATTGATCAGCTTTGTGCGTGTAGAGAGTTTGGAAGCATTAGCCGTGATAATCTTCAAAGCTTGGTTTATATAGCACTTGAGAAGATGAACGTTGAAGCAAATATTCTTGATTCAATGCTCTTAACAAGCTTTCCTTTTTGAGCAGATCTTGTCTAGAATGATGCCGTTGGTATTGATTAGCTTTCAATGCACAGTACCGTTGCTTCTTCAATGCACGTTCTGGCTTGGCTCATTCTGATTCTGCTTCGCTGCTGATGAACTAATTGATTCTGTATCAGAGTGTTTTACGCGCAGTTCTGTTCATCAAGCTTCAGCATGTGCAAGCGTTGATCATCTGATCTTGACGTTCTGATTCAGCAACTTCTGATGCTGATGTGCAAACTCATATTCTGATGCTGAAAACGTGATCTTGCTTATTTTAATCATCATATCTGCAAGTCAGAGCATAGTATTTTTAAGTAGCATATAATTCAATCATAAAATATTTAACTACTATATCTTTTCACTTTGTTATCATCAAAACTTAAATATAGGGTACTAGATTCAAACATTGTTCTAACATATTCCATAAACAGTTTTACATGGGACAGTCAAAAATAAGCTTGAAGGAATTAGCCAGTGTCAAGAGAAAGTTCACTGAACCCATAGATGATTATCTGAATAGATTTAGGCTTTTGAAATCCAGATGTTACACAGTGGTGCCTGAACACGAGTTAGTCGAAATGGCCGCTGGTGGCTTGGATTACTCTATTCGAAAGAAACTAGACACTCAATATTTGAGGGACATGGCTCAGTTAGCCGACAGGGTTCGACAGGTCGAAAGGCTAAAGGCCGAAAAGGCCAGAGTCTTTAAAAATAACAAGAAGGAAAGTATCTCCTATGTCGGAATTGAGGAAGCAGAAGATTATCCTGAATTCGAATTCGAAGAGGTCGAAATCGACCTCGCTGAATTAAAACAGGCACCACCTTACTCCTGCAAATTATTAGTTCCCACAAAAGGGAAAGAGATTGTTGAAAATGAGAAAAGTGACAAATTCCCAAAGAAGGTTTATACCTTCGATGTCACTAAATGTGACGAGATTTTTGATTTACTTGTCAAAGATGGCCAACTCATTGTGCCATCAAATGTCAAAATACCTCCTTTAGATCAAAGAAAGAAGAGAGGATTTTGCAAATATCATAGTTTCCTAGGCCACAAAACCTCACAGTGTTTTCTTTTCAGGGACCTAATTCAGAATGCAATCAAAGATGGCAGACTGAAGTTTGCTGATAAAGCAAAAATGAAAGTGGACGAAGATCCTTTGGACGTGGCAGACACCAATTACTCCGAGCCTGCATGCATTGGAGAGATTAACATGGTGGAAGCTGACCAAATTGATGCCCCAATATGAGAGAAAGGTACTGAAAACGAAAGCTGGGTGATAGTCGAAGTCGATAAGGAGGTCACTAAAGACGTCTAGAAGCTACCGGAGACTTCGATTGAAGCAGCACCTTTAGTTGTTGCAAAAGAAATCCAGGCTACTGAAGGCCAGGAAAATCAAAACCAAGAATTGACACAGGTCACTGAAGGCCTGAGGCTGGAATTGGAGAAAGTCCAAATCACGAAGCCAACTTCCCCTCAGAAAGAAATATGGGACACTTTAGGGGAACCCAGTGGAAAATTTGACTATTTGGTCAAATATTCTGCCCCAGAGAGTTCAAAAGTCCACATTGAAGATATAAAGCCCACAGGATGGGGAGATGATGAAGCTAAGGGGGAAGATGTTGAGGTAAACATGGTGGATATGGAGAGGCCTCGCTCTGAGATGGAGGAGGTAGAAAGATACTTAGAAAAAGAGAAGTATAAAATGGAGGATAATCATGCTGGAGATGCTAGTCTCAAGGATTACCTCATGACGTGCCACACGGGGGATACAGGAATGATACTGTACCCTAGGTGCAGCATCCTCTGCAATCAGAGAATCACTGCAAACTTCGAGAGGGTACAGAGGGCTCGAACTGGCAACAATTGGCGCCAGGATAACCAGCTATTCAGGTGTTATCCTAAGGCTGGAGAAAGTTTTCTGGAATTTGTGTTTCGCTGCTACAAAGGGGTAACCAAGTGCTTGATATGCCCACGGTGTTCTGCTGTGTATGATCAAAGCATGGCCAGAGCTTTCGAAACAATTCCCTTCGCCCCTTGCTGGAACCATCAAGAAACTGTTCAGATGGGCCCATGTTTCGATAGCAAATACAAACAACGAAGGCCTGATAGTTCTCATCCCAAGGCTGCTCGAAGAGTGACGTTCAAACTCCCTGCTGAAGTGCCAACCGACAGATGGCTGCAAGTCAGAAACGACAAAGGCAAAGACAGATGGAGAAACACCGAACGAAATGCACGCCATGCTATGACATACAGGAGGCAATTCAACATAGAAAAAAGGGAAGAGATAAGATTAGAGAACTACAAAGGAAGGAACCCCATGTCGAGATCCCAGTGGCAAAGGCAACAAAGGATTCGAAAGGCTGAGAGGGAAGCTGTGGCAAATAAAGGGGTAACTTCAACAAAGAACCAAGGTGAATCTAGCACCAACAAACCCACACCAAAAAATCAAACTGAAGACAAACCCCCAGTTAATAGGAGGCTTTTCTCTGAAGTACAACTGGATGAACCAAAGGAATACACTCCAGGCCCAGAAGAAGACAAAGATATGATAACGGATAACTTCGAATCAGAGGGGGAGTCTTCGTTCAACCTAAAGTGCAACGTGGTATCTGTGCTTCCCTGTGAATTCGGACAGGAAACTGAAATTGATGAATATGAGTGTTGTACCCCAAAATTTGCCCTCCCATTTTCTCAACATTTTTCTCATCACAAGGCCCTTGGAGCTCAAGATCCAGTTAGGGTTTCCTCTGCAAGACTTCTCCTAGCACTGTTGACCCAAATTAGGGTTTGTGTTTGCACAAAGATATTTTGACCTAAAATGCCTAAGATGACTTTCATGCTTCATATTAGACTCCCAATTTTATCCATACCAAGTTTCAAGCCTTGATTCCAACCTTTGCCCAGTCAATTGGACAGTTGACCTAGAAATCAGCTGTATTGGGGAAAAAGTCAACTGTGGTCAATTGACAGTCAAACCTCATGAAAATTGACCCACATCAACATTATGAACTCATATGGACCATTTGATCATGTTTGGATCACAATTCCACAAGAAATTTGATCAGATCACCAAAAGGGCAAAATGGTCATTTTTAGGGTTTTGACTGCACAAAGGCAATTTTTGACTGTTTGACCTAGCCAATGGCAAACCAAGCTCACATATGGACTCAAGGACCCCATGGAATTGTCTTGGCATACTCAACAAGTTCAAAAGATCCCAAATGCACAAGATTGATAGTTGAATTTTCCAGTCAATTGATCAATTTTTGACTGTATACTGAAAAGTCAAACTTTGACTTTTTGGTCAAAATCAAGTGTCAAGATTCATTTTTCATCAAAACATGCCAAATCATGAAACTAGTTCATCAAGAAATCAAAAATCACAAATTAGGGTTTGAAATGAAGATTTTTCATAACTTAGAATTTTTCTAAGTTATGAAAAACCCTAATTGTTTCCTAACTTTGTCCCACTTTCTCATCAAGATGCATTTGGATTCAAGGAAAAGTCAAAACATGAAAGTTGTAGTCCATTGAAAAATATACAACTTTGATTCACAAAGTTTCCTCAAAAGAAGCTTGTAGCTCAAGTTACAATTTTTGGAACAAGGGTATCAAACCATTCTTAACTTAGAGAAATTTTGACCTATTTTAGGCAAGATTTTTGCCTAACTTCAAGACCACTTTTCACATACTTCCACTTGGAATTTCAATTTGAATTACAAAGATGGATTGTAGTACACATTCCAAGCTTTCTAAAATGTCCAAGAACTTATCAAACAACCTCATGGTTAGGGAGAATCGAATTTGGCAATATGGGAAAAACTCACTTTGTTTATGGCCAATTTTCATGTTCATACACTTAGGCAATTTTGAACTCAGCTTGCATTCCTTGATTACAGGTCCTATATCCCATTTGCACTCATAAATTTAATGCTAACTCATTGTGCCAAGGCCTTATTTTGTGTGTTCAAGCATTGTATGCAAAAGTAAGCCATAAGTAGAAAAAGCATTATGTCCATTTTTGAAAAAGTAGAACTTTATGTCAATTTGCAAATCAAGAGGAACACAACAAATCTCCTTGGCACAAGTTTTTGAGCTAATCCCACTGATCAAGGGCAAGCTTAGCAGCACATTAGAGGGGCCTCCATCAGTCTAAAACACAACTTGGCATTTTGTTGCTTAAGTAAGAAGAAACTTGACATAACAACTCCCAACTCTCATCTCAGCAAACACAAGCTTAAGCAAAGTTATTGTACACATTCTAAACATCAAACATAAGCTGAAACACAAGCCAACCAAGTTCCAAACATCCTCCAACACAGAATCACCATTAAACTGCACAAAAACAGGGCATTCTGCACTTGGACTTGGCTAGCTCATTTCCATCGTGCACCTTGGCCAAAAACACTTCAAACACATCCCACATCATCCCTTGTAACTATTCCAAGCCCTAAACACGACCTGTAACACTCCTAACCCACATCACCATTTTCATATTTTCTGTTTTGCAGTTGGAGTGCCATAACACGATTCACTTGGTTTCAAGGCATACCAAGCATTGGAATAGCATCCCTGGACATCAAGGAAGCTATACAAATCATTACCTTGCCTTGTAAGCATCTCCATTGTTGCACACGATTCCAACTGAACAGGTAAATCTTTGGACTTCTATCTCTCAATGTAGGAAGAATTAGCTCTAAGTTTGTGAATGAAAAATGTCATGCTCATGCCCCTGAAGCTATACATATCTTTACTTTCCATTTATTTTGCATGTGCCATGAGAATTTTAAGTCTGAACATTGAATAAAAACTACGTCAGGAATTGGGGGAGAAGAAATTCTCTCTCATTTCTGAGAGTTAGGATGAGTTCTTTATATGTCCAGAATCGTGGTTTGATGCTTAACATTTTTCATGTTATGAGTTTGTGCTAAAAGTTCAGGAATCAAGATGTTTGAATCAGTGTAGGAGGCGCGCGTTTTTGACAAGTTTCTGGCCAGAGGTTGAAGAAGGTCCTTTGGGCTGGGCTTGTTTTATTTTTCTTATTTGCACCATATGTTCACTTTTAAACCCCCTTGGCCCATTGTGCTTATTTGAAATATTTTTTGACTTTTTCTTGTTATTTCTGACTTATTTATTTTTTGTCATAATATTAAAAATATAAAAAATATTTTTCAAACCACTTTTGTATTTATTAGGCATTTATTTGTTTAAATTGATATTTGTACATATAAGTAATATATAAATACTCTTTTATTTAAAATACCAAAATAATATAAATACTTTTTATTTTATGACTTTTGTTTTATTTTATCTTTGAAAAAACTCTTATAAAAAAAATATACATTTTTGTAAATATTAAATATTATTATTTTTATACATATATTTAGTATTTAGTGAATATTATAAATATTTAGGTATTTATTAATACATTTAGGTTAAAAACACAATAAAATAATACATTTTATTTTTTACTAATATTTAACTTAAAAATTACTTTTTTTCATATATTTTCTTTTCATCTATTTTTTGTACATAATTAATAAATATTACATATATTATATAATAAATACTTTTCATTTATAAAATTAGGGTTTTACCCTAGATCCATAAAAATACCAAAAATACATTAATTTTTATTTTTATTTATTTGATATATGATAAACATTTTTTACATGCATATGAAAACCTTTTTTTGCATTTTTGCATATTTATTTTATTTGAATATTGTGTAATTAAATACCTTGCAAAATTCCAATTTGATGTAATAGCTTAGGATTTAATTCTTGTCAAAATACCCCCATTTGAACATTTGTACCCCCCATCCCATATATTGTGTTGTAATAACTTAGGACCTTTAAATTCCGCATTTTAAAAGCTTTCTAATTATGCCATGTTAGAATTAGGGTTTGTATGCAAATCAATTAACCAAAAATAGTTTGACTTAACTTCAAGATAAACAAGCATGAAAATGGACAACACTAATCACACTTGCACCCCTAGGGTATTCCACTTGTTGCCTTCAATAATGGGCCATATTGCATGCTAGGTCTCTTTGGGCAAAACAACACAATTCAAATGATCATAGTCCCTCGATGACGCTTTCGAAAGTTGCCTAAAAATGATCAAGTCCCTTAAAGAAAATTGCCCAAAGATACTTGGCACCATTGCAATTATGGTCTAAACGATGACTCGCGCCCGTCCCTTTCACATCCTAACACAAGTTTGTCCACCAAATACAATGGTGGAACAAAATTGTTAAAAGGGTTAAAACATAGCAAAGATCTTTGAGAAATTTAGGGTAGATAGCTCTTGATTACTTGCCAACTTGCAAAACAAAACACTTGCCTATTTTTCAAACCACACATCACTACACTTTCAAAACAACTTTCAAAAACAATGAAAACCTTTTCAAAAGACATACACCTTTGTATACATCCCAACATGGATCATTACAAAGGTTGCCACCACATTGGCCTCTTTTCAAAACATTTTCAAAACCCACACACCAAGCACCATTTCAAACAATTGAAAATTAAGGCAAGTTGATCTAAGCAAGTAACTAAGAGCCCATGGATAACCATGGATAGAAAGGATGCTAATACCTTCCCTTTCTATAATCTACTCCCCGAACCCAAGAAAACATCTCAAAGGTTTTTGCTGTGCTTTTTAACCTTTCCTTAGGATAAAATAAAAAGTCAGTGGCGACTCTTGCTCAACCGAAACATTTGCGAAAACAAACGCAAAACCTCAAGTCAGTTCTCCCACCGTATCACAGAACTGGCGACTCTGCTGAGGAGATCTTTAAAGTGGAGTAACCTTAGGGCTTAGATCACCCTCTTGCATGACTAATTGTTTGTTTTGATTGCTTTATATCTTGGCTCTCTTGTTTGGGTTTACAATCCTACACCCGGATTTTTGGGAAACATTCATAGATAGCAATACGTTGTGGAAACTATGCGGGGTATACCGACACGGTCGAAGCAATAGCTATATTAGTGCGACATATTTGTGAGTACCGGTAACCCTTGAGTTCAGTCAAGGAGAGTACGGGGCCGCTGAGTGATGTCACTAAGCACTAATGACCTAGAACCTTACTTGACCATCTTGGCCTTTCATTAGGGGTAGTGAGATGACCGGCTTTGGTGCAGTCCGAAGTTGGTAGATACTCGATACTACACTCATTGAGGGTTGTTTTCTTGGAATATTTTGGTCGCTAGTTAAGTGGCTAAACCAAAACAATGAACAATGAAAACAATCCAGTGATATTGAGATCCTTAGAACCCGGTTACTATTTATAGGACAGGTTTTTAAGCCAACTACACTCAAGAGGGTACTTACCTATGAAACCCCATGCAAGCCTGAAATTAGGGTTTGGTGTGAATTGCTTGTACATATGCTTGTGCATACATCATGAACATCATAAAGCATCATATGCATTTACTAACCACTTCAAGGGTTTGGATCTTCATCTTTGTTCTTGTTTTGTAGGTCATGGAAATTCCTCGCAGAAAAACCATCCAAGTCAACCTTGTGAGAATCCCTCCTCAACTCAAGGAGCTCACATCAAGAATTCCGGAAAGTTCTCCCTTCAGTGAAAGACATGGTAGACTGCTCAGCTTAGTCAACACCAACATTGAAGAGGACATGATGAAAGTGCTATTCCAGTTCTTTGACCCTCTTCACCACTGTTTCACTTTCCCCGACTACCAGTTGGTGCCCACTTTGGAGGAATTTTCTCAACTCCTGAGAATTCATATCCTTAATCAACTACCTTTCAACGGTACGGAAAAGGAACCAAAGCCTGAATATGTTGCTAGAGCACTACATCTACAGCCATCTGACATCAAGGGGCATTGGGAAACTAGAAGCGGTGTCAAAGGCTTCTTAGCAAAATTCTTGTTTGAAAAGGCACAAGAGTGTTGGAATTCATTGGACCTACAAGCCTTTGAAGAGATTGTGACACTCCTTATCTATGGGTTGGTCCTGTTCCCAAATTCTGACCAACTGGTAGATGTCAACGCCGTCAAAATCTTCTTGTCCAGAAATCCAATACCAACATTGCTTGGGGACATCATTCACTCATTTTACACACGAACAATGAGAAAGAGGGGTGTTCTCATGTGCTGTACTCCTCTCCTTGCAAGGTGGTTTATTTCGCACCTTCCACAATCTGTCTTGAAGAATGACCAAGGCTCAAGGTGGTCCCAACAGTTGATGACTCTTACTCACTCTGATGTACATTGGTGTTCTCGGTCCAGAGAAAATGTCATCATCGTCGATTGTTGTGGAGAGTTCCCTAATGTTCCATTACTTGGCATTAGAGGGGGCATTACCTACAACCCTTGCCTAGCTTTGAGGCAATTTGGATATGCACGGAGGGATGGCCCTCACGACATGTTGATTCCTGACCTAGTTTTTGACTTCGATAACGATGCGCAAGGACTTCGCCAAGGATTCATCAGAGCTTGGAGGATGCCCAACAAGGTTGATAGCAAGACTCTGGGGCACAAAAACTCCATCCCTCTTGAGCCTTATCTCAAGTGGGTACGAGCCCGAGCCCAGAGTCTAATGATGCCTTATCCTCATGTTCTCCCTGTGATTAAAGAGCCCGTTAAGGAAGGAGAGGTTCCCTACACCATCCTACATCCTGACATGCCTACATCGTGGGAGGAGATGCAGAAGAGTTGGATCCAACTCAAGGAGGAACGGAACACTTTTGAAGCCAGCTTCTACGCCAGCGAGAAGAAGGTTCTAGAGCTCACCCGCCGACTCCACGAGAAAGAGGCCCTCAACACCTACATCGCACCAAAGAGGATGCGCAACGTCTTTTTACCTTGAGAAGTTGTTTTTGTAATATTTGGCCCATGGGCCATTTATGTACTAACAAATTTCTTCTTATTAATATGACGTGCATTCTTTTTGTCTGCAACAATTGTGAATTTCTAAAATCCTTGAATGCATTGCATAAATAGCATCTCATGCATCATGTGCATAACAGGTACCCTTTTTCTACAAGTTGCTTAATCTTCTTCACTGTTTATTTTGAACAGTCATCATGAATCCAGAATCATCCAGTGAACAAGCTATCAAGACCCTCCAGGCCCAGAATGCCCAGTTTCAAGAGATGGTCATGAGCTTGGCCCAAGGTCAACAAGAGTTGAAGGCTCTGCTCCTAAAGAAGAAGAAGAAGAGGACTGCGTTGTTCAACACTGGACGCAGGTTTGGGAATATGCTCCATAATGAGGCTGATCAAGCTACTTCCTCTGCAGAGAAAGACAGTCCCCAAGGGGGAGGGGCTCCTAGTCCTGCAGTCTCTGACAACGAGACGGATTACAATGACGAACAATACCCTCCTACTACTGATAGATACAAGCAATTAGAGGACCGCTTGAGTGCCATGGAGATTCAAAATGTGTCGGGGCTGGATTTCGGAGATTTAGGTTTATCTTCTGGGGTGGTAATCCCACACAAGTTCAAGGCGCCTGCCTTTGCAAAATACGACGGGGCTTCCTGTCCAAAGCTGCATCTCAGATCGTACGTAAGGAAGATCTAACCTTACACGGCAGACAAAAACCTTTGGATCCATTTCTTCCAAGATAGCCTTTCGGGGTCACAGCTTGAGTGGTTCTATCAGCTAGATGGAACCAGTATCCGACATTGGGAGGATTTGGCTACCGCATTTTATAGACAATATCAATACAACTCTGACCTCGCTCCTACGCGTACCCAACTTCAGGGTATGTCACTGGGAACGGGCGAAGGATTCAAAGAACATGCACAAAAATGGAGAGATCTGGCTGGCAGGGTGCAGCCTCCTTTGACTGACCGTGAACTGGTTGACATGTTTCTAGGGACCTTGTTTGGTCCATTCTTCAATCATCTGGTTGGTAATTCCTCCGCTGGGTTTACAGATTTGATCCTGACGGGTGAAAGGATAGAAGCTGGCATCAGGTCAGGAAAGATACAGAAAGGTGCCTCCGCAAGTACTGAGAAGAAGCCTTTCAAGAAGGAAGCTAGTGCCGTCTATGGTCCTAGAAGACAAGTTAAGCCAGAACGCCGCCAAGCCGTCAATGCATTGGTAATTTCAAAACCTGTTGCTGCTCCTCAGCAGTACAATCAACAAATGGGTGAGAGGCCCAAAAGGCAATACACTCGGCTGAGTATGACCTTGTCACAAATCTTGCCGCAACTGCTATCGACCAACTTGGTGACCATCAGAGAGGCTCCGAAGGCTGTGAATACTGCATCTCCTAAGTATAATCCAAATGCCCGCTGCGCTTATCACTCCGATAGCCCGGGGCATTCTACTGATGATTGTTGGGCCCTGAGAAATAAGGTTCAAGACCTTATTGATGCGAAGGAAATACAGTTTGAGGCGCCTGAGAGGCCAAATGTTGTAACTGCTCCTATGCCCCAGCATAGAGTAAATGCCGTCGAGGAAGATTTGTATGCTGTTTCGGTGAATGATGTTGCTACCCCTCTATTGACTGTTAAGAGGAACCTACTGCTAGCCGGTTTATTTCCGGGTTGTAGCAAGGGTTGCCTCCTGTGTGCTGTTACCCCTACCGGTTGTCCGCTGTTGAAGTCAGGCATCCAAAGCCTGATGGATAGCAAGGAGATTCTGTTCAAGAAGACCGTTGTTCCATTTGTTCCCGCTGAAGAAGTATCTGTCGTCACAATTTTCAACAATCCTACCAAGGCTCCCCCGAGGAAGCCAGTCAAAATTATGTCTGTTGCACCCATTACCATTACTGTTCCGGGGCCCCTCCCCTATGAATCTGACAAGGCTGTCCCATGGCACTATGGGGCAGATGTGTATGTTCTTGGAGTGAAGCAGGAGTTCAACACCGGTACCAGTATCAGTAACATCACTGGTCCCGCCAAAATTACTCGCAGTGGCAGGCTCTTCTCGCCTGACATTGCACCACCAGTTATCCGAAAACCTCTTATCATCACACCCGCAAGTGTGCATGTTTCCCTTCCAAATCAAGTTCCTGTGTCTACCACTGCCGTCGAGTCCTCTGATGCTCGGGGAAAAGGAGTTGCTACCGATTTGCCTGCCTGGACGGAGGCACCAAAAAAGACCGCTGTTGAAGCCTCCCAGCAAGAGATGGAGGAAATCCTTAAAATCATTAAGAAGAGTGACTTCAATGTCGTTGAACAGCTGGGGCATACCCCCTCCAAGATCTCTATGCTATCATTGCTGCTGTGCTCAGAGGCCCACGCCAAGGCCCTGATTTAATTTTTGAAGACGACACATGTGCCGCAAGAGACATCTGCAGATCAATTCACTAACTGTGTGGCTAATTTGACCGCTGACAATGGTTTGGGTTTCTCGGATGCCGATCTGACCGCCAAGGGAAAAAACCACAATGATGCCCTGCATGTCTCTATAGAATGTAGGGGCACTACTCTCGCACATGTGTTGGTGGACACCGGTTCTTCCCTGAATGTATTGCCCAAGAAAGCCTTAGATCGGTTGGATTGTGAGGGTCTGGAATTGAAGCCTAGTAACATCATTGTTAGAGCCTTCGACGGTTCTAAGAGGATGGTGCATGGTGAGGTAGACATTCCTATTCGTGTGGGTTCCCAAGTATTTGACTCAACGTTCTATGTGATGGATATTCGTCCATCTTATTCCTGTTTGCTGGGTCGACCTTGGATTCACAAGGCTGGGGCTGTAACATCCACTCTACACCAGAAGCTCAAATACCCTGTCAGAGGGAAGATTGTTACTGTGCAGGGTGAGGAAGAATACATGGTTAGTCACCTGAATTCGTTCCAGTATATCGAGATGGACGGGGAGTTTATTGAAACCCCCTTTCAACATTTTGAAGAGGTACCTCCAACATTGGCGTCAGCTGAGACAGTGGTTGAAGAAGACTTTCCTTTGAAGATGGCTTCCTTGAAGGATGCCCGGCTGTGATTGAGAAAGGCAAGTGCGCAAACTGGGGTCAACTTCCTGACTTCACTCAAAAAACCGACAAGTTTGGGCTGGGCTTCACTGCAGAGGCTCAGAGGGCTGTTCGCAAAGAAAGGATCAGAAAGCCTCCGGTGTTCATCACCAACCCAAGAGTGAATGCTATTAAGGATGACGTAGAGGAAGCGGAATTTGACAGTTGGATCTATCCAACAACCAACAACAGACCAAGCAACTGGACGGCAAAAGATTTTACACCTATTACTTTTATCACGCAGTAATGAACTCTTTTGTTTTCAATTTGTAACAAACAATATGTTGAAACTTTTATTGGCTTGGTGTCCTACCCGGGGCACCGTGGTTCCATTTGTGAGGGCTTTTTGTATGACATTTTCATAAATCATTAATCAAAACATTGGACGTTTGTTGCATTTCAAATATTGTGCTCTTTTTCTTTATATTACAAAACAACTATATTTACACACACTCACTTATACAGGTTCCAATCCACTCTGGATCTCGCTGGTAACGACTCTGCTACCGCCAGTTATGACTTCGAAAATCCGATCAACTTAGCCGAAGACGAAGGTGAAGATGATTGCGAAGTGCCTGGTGAACTTGCAAGACTGCTACTCCAGGAAGAGAGGTCCATTCAACCGCATGAAGAGCCAGTGGAAACAGTGAATCTGGGTAATGAGACAGATAGAAAAGAAGTCAAGATTGGTGCCAATCTGGAGCTCAGCGTGAAACAACGATTGATTCAGATGCTGCATGACTACATGGAAATCTTTGCTTGGTATTACGAAGACATGCCTGGTTTGTATGCCGACGTTGTAGTTCATCACCTGCCTACCAAGGAAGACTGCCCTCCGGTAAAATAGAAGGTCCGCCGCATGCGCCCAGAGATGTCCGAGAAAATCAAAGCTGAGGTTATGAAACAATTTGATGTCGGGTTTCTAGCAGTGACTTCTTATCCTCAGTGGGTGGCCAGCGTGGTTCCGGTGCCAAAGAAGGATGGTAAAGTCAGAATGTGTGTTGACTACGGGGATTTGAACAGGGCCAGCCCTAAGGACGATTTCCCTCTGCCTCACATCGACGTTCTTGTTGACAATACTGCTCAACACAAGGTGTTCTCCTTCATGGATGGTTTTTCAGGGTATAATCAGATCAAGATGGCTCCTGAAGATATGGAAAAGACTACCTTTGTTACTCAGTGGGGCACCTTCTGCTACAAGGTCATGCCATTCGGGTTGAAAAATGCTGGGGCAACCTACCAACGTGCCATGGTTGCTTTATTTCATGACATGATCCATCACGAGATAGAAGTGTACGTCGACGATATGATTGCAAGGTCCCAAACTGAGGAGGAACACCTTGACCATCTGCGGAAGCTGTTTGACCGACTGAAGTTGTACAAGCTGAGGTTGAACCCAAACAAATGCACCTTTGGGGTGAGGTCTGGAAAATTGCTAGGTTTCATTGTAAGCGACAAAGGTATTCAAGTGGACCCTGCCAAGGTGAAAGCCATACAAGAGATACCGACTCCCAAGACATAGAAAGAAGTCCGAGGCTTTCTAGGACGACTGAATTACATTGCCCGATTCATCTCGCATCTAACTGCTACCTGTGAGCCAATCTTCAAATTGCTGAAGAAAGATCAAGTAGTACGTTGGAACGATGAATGTCAGGCTGCTTTCGAAAAGATAAAGGAATATCTCCAAGAACCACCCATTCTTATGCCACTAGTGGAAGGGAGACCTCTAATACTATACTTGACAGTACTTGACAACTCAATGGGGTGTGTGCTGGGGCAGCATGACGAGTCTGGCCGAAAAGAGCACGCTATTTATTACCTGAGCAAAAAGTTTACCGACTGTGAGACTCGGTACTCACTGCTCGAGAAAACTTGCTGTGCTCTGGTATGGGATGCTCGCCGGCTGAGACAATATATGTTGACTCACACTACTCTGTTGATTTTAAAAATGGATCCAATCAAGTACATATTCGAAAAGCCTGCTCTGTCTGGAAGAATAACAAGATGGCAAATGATCTTGACAGAATATGATATCCAGTACACAACTCAAAAAGCAATCAAGGGAAGTGTATTGGCAGACCATTTGGCACACCAACCTGTGGACGATTACCAATCATTGAACTTCGAATTTCCAGACGAAGATATCATGGTAGTAACTGATTGTGAAGTACCTAGACCAGATGAAGGACCTGAGGAAGGATCCCGATGGTCTATGCATTTTGACGGAGCTTCGAACGCTTTGGGTAACGGCATCGGCGCTGTGATCATATCCCCTAAAGGTACTCATACTCCACTCACCGCCCGACTGTGTTTCAACTGCACCAACAACATGGCGGAATATGAGGCATGTATCATGGGTCTTCAAGCTGCAATCAACTTAAGGATCAAGTTTCTGAGTGTCTTCGGAGATTCCGCTCTCGTGATCAATCAGATCAAAGGCGAGTGGGATATGAAACACCCAAATCTTATTCCTTACAAGGAGTATGTGTTGACTTTGCTTCCCCACTTTGAAGAGATAACTTTTGAACACTTCCCAAGAGAGGAGAATCAGTTAGCAGACGCACTAGCTATAATGTCTTCAATGTTCAAAGTCAAATGGGACAACGAGGCTCCCCGGATCATTATCTGGAAGTTGGACGAACCTGCATACTGCTGCGATCTTGAGGCCGAAGAGGTAACCGAAAAACCCTGGTATCATGAGGTGAAGAGATATTTGGAAGCTCAAGAATACCCCGAAGGCGCATCGGTCAATGACAAGAAGTTCCTAAGAAGGTTTGCGGCAAAATTCTTCCTCAGCAACAGCATTCTCTACAAACGAAACCATGATTCAACTTTACTGTGTTGTGTGGATAAGACCGAAGTAGAGAAGATCATGGTAGAACTACATGAAGGTACATTTGGAACACATTCCAGTGGACACACCATGGCAAAGAAAATCCTTCGGGCAGGATATTTCTGGTCCACAATGGAAGCCGACTGTTACCAACATTCTCGAACTTGTCATAAATGCCAGATCTATGCTGACAAGGTGCATATCCCTCCGGTCCCTCTGAACGTCCTGACGGCACCCTGGCCTTTTGCAATGTGGGGCATTGATATGATCGGAGAGATCCGACCGACGGCATCCAATGGGCATCGCTTCATCTTGGTAGCCATTGATTACTTCACGAAGTGGGTGGAAGCAGCCTCCTACGCCACCGTAACCAAGAGCGTCGTGGCATGTTTCATTCGGCATAACCTGATCTGTCGGTACGGCGTCCCGGAAAGAATCATTACGGACAACAGTACCAATCTTAACAACAAGATGATCACTGAGCTCTACGAGCAATTCAAGATACAGCACCACAACTCTTCTCCTTACCGGCCGAAGATGAATGGAGCTGTCGAAGCGGCAAATAAAAACATCAAGAAAATTGTGCAGAAAATGACAGTGACCTACAAAGATTGGCACGAAATGTTACCATTTTCTCTTCATGGGTACCGTACCTCAGCACGGACGTCAACCGGGGCAACACCCTTTTCCTTGGTCTATGGCATGGAGGCAGTCTTACCGATTGAAGTCCAGATACCCTCTCTCCGGATAATGAAGGATGCAGACTTGAGTGAAGATGACTGGATCCAGACTCGACTTGATCAATTAAACCTAATTGACGAAAAGAGACTCACCGCTATCTGTCATGGTCAGACGTACCAAAAACGGATGATCAGGGCATTTAACAAGAAAGTCAGACCACAAGAGTATCAAGTTGGGGACCTGGTAATCAAACGCATCATCCTTCCTCAGAGTGATCCAAGGGGCAAATGGACCCCTACATACGAAGGGCCATTTGTGGTTAAACATGTGTTCTCAGGAGGAGCCATGATCCTTACCACCATGGATGGTCACGACCTTCCTCACCCCGCCAATGCAGACATAGTAAAAAGATACTACGCATGAATAAAAGACCCGCTAGGTTGACATACCTAGGCAAAAATAAGGGCTTCCCGGCGAACCAAAAGGGTTCGGGCAAAAATAAGGGACGAAATGAAAAGAATCTGTACACCCGGCAAGTCGAAAACCTGAAAAGGCGGCTTGGGCAAAAATGGGTATCCCGGTGGACTGAAAACCCGAAAGGGCGGTCCAGGCAAAAGTTAGGGATAAAGCGTAACACTATGTCTCATTGGATCATCTTGCATCCAGAATTCGGCATCAACTATCGGGCTCAGACTTCGGCATCAATCAATCAACTTCATCTTCAACTAAGCAGCAAAGTGATGAGACGCTTGAAGACATAAAGGCAATAGCAGAGTTGGAACCCAGTGGGAATTTTGTTCACATAGCTGTTTTGTTTCCTTTTCAAAATTGTATAAACTTTATTTTATTCGGCGGCGTTCTCTTACTAGGACGTCAGCCTCTTGTACAAAAACGCCTATTTACAGGCAAATTTCAAAATCAATACAAATTCACTTTTCCAAACAAATTGCCAATTGTTTTTCCTTTTTTCTGTTTTGTCTTGCGAAGAACGTCCAATGTTCGTCTTTGATATATGCATTTGACATTAAATTGCTAATTCATAAGTACTTGCATGTGAAACAAAGGACTAATTACAGGTGACATCAGAAACAGGGGTAATGTGGAGTTGTCCAGGCAGTCTAGTTGCTCTATCCGCCAAGGTACCAAGGTAGGTTCAACTGAAGAATGTGACCAAGTTACCTCAACTCCCCACAAAGTAAGGCAAGATTCAGCAATACTCTCCCCAGGAAGAGTTAGTCTATCATCAGCCCTACAATAGGCACCCTGTTCCCCTAGCAAGTCAGCAATACTCTCCTCCAGCAGAGTTAGTCTACGGCCAACCTAAAGGAAGTTGGGTATCCCCAGAGGATATCAACATTCCCTAACGGAGTATAGGCATTCCTCAGCAAGCATCCCCGGCAGTCTTGATCTAAGATTGTTCCCCGGCGGGATACAGACACCCCAGTGGAACCATTTTCCAGTACAGTCTGAAGAGTTTCCCCAGGAAATTGGAATCCATTCCCCCAGCAGGTCTTGGAGCTTATCCCCGGTAGATTCTGGAAGCTTGTCCCCTGCAGAATACGAACGTCCCTCCCCGTTTTCATTCAAAAGTTATTCCTCACAAGGGCTTATAACTGGGTTATCCTCAGCTAATTACCACGGAAGATCGCCCTCGACGAAGTTCTTCCTATCCCCAGCAGAGTTCATCAAAGTTCCCCAACTTAACTTATCGACAAAATCCCCAGCGGAGTTTATCGTTGTTATCCCCAGCGGAGTCCATCTTTGAAATCCTCAGCGGAGCTCTCGTCAAAACCTCAGCGAGGTATCTCTTCCCACAGAGTAATTCCCCTCAGAGTAATCTCTCCAACAAGTTTATTCCCCAACGGAGTCATATTCTCCTACCGGTGTATTCTTGCAACCATTATCCCCAGCGGAAGCAAAGAACTCTACTCTTCAACGTCAGCCCAGGATTTATTTCCCCAGCCGGTCGTCAAGGATTTAGTCTCCTAGACGAAAATACATTCATAAACATTTCACATTTCATACATCTTGCTTACATACATGATAAAGTGCATACAACACTATCTCATTTTGAACATCATTACATCATGAATTTCATACATCATGACATTGCATACAACTGATGTTTTGCCTTTTCAGGGAAAAATACAATCCAAAAGATGACTACCTTCAACTGTCACAATTCCAGATTCGATTCCTGTATCTAGCCAGGGCACATCTGTGAGTGATCAGTTTCCAGATTCGATTCCTGTATCCAGCCAGGGCACATCTGAAGAGTTTCCAGATTCGATTCCTGTATCCAGCTAGGGCACATCTGAAGAGTTTGAAGATTCGATTCCTGTATCTAGCCAGGGCATATCTGTTGACGACTAATTCCAGATTCGATTCCTGTATCCAGCCAGGGCACATCAGAAGAGTTTGAAGATTCGATTCCTGTATCCAGCCAGGGCATATCTGTTGACGACTAATTCCAGATTCGATTCCTGTATCCAGCCAGGGCACATCTGAAGAGTTTGAAGATTCGATTCCTGTATCCAGCCAGGGCATATCTATAGACGACAATTCCAGATTTGATACCTGTATCCAGCCAGGGCATATCTATGAGCAACCAGTTGTAGACTCGACACCTGTATCTAGCCAGGGCATATCTGCATGAAGATATTGAAGATCAACACCTGTAACAAGCCAGGAAAACATCTGTCTTTCTCAAAGTGCGCAAGTTCTCGCTAAGGAATCTCTTATGCAATCAACACTTCCAAATGGCATCTATAAGCCCATTCCCGATAAGGTTATGTCACACCTTCAGATGGCATCCATAAGCCCATCCCCCTATCCACCATATCTCCAAATGGCATCTATAAGCCCATTCCCGACATCACATTGCTGATACTCCAGCATGCGAGTGCAAATTTCAGGGCACTCTAGTGTCCAATCTCCTTTTACCCTCGAGTCACGAAAGGCAAACTTGCCAATCTAACTCTTCAGGTTCAAGAAGATTGAACAGGGGCAACTGTTGTACCCCAAAATTTGCCCTCCTATTTTCTCAACATTTTTCTCATCACAAGGCCCTTGGAGCTCAAGATCCAGTTAGGGTTTCCTCTGCAAGACTTCTCCTAGCACTGTTGACCCAAATTAGGGTTTGTGTTTGCACAAAGATATTTTGACCTAAAATTCCTAAGATTACTTTCATGCTTCATATTGGACTCCCAAGTTTATCCATACCAAGTTTCAAGCCTTGATTCCAACCTTTGCCCAGTCAATTGGACAATTGACCTAGAAATCAGCTGTATTGGGGAAAAAGTCAACTGTGGCCAATTGACAGTCAAACCTCATGAAAATTGACCCACATCAACATTATGAACTCATATGGACCATTTGATCAAGTTTGGATCACAATTCCACAAGAAATTTGATCAGATCACCAAAAGGGCAAAATGGTCATTTTTAGGGTTTTGACTGCACAAAGGCAATTTTTGACTGTTTGACCTAGCCAATGGCAAACCAAGCTCACATATGGACTCAAGGACCCCATGGAATTGTCTTGGCATACTCAACAAGTTCAAAAGATCCCAAATGCACAAGATTGATAGTTGAATTTTCCAGTCAATTGATCAATTTTTGACTGTATACTGAAAAGTCAAACTTTGACTTTTTGGTCAAAATCAAGTGTCAAGATTCATTTTTCATCAAAACATGCCAAATCATGAAACTAGTTCATCAAGAAATCAAAAATCACAAATTAGGGTTTGAAATGAAGATTTTTCATAACTTAGTATTTTTCTAAGTTATGAAAAACCCTAATTTTTTCCTAACTTTGTCCCACTTTCTCATCAAGATGCATTTGGATTCAAGGAAAAGTCAAAACATGAAAGTTATAGTCCATTGCAAAATCTACAACTTTGATTCACAAAGTTTCCTCAAAAGAAGCTTGTAGCTCAAGTTACAATTTTTGGAACAAGGGTACCAAACCATTCTTAACTTAGAGAAATTTTGACCTATTTTAGGCAAGATTTTTGCCTAACTTGAAGACCACTTTTCACATACTTCCACTTGGAATTTCAATTTGCATTACAAAGATGGATTGTAGTACACATTACAAGCTTTCCAAAATGTCCAAGAACTCATCAAACAACCTCATGGTTAGGGAGAATCGAATTTGGCAATATGGGAAAAACTCACTTTGTTTATGGCCAATTTTCATGTTCATACACTTAGGCAATTTTGAACTCAGCTTGCATTCCTTGATTACAGGTCCTATATCCCATTTGCACTCATAAATTTAATGCTAACTCATTGTGCCAAGGCCTTATTTTGTGTGTTCAAGCATTGTATGCAAAAGTAAGCCATAAGTAGAAAAAGCATTATGTCTATTTTTGAAAAAGTAGAACTTTATGTCAATTTGCAAATCAAGAGGAACACAACAAATCTCCTTGGCACAAGTTTTTGAGCTAATCCCACTGATCAAGGGCAAGCTTAGCAGCACATTAGAGGGGCCTCCATCAGTCTAAAACACAACTTGGCATTTTGTTGCTTAAGTAAGAAGAAACTTGACATAACAACTCCCAACTCTCATCTCAGCAAACACAAGCTTAAGCAAAGTTATTGTACACATTCTAAACATCAAACATAAGCTGAAACACAAGCCAACCAAGTTCCAAACATCCTCCAACACAGAATCACCATTAAACTGCACAAAAACAGGGCATTCTGCACTTGGACTTGGCTAGCTCATTTCCATCGTGCACCTTGGTCAAAAACACTTCAATCACATCCCACATCATCCCTTGTAACTATTCCAAGCCCTAAACACGACCTGTAACACTCCTAACCCACATCACCATTTTCATATTTTCTGTTTTGCAGTTGGAGTGCCATAACACGATTCACTTGGTTTCAAGGCATACCAAGCATTGGAATAGCATCCCTGGACATCAAGGAAGCTATACAAATCATTACCTTGCCTTGTAAGCATCTCCATTGTTGCACACGATTCCAACTGAACAGGTAAATCTTTGGACTTCTATCTCTCAATGTAGGAAGAATTAGCTCTAAGTTTGTGAATGAAAAATGTCATGCTCATGCCCCTGAAGCTATACATATCTTTACTTTCCATTTATTTTGCATGTGCCATGAGAATTTTAAGTCTGAATATTGAATAAAAACTAGGTCAGGAATTGGGGGAGAAGAAATTCTCTCTCATTTCTGAGAGTTAGGATGAGTTCTTTATATGTCCAGAATCGTGGTTTGATGCTTAACATTTTTCATGTTATGAGTTTGTGCTAAAAGTTCAGGAATCAAGATGTTTGAATCAGTGTAGGAGGCGCGCGTTTTTAACAAGTTTCTGGCCAGAGGTTGAAGAAGGTCCTTTGGGCTGGGCTTGTTTTATTTTTCTTATTTGCACCATATGTTCACTTTTAAACCCCCTTGGCCCATTGTGCTTATTTGAAATATTTTTTGACTTTTTCTTGTTATTTCTGACTTATTTATTTTTTCTCATAATATTAAAAATATAAAAAATATTTTTCAAACCATTTTTGTATTTATTAGGCATTTATTTGTTTAAATTGATATTTGTACATATAAGTAATATATAAATACTCTTTTATTTAAAATACCAAAATAATATAAATACTTTTTATTTTATGACTTTTGTTTTATTTTATCTTTGAAAAAACTCTTATAAAAAAAATATACATTTTTGTAAATATTAAATATTATTATTTTTATACATATATTTAGTATTTAGTGAATATTATAAATATTTAGGTATTTATTAATACATTTAGGTTAAAAACACAATAAAATAATACATTTTATTTTTTACCAATATTTAACTTAAAAATTACTTTTTTTCATATATTTTCTTTTCATCTATTTTTTGTACATAATTAATAAATATTACATATATTATATAATAAATACTTTTCATTTATAAAATTAGGGTTTTACCCTAGATCCATAAAAATACCAAAAATACATTAATTTTTATTTTTATTTATTTGATATATGATAAAAAAATTTTACATACATATGAAAACCTTTTTTTTTGCATTTTTGCATATTTATTTTATTTGAATATTGTGTAATTAAATATCTTGCAAAATTCCAATTTGATGTAATAGCTTAGGATTTAATTCTTGTCAAAATACCCCCATTTGAACATTTGTACCCCCCATCCCATATATTGTGTTGTAATAACTTAGGACCTTTAAATTCCGCATTTTAAAAGCTTTCTAATTATGTCATGTTAGAATTAGGGTTTGTATGCAAATCAATTAACCAAAAATAGTTTGACTTAACTTCAAGATAAACAAGCATGAAAATGGACAACACTAATCACACTTGCACCCCTAGGGTATTCCACTTGTTGCCTTCAATAATGGGCCATATTGCATGCTAGGTCTCTTTGGGCAAAACAACACAATTCAAATGATCATAGTCCCTCGATGACGCTTTCGAAAGTTGCCTAAAAATGATCAAGTCCCTTAAAGAAAATTGCCCAAAGATACTTGGCACCATTGCAATTATGGTCTAAACGATGACCCGCACCCGTCCCTTTCACATCCTAACACAAGTTTGTCCACCAAATACAATGGTGGAACAAAATTGTTAAAAGGGTTAAAACATAGCAAAGATCTTTGAGAAATTTAGGGTAGATAGCTCTTGATTACTTGCCAACTTGCAAAACAAAACACTTGCCTATTTTTCAAACCACGCATCACTACACTTTCAAAACAACTTTCAAAAACAATGAAAACCTTTTCAAAAGACATACACCTTTGTATACATCCCAACATGGATCATTACAAAGGTTGCCACCACATTGGCCTCTTTTCAAAACATTTTCAAAACCCACACACCAAGCACCATTTCAAACAATTGAAAATTAAGGCAAGTTGATTTAAGCAAGTAACTAAGAGCCCATGGATAACCATGGATAGAAATGGTGCTAATACCTTCCCTTTCTATAATCTACTCCCCGAACCCAAGAAAACATCTCAAAGGTTTTTGCTGTGCTTTTTAACCTTTCCTTAGGATAAAATAAAAAGTCGGTGGCGACTCTTGCTCAACCGAAACATTTGCGAAAACAAACGCAAAACCTCAAGTCAGTTCTCCCACCGTATCACAATGAGGAAGAAGATACCATAGACTTGATGAAGCATAGGCCTGTGTGCTACTATGTGATGGACAATGGGGCTGTCGAGGAGCAAAATGCGTTCTTCGAACGTCCAGAACCAGCTATGAAGAACCATCTTAAGCCACTATTTATTCGGGAAAAGGTTGGTGCCCATGGCGTGAATAAGGTTCTAGTGGATGGGGGTGCTGCAGTCAATTTGATACCCCACTTCATGCTGAAAAGATTAGAAATACGCGAAGGAGACATCAAGCCCCACAATATGGTTCTATCCAATTATGAAGGGAAAGTGGGCAAAACACTGGGAGTGGTTCAGTTGGACTTGACAATAGGTTCAAGTTGTAGGCCCACCACGTTTATGGTGATCGAAGCCAAGGCCAACTACAACTTATTGCTGGGAAGGGAGTGGATCCATGGCGTAGGGGCAGTTCCTTCGTCAATGCATCAGCGATTAGTTCTATGGAGAGAAGATGGTATCGTGGAAAACATTGAAGCAGACCAGAGTTACTTCATGTCAACAGTCAATTTAGTTGACAAGAGGAATTATGACAAACATCTGGCAAAGATTGCTCCGTGTGTTCCAAATGATGAGATCAACGAAACCAGAAACGCCCACTACTACATGACCCTTCGCCATGATGGCCTATACTGGGATAGAAGAATAATCAGTGAAGACGAGGGAGTCGAAAGTACTATACAAAGATGTCCAGCAGGTTGGGACTTCGACAACCTTATCCATGACAGTCCTCCTTTTTTGAAAGGATTTCGGCCTATATGGCTGAGAACGAATCAAAGGCGGCCTTAGAGGCTGAAATAAATAAATTAGCTGTAAAGATGAACGAAATAAGTGGGGATGGCTCGAAATGCTCACCCTTTAAAGAACTTGAGATGGATCAAAGGTTGGACGCCATCTACGATAAAGAACCCTTAGGCTTCGAAAGGGACCCCATAGACTCAGGTGCCAAAATGTTGGCGCAGGATCCACTCGAAGAGGTCAACTTAGGGGATGAAAACACGAAAAGAATAACCTACATAAGTGCAAAACTTAGCCCAGGCCTCAAGCAGGAAGTGATCGAGGTCCTCAAGAAAAATAAAGATTGCTTCGCATGGGATTATGACGAAATGCCTGATTTAAAGAGGGATTTAGTCGAACACGTACTGCCAATCAAAGATGGCAAGAAGCCCATCAAACAAACTCCTAGAAGATTCGCACCAGCGGTTCTCACAAAGATTAAAGCTGAGATCGAAAGGTTGCTGCCTTGCAGATTCATCAGAACCACAAGGTATGTCGAATGGTTAGCAAATATAGTACCTGTTATTAAGAAAAATGGTTCTTTAAGAATTTGCATAGATTTTAGGGATTTAAACACCGCAACCCCTACGGATGAGTACTCCATGCCTGTGGCAGAAATGCTAGTAGACTCTGCTGCAGGGTTCGAATACTTGAGTATGTTAGATGGATACTCTGGGTATAATCAGATTTTTATTGCTGAAGAAGATGTTGCCAAGACAGCATTTCGTTGCCCAGGAGCCTTAGGCACCTACGAATGGGTGGTGATGCCTTTTGGTTTAAAGAACGCTGGGGCAACTTATCAAAGGGCAATGAATTCGATTTGTCATGATTTCATTGAAACCTTTATGCAGGTGTATATTGATGATATAATCATCAAATCTGTATCTGCAGAAACACATTTGCATCATCTGAGCCAATCATTCGAACGAATGAGAAAACATGGCTTAAAGATGAACCCCCTTAAATGTGCATTTTTTGTGCAGGCTGGAGATTTCCTTGGTTTTGTGGTTCACAAGAAAGGGATTGAGATCAACCAGAACAAAACCAAAGCCATAATGGAGACGAAAGCACCTACGTCAAAAAGGGAGCTGCAATCTCTGCTAGGGAAGATTAACTTCCTCAGAAGGTTCATTTCGAATCTGAGTGGAAGAACCCAAGCTTTCTCTCCGTTGCTTCGTCTAAAGCAAGGCCAAGCCTTCGAATGGAACGAAGCCCATCAGGAGGCATTTGACAGGATAAAAAGATACCTCTCTCAGCCTCCTATCTTGTCTCCACCTTCATGGGGGAAGCCCATGAGATTGTACATATCTGCCTCTGAAGTTAGTATAGGTAGTATGTTAGCACAAGAAGATAGCAATGGTATCGAAAGAGCCATATACTATTTAAGTAGAGTATTGAATGATACAGAGACCAGATATAGCAATTTAGAAAAGCTATGTCTCTGTTTGTATTTCTCTTGTATGAAACTCAAGTATTATATAAAGCCTGTTGATGTTTATGTTTCATCTCATTTCGATGTCATTAAACACATGCTTTCAAAACCAATAATGCATAGCAGAGTTGGTAGATGGGCTTTAGCCTTAACAGAATATTCTTTGACTTTCATGCCTTTAAAAGCTGTGAAAGGCCAAGTGATTTCTGATTTTATTGTGGACCATTCATTGGTTGAGCAGACTGTCATGAGTTACGTCGAAATGCAACCATGGAAATTGTACTTTGATGGTTCAACCCACATGAATGGAAGTGGTGTTGGAGTCCTTCTAATTTCTCCTGAAGGAATTCTAACAAAATTCAAGTATAAATTAGATGGTCCTCGTTGCTCGAACAACGAAGCTGAGTATGAAGCGCTCATTGTTGGACTTGAAGCTTTGTTGGAATTGGGGGCAACTAGAGTCGAAATTAAAGGAGACTCAGAATTGGTGGTCAAGCAAATAACAAAGGAGTATAAATGCATAAAGGAAAACTTGATGATATACTTCGTCATAGTCAACACGCTACTTAGGAAATTTGAATACATGGATATTCAACATATACCAAGAGTAGAGAACCAAGAAGCAAATGACTTAGCACAGTTGGCTTCGGGTTATAAAGTTTCTGCCAGGAACTTTGAGGATTTAGTTGAATTAAGGGGTAGAGTTATGGCTACTAGATTCACACCATCAGATCTAGAAAGTATGAAATTGGGATATGCTGAGAAACAAGGATTCGAAATATTAGCCATAAACACTTTATCAGATGCAGACTGGCAAAGTCCACTGGTGAGTTATTTAGCAAACCCAACTCTGAATGTTGATAGGAAGACAAAATACAGAGCATTATCATATGTCCTCATGGGGAACGAATTGTTCAAAAAGACCCAAGAGGGCGTATTATTGAAGTGCCTAGGAGAAAGTGAGGCATACTTAGCATTGTCAGAAGTCCACAATAGGGCATGTGGGGCACATTAAGCAGGTCATAAAATGAAATGGCTGTTATTTCGATATGGCATGTATTGGCCTAGCATGCTCAAAGATTGTATAGACTTTGCTAAAGGATGTGAGGAATGTCAGAAACATGCAGGGATTCAACATGCCCCTGCAAGTGAGTTGCATTCAATCATCAAACCATGGCCATTTAGAGGATGTGCATTAGATTTAATAGGAGAAATAAATCCTGCTTCGTCTAAAGGACATAAATATATCTTAGTAGGAATAGATTATTTTACCAAGTGGATCGAAGCTATACCATTAATAGTTGCTGATCAAGAGGCTATTATTGAGTTTATACAGAAACACATTATCTATAGGTTCGGATTGCCAGAGAGCATAACCACAGACCAAGGCTCTGTGTTTACGGGTAGAAAGATGCAAGAATTTGCCCAAGAAATGGGGTTTAGATTACTAACATCAACGCCATATTATGCTCAAGCAAATGGTCAAGTCGAAGCAGCCAATAAAGTGATAATAGGGTTAATCAAGAAACATATTGGTAAAAAGCCAAGGAACTGGCACAAAACTTTGGACCAAATACTATGGGCCTGTAGAACATCTCCTAAGGAAGCTACTAACACTACGCCTTTCCAACTCACATTTGGTCATGATGCAGTGCTGCCAGTAGAAATTCATCTACAATCAGTTCGAATTCAAAGACAAAACGAAATCCCAGCTGCATTATATTGGGAGATGATGATGAATGAATTAGTTGAGTTGGACGAAGTTAGATTACATGCATTGGAAATCTTGATGAGACAAAAAGAAAGAGTGGTCAGGACATATAACAAAAGGGTGAAGAGAAAAGAATTCATTATTAATGACTTAGTCTGGAAAGTCATATTGCCCATGAACAAGAAAAATAAAACATTAGGTAAATGGTCACCTCATTGGGAATGGCCTTTTCGAATACTAAAGGTATTCTCAAACAATGCATATGAAATCGAAGAACTGACGGATGATAAACGTATCCTAAAGGTTAATGGGAAATATTTAAAGAAATATAAGCCACGCCTGCAGGAGATTCGAATAGTAACAACGTAACCAAAATATTATAAAAATGCCAAAATGGCGTTGTTCGAATATTACATATAAAAACCCAAATTGTAATCAAATGAACACTGAAATTTAGAAATAAGAATTATTCTTCAATCTGTTGAAGGTACTTCGAAAAGATTCAAGTCTCTGTTGAGCAAAACGTCTGGCTCCCTCCAAGGTTGCCACTTCTCCCTTGAGTTGTTCTGCAGTTTCCATTTCTGCAAGCCCCTGGTTGAGAAGCTCTTCGAATTGGTTACCAGTAGTATTGGTTTCGTAGGCTATTTGTTGTTCTTTAGCCTCTTTAACCTTCTATTGAAGTTCCTGAATTTGCCTTTCCCAGAGAAGGATGGACTCAGCTCGAGCCTCATAATCAGTTTTTGCTTGCTTTAGATGCATAGCTTGATCCTCAGCTTCTTGAGAGAGTTTCGAAGCTTGTTCATAAGCAGCATCCATTGCAGTGCGTTTTTCTTGAACCTTTCTGGCAGCAGATTCATCTTGGAGAAGGTACCCAGTCACATTGTCCAGCAAAGATTGAAGATCGAACAAGATAGTACTAACTGGCAAGGAGCAGGTAGCAAGGTTGACTTTTGTAAGCAACTCCTTCATACTGTAGCAAGCAGTGCTATCCTGTTTGAGCACTTCGAATATATCCACATTAAGAATTGTTCTCCTGATCCTATTAAGAAGTACAATTCTTTCATCTGTGGGCAGAGGATGGCTAGTCGAACTTGTGCCAGCCCTAGCAAGTGGAATGTCCCTTTGAGCCAGCTTCGCCTTCATGTACCCAATAGGGTCATTTCGTCTCTGGAGAGCAAGCTCCTCGTCAGTCATTCAGGACAAAGACGGTTGAGGGAGTTCCACACGCAGGGGAGTCACGTCCATTTCGACTTCCATGGGTTTGTTGGTTGTGTCACCATCCCCTTCATTCGTTTCGTGCTCATTATCTTCTCCATCGTCATCCAAATCCACCACTTCGATGTCTTCTTTTTCGCTGCTATTTGCATTGGACTCTGTCCCAGCAGTCGAACCATCGTTGGCATCCTCCTCCTCGGACTCTTCTTCTGCAGATTCTTCATTTCTTTGACCAGAATCAGCTTTCTCTCCTTCAGCGTGAGCGTCCTTTGGGTCCTCTTGAAGGGTTTAGAGAGGGGACTTTTGGAGAGAAGTTCTTTGTGAAGCCTCTGCAGATTCATGAAGCGTTCCTTCATTTGTTTCTTTTAGAGGAGGAGAAGTACTCTGATCATCTTGCTGCTCAGAAGCCCCAGCCAGAACCGCCATATTGGAGGAACCTTTGTTCTGTACAAGGTTGCTGGAGTCTCCTTGAGGAGAGGAGTTGATCGGAGCAGCAACTTTTGATGGTGAGGTCGAAGTGGTAAAAGCTGGATTTAAAATATCCTGCAAGAAGCAAAAGAATATTAAAAGCATGCACCAAGGTAATGAATCATTATTTTGTCAAAGGTTTAAAGTTCAATTTACCTGTGGACTCTCAGAAGAGAGGTTGCTAGCTATGCGTTCCAACATTACGTTGGAGGTCGAAGATGGAATTTTGGATTTAGGTGAGGGAGCAGCATCCCTGGAATCGAGTCCAGAGACACTAGTTGGTACATCACTTTTTGAAATATCCTTCTTCTGCTTCTTCCTAGAAGCAGCTGGTAAGTTTCCTCCAGCCTTGGGGTCTTCCCCAGTGGTGTTTGATTTTCGCTTCTTTGGAGTGGTAGGCGGAAGTTTGTTGGTCTGAAAAGATTTAAACAAAGAGTTAGGTGCAAATCATGAAGCATTAGTATAGTCGAAACATCAAGGCTAAATGATTACCTGTGGAGTTGGAACACTGGTTATTATTGGTGTTGTTGTTGTTGTTGTTGTTGCAGCAATGGTTATTTCGGATGGAGTCACATTGTCAATGCTTTCGATAGAGGCTTGAGAGGCGCTCCCTTCTTTTGACTTTGAAGCAGCAATCTTTATCCTGATGGCTGAAAATCGAAACAATTAAGGCAAAAGCTAAAGATATGGAAAATGAAAAACGTTTGGGATTTTCCCAAGCATTCGCACCTGTGCCTTGATCAGATTTAATCGACATGGCAGAAAGGTCATAGCGAAGATGTCCTAGGAAATCGTGGAGCCAGTGTCGAGCCCATGTCACAGTCTCAGATGGCTTTGGTTTCTTTTGAAGATGTTTGAACATTTCTTTGCAAGTGAACCACCAAGGGTATGGAGGAAACCAAGCCAGAGCCAGTTCTGAGGTAGGTAATCTAGGAAATTTAGGTGGATGCATTTCGAATGCCAACCTATACCTATCCTCAGGTGACAACCCTGAAGGAAGTTTTAACTTAGAAACTTTTTGTTTGAATTTTTCCTTCAAGGTCTCAGCCGCTTGATGCATAGTGGATTCCAAGTGTGTGGGATCATAAGTAGTTTCGAAATAATTTTGAAAAGCTTTAATCTCTTTGGCATGAGTGAACATACCTTTCTTGCATGGTACCTGCACATCGAATGCATTATAAGAGTATCGAACATATAAGTCTGATAGAACTTTGTCCACCATTCCAGAAACCCCTTTGCTGTAAGGTGTGTAGGTTCGAAAGTTATTAGTTCAAACTGGGCGAAGCCTTGGTATTGTTCCTGCTGTAATTTGGCTTCTCGTTCCTTGAAGGTTCGCCTAGAGGTGATGGCACTTTTCGTTTGAAATAAGGGTTCAGGAATTAGTTGGCACAAGCCAAACTGTCTCGAAACAAAGTTGGGCTGATAAGCGAAAAGGAAAATCTGATTCTTGGCAGGAGTTATTCTTGAAGAGATTAGTCTGGGTAGCAAAAAGGCTCTCCATACATCTTGAATCTCTTTGCTCTTGACAGCTTCTGAGAGAGCCATGGTGAACCATGAAGTTCCATGAGCCCTTGAAGCAAAAGGCGCCATGGTCTCTTCGAACTTATGCCTCTTGGAGAATATCATGATATATTTTGAGAATAGGACTTTGAAGTCATCCTTATCATCATTTGGGGTTAGTCTTCGCAGCCTAGTGCCTTCGATTATTCTATCCGTTATTTCAGGGTCTTGTTCAACAATGGTGTTGGCAGTTGACAATGAAGGTTCGAACATGGCATTTAGCCATAACTGAAGTAACCAGAAAGGGCCAGCTAGCAGGATATTCTTGGGGGTGTGAGATTTTAGACTCGAAACAGCTGACCTTAGGCTTTCATAAAGACCAACTAGTAGCAATTCGCTCAAGCACACCCTCCGATTCTCATGCAAATCTCTAGCTAGAGGAATAAACCTACTGGCTACCTGTAGGGATCTGCTGCAAAAGACATACCTTGACAGCCATAAGGTAAGGAAGGCAATGTGTTCTACATCCGACACACTGTCTCCTTCAGTATGATAGTGGCTGATAAACTTTGAAAAGCTTGCTAGTTTGACTTCGAAGTCGATAATACTCGAATGCTCTTTGTTGTCAGGGATATATGTTTCTCCTATTGGTGATAGCCCAGTAATGGCCGCTATGTCAAAAAAGGTAGGGGTAATCATTCCACCAGGGAGATGGAAAGTATTATAAGTACTGTCCCAGAAATATAGGGACGCGAATAACAATGGGTGGCTGTAAGTAAAACCTGGCTTCGACAGCTTAATCAAGTCGTAGATACCTAATTCTTCCCATTGCTGGGATTTCTTAGCTTCTACCTTATTGAAGCAGTTATGATAAGCAGTGTCGGAGGTGGGGCAAGATCGAAACGGTTTGAAGTTACTCTTTACATAGTCTAATACAAAAGGGTCCTTAGGAGGAACAATTGGATTTTCCACGGTGTTTGAACCAGAAGATTCTATTGCCTTAGGGGCGTCCATTTTATTAAACAGGGGTTTGAAATTATAGCAAACTGGGAAACATTTTATGGTGTCTTTTAAATTTTCAAAAACTGTAAGAGGGCCCATTAAAGCTAACCTCTTGCCAACAGCGGTAGTAGGAATAAGTACCTGGGATGCATAAAGCATTTCTTTCTCTTTTGAGATCATCTGGGGAACAAGAACAGATTGACCTTGGTAGGTGACAACCTTGCTTTTCATTGTGTTTCCTGCGGTCTTTCCTTTCTTTTTGGAAGCCTTTTTTAGTTGGGATGAAGTTGAAGAAGACATTGTTGGAAGAATGTTGAAAGCTTAGGGTTTCGGTGAGAAAAGAAGGAGAAAAGATTCAGAATGTGGGAAGAAAAGAAAAGACTAAGTTGATGGGTTTTTATAATATGGAAGTTTAAGCATCCACTGAGTAAGGTTGTGATACGTGGTAATCGTGGGTTGGTTTGATGAAGAGGTGGCGTAAAGTTAACATTGGTAATAGGCGTGATTAAAGATAATCATTGTTTTGTAACTGCACCATACTGTGAAATGGTTCAAGGCGGTTAAGGAATCGGAAAAGCGTTATGATTGACGTGACTGGAGTCATATGCAATAAATGTTACGATGATTCGAAGGTCGCATCAAAATCTTGTGTATATGTTTAAAATAAGTATTTCTCAAAGGGATCGAAATACATATTTTAAAGGGGCATTTTGTTGGCTGAAGATTTTGATAATATTATTAGAAGTAAAGTAAATTGGACGTTTCGATTGAAATGAAACAAAACGTCATGTTTCGAAATAGTAGAAGCAGTGCTTCGAATGAGCATATCAAAGCTTGGAGCTTCGAGTGACAGTTATGAGAATATATCCAAAGAAGTCTCGAAATGATAACAAGGCTGTATCTAAGGAATGCGTTCGAAGCGAAGAAGTGCCAAAACATTTGAAAGTCAAATGCAAGCGGGATGTTCGAAATTTGAAATATATGCGCTGGAGCATTCGAAGACGCATGGAAGCAAGAGAGAGGCATTGCTCTGCATGTTCTGAACGTGGCAGAATCTTATAGCAAGACCGTTATGGTCGAAGTAGTATAAATAGAAGTCTTAGCATTAGGATTTCGTGTGTCATATCTATTGTACAAAAAAACTCAGTAAACATTCAAATTACCACATGGCTAGGGAAACGAATGCAAGAGCAATGTACGTATGATAACACCACATGTTTATGATTTAATGAAAACCCTTTATCATTTCCAGTACTTTCCTTTATCTTTATGTCAATACCATTTACAAGTTTTTACATTTAAAGTACTTTCATTCGAAATCTTCTCACTGATGCCTTACATTTAAATGCTTTCTTTCCGTTTCAAATACTTTACATTTCAGAAACTGTTATACATTTCATGCCTTTATCTTCAAGCTTTTATCCTTAGAACACCTTTTTTCTTAAAGCCATTTTACAGTTTTCTTGCATTAAACACTTTCTTCATATTTCGAATCTTGTACATTAACCGTTTTTATAATTCGAAGTCATTCACTTGTCTTTTATGCAGTTTTTACATGTATTTACAATTGACCTTTATTCATGCAATTTAGTTTCGCGCACATTTATTTGATCACACTTTTAGATCTTTAAAAAGAGAAATCGAAATAAGTTAAACACCTACACAACATTCTAAATACCAACCATGAATACCAGTTCGATCATGAGAGTTACCCTAATGACCAACACGTCCTAGGATCAATCTAGTCGATCCTGCGAGTTACCAGAGAAATTGAATAACAATCAGTAAGTTTATTCGATAGTTTGGAGGACTAGCGGTTGTTTACCAGAAATCCCTGTGAACACCAAGCATGCCTCCCTTTTCCTCTAGACCACATGGTCTTGAGTGGTTCACTCGACCATTTCCTCTTGTCGATCCTATGCAGATCCCTGAATCCAAAGCCATTTGGCAAGCTTTCTTAACCCTAGGCTAACCGCATCTAGGGTAGGAGCTAATTATGGCGTAACACTCCTGTGTTATTGATGAGTGCTAAATTGTTGTGAACTTGAGTGTGAATAATTAGCACTCATCAGCTTAATTCATTTATTTTTATCAATAAACCTCAACTTTAGTGTATATTCGGTATAATTTACGTTATAGTGTATTTATTGTGTTATTATGTAAATATCATTGAGTTTAATTGATTTTATCTCATTTTTGTAGGTATTCAAGATTTGATATTTAGGTATTGTTAGAAATAGCATTAAATAAGATTTCCAATGCTTCAAACTGGGCGCAAATCAGAGTTACGGTTCAAAAGTTATGACGGAAATAGTGTAGGATGTTGTGCTGGTTTTTTCAACATTTTGTCATCCGCCGTCGGGCGACGCTTTTTGGTCATCGGGCGATGCTGGACAGTCAGAAAGGTGTATTTAGGTGTAAAAACACATTTTTTGGGTATGGTTTTGGGTATGGTTTTGGGTATTTTTTACCCCAACTCCATCACCCTTCATTTTGTGATAGGATTAGCTTAGAAAACAACATTGAAACTTGCATACAGATGATCCGGGTGAATTGCTCTTCAATCGGCACTGATAAACTGGTAGATTTGTGGTTCATTTTTCTTCTTCTTTGTATATTCTTTATTTTTTGAGTTTGTATATGTATTTACTTTGAACTCATGTATATTTGTCGCCCATGACGTTATATTAAACTTGCTTTATAAATCTGTCAATTGTTGTCCTGGATTTTTGCTTTGTGCTAGGAATTTGAGTTGTTATAGACATATACTATTTATATTCTTATTTAGGATGATTATCTATTAGTTTCTAAACTCTAGAGATAGATTTAGAGCTAGCATTCACATAGAGTATCAGAGCTTAATGCCTATGTGTTGGTTGTGTTGTGCTGAGAGATCATCAGTGTGAGTAACATAGTTGTCTTGTGTGTTGTTGAGGAGGTAGAGAGATCATTTCCTTGGTGATACAGTCGGTCTCTCAATTTGGGTTATAAATGACTTAGGTTATGAGTGACACGTGGTGACATTGATGAGTATTGTTAAGTTGTGTGTAACTGGTCGATAGATTTAACTCTGTGATGAGTAAATTATATGTAGGCTTAGTAAGTTCTTCCTTAGTTTTTACTTTTTTTTACATTTATTTTCTGTTGATAACATTTTTTTTACAAACCCATTTATCCCCAAACTCATTAACGAGATATTTTTCAAACGGAAATTCAATAACCAATCTTTGTGGACACGATAAATTCCCGGATAAATATTTCCAAAACATTTGTTGCTTGCCGCTACACCGCTTTCAACAAAATAGCACCGTTGTCGGGGATTGGTTCTATTATCTTCACATTGCGATAATTCTTTTGTTTTTGAATTTTGTAATTAATGTATATGTTGTATAGAAATTGTACATTAACTTGTATATGATATTTGTGTATATATGTGTTTTCATGTATTGTTGTGAATTGTCTCGTTTTTGTAACGTTTGTTGTGTGATTGTTAAGACACTTTCTTTAAGTTTGTGCGGTGTAACAATACCATGGCATAACGAGAAGAGGTTACCAGCTCGTACAATAAAGGCGTCGAGCTTACGACGTAAAACAAGCATGTTTGTTTGTATTTGTTTATGTGTGTGGTGATTTGTGCTTTAACAAGTTGAAACAAAGAAATGTTTTGAATTTCAAATCTTCATTTTTTGACTTGCTAATTCATTTTCACCCGGTTTTCATATCTTTATTTGTATTTGTTTTGTCATGTTGATTTGTGTTTACCGAAATCTTGTCATGTTTAGCTTGAGGAGTTTTGTTTGTGGTATATATTATAAATTTTGTACATTGAAATTTTGTAGGAGTGTTATTTTTCTAATTCTTTTGTTGTTTTTTGCAATCAAGTTTTGGTCCGATAACTTGTAGAATATTGAGGTGATTTGTCAAGTTTGATTGTTTCGACTTGCGAATGCGTGGTAATGGTTTTGTTAAAGTTTTGTACACGTTCGAGGTATGTGTTTATCGCTTTTTATACTTTAGTATATTCATGATACTTAGACTTTTTAAAATTTTTATGTCATTCATTGTTTTGTATACTTGTTCATTTGTGAATCATTTAAGTTCCTATCCTTTTTGTGAGGTAGCTTTTCATTGTTCACATATGTTGGAGCCACAATTATTGTTTTAACTGGATTTTATTATGCTTAATCTTTTGTTTGTATTGATTGTAAGAAAGCTTGAAAATGATCAAGGCATTTTTTTGTTTCATTTTGAGCACAACTACCTTGGCCAAATAAGTCAATTCACCTTGTGAGTTTGTGATCATTAGTAACCCCTTTGAGCTTTTTGTCGATATCCATGTTGTATTTGATAAATGCTTGTCTATGAGTGTTTAGTTTCTCTTTTTGCATGGATGTTGATTTGTTGTTTTCTTGAACCCTCAACCATTGTTTTGGTTTGAATTTTTATCTTGCCTTAGAAAGTAGGGAGTATTCACTTTAATGTATGTTTGACTTCAAGTTGGGGAGAAAAATGATTGTGTATTTATTGGTTGATTGCTATGAGGTTGAAAAAAAAAATAAAAAAAAAGTGAGAAAAGAAATGAAAAAAAAAGTGATAGAAAAAGAAAGGAAAAAAATAGAAAATCTTTGAAAAATAAAAACAAAAAGAGTATGGAATAATGTTGTGTTGAATAAGTGATGTATGTTGGTTTGAAATTTAGGATGAAGAAGAAGTTTGATTGAATTCTATTATTTGAAACTTTGTGGAAGTAATTACTCCCTTAGGTTTCGGCAAGTTTTTTGTTTCGATTAGCTTTAGGACTTATCACTTGTTTGCTAACCAAGCCACATTATAACCTTGAAAAGCCCTTGAGATTCTTGCTTTTATATTTTCAATGTAAATTTTTGGATGAATGCATAATTTAGTGTATTGTTTGCAAGATTGTTGAGTGAGTGAAAATACCCCCATTTTTGTGTGTTTTTCATCTACCGATGATTGTGTTTGCTAGGTGTGATTCATTTGTGAACTAGTATTTTTTTAAATGTTTGGCATAATTTTTGTATTTAGAATTTGTTTCGTGTTTATGTTATAGTCGTAGTTTAGTGGTAAGTATTTACTTTGTGTGTACTGTTTTTCATTTGAACCATTGCATTTGTTTTCTGTTTTCAAAACCTATTGATTCGTGATTCTTTGATTATCGCCTTTTGCTTCTTTAAGTTTATTTGACTTTGTTTAAGGACAAACAATATTTTAAGTTGGGCAGATTTAGATGAGTGCTAAATTGTTGTGAAATTAAGTGTGAATAATTAGCTCTCATCGGCTTAATTCATTTTCTTTGTAGGTATTCAATCTTTTATAATTAGGCATTGTTAAAAAGAGCATTGAATAAGATTTCCAACACTTCGAACCGGGCGCGAATCGGAGTTACGGTTCAAAAATTATGGCCGAAATAGTGTAGAATGTTGTGCTGGTTTTTTCAACTTTCTGTCATGCATCGTCGGGCGACGCTTTTTGGTTATCATGTGATGCTAGGCGAGGTGTAGCGTAGGAAAAATGTTATTTTGGTCATCGGACGACGCTTTTTGGTCGTCGGGCGATGCTGGACATTCAGAAATATGTGTTTAGGTGTAAAAACACATTTTTTTGGTATGGTTTTAGGTATTTTTGACCCCAACTCCATCACCTTCATTTTGTGATAGAATTAGCTTAGAAAACAACATTGAAGCTTGTATACAGATGATCTGGGATGGATTGCTCTTCAATCGGCACTGACAAATCGATATATTTGTGGTTCATTTCTCTTCTTCTTTGTGAATCCTTTATGTGTTGAGTTTGTATACACTACGCCAAAAATAAGCTTTAGCAGCACACATACGAAAGCACTTTTAGGAAAAAGAGTTGCTGTAGGTATTAAAAAAAATTCGCTTAAAAAAAGCGCTTTCAAAGGGTTCCTTAAGAAAGCGCTTTTCAAAAGCGCTGCTAAAGGTCACCCTTAGAAAGCGCTTTTTGAGAAGCGCTGCTAAAGGGTGCCTTTCAGAGGGAACCTAAGAAAGCGCTTTTCAAAAGCGCTGCTAAAGGTCAGCCTTAGAAAGCGCTTTTCAAAAGCGCTGCTAAATCTGGCCTTTAGAAAGCGCTTTTAAAAGCGCTGCTATAGGATATGCTACGAAAGCGCTTTTTTATGTAAAAGCGCTGTTATACATGACCATTAGAAAGCGCTTTTAAAAGCACTTTCGTAGGTTGTTTTATAATAAATTTTATTGTTTTTGATTAAAGGTGTGTTCGTACTGTGGCTGTTGTGTTTCCTTTCTTCCAGCGTCCCAACCCCCAAATTCGTTCTTGTTCCTTCTTCGTCCTCTCACGGTAGCTCTTTCCGTTCAATCGCCACCATCGTCAACTCTCATCGCCGCCGCACGACTCGTCCCTCTCTTCACAAGGTTCGTATTGTGGCTGTTATGTATTCTGAAATCAGTTTTGGTTTTCGTTGATTATTATTTTCTTCTCATTCACAGTGTATTGGTTGTTGTTGTTTGATGATTTTTGAATGTTTCCTAAAACCCTTTGATGATTTTTTTGTTACCTTTTTTTTGGAGCAATGGACGGTTTAGTGTTAGGTGATTATGTTTTAAAAGTTATTGAGCGTTTATTGAATAATCGGGCATAGAATATATTCTTGGAAGCCATAGTCCCTCAGATACGCATATACTCCCTCAGCCATCAGCCCTCTTCCATTAAACCTTGTTTTCATGACAGTTTGATTCCTATTTGGTGTTAAATTGAGTAACAGAATTTTGACAGCATTACTATTTTTGTTTAATTGGTGAGTTTCTAATGATGGTTAATAATGTATTTTGGGAGCGAATTTCATTGGGTTTGGTTTTTGACTGTGAATAGAATTAATGTTGAATTTGTGATGATGTTATTGTATGGTTATTGAGCTAATTGTTGAGAATTTGATCCCATGTTCATTTTGAGCCAATGGAAGGAGCTGTTATTAATATGTTATTTCATTTTGAGTTAATCTTGAATGAATTAAACTTGGTGTTGATTTTGATTGTTCCTAATTTTGTTTTAAAACATGTTGGCTTTGAATTTGTGATGACATTGTGTGATTTGGTTTTGAATGACGAACTCGGTTATGGTATTGTTGTTTATCGTGTGCACATGGAACACTTGTTTGAGATGAGTTTTATTGAGCATTATTAGGATTACATAGTTGTTTCCCGGAATTTGGTTCGGTTGATTTTAGCTTACTTTGAGCTTGATTTTTCATATCATGAACTTGAATTGGATAAGAGCTTGAATTTTTGGTTCCCATTTTCATTTGTGAATCGATAATCATGATAACTGTTTGATAACTTGATGTCTATTCATGATGCATTCATACAAGTTTCATTTGGTTTCAATTCTCTTGTGATTACTAACTTGTTTATGGTTTGTGTAAGTTTCTCAAGACTAATCAAGTAGTCATTCTCTCTTCTTACCTCTTATTCACTTTTGATTGATTAATCAAGTTTTGATTTATTTACTTGATTTTTTTTATTAAAAATGGATTAGTTTATTAATCTATTTTTCTTAACTCGATGAGGCCATGCCATATATAAGAAACAGATGAAGTTTGGTATAGGGTAGCCCTTGAGTTTGATGAAACAAGGGTGTACTAGTATATAAGAAACGGATATGTAGAGGGTTGTGCTAATGATGTTGTGTTGTGTTAGTGAATGGTGGTGGAAATTATGATTCATTAACAAACGGGGTTACCCATTTCACATTACCATTCATTATTATGTATCTATATATCTATATCTATATGTATATTTAATTAGAGATAATGTAAAGTGATTAATTAACTTGTTAATGAGATGGATAAAGAAACAAAAACAACTTTTTAAGGTAACAGAATGCATGCTTATATAAAATTGTGAGAGTTACGAATTGTGATTAGTGATGTAATCATAAAATGTGATTAGTTGATAGAATAAAATGAATTTAGTGAAAAGTATTGAGTATTGGTTTTGTTATATGGTTGTGTAAGAGCAAGTGCAAGTTTTGAGTATTGGTTTTGTTTTCTAACTTATCATTTAGCTCAGATTGACTCAGAAACCGTAAACCATGGATAAGACATGGATGTATTCCAATCGATTGTCGAAAGAGTACGAGAACAGGGTATCGGAATTCGTTAAGTTTGCTGTTGCGCACGCCGAAGACCCCGGTCGAATGACATGTCCTTGTTTGTGTTGCTGTTATGGGAATCGGGTTGACGCGGTTCAGTTGGCATCGCATCTAATACGGTATGGAATTGATAGAAGTTATACATGTTGGAATATGCATGGTGAGAAAAGTGACGGGAATGATGAATCAGGGGATAATAGGACCTATGCTTCAAACGACAATGGCACAGATACATACGATTATGATCGAGTTGAAGAGATTGCAGAAGCGCTTGAAGAAGATCTTAATGATTGTCCCAAAATGTTCGAGAGGTTGGTAAGCGATGCAGAGAAACCGTTGTATAATGGTTGTACAAAATTCACAAGATTGTCTGCGGTATTAAAGTTGTACAACTTAAAGGCGGGCAATGAATGGTCGGTTAAAAGTTTCACAGAGTTATTAGCCCTTATGAAAGATATGCTACCAGAGGATAATGTTCTCCCCAATCGAACGTATGAGGCCAAAAAGATGTTGTACTCTATTGGCATGAGCTATGACAAGATACATGCCTGTCCAAAAGATTGCGTTTTGTTTCGAAACGAGTATGCATCATTAAATGAGTGTCCTAAATGCGGTGCCCCTCGATATAAGAAAAAGTTGTCTCCGGCAAAAGTCTTATGGTATTTTCCTATAATTCCGAGATTTATACGGATGTATCGTAGTGAAACCGATTCAAGACACTTAACTTGGCATGCAGATGAAAGAATTGTTGATGGAAAGTTTCGACATCCAGCAGATTCACCACAGTGGATGAAAATTGATAATGATTATCCTGAATTTGGAAAAGACGCAAGAAACCTTCGCTTGGCATTGTCTACTGATGGAATGAACCCACACGGTATTCAAAGTATCTCGCATAGCACATGGCCTGTAATTCTTATGATTTATAACCTACCTCCATGGCTATGTATGAAGCGTAAGTACATGATGTTATCTATGTTAATTTCTGGGCCTAAACAACCAGGAAATTACATAGACGTATATTTGGAACCTTTAATCGAAGATTTGAAGATTTTGTGGGAGAACGGTGTGGAGGTTTATGATGGGTATAGGAAAGAAAGTTTCAACTTGAGGGCGATGTTGTTTGGAACAATTAACGATTTTCCAGCCTACGGAAATCTATCTGGGTATAGCATTAAAGGTGAAAAAGCATGTCCTATATGTGAAGATGGAACCGATACGATGCGATTGAAACTTTTTCAGAAGAATGTCTTTCTCGGTCATCGTAGATTCTTAAATTCTAAACATCAATATCGTGGATGGAGAAAAGCGTTCAACGGAGATACCGAACAACGTTGAGCTCCGCCTGGATTGACAGGTGAATAATTATTTGAAAAGGTGAAAGATGTGAGTATTCAGTTTGGCAAGCCTTTTGCACATAAAGTTGTTACAGGTGGGTGGAAGAAGAGGTCGATTTTTTTTGAATTGCCATATTAGAAATCTTTGTACGTAAGACATTTTCTTGATGTTATGCATATTGAAAAAAATGTATTTGACAGTGTTATTGGTACGTTACTCAATATAAAAGGGAAGTCTAAGGATGGTCTTAAAGCAAGGGAGGACATGGTATAGATGGGAATAAGAACTGAATTGGGACCCGTGAAAAAAGGAACACGAACATATCTACCACCTGCTGTTTACACTCTATCCAGAAAGGAGAAAAAAAATATTGTGTAAGTTCCTAAGTGAGGTTAAAGTTCCAGAAGGCTACTCATCAAATATTAGAAGACTTGTGTCTATGCAAGACCTCAAGTTAAAGAGTTTAAAGACGCATTATTGCCATGTTATAATGGAACATTTTCTACCGATAGGTATACGTTCTATTCTTGCAGAAAAAGTAATAAGCGCAATAACTAAACTGTGTTTTTTCTTCAAGTCAATTTGCAGCAAGGTGATCGATCCTGAGATCTTACCAACATTACAAAAAGAAATAGTTGTTACTTTGTGTGATCTTGAAATGTATTTCCCTCCCTCGTTTTTTGACATAATGGTTCATCTTGACATTCATCTTGTCAAAGAGACACAACTGTGCGGACCAGCTTATATAAGATGGATGTACCCTACTGAACGTTATATGAAAATATTAAAAGGGTATGTGAAAAACCGAAGTCGACCAGAGGGTTGTATTGCTGAACGATATATTGTTGAAGAAGCGATTGAGTTTTGTACTGAATATCTGTCAAATGTTCAATCAATTGGACTCCCCAAATCTCACATTGTTGAAAAAAAAGAAGGTAAGAAGCTAATTGGAAATAAAGTTGTGACAGTATCAATGGTCGAACGAGATCAAGTGCATTTGTATGTTCTGCATAATGAGCTTGAAGTTGATCCGTATGTTGAAATTCACAAGGGTGTTCTTCGAGGTTTAAATCCTAATAGAAATGAGAATTGGATTGTACGAGAGCATAATCAAAGTTTCATACCATGGTTTAAGGAACATATTTATTCAAAGTATCGTTCAGATCATGCTTCAGTAACAGAAAGATTGAGATGTTTAGCATACGGTCCAAGTTTAATTGTGTTTTCTTATAGCGCATATGCAATTAATGGATACACATTTTATACCAAATAACAGGATGACAAAAGTACTATGCAAAATAGTGGTGTCACCTTGATCGCTGAAGCAATGCATATATCAAGTGTGAAGGACTTAAACCCAAAATTTGCAAACCTGTCATATTTTGGGGTTATCGAGCGCATTTGGATGTTTGATTACGAGAAGTTTCAGATTCCTATATTTGGTTGCAAGTGGGTTGAAAATAATAATGGCATACGAATGGATAAGTCAGGTTTTTTGCAAGTGGATCTTAATAGGGTGGGGTACAAAGATGAGCCTTTCATTCTAGCCTCTCAAGCTAAACAAGTGTTCTATGTCAATGATCCGACAAGTACGAAATGGTCTATAGTGCTATTATCTAACAAAGTAATTGATGAAAGCATTGGAGATCAAAGTGATATTGGTGTTGACATTGAATCTTTAACCATAACTGATCAAAATGATAATGAATCATGTATTAGAAACGATCATAATGAGGGTATTTGGATCAATCCAACTGTCCGCATTGTTAAGAGACGAGTAGAACACATTCCTACCAAGAAAAGAAAGAGACCTTAGTGAAAAGGGTAATAGTATATATAATTTGCCATTTCATTTTTATATTTTTCATTTCATTTTAATTTGCCATTTCATTTTTATTTTTCATTTCATTTTTATATTTGTCATTTCATTTTTATTTGCTATTTCATTTATATTTGTCATTTCATTTTAATTTGCCATTTCATTTTTATTTGTCATTTCATTTTTATATTTGTCATTTCATTTTTATTTGCCATTTCATTTTTATTTTTTTTCATTATTACAGGTCAAATGGCTAGTAATCAAGATAACGCAAAAGATGCAAATGCTCCTGAAAATGCTCCTGAAAATACTCAAGAAAATACTTCAGAAAAAGATATTACACGAGGTATAACTATTATGAGGGGAATCATACGTGATAGAGATAGAGGAGTAACATATAATGTAGAATGGAATGATAATGACCAATTAATTGGGTCTAATGCTGCAAAGTTGACAAGCTACATTGGTACGCTTGTTCGTATACACATTCTGATCACCACTCCTAGATGGAAAAGAGGAGAGTTGGATGAGGCTAAGGAGAAAGTTTGGACTGAGATAAAGGTACATATATGGTTTTTGTTATTTGCTTTATCTTGACGATAATATGTGTTTAAATTTCTTTTACTAACACACTTTATGCGTATGTTTTTTTGTAGGGGTCTTTTAACATTGAAGATACCCGTAAAAAGTATATAATGGGTTTGGCTGGAAAAAGACACAGAGGGTGGAGAACATTTTTAACAAACAAGTATCTTAAAGATGATGAAGGAAATTTTCTTGAAGAGGATCCGGAACGTCCAAAGAAATATGAGAACTTCATTACACCTGAAGAATGGGTTGGTTTTGTAGGCCAAAGAAGAGACGATAATTTCAAGAAAGTGAGTGCTATAAATCGCGAGAGAGCGTCAAAACCCGCATATCCATACAAAAAAGGGCGTTTGGGATATGCTCGCTTAGAGGAAAAAATTGTAAGTAAATATAAACTCTACGATCTTATTAATTCTCTCAATGTGTTATATAGTTGATGATCTTAAGACTTCCGTCATTGCGTAGTTAGAAGAGATGAAAAGTGATGCAACATCACTACCAGCACATTTCTTGTGGAAGGAAGCCCGTGTGGGCAAGGATCAAGCTGTTAATCCCGATATTCAACATGTGTATGATGAATGTGTAAGTATAAGATTGTGCCTTTAGTTAAATCAATTAATGTTTATTAATATTTAAGTAATTTTTTATCTCCACTAATAATTTTTTATATGTAATTGAATTACAGGAGACCTTGTCCCAATCGGTATCCCTACGTGAGGATCCTCACGATACCAGGAGCGTACTTAGTCGAGCACTAAATATTGCTGAGTATCCGGGTCGGGTGAGGGGTAAAGGTCATGGTGTGACTCCAACCTCTTTGTATAAGCATCCAAGGAGAAGAAATCCTAGTAATGCAGAAGTGATGCAAACATTGCAGGATTTACAAGCTCAAGTTCGTGAATTGCAGAAGGATAAAGAGAGATATATGGCGGAAAAGAGCAGTTCACAATTGAAAGAAACTAGTGACAAAGCTAGTATCAATTGTCAGCATAAATTTCCCGAGGTGATTTTCAATATATATCCGTTATTACTATAGAATATTTTTAGTCACTTCTAACGATTATTATTGGTTTAGGGCATTTCATCTTGCCAGCTATACCTATCGTCACCGACTTATCAACTAGTTGGCAAGGGAAAAGTCCATAACACTTCGGGAGATTTACTTCATAATAGACCGCTTCCGGATGGTCACATGAAAGTATCGGTTGACATTGCTTTGGATATGGATGCATTGCTGCCGGTACCTGACATTGTTGCTGAGACCACATTGCTGCGAGATGCAATTGGATCTTTTGTTGCATGGCCATCCGACCTCATTTTCATAGATGATCAAGTATGTTGAAAACAATTATGAATCTTTAAGTCTTCAACTGTCAGTTCTGACCTCAGTTATTTCCACGGTAATTATAGACTCCTACAACACCCGCATCTAAGGGTAAAGGGATTTTGCGGCACGACGAGTCTGACGTATCACCAAAAGAGGTACATTTAAAGTGTTAATTATATGATCTGAATAAAAAACTGCATAATTTTATAATTTAACCGAGTTTATATGATTTTTAGGTACCTTTTCATGGGTCACAACAAGTGAGCCAGAAAATCGTTGGCGTACCACCCAAGAAAAGGGTGCGTACTAGATTTTTCCCTCGATACCGGCAGTGTCTTGAAACAATAGTGGGAACAACAAATTTGATGGATGGTGGTATTCGTCAAATGGATATGGATCAAGGTATTTTTGGTTTTCCTTGCACCGAAATAATTGGACATGAGGACGTGGAACAGATTTTCCGTCATAAAGAATTGGGCGTCAGTATTATGCACGCATACATCCGGTAACCCCATCTTTATATTATGTAATTATCTGAAATCTTTTTTAAACATTTTCAATGAATATACTCTAATATTAATTATGTTTTTATTTAAGGCTGTTATATGACAAATTGATGCGCGGGAATCAATTGTCAAACAGATTCCATTTTGTGTCTTCCTCCCGTGTCAGCGGAGCGACAATTGGTAGGGAACCAGATTCAGTAAGAGAGCACTTAGTCGAAAGATTCATGGCAACTGGCAGTACAGCAAGCTTATATCTTTGGGCGTATAATACTATTCCTACAGGGTTAGATTTTCATTCTAAGTTCATTTTAATATTTGTAATTTTTGCGTAGAAAAATTTCTTCTAAACTGTTGTTTTAATTTATAGACGTCACTGGTTGTTGGTTGCTATCGATCCTATAAAAGAAGTGGTCTATTATCTGAATTCGGTTGACGGTGATTGGACAAATTATCCGGATATGAAGTTAATGATTGATACGTAAGTGAGATTATTCTAAATATTTGTGTGTATTTATGTATTTAATTATTTCTGTGACATTGTTCTAAATATATATTTTTATTTTGTTAGAGCGATACAAGTATTCCGGTGTCAAAGAGAAGCTCGGGTACGACGGTCTAAATCAAACAACATTAATTGGATCAAAGTGCAGGTATATTAATTTCCACTATTTTGCTTATAATATTTATGCTATTTGATAAAACAATACAACTATATATTCTTATTTGTTTTTCTATGTAGTGTCCTCAACATCAAAACGGTATAGATTGCGGATACTTCGTTATGCGGTTTATCAAAGAAATCATTCAACTGAATCAAATAGAGATTCCAGTCACGGTATGAATTTATAACTTAGGATTTGTTTTATTATTTCTCGGATATTTCATATAATTTTTTACTTTTAACTAAATCATGCATATTATGTTTTCTTATGTAGTACTTCGATGAGTACAAATGTGCATATTACACGAAACTTCAGTTGGAAGAAACCAAAGAGGAGTTGTGTCAATATTTTATTGAGCAGAGAATAATATAAGGACTGGTTTAGTTGTTGTTAGGGTTGATTTTGTAAGACTGATTTTGAGTTACAATACTGATAACAATGGTTTATATATAATTTGAGATACAAACATAATTTATGATTGATTTTGAGCAATGATAATTTCTTGTTTATGGTTTCTTGTGTTATACTTGTGTACTAAAGTAGTTGATAGAATAAAATGAATTTAGTGAAAAATATTGAGTATTGGTTTTGTTATATTGAGTATTGGTTTTGACTCAGAAACTGTAAACCATGGATAAGACATGGATGTATTCCAATCGATTGTCGAAAGAGTACGAGAACGGGGTATCAGAATTACAATGCATTACCGCTATTTATGAATTACAGGTTATGGCAACTGGTTTATATAAATAATATGCTTCAAACAATGCAGGTATATGAATTATATAAATAATACCTCTAAAAAAAAACACCCTATGAAAGCGCTTTTTGGAGAAAAGCGCTTTCATAGGTAGACCTATGACAGCGCTTTTTCACATAAAGCGCTGTCTAAGGTAAACATATGACAACGCTTTTCCAAGAAAAAGCGCTGCTAAAGGATAACCTATGAAAGATTTTTTCCAAAAAAAGCGCCACCAATGAAAGCACTTTTTCATAAAAAAGCGCTGCCAAAAGCCTACTTAAGAGAGCACTTTTTAGAAAAAGCGCTGCCAAAAGCCTACTTAAGAGAGCGCTTTTTAGAAAAAGCGCTGCCATAAGGGTACTAAAGAGAGCGCTTTAAAGAAAAAGCGCTGCTATAAGGGTACTTAAGAGAGCGCTTTTTATAAAAAGCGCTTTCATAAGTAGACCAACGAAAGCGCTTTTCATTAAACAAACAGCGCTGCTAAAACCTATAGCAGTGCCACCTTAGAAAGCGCTTTTAAGCGCTTTTAAAGGCCAAAAAAGCGCTTTCGTAGGTCTTTTTTGGCGTAGTGATATGTATTTACTTTGAACTCATGTATATTTGTCGCCCATGACGTTATATTAAACTTTCTTTATAAATCTTTGTCAATTGATGTCCTAGTTTTTTTCTTTGTGCTAGGAATTTGAGTTATTATAGACATATACTGCTTAGATTCTTATCTAGGATGATTATCTGTTAATTTATAAACTTTAGAGATAGATTTAGAGCTAGCATTACATAGAGTATCAGAGCTTAATGCCTCTGTGTTGGTTGTGTTGTACTGAGATATCGTTAGTGAGAGTAACATAGTTGTCTTCTATGTTGTTGAGGAGGTAGAGAAATCATTTCCTTGGTGATACAGTCGGTCTCTCAATTTGGGTTAGAAATGACTTAGGTTTTGAGTGATACGTGATGACATTGATGAGTATTGTTAGGTTGCATGTAACTGGTCGATAGATTTAAGTTTGTGATGAGTAGATTATATGCAGGCTTGATAAGTTCTTCCTTAGTTTTTACTTTTGTTTACATTTATTTTCTGTTGATAACATTTTCTTTACAAACCCATTCATCCCCAAACTCATTAACGAGAGATTTGTTGAACGAAAATTCAATAACCAATCTCTGTGGACACGATAAATTCTCGGATAAATATTTCCAAAACTTTTGTTGCTTGCTGCAACACCGCTCCCAACAGTTATCAACCTAATCTGGTGGCTAGGCAGTTTGGCTTGTGCCAACCTTTTCCTCGTAGCTTTTATAAGCCATCAAATGAACCGTGCATTTCGTCCACCAGCTATAGTGAGGGAGAATGTGCTCAATGACTTTAACATTTTGTTGCTGACGTCCCCAATATGACTCATGTCGCCTTCAAACCCCTCTTTTACGCCACTAAAGAGTTCTAGGATTGGTGGACTGTACAATTCGTGCAAAATAATGGGACTCTCAAGTCCTTCAAGGCTCGACTGAACCATGATTTTGAAGCCATGCAGCAAAAGTTTATGAAAGGTATGGTTTACTATTGTGACTTCCAGTCGCCTTCTTGTTCACCTTCTCGCTTATTTATGTTTTGACTTCTAACGCTTCGTCTTATGTTATTGCCTCATTCAACGGTTGAGCACAAGAAACGCGCCAGGGAAGCTATCAGTGGTGCGACTGTTTCTCCCTCAACTAATTAATACCTTGGAACTTCTTCTCAGGTAATATGCTAATTTGATGGTTTACTAACTATTTGCGTTCCCTTTATAACTCTCTGATTATGTTGACACATTCGTAGGCCCCTGAAGCTAATTTCGTCGTCCCTCCTGAACCATCCCCAAAGAGATGGAAACACTCTTATAACTAAGAGAAACAAGTTGACCACACATCTTTTCCTTCCATCCCCAAAAAATCCAAAAAACCTTAGTTGACTCGATCTGAGGTTGTCTCAAAAAAGGCCACTTCTTCCACTGTGCCTGCTCCGATGGTAGAAAAAGAACGAGTTTTGCAGCCTGCACCAACTCGACTAGAGAGCATTAACTCTAGTCCTGAAGGAGACTGTTGTTGCAGTATAATGGCAATCAAAAAGTAAGTTATTAATTTACTGGGTGATATAGGTTATATCGTATCGTGTCCAAAGAGATTGGTTATCGAATCGTCGTTCGAAAATTTCTCGCGTTTATGAGTTCGAGGATAAATGGGTTGAAAGAAAATTTATTAACAGAAAATAAATGTATAAAAAAAAGGAATAACTTATCAAGCATGCATACATACTACTTCTCACAGACTTAAACCTATCGACCTGTTATACTCAGCCTACAATATTCATCAATGTCACTACATATCACTCACAACCTATGTCATTTCTAACCCAAATTGAGAGGCCGACTGTATCACCTCGGTAGGGATCTCTCAACCACCTCAACAACACAGAAGTCAACCGTGCTCGCCTGTATCGACGATCTCTCAGAGCGACACAAATAACACAGAGGCATTAAGCTCTGATACCCAAGTAGATGTCAGCTCTAAACCTATCTCTAGAGTTCAGAAACTAACAAATAATCATCCTAGATAAGAATCTAAATAGTATATGTCTATAAAAACTCAAATCCCTAACGCAGAGTAAAAATCTAGGACAACAATCTACAAAGATTTGTAAAGCAAGTTTTATATAACGCCAAGGGAGACAAATATACATCAGTTCAAAGAAAATATGCATACAAACCCAACTAATAAAGAATACACAAATAAAAAGAGAAATGAACCACAAATCTACCGATTTGTCAGTGCCGATCGAAGAGAAATCCCCCCCGGATCATCCGTATGCAAGATCCATAGTTATTATCTAAGTTAATCCTAACAAAATTTACAGGTTGATGGAGTTGGGAGAAAAAACTTTCCCAATACCATAACCTAAAAATGAGCTGAAATGAAAGTTATAAAACAAATCTCAGCAGACCATGCTAAGCGGGCCTGGCGCGCTAAGCGCGACTTGCTTATTTTACACATCAAACTGACCTAAAATGCATTAAAGCATGCTATCCGCGCTAATCAGGCTTCAAAACATTGGTTCTGCCAAATTGTCAAACCCAAGCAGCGCGCTACAAAATGCGTTGAGCGGTACTCGCGTTTAGCGGCCTCTGCGCACTAAGCGAGCTCTCCTGAACAGAATGTCCCAAAAGTGGTCTTTTATTCTGAAAACACGCATCCGGAGCCATGTCTTCGACACATTATTTCTCAATGCTCCAAAATGAAACAAAAACCTACAAAATAATCGGAAAAACATCAAATAGTATACTATATACACAAAAATACAAATAAGTACAAACTAAACGTATTTACACAAAAGTCAGGTTTATTCATCTATATTAACAACAAAAAGTCGATAAGTACAACAAAAAGTATATATAAAAATAAATACAATTTGCATTTATCAAACGCTCACCAACTTGAACTTGTTTGTCCTTAAAGAAGGCCAGACAACTCAAAGAACCAAAAGTAATAAACTAAAGAATCATGAATCTACTAGTTTTGAAAACGGAAAACAAATGTAATGGTTTAAATGAAAAATGGTACACCCGAAGAAACATACCTACCACTAAACTACGACAATAACATAAACATGAAACAAATGTTAAATACAAAAATTATGTAAAATATTCTAAAACAATACTAGTTCACAAATGAATCACACCTAACAAACACAATCATCGATAGATGAAAAACACACAAAAATAGGGTATTTTTTCTCATCCAACAATCTTGCAAACAATAGACTAAATTATGCATTCATACAAAAATTTACATTGAAAATATAAAAGCAAGAATATCATGAGCTTTTCAAGGTTGTAATGTGGCTTGGTTAACAAACAAGTGATAAGTTCTAAAGCTAATTGGAAAAAAAAAACTTGCCTAAACCTAATGGAGTGATCAATTCACCAAAGTTTCAAACAATAGAATTTCAATCAAACTTTTTCTTTATCTCAAGTTTAAAACCAAAACACATTACTTATTATCACAACATTATCCTAACTCTTTTTGTTTTTCGTTTTCAAAGCCTTTTTTTTCTTTTCAATTCACTTCTTTTTCACATTTTTTTCTTTTCTTTTTCTTTTCAACCTCATAGCAATCAACTAATAAATACACAATCATTTTTCTCCCCAACTTGAATTCAACCATATATTAAAGTGAATACTCCCTACTTTATAAGGCAAAGTAAAAATTCCACTAAAAATCATAGTTGAAATTTCAAGAAAATAAAGAATCAATATCCATGAAAAAGGGAAACTAAACACTCATAGACAAATATTTAGCAAATACAACATGGATATCAGCAAAAAGCTCAAAGGGGTTACTAATGATCACACACTCACAAGGTGAATTGACTATTTGGACAAGGTAGTTATGCTCAAAATGGAAAAAAGTGTCTTGGTCATGTTCAAGCTTTCATACAATCAATACAAGAAAAATATTAAACATAATAAAATCCAGCTAAAACAATAATTGTAGTCTCCAGCATATGTGAACAATGGAAAGCTACCTCACAAAAAGGGTAGGAACTAAAGTGATTCACAAATGAACACGTATAGAAAAGAATGAATGGCATAAAAGTTGTAAAAAGTATAAGTATCATGAATATGCTAAAGTATAAAAAGTGATAAATACATATCTAGAACATGTACAAAACTTTAACAAAATCATTACCACGCATTCGCAAGTTGAAACACTCAAACTTGGAAAATCACTAAAAGCGACTTCAAGCTATCGAACCAAAATTGAGCCCAAACAACAACAAAAGAATTAATTATACTAACATTATTTACTATTTAAAGCCTAGGTGGTAGTGGAAAAAAGAAAAACCAAGCAAAAAATTAAAAAGAATTTACATGCTCTGCACAGCAGAGCGCGCTTAGCGCGCTACACCAGTTGCAGAAAAATAGGACAACAACCTGTGCAACTGCTATGCAAGCTCCACAATCACCTTACACACTCAATGTATAGAATATTCAAAACATATAAACTTCCTCAAGCTAAACACGAAAAGCTTGCGGAAAAATACAAATCTACATAACGAAACAAACGATTGAAAGTGAATTAACAAGTTGAAAAGTGAAAATTTGAAAATTTAAAACAAGTCCAATTTCAACTTGTTAAAATATAAGTCACATATAACAAAAACAAATACAAACATCACATGCTTGTTTCATGTCGTAAGCTCGACGCCTTTATTGTGAGAGCTAGTAACCTCCTCTTGCCATGTCGTGGTATTGTCACACCGTACAAACCTAAAGAAAGTGTCCTAACATCCATACAACAAATGTTACGAAAACGAGACAATTCACAACAATAAGTGAAAACAAAGAAAAACATATATATGCACAAGTATCATATACAAGTTAATATGCAATTTCTATACAACATATACATTAATCACAAAACTCAAAAACAAAAGAATTATCGCAATGCGAAAACAATAGAACAAATCCCTGGCAACGACACCATTTTGTTGTTGCGGTACAGCGGCAAGCAAAAAGTAAGTTATTAATTTACCGGGTGATATAGGTTATATTGTATCGTGTCCACAGAGATTGGTTATTGAATCGTTGTTCGAAAATTTCTCGCGTTTATGAATTTGGGGATAAATGGGTTGAAAGAAATGTATTAACAAAAAATAAATGTATAAAAAGGAAAAATGAATAACTTGTCAAGGATGCGTATATACTACTTCTCATAGAATCAAACCTATCGACCTGTTATACTCCACCTACAATATTCATCAATGTCACTATGTAACACTCACAAACTAAGTCATTTCTAACCCAAATTTAGAGGCCAACTGCATTACCTCGGTAGCGATCTCTCAACCACCTCAACAACACAGAAGTCAACTGTGCTCGCCTGTATCGACAATCTCTCAGAGCGACACAAATAACACAGAGGAATTAAGCTCTGATACCTAAGTAGATGTCATCTCTAAATCTATCTCTAGAGTTTAGAAAATAACAGATAATCATCCTAGATAAGAATCTAAGCAATATATGTCTATAAAAACTCAAATCCCTAACACAAAGTAAAAATCTAGGACAATAATCCACAAAGATTTGTAAAGCAAGTTTTATATAACACCAAGGGCGACAAATATACATCAGTTCAAATAAAATATACATACAAACCCAACTAATAGAGAATACACAAAGAAAAATAGAAATAACCGCAAATCTATCAGTTTGTCAGCATCGATCAAAGAGAAATCCACCCTGGATCATTCGTATGTAAGCTCTATAGTTGTTATCTAAGCTAATCCTAACAAAATTTACAGGTTGATGGAGTTGGGAGCAAAAACTTTCCCAAAACCATAACCTAAAAATGAGCTGAAATGAAAGTTATAAAATAAATCTCAGCAGACCGCGCTAAGTGGGCATGGCGCGCTAAGCAAGAATTGCTTATTTTACACATCAAATCGACCTAAACCGCGCTAAGCGCGCTATCCGCGCTAAGCGGGCTTCAAAACATTGGTTCTGCTAAATTGTCAAACGCGAGCAGCACGCTACAAAATGCATTGAGCGGTACTCACGCTTATAGGCCTCAACGCGCTAAGCAGGCTCTTTTGGATAGAATGTCCCAAAACTTGTCTTTTATTCCAAAAATGCGCATCTGGAGTCGTGCCTTCGACACATTATTCTTCAATGCTCCAAAATGCAACAAATACCTACAAAATGAATGGAAAAACATCAAACGATACACTATATACACAAAAACACAAATAAATACAAACTAAACTTATTTACACAAAAGTCAGGTTTATTCAACGATATTAAAAACAAAAAGTCGATAAGTGCAACAAAAAGTATATACAAAAATAACTACAATTTGCACTTATCAGAGACCATCAGGTACCTTCTTCTTCAAAGACTTTTTATCTTAGGAATTGTTTGTCCCTTTTATGATTATGTTCTTACTTTCCATTATTGTTTCAACGAATGACAGTTAAACCTAAAAAACACCCCACCAAGATTATCTTGAAATCTTCCCAGACAAAAAAGAAACCAATTTTGGTCTTGACTGATAACGAGCCTTTTGGGAGCAAACTCAAATCTCCTATCACTCAGGTTACTTATGAATATTATCCCATCAGTGAAGGATTGGAGGACGACGCCAATAATGACAGTCAAGGGGAGAATACAGGATATGATGGCCTAAAGGGTCCTGAACAAGTTATTGTTGTTGACGTCACCACAACTACCAATCAAAATCTCTTCTAAACTGAAGTAGTGACTCCAAAGGGAACTGCCTCTTTTGTCACCATTTCAACCGCTCCCAATGTGATTCCTTCAACCATCACCATGTCTCCCCAACAAGATACTGCTCTAAGGAAAAACAACCCATTTGAGTACTTGAAATTTTTGGTGAACGCTAGGAACCGTTCGACTGATGGAGGCTTCAAAACTTCTACTGATCTGGATGCATCTCTTCTCTTGGGACTCAAGAAGAGGTTATTAATCATATCAAAATCACGCTCTTCCATGTTAACTTGATCACCCATCTGGAGGCGCACCCTTCTGATGGTACTAAGATCAAAGAAATGTTGAGAAAGTTGATGTTCAAGCTGCTTCTCCTCTAGTCCTAAAATTTGTAGTTGAAACATCTACCTTCCTTTACTAGATTTTGGTCGACTTGGCCGAAAAGAAAGAGATCTAGGAAAAACATCTTCCTAAAGAGAAAGAGCACATTATTGAGTTGGATTTCGTGAACTCTTCAATGGATGCTAGTAAAGAATTGAAAGAAGCTCTTGACAAATAAAGAACATACTTCAACACTAGGGCCACAAATATCTCCTAATGGCAACAACAGATCATGGTGTTAAAGCAACAGATTGAAAGGTTGGAGAAGTAAATTGATGAGGCAGAGACTTTGTAAGCTGTTGGGTTTCGCACAACTGAACAAGAATTGAATAATGAATCTCTTACTAGGGTATGTTGTACCCCAAAATTTTCCCTCTCATATTTCTCAAGACATTGCAAGAAAAATATCCAAGTGGCTCAAGGTTACTCAAGAGTTGGACAGACAAGCTATTTCCTAAGGCAGTCAACTCCAAATTAGGGTTTTGTGTTGCATCAAGATCTTTGAGTCCAAATGACCTCAAGTGATCCCCAATGTCCTAATATGTTCTCAAAGTCATCCATGCCAAATTTCAAGCCTTGCAGAGGAAGTTTGCTCAGTCAATTGCTCAAAGGTCCAAAAATCGACTATGCTAGGGCAAAAGTCAACTGTGACCTATATATAGTCAAACTTCAAGATTTTTTGTCAAAATTATCATTTTGAAGGATATTTAATCATTTGATCAAGGGTTGATCATGATTCATCAAGGATTGCTCAAAATTCATCAAGACTCAAAAGTTGCTAAATTAGGGTTTTACAAGAAAAGTCAACTCAACTTTGACCAAGCATAACTTTCTTGGAATGGATTTATTTAGCCTGGAGGGAGTTTTAGCATAAGCCTGCGTCTTTTGCTGCGGATTCAAATCCGCAGTTAATGTTGTTACAGGTCTGAGGACAGGGATGAGTGTGTGTCATCCTTCGGTTGGCCCATTCAAATATTTTTCGCGCATTTTATTTTTCTGACCAATAATTGTTGTTTTATTTTATTATTATTATTTTGTATTCATATAACAAATGGATTAAGATGGTGTAGTGGCAAGGCAAGCGCGTATCATCCTTCAGGACCTGGGTTCGAATCCCAGGTCCCCCACTTCTTCAATGTTTTTTCTCTTCAGGTACTCCCATGCGCGCATGAGCTTGCAGAACACCGTGCGTCCTCATCCATGCAATAGCCAGATGGCCAAAGGCCAGATCTGGTGGTCCAGGAGTAGATGTCCCCCGTGGTCCAAGTCTACGCATGCCCACTGGATTCAAAAAGTCAACCAGGGCCAGCGCTTTTGGGCCTCCCAATTGCTAATCACACCATATAAGCAGGCCCATACTCCCCTATTCTCATTTATTTTATTTGTTTATTAAATTGTTTTAATATTTTCATTTGATTTGCTAACCAATTAAAATTCAGTCTTTTATAAAATAAAACCACAAAAAATATTTTTATTTAATCAAATTTTTATTTTTATTAATAAACACTAATTAATTAATTTAGGTTTTAATTAGAATAACTTTAACCTATTTTTTTGTAAATAATTAGAATTAAATTAGATTAAATTAGGTTAATTACTAACTTAATTATTTTATTTTTCTTTCTTAAAATAACAAAAACCCAAAAATAATTTATTTTTATTAATTAATTTATTAATTCAATTTAGTAATTAATTTAGGTTATTTCTTTCTTAAAATAAAAAATAACAAAAAGACATTTTTCTTTAACCAAAAGGGTCAAAACCCTAATCATGCGCTCGACTTAATTTCCCGCACGCGATTTACTTTCTTTTATCATATAATGTACTTGCCTCCGGATTGTAATAGTAAATCGGACTTTTATTTATTTTTATCGCTTTATTTATTTTCAAAAGGGTTTGTCTTTGGCGATGTAAATACCCGACGCCTTGTAATTTAAATTACGCATTTTATTTTCTACAAAATATTAACTGTTAGATGTATGATTTAGGATGAATGACAAGAATGTATGTCTAATTTTAAAAACAGTTAGATCACCCTAAATGTACAAAGATAAAATAATCTGAAAACAACACACTCGCACATGCGCACTCTTAGGGTACACCCCACTTGGTTGCCTTTGTACACGATCATTAAGTATAGGTCACTTTATATGTCGCCCTCTTGTCTAAAAGATCATAGTCGCCTCGAAATGGTTGCCTCAGATATTGTTGCCTCAAACAAATGATCTAAGACATTAGGGTTACCGCTAAGGCGTCCTAACATTGCTTTAGTGACCGTAAGTCCCTAATTCGAATTGACCCTGAAATTCCAACGACGGTGCTACCTACTCATCAATAGTAGGATAGCATTGTCTAAAATAAATTAGCATAGAAAGATTCCTTTTTTGAGTAGGTAGATGGTTCTTAGATACTTGCTCTTTCCAAAAACAAAAACTTTTCGCACTTACACTCCTTTTCGAACAAAGTTTTCAAAACACTTCATACGCTCTTGAGGACAGAAGCAAGAGTTAAATCGAAGTTTCAAAACAAAAACTTTTTCAAACCCACAAGCACAAAGAAAGCAATTTTGAAAACAATTGAGCAAGTACCTAAGACCCCGTGGATAACCATGGATAGAAAGGGTGCTAACACCTTCCCTTTCTATAATCTACCCCCCGAACCCGAGAAATATCTCAAAAAAGGAATTTTTCTGTGCTTTTTTCCTTTCCTTGTTGGATAAAATAAAAGTCGGTGGCGACTCTTGCTTACTGCGACATTTTGCGAAAACAAACGCAAAATGCAAACCAGCATTCCAAAAAACAGTCAATTCTTCCCACCGTATCACAGAACTGGCGACTCTGTTGGGGAAAATAAATAAGTGGGGTGTACCTTAGGATTAGTTCATCATATTGTTTTCAATTGTTTGATCTATATGCTTTATCTTTGTGGGTTTTGAATTGGAGTTACTATAGATCCTAACCCGGATCTAGGGGATACCCTTTAGGTAAGTAGCAATAAACTGTGAGGGAACTGTACGGCGTATACCAATACGGTTGAAGCAGTAGCTACGTTGGTGTGACACTTTAGTATGTACCGATATCCCTTGTGGCGCAACAAGGTGAATATGGGTCTGCTAAGGGGTCATTAAGCACCAGCTGACCTTAGAACCTTTAAATTGATCAACTTGGCCATAGAACAGTAGCAATATGCTACACTCATTGAGACTAAACTCTCACGATGATTCCGGCCGCAAGAAAAGGTTACTAAAATGGAATTATGACCGATCGAGGGTAGTTAGTGATATTGAGATCCTCTAGAACCCGGTTACTATTTTTAGGACAGGTTTGAACCAACTGAACTGAAAGAGGGTAGTACCCAGACTCCTTGCCAGCCTGAAATCTAAGGGCTCTCTGTGTGACTTGCTTGCCCCTACCATGTTTGCTATTTGTGAATACTTATGGTGTGTTTTCTATCATTACATCATGACATCATGACATTGCATGCATCTTGCATTGGACTAACCCATTTCAAAGACAAAGGGGATTCATCTTTGTTCTATTTTGTAGGTCATGGCACCCATGCATTGAAATACCATTCGGATCAACTTTGTCCAGATTCCAACTCAGCTTAAGGAATTAGTTGCAAAGATTTCAGATACTACCTCCTTTATCAGAAGACATGGGCACCTTCTTAGTTTGGTCACCTCCAAGATGGATGAACAGATGATGAGTGTCTTAGTCCAGTTCTTTGATCCACTGTACCATTGCTTTACTTTTCCGGACTACCAGTTGGTCCCTACCTTGGAAGAGTTCTCTGATCTACTTGGTATCTCTATTCTGGAGCAGACCCCGTTCACAGGTTGGGAGAAGATCCTTAGACCGGAAGAGATTGCTTCAGCCCTCTATCAGACAAAGGCTGAGGTAATGTCTAATTGGGAAACTAGAAGTGGGACAAAGGGCTTCTTGACTAAATTCTTGGTTGGTAAGGCTAATCAGTTCTGGGACAATCTAGACTTCCAGGCATTTGAAGACATTCTGGCTCTTCTCATATATGGTTTGGTGTTGTTTCCTAACTCGGATTCTTTTGTTGACGTGAATGCAATGAAGATTTTCATGTCCGGTAATCCTGTACCCACTCTCCTGGGTGACATTCTTCATTCTCTTTATGCCCGTACTGCTCGGAAGCGGGGAACCCTCATGTGTTGTGCGCCATTGCTGGCGAGGTGGTTTATTTCTCACCTCCCCAAATCAGTTTTGAAGAACAAGGAAGGCATGGGCTGGGCCTATAGGATTATGTCTCTCTCTCTCATAATGACATCATTTGGACTATTAAGGGCATGGAAGATGTGGCTATTATTGATCGATGTGGGGAATACCCCAATGTTCCATTGATAGGAACCAATGGAGGGATCACTTATAATCTGTGTTTAGCCTTACGTCAATTTGAATGAGCTAGGAGGGAGGGACCTCATGAGTTGTTGATGCCAAGTATTGTCTTTGATTTCCAAGGGGATAGTGACGAGCAACGCCGCAGATTCATAAGAGCTTGGGATAGGGTACACAGGTCTGATCCACACGAGCCGGGTGCGAAGACTTCTCTACCAATGGAACCATATCTCCGTTAGGTTCGCATACATGCCCAAAAGCTGGGAATGCCCTACGAAGTTGTCTTGCCTATAATTGTTGAAGTTGCTGATGAAGAGGGGGTTCCTCCTACCATCCTACACCCTTACATGCCTACTGACATTGGGGCATTGAAGAGGTCCTGGATGCAGCTGAGGGAAGAATGAGATACTTATAGAGAAAAGTATCACGAGCAAGAGCAGAAGATTCAGAAGTTGACAAGGCAGTTGGAGAACAAGCGGATCCTCAATGATTATGTCCGCACCGACAAGAAACGACCATGGGAGCACTGATTGTCCCTTTTGATTATTTCTAGTTTTTGATTTACTTTTCAGTTTTCTTTCTTGTAACGCCTTAAAGGAATCTGTTGAACAATTGATTTTGAAGTTTATCTAATAAAAGTGTGTTTCGTTTTTGTTTACAAATTTGAATCTCTCGACGTCTTTGAAATCATATCATACGCATTCCATTCCATGCACCTCATCACAAGTACCCATTACAGGTCTCTTATCTTCTTCACTGTTTATTTCAGCATCATGTCTTCTGAACCATCAACTGAACAAGCAATCAAGGCTCTGCAAGCTCAAAATGCCCAGTTCCAGGAATTGTTCATGAGTTTGGCTAAGGGTCAGCAAGATCTGAAGACCCTTATCTTGAAAGAGAAGAAGAAGAAGAAGAAGAAGAAGGTCCTATTCAATATGGATCATAGATTCGGAAACGATTTGCGAGAAGAGGTTGATTTGACCCACTCATCTGGAGGGGGAGATAATCAGGAAGAAAGGAGGGCTCCTAGCCCTGTGGTTTCAGACAATGAGATAGACTTTGACGAAGACCAGTATCCTCCGGCTGAGGATAGATATAAACAATTGGAAGACCGGTTGAGCGCGATGGAAGTTCAGAAAGTTCCTGGTCTGGACTTTGGTGATTCCCCACAAGTTCAAAGCACCAGCCTTTGCTAAGTACGACGGGGTTTCTTGCCCAAAACTGCACCTCCGTTCGTATGTTAGGAAGATTCAGCCATACACCGCTGACAAGAACCTCTGGATCCACTTCTTTCAAGATAGTCTCTCAGGGACTCAGCTTGAATGGTTTTACCAGCTGGAAGGAGCTAGTATCCGTAATTGGGAGGACTTGGCTGCTGCTTTCTACAAGCAGTACCAATACAATGCCGACCTCTCTCCCACGCGTACCTAACTCCAGGGTATGTCTATGGGTGCGGGCGAAGGTTTCAAAGATTATGCTCATAAGTGGAGGGACCTTGCTGGAAGAGTGCAACCTCCCTTGGCTGACAAGGAGCTAGTGGATATGTTTCCGGGGACCTTGTCTGGTCTATATTTCAACCATCTGATTGGAAGTTCATTGTCCAGGTTTACAGAGCTGATCATGACCGGGGAAAGAATTGAGGCTGGTATCAAATCTTGTAAAATACAGAAGGGTGCTTCGTCAAGCATCAAGAATAAGCCTTTTAAGAAAGAGTCCAGTGTTGTTTACAGTTCAAAAATCCATAATAGACCTGAACGCCGCCAAGTTGTTAATGCAGTTGTTATTTCAAGACCTGCTGTTGCACCTCAGTGCAACAATCATCCAAGGGCCGAGAGACCGCGAAGACAATTCACTCAGCTCAACATGACTTTATCCCAAATTTTGCCACAATTATTGAAAACCAACTTGGTGATTCTGAAGGAGGCCCCGAAGACTCCCAACACTACATCACCCATGTACGATCCGAATGCCCACTGTGCTTTTCACTCTGGTAGCCCGGGGCATGACACATATAATTGTTGGGTCTTAAAGAACAAGGTACAGGACTTGATTGATGCTAAGGAGATTGAGTTCGAGGCACCTGAAAGACCTAATGTTGTGACTGCTCCTATGCCCAGGAATAGAGTGAATGCTATAGATGAAGACTCGTTTGTGGTTTCTGTGAAAGACATTGTTACTCCCTTGATGATTGTGAAGAAGAACCTTTTGTTAGCCGGTTAATTTCCGGGTTGTGACGAAGGTTGCCGTATGTGTTCTGTCCTACCTACCGGTTGCCATCTTTTAAAGTCAGGTGTCCAACGCCTGATGGATAATAAAGAAATTCTATTTGAGAAGATTGTTGTTCCTTTGGTTCCTACTGAAGAAGTCTCTATAGTCACCATTTTCAACAATTCTTCCAAGGTTTCCTCGAGACAGTCTGTTAGAATTACATTTGTTCCAAGAATCGCCCCATTGATAATTACTGTTCCTGGGCCTATCCCCTATACATCCAATAAAGTTGTCCCTTGGCACTACGGGGGTGATGTATACTATCACGGGGTTAAACAAGATTTGAATGCTGATGCCAGCAATATTGTTGGACCTGCCAAAGTCACTCGCAGCGGAAGGCTTTTCTCCCCTGAGATCTCTCCACCAGTTGTTCGGAAACCTGTTGTCATTACACCTGCTAGTGCACCTAATACTATCTCGGTTCAAGTTCCCATTCTTACCCCTGTTACTGAGTCATCTGACACTCGGGGCAAAGGGACCGCTGATGAGCCTGCCCGGACGGAGGCGCCAAAGACGATTATTGTTGAAGCCTCTAGACAAGAGATAGAGGAAATTTTAAAGATCATCAAAAAGAGTGACTACAACATGGTCGAGCAGCTGGGGCAAACCCCATCCAAAATCTCTATGTTGTCACTGTTGCTATGCTCAGAAGCCCATGCCAAGGCTCTGATTGCTTTCCTGAATACTGCGCACGTGCCGCAAGAAACATCAGCTGATCAGTTTAAAGATTGTGTGGCTAGTCTGACAGCAGATAATGGGCTGGGTTTCTCTGACACCGACTTGACTGTTAAGGGGAAGAATCACAATGACGCCCTGCATGTCTCCATTGAATGCAGGGGCACTACTCTTGCTCACGTATTGGTAGATACTGGATCGTCGCTAAATGTGTTACCCAAGAAAGCTCTAGACCGGTTAGACTGTGAAGGGTTGGAGCTGAAACCAAGTGTTGTACCCCAAAATTTGCCCTCCCATTTCTCATCACAAAGCCCTTGGAGATCAAGATCCAGTTAGGGTTCCATCTGCTCAAGACTTCTCCTTGCACTGTTGACCCAAATTAGGGTTTGTGTTTGCACAGAGATGTTTTGACTTAAAAAGACTAAAATGACTTTCATGCTTCATATTGGACTCCCAAGTTTATCCACATCAAGTTTCAAGTCTTGATTCCAAGTTTTGCCCAGTCAATTGGACAGTTAACCTAGAAATCAGCTGTATTGGGGAAAAAGTCAACTGTGGCCAATTGACAGTCAAACCTCATGAAAATTGACCCACATCAACATTATGAACTCACATGGACCATTTGATCAAGTTTGGATCACAATTCCACAAGAAATTTGATCAGATCACCAAAAGGGCAAAATGGTCATTTTTAGGGTTTTGACTGCACAAAGGCAATTTTTGACTGTTTGACCTAGACAATAACAAACCAAGCTCACATATGGACTCAAGGACCCCATGGAATTGTCTTGACATGCTCAACAAGTTCAAAAGATCCCAGGTACACAAGATTGACAGTTGAATTTCCCAGTCAATTGATCAATTTTGACTTTATACTGAAAAGTCAAACTTTGACTTTTTGGTCAAAATCAAGAGTCAAGATTCATTTTTCATCAAAACATGCCAAATCATGAAACTTGTTCACCAAGAAATCAAAAATTGCAAATTAGGGTTTGAAATGAGAATTTTTCATAACTTAGAATTTTTCTAAGTTATGAAAAACCCTAATTTTTTCCCAACTTTGCCCCACTTTCTCACCAAGATTCATTTGGATTCAAGCAAAAGTCAAAACATGAAATTTGTAGCCTATTTCATAATATACAACTTTGATTCACAAAGTTTTCCCAAAAGAGGCTTGTATCTCAAGTTACAATTTTTGGAACAAGGGTGCCAAACCATTCCTAACTTAGTGAAATTTTGACCTTTTTAGGCAAGGTTTCTACCTAACTTCAAGACCATTTTTCACATACTTCCACTTGGAATTTCAATTTGCACTTCAAAGATGGATTGTAGTATACATTCCGAGATTTCCAAAATGTCCAAAAACTCATCAAACAACCTCATGACTTGAGAGAATCGAATTTTGCAATATGGCAAAAACTCACTTTTGAATTGGCCAATTTCCATGTTCATAACTTGTGCAAATTTCTCAAATCAGCATGCAACTTGATTACAGGCCTCTAAACCATTCAACACTCATAAATTTAATGCAAACTCATTGTGCCAAGACCATGTTCTATGTGTTCAAGCATTGTATGATGGATTAATCCCAAAATAGATAAAGCACTTTAACCATTTTTGCAAAAGTAAGCTTTATGTCAAAATGAAAATCCAAGAAGTACAGATCAAATCCCCTTGGCACAAGTTTAGGGAATAATCACACTGATCAATGCCAAGGTTTGCAGCATGTTATAGGGGCCTCTACCTGTCTAAACACCAACTTGACCTTTTCTTGCTTAAGTGTTAAGAAACATAGCATATCACAACACAACTTTCATCTCAGCAATAGAACCCTTAAGCAAATACTTTGTACACATTCAAGACATCCTAACTGAGCTAGCACACGACTCCAACACCTCCATTGCCCTCTAGAACACAGAACCATCTTCAAACTGCCAAAACAGAGCTCTTACTGCAGTTTGAGTGCCAACCCTCATCCCTTTCATGCATTCTTGCTAAAAGCTCATCAAACACATTCCCTAGCATCACTTGAAGCTAATCCAAACATAAAACACGACCTGTAACTCCTCTAATCAGCTCCACCATTTTCACTTTCTTGTTTTGCAGTTGAAGGTCCATAGCTCGATTCAAGGTGTTTCAAAGCAAAGTAAGCATTGGAACAGCATCACTACACTTCAGGCAAGCTGTACAGATCATCATTTTGCCCTGAAAGCTCCCCCATTGCCAGACACAACTTCAACTGAACAGGTATCTTCTTGAACTTCTAAATCTTGGTGTAGGCATCATTAGCTCTAAGTTTGTGAATAAGAAGTGTTCTACTCATGCCCCTGAATCTGTACATACTTTTACTTTTCATTTATTTTGCCTGAGCTATGAGAATTTAAGGTCTGAATGTTGATAAAAACTTAGGTTAGGATTTGGGAATGATGAAATTCTCTCTCATTTCTGAGAGTTAGGATGAGTTCTTTACATATTTAGAATCGTGATTCAATGCTTAACATTTCTTATGTTGTAAGTTTGTGCAAAAGATCAAGGAATCCAGATGTTTGAATTGATGTTCAGGCGCGCGTTTTTTGAACATTTTTCTGTCCAGAGGTTGAAGAAGAAGCCACATGGGCTGGGCCTGCTTTGATATTTCTTTTCACACCATGTTTTTGGTTTTACACCCCCTGAGCCCATTTTGTTTGTTTTATTGATTTTTTGACTTTTCTTTTTTCATTCTGGTTTATTTATTTTTCCTCATGATATAAAAAATATAAAAATAATTTTTCACCTCATTTTTTAGGCATTTATTTGTTTAAGGTAGTTATTTGTACATAAATAATTATATAAACTTAATTTTTTACTTAAAATACTAGAAAATAATGTAAGCATATTTTATTTTCAATTTTTATTTTGTTTTATCTTCTTAAAATATTTTGTATAAAATATATATTTTTTTTATAAATATTAAATATTATTATTTTTATATATAATACATATTTAGAAATCAATATTTAGAAATCAATTTATATATAATACATATTTAGAAATCAATTTATATATATATATATATATATATATATATATATATATATATATATATATATATATATATATATATATATATATATATATATATATATATATATATATATATATATATATATATATATATATATTATATATATATATATATATATATATATATATATATATATATATATATATATTATATATATATATATATATATATATATATATATATATATATATATATATATATATATATATATATATATATATATATATATATATATATATATATATATATATATATATATATATATATATATATATATATATATATATATATATATATATATATATATATATATATATATATATATATTTATTTTATTTCTATTTTATGCAATTAATTATCTTGTAAATATTCCAAAATTGACGTAATAGCTAGGTTTAAATTCCTTGTCTAAATATCCCCCCATTTGAACATTTGTACCCCCTTCCCATATTGTGTTGTAATAGTTTAGAACTTTATTTTTCGCACTTTAATGCTTTCTAAATATACCATGTTAGAATTAGGGTTTGTATGCAAATAAAAAGAACAAAATAGTTTGACCTAATTTCAAGATGATCAAAGCATGGAAAATGGACAACACATATCACACTTGCACCGCTAGGGTATTCCACTTGTTGCCTTCAATAAATGGGCCATGTTGCATGTTAGGTCTCTTTGGGCAAAAACAAAGCAAATAATTCAAATGATCATAGTCCCTCGATGACGCTTTCGAAAAGTTGCCTAAAATGATCAAGTCCCTTAAAAGAAAAAAATGCCCAAAGATACTTAACACCATGCAATTATGGTCTAACGATGACCTGCGCCCGTCCCTTTCACCTCCTAACACAAGATTGTCCACCAAATGCAATGGTGGAACAAAATGTTAAAAGGGTTAAAACATAGCAAAAATCTTTGAGAACTTTAGGGTAGATCGCTCTTAAGTACTTGTCAACTGCAAAACAAAACACTTGCCTATTTTCAAACCACACATCACTACACTTTCAAAACAAACTTTCAAAAAAAACCCTTGAAACATATTTTCAAAAAGACAAAACACCTTTTGTAAAACATTCGAGTAAAGAATTGTTACAAGGTTAGCCTAGACAAGGCATCTTTTTCAAAACATTTTCAAAACCATACACAAAGCACCATTTCAAACAATTGAAAAACCAAGGCAAATTGATCTAAGCAAGTACCTAAGAGCCATGGATAACCATGGATAGAAAGGGTGATAATACCTTCCCTTTCTATAATCTACTCCCCGAACCCAAGAAAAAAATCTCAAAGGTTTTTGCTGTGCTTTTTTAAACCTTTCCTTAGGATAAAATAAAAAGTCGGTGGCGACTCTTGCTCAACCGAAACATTTGCGAAAACAAACGCAAAACCATAGTCAGTTCTCCCACCGTATCACACCAAGCAACACTGTAGTCAGGGCTTTTGATGGGTCCCAAGAGAATGGTACACGGGGAAGTGGATATTTCGATTAAGGTTGGTTCTCAGGTTTTCGCATCTAAGTTCTATTTGATGGACATACGGCCATCTTATTCTTGTTTGCTGGGTCGCCCGTGGATCCACAAAACTGGGGGCAGTAACTTCTACACTCCACCAAATGCTGAAGTACCCAGTCAAGGGGAAAATTGTGACGGTACGAGGAGAGGAGGAGTACAGGTGAGCACCTCAACTCTTTCCGATATGTAGAGATGGATGGGGAGTTCATTGAGACCCTATTTCAACATTTTGAAGAGGTTCCCCAGATGCTAGTATCAACTGAGACTGTTGTTGAAGATCCTCCAATGAAGATGGCTTCCTTCAAGGATGCCCGGGCTATTGTCGAGAAAGGTGGGTGTGCAAATTGGGGCCAGCTCCCTGATTTTGCATATAAGACTAACAAGTTTGGTTTGGGTTTCACTGCAGAAGCTCAAAAGGCGGTTTGGAATGTACGGATCGGAAGACCTCCCCTGTTCATCAGCAATTCAGGAGTAAATGCCATTGAAGACGACGTTGAAGAGTCTGAGTTCGAAAGTTGGATCTATCCTACTACTGATGGAGGATTAAGCAACTGGACAGCAAAGGATTTCATCCCAATTTATTTTGTTACCCATTAATGAGAATTTTGTTTTGAATTTGTAACAAACAATGTTTTAAACTCTATGGCCCGGTGTCTTACCCGGGGCACCGTGGCTTCATTTGTGAGGGCTTTATGTGTGTCATCTACATATATCATTAATAAAAGCATTGGACGTTTCTTGCATTTCAAATTTTATGCTCCTTGTCTTTCTTTTATTACATATTGCAAAACAACTATTTTACACACACTCACATGTACAGAGGTCTACATCCACTCTGGATCCTACTGGTAACGACTCTGCTACTGCCAATTATGACTTCGAAAGTCTGATCAACTTAGCCGAAGACGAAGGTGAAGATGATTGCGAAGTGCCTGGTGAACTTGCTAGACTGCTACTTCAAGAAGAGAGAGCCATACAGCCGCATGAAGAGCCTGTGGAATCAGTGAATTTGGGTACAGAGGTGGACAAGAAAGAGGTCAAGATCGGTGCAAATTTGGAAGCTAGTGTTAAACAACGGTTGATTCAGATGCTGCATGACTACATCGAGATCTTCTCCTGGTATTATGAAGATATGCCTGGGTTGGACACTGATATTGTGGTTCACCGATTTCCTACCAAAGAAGACTGTCCTCCAGTGAAACAGAAAGTTCGCCGAATGCGCCCAGAGATGTATGAGAAAATCAAGGCTGAAGTGATGAAACAGTTTGACGCCGGTTTTCTAGTAGTTACTTCTTACCCACAGTGGGTGGCCAACATGGTCCCAGTGCCGAAGAAGGATGGTAAGGTTCGGATGTGTGTTGACTATAGGGATCTGAACAGGGCAAGTCCCAAAGATGATTTCCCTCTGCCTCATATCGACGTTCTGGTTGACAACACTACTCAGCATAAGGTCTTCTCCTTTATGGATGGTTTCTCCGGTTATAATCAGATTAAAATGGCTCCCGAAGACATGGAGAAGACAACCTTTGTTACTCAATGGGGTACCTTTTGCTACAAGGTCATGCCTTTCGGATTGAAGAATGTTGGGGCAACGTATCAGCGCACCATGGTCGCCTTGTTCCATGACATGATCCATCATGAGATTGAGGTATACGTCGACGACATGATTGCCAGGTCTCAGACTGAAGAAGAACATCTAGACCACCTTCAGAAGTTATTTGACAGGTTGAAGTTGTACAAGCTGAGGTTAAACCCGAACAAGTGCACCTTCAGGGTGAGATATGGTAAGCTGATGGGTTTCATCATAAGTGATAAAGGTATTCAAGTGGATCCTACAAAGGTGAAGGATATACAAGAAATGCCAGCTCCCCGAACAGAAAAAGAAGTCAGAGGCTTTCTGGGACGACTGAACTATATTGCTCGATTCATCTCACACCTGACTGCTACTTGTGAGCCAATCTTCAAGTTGCTGAAGAAAAATCAAGTGGTAAGATGGAATGATGAATGTCAGGCCTCTTTCGAAAGGATCAAAGAGTATCTCCAAGAGCCACCCATTATGATGCCTCCAGTTGAAGGGAGACCTTTGATCTTATACTTGATAGTACTCGACAACTTAATGGGGTGTGTGCTGGGTCAGCATGACGAGTCTGGCCGAAAAGAGCATGCTATTTATTACCTTAGCAAAAAGTTTACCGACTATGAGACCTGATACTCACTGCTCGAGAAAACTTGTTGCGCTTTGGCATGGGCTGCTCGCCGGCTGAGACAGTATATGCTGACTCACACTACTCTATTGATATCAAATATGGATCCAATTAAGTATATCTTCGAAAAGCATGCCTTATCCGGAAGAATAGCAAGATGGAAGATGATCTTGACTGAGTATGACATTCAATACACGACCCATAAGGCAATTAAGGGAAGTGTGTTGGCAGACCATTTGGCACATCAGGCAGTGGATGATTACCAGTCTATGAACTTTGAATTCCCGGATGAGAATATCATGATAGTAACTGACTGTGAAGAACCTGGACCGAATGAAGGACCTGAGGAAGGATCCCGATGGTCTATGTACTTTGATGGAGCTTCGAATGCTTTGGGTAATGGCATTGGCGCCGTGATCATATCTCCTAAAGGCTCTCATACTCCGTTTACTGCCCGACTATGTTTCAACTGCACCAACAATATGGCGGAGTACGAAGCGTGCATCATGGGTCTTCGAGCAGCAATTGACCTAAGGATTAAGTTTCTAAGTGTCTTCGGAGATTCCGCTCTCGTGATCAGTCAGATCAAAGGCGAGTGGGATACGAAACACCCAAATCTTATTCCTTTCAAGGAGTATGTGTTGACATTGCTTCCCCACTTCGAAGAGATAACCTTTGAACACTTCCCTAGAGAGGAGAATCAGTTGGCGGACGCGCTGGCTACGATGTCTTCTATGTTCAAAGTCAATTGGGACAACGAAACTCCCTGGATCATCATTGAAAGATTGGACGAACCTGCACATTACTGTGATATTGAGACTGAAGAGGTAGCAGATAAACCTTGGTTTCATGAGGTGAAGAGATACCTTGAGGCTCAGGAATACCCTGAGGGTGCATCTGTTAATGACAAGAAGTTTTTGAGGAGGTTCGCGACGAAGTTCTTCATCAGCAATGGTATTCTTTACAAGCGTAACCATGATTCAACCTCACTGCGTTGTATGGATAAGAACGAGGCAGAAAGGATCATGGTAGATTTACATGAGGGTACTTTCGGAACTCATTCTAGTGGACATACCATGGCGAAGAAGATCCTACGGGCAGGATATTTTTGGTCCACAATGGAAGCCGACTGTTATCAGCATTCCTGGACCTGTCACAAGTGCCAAGTCTATGGTAATAAAGTGCACATACCTCCAGTTCCTCTGAACATCTTGACGGCACCTTGGCCTTTTGTAATGTGGGGCATTGATATGATCGGCGAGATCAGGCCTACGGCATCTAACGAACATCATTTCATCCTGGTAGCAATTGATTACTTTATGAAGTGGTTTAGCTTCCTTTGCTACAGTAACCAAGAACGTCGTGGCACGGTTCATTCGGCATAATCTGATTTGTCGATATGGTGTACCAGAGAGGATCATTACGGACAATGGTACAAATCTCAACAATAAGATGATCACCGAGCTCTACAAGCAGTTCAAGATACAACATCATAACTCTTCTCCTTATCGGCCGAAGATGAATGGGGCTATTGAAGCGGCTAATAAGAACATTAAGAAGATTGTGCAGAAGATGACAATGACATACAAAGATTGGCACGAGATGTTACCGTTTGCTCTTCATGGGTACCGTACCTCAGCACGGACGTCAACAGAGGCAACACCCTATTCCTTGGTATATGGTATGGAGGCAGTCTTGCCCATTGAAGTACAAATACCCTCTCTTCGGATTTTGAGAGATGCAGGTTTGAGCAAAGATGACTGGATTCAGACCCGGCTTGATCAACTGAACCTAATCTACGAAAAGAGGCTTACTGCTATTTGTCATGGTCAGACGTACCAAAAACGGATGATCAAGGCATTTAACAAGAAAGTTAGACGACAAGAGTATCAAGTTGGGGATCTAGTGATCAAGCGCATTATCTTACCACAGGGTGATCCTAGGGGAAAATGGACCCCTACTTACGAAGGTCCATTTGTGGTTAAGAACATTTTCTCAGGAGGAGCTATGATTCTAACCACCATGGATGGTGACGACCTTCCTCACCCCGTAAATGCAGACATAGTGAAAAGATACTACGCATAATCAAAGACCCGCTAGGTTGACTGGCCTAGGCAAAAATAAGGGCTTCCCGGCGAACCAAAAGGGTTCGGGCAAAAATAAGGGATGAAAATGAAAAAACTGTACACCCGGCAAGTCAAAAACCTGAAAAGGCGGCTTGGGCAAAAAAGGGTATCCCGATGGACTGAAAACCCGAAAGGGCGGTCCAGGAAAAAGTTAGGGATCAAAGTGTAACACTATGTCTCATTGAATCACCTTGCGACCAGACTTCAGTATCGATTATCAAGCTCGGACGACACTAATCAATCTGATTCATCTTCAACCAAGTAACAAAGTGATGAGATGCTCGAGGGCATAAAGATAGTAGCATAGGTGGAACCCAGAGGGATTATTCACATAGCTGTTTTGTTTAGTTTTTCACAAATTGTGTAAATTCTATTATTCGGCAGTGTTCTCTTACTAGGACGTCAGCCTCTTGTACAAAAATGCCTATTTACAGGCCAAACTTCAAATCAATACAATTCATCTTCAAATAAATTTCAAACTGTTTTTCCTTTATCTGTTTTGTTTTGCAAAGAACGTCCAATGTTCATTTTTGATGTATGCACTTGACATTAATTGCTGCTCATAAATATTTACATGCGAAACAAAAGACGATTACTGGTAATATCAGAAACAGGGGGCAATAAAATTGTCCAAACTGTAGAGTTGCTCTATCCACCGGGTACAAGGTAAATTCAGCTGAAGAACATGGTTGAGATGCATTCACTCCCCGCAGAGTAAGACAGTAAAGTTAACTCTCCCCAATTGAGACTTGCAACTGTGAATGAATCGTTAATATTCTCCCAAAGCAGAATTTATTTACCATTAGCACCGAAAGGTCTTAATATTCCCCAACGGAGTATAAGAATATTCCTCGGTAGAATACAAAATGTCCCCAGTGGAGCTTGAAATTTTCCCAGCGCAGTCTGAAGAAGCTTCCCCGGTGGAGTTTGGAGAATCATCCCCACTAGACTTTGGAAGGTTGTCCCCAGCATAGTTCAAGAGGATTATCCCCATAAGAGTCTAAAAGATTATCCCCAGTGAAGTCACAACTGAAGGTTCATCCCCAGTGGAGTTCTTTCCTTTCACAGACAAGAATTCATTCCCCAACAGGACTCAGTATCACCAGCAACGATAATTCATCCCCAGTGGAACTTATCGGTGGAATCCTCAGCAGAGCTTTTCTTCCCCACAGAGTTGATCTCCTCATCAGTTCATTACCCAACGGAGTTATCCTCTCCTGCAAGTTTACTCTCACAATCGTCTTCATTCGCCATCCCCAGCGGAAACAAAGAATTCAGGTCTTTTCTCCAGCAGCTATACGGGATTTATTTCCCCAGCCAAACATCACATTTTCATACATCATGATACATGCATATACGCGTTATACAACACAATCTCATTTATTTTGAGAACATCATTGCTTGATATATATCATGCATTGCATACGACTGACCTTTACCTTTCAGGAAGGATGCAGTTAAGTTCTCAGTTATGTTGAACTATTGATCGGTTCTTAAATCTCAACTGAATTAGTCTCGGTTGAATTACAGATAAGGTTCTAAATCTCGACAATTTTCCTCCGTCGAAGTGTGGACGAGATCTTAAATCTCAACAAAATTATCCTCGGTTGAATTACAGACAGTTCCTAGATCTCGATGAAGATGTTTCACCCAGTCGAAGTACTGACCAGTTCTTAAATCTCAACTAAATTAGTCTCGGTTGAATTACAGATAAGGTTCTAAATCTCGACAATTTTCCTCCGTCGAAGTGTGGACGAGTTCTTAAATCTCAACAGAATTATCCTCGGTTGAATTACAGACAAGTCTTAGATCTTGATGAAGATGTTTCCCTCAGTCGAAGTACTGACCGGTTCTTAAATCTCAACTGAATTAGTCTCGGTTGAATTACAGATAAGGTTCTAAATATCGACAATTTTCCTCCGTCGAAGTGTGGACGAGTTCTTAAATCTCAACAGAATTATCCTCGGTGGAATTACAGACAAGTCCTAGATCTCGATGAAGATGTTTCCCTCAGTCGAAGTACTGACCGGTTCTTAAATCTCAACTGAATTAGTCTCGGTTGAATTATAGATAAGGTTCTAAATCTCGACAATTTTCCTCCGTCGAAGTGTGGATGAGTTCTTAAATCTCAACAGAATTATCCTCCGTTGAAGTACAGACAGTTCCTAGATCTCGGTGAAGATGTTTCCCTCAGTCGAAGTACTGACCGGTTCTTAAATCTCAATTGAATTAGTCTCGGTTGAATTACATATAAGGTTCTAAATCTCGACAATTTTCCTCCATCGAAGTGTGGACGAGTTCTTAAATCTCAACAGAATTATCCTCCGTTGAAGTATAGACAGTTCCTAGATCTCGATGAAGATGTTTCCCTCAGTTGAAGTACTGACCGGTTCTTAAATCTCAACTGAATTAGTCTCGGTTGAATTACAGATAAGGTTCTAAATCTCATAAATTCTCCTCAGTCGAAGTACAGACCGATTCTTAAATCTCAACTGAATTATCCTCGGTTAAATTACAGATAAGGTTCTAAATCTCGACAGATTTCCCCCAGTTGAATTATGGACAAGTTCTTAAAACTCAGCAAAGATGTTCTCTCAGCTGAGGTACAGACAAGCCCCTAAATCTCAACAAAGATCAGACTTCCCCAGCGGAATCTTCTACAACAACAGGTATGCAAGTTCTCGCTAAGGAATCTCTTATGCGATTGACACTTCTTCATATGGCATCTTTAAGCCCATGCTCCCGTTAGCAATCTCCAAATGGCATCTACAATCCCATCCCCGACATCACAAGGTTGATACCACTTCATGCGAGTGCAAATTTCTGGGCACTCTAGTGATCAATCATCTTCCACCTTCGGATCACGAAAGCCAATCTACATCCTCAGGTTTAAGAAGATTGAACAGGGGCAGCTGTTGTACCCCAAAATTTTCCCTCTCATATTTCTTAAGACATTGCAAGAAAAATCTCCAAGTGGCTCAAGGTTGCTCAAGAGTTGGACAGACAAGCTATTTCCTAAGGCAGTCAACCCCAAATTAGGGTTTTGTGTTGCATCAAGATCTTTGAGTCCAAATAACCTCAAGTGCTACCCAATGTCCTAATATGTTCTCAAGGTCATCCATGTCAAATTTCAAGCCTTGCAGAGGAAGTTTGCTCAGTCAATTGCTCAAAGGTCCAAAAATCGACTGTGCTAGGGCAAAAGTCAACTGTGACCTATATACAGTCAAACTTCAAGATTTTTTGTCAACATTCTCATTTTGAAGGATATTTAATCATTTGATCAAGGGTTGATCATGATGCATCAAGGATTGCTCAAAATTCATCAAGACTCAAAAGTTGCTAAATTAGGGTTTTATAGGAAAAGTCAACTCAACTTTGACCAAGCATAACTTTCTCATACTTTATGATAAATGACCAATATAAAGCTCATTTTGAAGAGGATGCAATTCCCTACAATCCATCTTCATACCCCCAAGATCAAGAAATGCACTCACGAGAAGTTATGATTTTGGACATTATAGGTCATTTTTGAAAGTCAACAAAAACACCTTTTTTTAAAAGCTTATAACTTGAGCATGGAATATTAAAATGATATGAGACCAAAAGGTTTGGTTATAGGACATATCAAGATTTCTAAAAAGTCAAAGAACACCTCGAAAGGTTCAAAATTGAAGAAGTTATGCATTGTTGAAGTTGGACTTTTTTGCAAAATTACCAAGAGTCCATTATCCCCAAAACTTCAAATTTTGTCAAATGGACCCATTCTTTTCCACTTGATTTGAGCTTGCCTAGTTTCCCACGTGTCCTAGCTTCATCCATGAGCCCATTTTTTATTTTTATTATTTAATTTGATTTTTATTTGAATTTATTCATTTTAAATCAAATTAAATCATATAAAATCTAAAACTTTGATATCATGAGATCTTTTTGCTGTTTCAGGCTTTGATTATCATCATTAACATCATCAAATTCGAATCACACCAAATCATGTGCAAAAAGATTGAAATTGGACAAATTTGGAAGGTTTTAAAGAGGAGATCAAATTAAAATCATGAGCATTGATATGAAGGGATTCAATCCATATTTGTTACCCTAACACACTACACATTACATAAGGAAGCCAAGGCAAATGAAAAAAAAGGTTGGTAATTGCAGAGAGAGGCAGAACAAGATTTGAAAAAAGTCACAAAAAGCTTGAGATTGAAATCGTGCTTAGAGGCATTTTCAAGGGCTAAGACCTGTCCCAATCGCTTCCTAGGCATTCACTCAAGCCAAACCAATCCAAATCAAGCTTGTTCATACGCCCAAACACGCTGTAAGTGTCACGAAACCCAGCTCTGTTCTTGAAATCGTAACTCTCCATTCTTGCATCATTTGAACAAACTAACTGTATATTTGTAATCCTCACAACATTTCCAAGCTATGTGCATCATTCAATTTTGTTTATCTAACCTGTAATGCAAAACGCCATAGCTAGGGTTCTTGGAAGCGTTTTAAGGGTTTTCTGTTTCAGGCAAAATTGGGACTCAAGAAGAACATGGTTGTGATCAGGAGGCCATAACGAATCCAACCATGTTCTTGGAATGGATTTATTTAGCCTGGAGGGAGTTTTAGCATAAGTCTGCGTCTTTTGCTGCAAATTCAAATCCGCAGGTAATGTTGTTACAGGTCTGAGGACAGGGATGAGTGTGTGTCATCCTCCGGTTGTCCCATTTAAATATTTTTCGCGCATTTTATTTTTCTGACCAATAATTGTTGTTTTGTTTTATTATTATTATTATTTTGTATTCATATAACAAATGGATCAAGATGGTGTAGTGGCAAGGAAAGCGCGTATCATCCTTCAGGACATGGGTTCGAATCCCAGGTCCCCCACTTCTTCAATGTTTTTTCTCTTCAGGTACTCCCATGCGTGCATGAGCTTGCAGAACACCCTGCGTCCTCATCCATGCAATAGCCAGATGGCCAAAGGCCAGATCTGGTGGTCCAGGAGTAGATGTCCACCGTGGTCCAAGTCTACGCATGCCCACTAGATTCAAAAAGTCAACCAGGGCCAGCGCTTTTGGGCCTCCCAATTGCTAATCACACCATATAATCAGGCCCATACTCCCCTATTCTCATTTATTTTATTTGTTTATTTAATTGTTTTAATATTTTCATTTGATTTGCTAACCAATTAAAATTCAGTCTTTTATAAAATAAAACCACAAAAAATATTTTTATTTAATCAAATTTTTATTTTTATTAATAAACACTAATTAATTATTTTAGGTTTTAATTAGAATAACTTTAACCTATTTTTTTGTAAATAATTAAAATTAGGCGTCCTAACATTGGGCGTCTCAAACAAATGATCTAAGACATTAGGGTTACCGCTAAGGCGTCCTAACATTGCTTTAGTGACCGTAAGTCCCTAATTCGAATTGACCCTGAAATTCCAACGATGGTGCTACCTACTCATCAATAGTAGGATAGCATTGTCTAAAGGAAATTAGCATAGAACGATTCATTTTTCGAGTAGGTAGATGGTTCTTAGATACTTGCTCTTTCCAAAAACAAAAACTTTTCGCACTTACACTCCTCTTTGAACAAAGTTTTCAAAACACTTCATACACTCTTGAGGACAGAAGCAAGAGTTAAATCAAAGTTTCAAAACAAAAACTTTTTCAAACCCACAAGCACAAAGAAAGCAATTTTGAAAACAATTGAGCAAGTACCTAAGAGCCCGTGGATAACCACAGATAGAAAGGGTGCTAACACCTTCCCTTTTTATAATCTACCCCCCGAACCCGAGAAATATCTCGAAAAAGGAATTTTTCTGTTCTTTTTTCCTTTCCTTGTTGGATAAAATAAAAGTCGGTGGCGACTCTTGCTTACTGCGACATTTTGCAAAAATAAACGCAAAACGCAAACCAGCATTCCAAAAAACAATAAGTTCTTCCTACTGTATCACAGGGTCGCTCATCTGAAGCGTGTTGGCGTGTTGGATATTGAACTGGTCGACCTTGACATATCTATCTCATTAACCAATGCTCATCTGGAACTTGCTTGAGAACACTATATAACCCTCATGAATAATGTGCCTTTTTAGTCGTTTTGACTTCACATGTACTATGAATTTGTTCTTTCCATAGTTTTTTGTAATGCTTAATTTACACTCCAGGTCTCTTGGTGGCCTCTTCATTATGCAATGAATTTTATCCTTTTTTTATTATAATTTCTTGCAACATAGGCCTATACCTCTTTAAGTATTTACCATTTACTCGTAGTATTCGACCTTTCGATGTGAGCTCCTCAATCTCATAAGAGTTGTTGGAAAAAACTTGCACTACTCGAAATGGTCCTTCCAAATTTGGTAACCATTTCCCCAGGACTCTATCCCTTCTATCCATAGGAAGGATCACTTTCCACATCATATCTTCAAAGATGAACATCTTTGCATTCACCCTTTTATTATAGGCCCTTTCTACTTGTTCTTTCTGCCTGAACAAAGTATCTAATGCTGCTAGCCTATGTTCTTCAACATCTATAAACGTATCATACATCATTCCCCAGTAATATTTAGTAGGAATATCAGAATTCCTTTTCACTCTCACCGATTGCGGATGAATCTCTAGAGGTAATACTACTTCATGCCCATAAACTAAGTTGAAAGGCATTTTGTTAGTCGACTCCTTTGGCGAGTTTCGACATGCCTACTGTGATACGGTGGCATAACCGACTGTTAATACTGGTTTGTGTTTTTTGTTTGCAAATGTCACGATAAGCAAGAGTTGCCATCGACTTTTATTTTATCCAATCAGGAAAAGGAAAAAGAACAGAAAAAACATTTTTCAAGATGTTTCTGAGTGCGGAGGGTAGATTATAGAAAGGGAAGGTGTTAGCACCCTTTCTATCCGTAGTTTTCTACGGGCTCTTAGGTACTTTCTCATTTTTTAAAATTGCTTGTGTATGCTTTGTTTTGAAAAGTTTTATTTTACTTCGTTTTAACCCTTGTTTCTGTCCTCAAGAGTGTTACGAAGTTGTTTTTGAAAACTTTGTTTAAAAAGAGTGTTTGTGTAAAAAAAATTGTTTGTTTGAGCAAGTACTTAGGAACTAATCTACCTACTCAAAAAAAGTCTGTTCGTTTTCCTTTTAGATAATGCTATCCCATTATTGAGAAATAGGTAGCATCGTCGTTGGAGTTTTTTAGGGACATTCGAAGGGACAAATATGATCGCAAAAGCAATGTTAGGAAATGCTAGTAATCACCCTAAAGCCTTAATGATCTTTTTCCGAGGCAACATCCGAATGGGTCATTTTAGATCTTTAGGGGCTAGAGGACAACCACTAACAAACCCTATACTTCATGACCGTTTACCGAAGGTAACCGGAGTGGACTAAACCCTAGGAGTGAGCATGTGCGAGTGTTTGATTTCAGTTTATTTAATCTTTTCACAATTAGGGTTTTCTACCGTTTTAATTTTCAAGTATTCGTTCCATACAATCCTATTAGCCATGCATCTAGACAGTTAAAATTTGCAGGAATTTAAAGTGCGGAAATAGAAATCCTAACTATTACAGGGCTTTCGCACATACAGAATTATTTAGACTGAAAATAAAATGCGAAAATGTAAAACCCTAATTAAGTCTATTACAACCTCGGAGCAATTACAATAATAATAAAAGGTAATTAAAATGCGCGCGGCGAATTAAATGCGAGGAAGGTTAGAAAATTCTAAAAAAATCTAATTTGAGAAAATATTTAAGTTACTTTTTGAAGAAAAATTAATTATATACAAAATTAACCCTAATTTCTAATTGATTTTAATTACAAAAATAAGATTTAATTGCCCTATTTTAATTAAATTAATTAATTCAAGGAAATAAACTATTTTTTATGAAAAAAGATTTTTGGTGTTTTTTTTGTGATTTTTGATTTAATAAATAAAAAAATGATTTATGTGTTAATTGAAAAGAAAATAATTAAGGAAATAATTAAAAAGAATTAAAATAAAAGGGAGAAGAATGGGCCTGTATAGCAATACAAAAAGGGGGGTGTGTTTCTGAATTGGCTGGGGCCATTGGCTGTTCAGCCCACTCCCAGCGCTTGATCCTGTATGGCCATTTTCTGATGGTGTACCATGGTCCCTCCTTATTTGGAGCGCTAGATCTGATAGGAGATGCATCGAAGGACTGGATAGTGGTAGCGCAAGGTAGGCGCTTGGGCAAGTAGTATACATAATCTACATGTAAAGAGTAAGAAAATAAAGAAAAGCTGGGACCTGGGATCGAACCCAGGTCATCCCACTATCCAACGTGTGCTCTTGCCATCTGCGTTATGTGGATTAGTTGTTAATATACCAACAATAATGCATAATATAAAAAACAAAGTGGATAACTCAAAACAATAAAACGCGCGCGTTGTATTCAAACAAGCCAATAGGGTTGTGCCAAATCATCATCTTCCTCCCCTGTCCGTCGTCTTAGGTATAAGACTGATACCTACAGACAACGTCTATGGCTAAAAACCTTTAAATCTCAAAAATCCAACACAAGCATGATAAATCAATTATGGCTACATCAATCAATTTGTTTTGACCTCACGAGTATGATGGTACCCTTTCTTTAGGCCATTTTCACCTGTATCAAGAAGCCCCAAAACGTGACTTCAAACCCTAGCCATGGAAATCACACATATAAGCCTCAAAAGTTCAATTAAATGGTCCAGACATGTTAGAAATACATCAATGATCACAAATATGTCATTAAATTATGCTAATGATGCAAGAATGACTGTAATCGATTTTGAAAAAGCAAGCAAACCGTATGAGGTCTAGGGAGTGATTATGGGCGCGAGAGTGCTTGCTACTGATTGTGTTAGCTTCTGGGAAGGTCCAGGAATCGTTTATGAGCTTTGGAATGGCCTGAATTGGTCTCTATGTTGAAATCGGATTCACCCACTTTTGCCAAAAATTTGAGTTTTTCTTTATGCTTTCCACGACTGCTAGCCCTTGTTTTTATGCTTGGTCTTGTTTATTATATATTCCTAAGTGAATTAGGGTTACAAAAACAGCTGGTATCTTTGAAATTTTTGAAGATTTAATCTCATTCTTCCTTTGTGTGATTTGTTTCCAAATTAGGCCTAATCATGCCATTTTTGTGCCAATCATCCTTGATTCGATTTGATCCCGATATGCCAACATAATTAGCTTATGATTTTGTCAAAAAATCAGATAAAAACAAATCTTTGTTATTATTTATCATTTATTTGATTTAATTCAATTTTTAATTAATAAAAAATCAAAATAAAATAGAAAATGAAGCAAATAATGTATGGGTGAATATTTGGGTCGTGGATCATGTTATGAGTGAGGTGCAAGCATAAAAAGTTAGGCCCATTTGGCAAAAAATGCATTTTTTGAGCACATTTGACTTTTGGCAATTTTGCAAAAATGGTCAACTTTGACAAGGCATATCTCTTTCAATTTTAACCCTAGAGAGGTGTTCTTGGACTTTTTAGAAAGCTTAGGATGTCCCCTAAACAACCCTTTTGTTATCATCTCAATTGGATCTTCCATGTTCATGTAAGAAGCTTTGACCTAAAAAGTTTTTTTGTTGACTTTTCAAAAGGACCTATAATGTGGAAATTCATATCTTTTTGTGAGTGAATATTTTGAACTTGAGGGCTGAAGATGAATTATAGGGAATTGCATCCTCTTCAAAATTAGCCTTGGATGGAAATTTTATGATAAAGTATGAGGAAGTTATGCTTGGTCAAAGTTTGGTTGACTTTTCCTAAGAAACCCTAATTTAGCAACTTTTGGGTTTTGATGAATTTGGGACATTCCTTGGGAAATAATGATCAACCATTGATCAAATGATGAATATCAATTCAAAATGTTGATGTTGGCCAAAAATATTGAAGTTTGACTGTATGTGGGCCATAGTTGACTTTTGACCTAATATAGTCGATTCTCAAGCATATGAGCAGTTGACTGAGCAAACCTCTTGTGCAAGGCATAAAACATGGCATGGATGACTTGGAGATAATATTAGTACTATGGAAAGAATTTGGGACCTTTGGATCTCCCATACCCTGGTAAAAATGGAAACCTTAATTTGGGGTACATTGCCTTAGGAGAGAGTTTGTCTGGTCAACTCTTGGGCATCCTTGAGCAACTTGAGGACCTCAATGGGCATGTGTTGAGTAAAATGAAGAGGGCAAATTTTGGGGTAAAACACCCACAATGCTTGTCTCAGAGACGTATTCCAGCTTCTAGGCTTTTGGCCAACATGTTTTTTGATCAAACTTATAATGACCTTGTTTGTTGCTTCGACTTGCCCATTTTCCTAGGCCTAATATGGCGTTGATGTTAACAGTTTGAACCCCATTTCTTAAGCGAACTCAATTACCTTTCGACCTATGAACACGTTTCCTTGGTCCATTATTATAGTTTCTGGTATTCCAAACCTATGTATGATTTGATTTTGAATAAAAGCTATTACTTCCTCTTGATCTACTTTAACCAAAGCGATAACCTCTACCCATTTTGAAAAATAATCAATACCTACTAAGATGTACCTATGGCCTTTTGATGAGGCAGGTTTGATTTCTCCTATAATATCTAAAGCCCATCCCTTGAAAGGCCAAGGTTTGATAACATAATGTAATTCTCTAGCTGGTACATGTTGAATTCCAGAATGTTTTTGGCATTCTTGGTAACTTTTAGCGAACTCAATGCAATTTTTTAACATGGTCGACCAATATACTCCTATTCAACTCAACAACCATTTCATTTTTTATCCGTCCTGATGCATACCACAAGCTCCACTATGTACTTATCATTTTGCTACATATGCTTCATTTTCCCCTAAGCATTTTAACAACACTTCTTCAGGCATTTTCCGGAATAATTTGTTTCCCATTAATCTGTAACTTAACGCCCTGTACTTAACTTTGCACTCTGCCGTCCTAACTAGATTTTGTAAGTAGTCGACTATAGCTTTCCTCCAGTCATTCTCATCTAACGTATCAATGGAAAAAACTTCTTCTACCACTTCAATATTTCCAAAATAATCATAATTCAGAAGATCAGGGATCACTTCAGGTGCTGCCCCCAAGTTTTTGTCATTTGCGTGTTCTCAAACACCAATTTATCTTTTACCTCAAAGAATTAATCTATGCTCTCTTTAGATATCTTATATCCATATGCTAATTGGGCCATGTCGTTCGCCTCTTGGTTGTTAATACGCCTCACATGACTAATCGACACGTTATCAAATTTCTGAAGTAACAACAATGCTTTGGCCATATACATTACCAGATGATCCTTAACGCATTTGTATTCTTTGTTCAATTATTTCACCACTAACTCTGAATCTCATTTGATGTTAACGTCTTTGATTCCCACGAAGTCGAATTATTAAGGCTTCATATTAAGCCTCATTACTAGAGCATTCACCTTTAATCTTATAACGAAGTCTAGTTGGAACTCCACATGGTGATAAAATAAAGATTCATACTCCAGTTCCTTGTTTATGTTTAGAACCATCAAAATAGCATTGCCAAGACTTAGTACTTACATAGGCTTCATTGATGTCGACCACTGAATGGTCAACTATAAAGTCTGCAATAATTTTCCCTTTGAGTGCTTTTAAAGGAACATTGAAGCGACCGACAAAAAACATAGAGCCACCACCGAACTTTATTTATCCCGAAGGAAGGGGAAATATAGATAAAAAACCCAAGAGGATGGATAAGATGATCTTGCGATCCAAAGAGAGGGTACATAAGTCGATTATGCGAGGGGAAGGTATTAGTACCCCTCACATCCGTTGTACTCAACGGGATCCATTTTGATTGTTTGTTTCTAAGGGTGCGTCTATCTAAAACTATACTTGCTAAGGGAAATGAAATGGTTTTTTATTAGTGTGTTCGTGAGGGTCTCGCAACCCTTTTCCTACGTATCCTTTCACGAGAACTCATCCCTCTCATATCTTTTTCACAATGCCGCAAACCCTCAACCTTCTTCTTCTCTGAAATCTCTCAGTCTCACACCCTCACTTACCTTTCCGTCGAATTATTTGACTCACCTTCTTCTTCATTAACAAACTTCAACTCAGCGCCATGGCTGAACTAACACACACTACCCCTGACATTTGCACCTTGTCCTCCTCGCATCTTTGTGGATTTTCGAACAACAACACACATGCCACAAACTCGTATAGCTTGGATTTTCATGCCCCAGGACGTATAGAAATGCAGGAATGATGGAAGAGATCAGAGATATACCTATCAGAGTTCATCTGGTGCGACATTAATTATGAATCTAATGAGAAAACCAGAGGAAAGAGGTATACATTTTTGAATTTTTTTTCTTATTCGAGATGCTGATTATTATATGTGTTGCTGATCTGAATTAGAAGTTATGTTTATTGCAACGAGAATAGTGTTATGGGTCTGATCCAGGAATGATATCAGATTTATGATCTTTGTTGGCGACTTGAAATGGAAACACTGATTTCACAGGGTTGCATCTGGAAACTCTAGAGTGGTTCAAAAGTTGGGAGATGATGGTTTCACTCTTGGAATGAAAAGGGTGATTGTTTATAGATTGGTGGAGGTTTTGGTTAAGGGGAAAGTTAAAGTTAGTAGTGTGTTGCAGTAGGGCTAAGGTTTGTTTAGCAGAGGTGGTGAAGGTTTGTGATATGTCTTAAGGAGGGCTGTAGAGGTTTGAGGTTTCGAAAAGTAGTTATGAGCCAGAGGAAGGAATTTGAGAGTTTTGGAAGATTGATGGAGATTACAAGTTTAAAGAATGCGGTCTGTGAGCTTTTGTGTCTATTGTTAGTCAGTTCTTGGTTGGTGTGTAGAGTTGAGTGTAAGGTTTATGTGTTATGGTAGTGTAATGGGAAGGAAAAAGGAGGATCGGGTGGTATGAAGGTTATTAAAAGAAGGTGCAGTGGGGGTGTATGATATATTAAAGCGTTGGGGATATTTGTAGTTCATGTCCAAGATAAATTTTGTTTGAAACAGAAAAATAAAAAGAAGTGGATAATCTTCCTGGGCTACTATTGGATCGGGTCAGAGGCCAAATTTGAAATTTGTCAAGAGAGTCTAATAAAAACCTAGATCTAAAAGTGGGTGGCCATTTAAGCTCCTTGTTTCACTCAAACAACTTTTATTCTCTCAATGAGTTATCATTAAGTCTGATTGTTTCCAAAAATCTCAATTAAAAGTCAATTAAAACACTAAAAGCAAAAACAAAATCCTCTCTCCACTTTTGTTCGCCTTTTCATTCTCTTCTTCTTATCGTTTCATCTCTACTCTCAAAATCAAACTTTCTTACATGGAAAAACGATAAAGACAAGAGCTCATAATATAAACCCTAATCCCCAAATCAAAACCCGGAGCCCCCATTTACAAGATTTGCGATTGAAGAGAAAATAAACAACATAAATAACTGAAAATCTACCTGAATCAGGGTATGTTTGTTCTGATATTTTGCTTTCAATTCTTCTCTGTCTTTGTTCTCAATCTCCTTCTTCTATTTTGGGATTTTTTTGCTGTGAATTGTTTTGCTTCTCCATGCCAATTTTTGGACCGGTTGTTGGAGATGATGGTGTTGGCTGCTTGCAGATTGATTGTTAAGAGCTAGAATATTATTTTTGCAGATGAAGTTATGATCGTGATAAAAGAGTATTGTAGTTGGTTATAGGTAAGGTCGGTATGAGGTGATTATGGACCGAGAGAGTATGAAGGGTCATGGTTTTTGATGAGTTAAATATTTATGATATGGTTTTCTGTTTTGTTGTGATACGGTTAGTGTAAGGGTTTAAAGTTATGCGTTAAGGGTGAAGATATGGGAGGTTGTTTGAAGAATGTCGTGGATGATTTTTGATAGTTTTTCAGAGTTTCTTTAGGGTTATATTGTTATGTTTCTTGTGTGATTTCTCTGTGTGTTTTTGCATAGAGATGTATGATGTTTTTCTAGGGTTTTGGCAAGTGTATTGGTCTCTTTTTCTTCTCTAGTTGAAGTCCCAATTTATAGTGCACAATGATAGCATTTAGGGGGGGGGGGGATGGGATAAATTTGAACACTTTTAGTTAATTGTCTTGTGCTCTCTTTTATGCAACTTTGTGTGATACATTCTTGTGCAATTCTTGGACTGTTATGTTTGGTTTGTTTTGACAGGTTTTGGATAGTTTTTTGGCATGTCTCTGCAGGCTAGCAAATACTGGTTTTGGGACAGCATAGGAGGTTGTCTTTGCAGGGGCTGTTTTGGAGAATGAAACAAGATGGAAATAGACAAGGCAACAATGGCAGGTTTGACAATTTTGGACAGCAACATAGTAACAGGGCATCATACTATTTTTCATAATTTTTTTGGCACAAATTTTGAATTGATATGTTTGGATTGGTTTCAACATGATGTAACATGGTTTTGTGTAGGTTTGGATTGTGAAATATCCAAGGAAAAATGGTTGGAATATTGAAGTTTGGCAAAGTCATGGCCTAGCTTGAATTTTGAACATGAAGACCATTGGAGATGAAGAGCTTGACAAGGTTTAGCATAGATTTTAGATTTTAGTATTCATGCCTTGAAGTAATTTCCCTTGTAATATTCCCATGAAATCTTCCATGTAATGACTCTCTTAATTCAATAGAAAAGGCCATACTCTTTTTCTTTTGATGACATGATGATGTTGGTGAAGTAGTGTAAAAAAATGACTGAAACTTTGAATGAATTTTGATCTTGAATTTGAAATAAATAAATAAAAAACTCCTCGACTTGGATGATACTTGAATATAATTCAAAAATCCAAAAATTTAAGATAGTCATGTTTGAACCTTTGTTAGATTTCATGCCCAATGAACTTAATATGAAGTTATGTACCCTTTGCAATTTAAAATCCTTAGAATCCTATTAAAAGAATCTAAATAAATTTCACTTAGTTTCATGTTCTTTTCCAAATTGTTCTGAATCCATGAACATGCTTTCCATATTTACCAATACTTGAATCCAATAATGAAATTCACATCTAATTCAAAGAACTTTTGCAAACCCAATTTGAATCCAAAGATCTTAAATTAGATTCCAAAGAAATGGCTAGTACCAAAATTTCACAATGCCTTGAATCTTTGAATCATGATGCACATAATCCTAATTGATTGGCTGAGGAGTGGATGAACCCACTACACTAATGCCATAGCCAGTGCTTTATAATTTGAGCAACAAAATACGCCTTGAATTGATGAAATATGGACCCTCCAGATAAATCTCAATACGCTAGCAATCATGCCTTATCAACCCTTCCCCAATTAAATAATTTAGGCATAAACATAAATGCTTAATCCACATAAGATAAATACTTAATGAGTAGTACACCATATCTTGACCGACATTTGAGGAGAATCCAAACCTAATTCCCTTCCATGCTCCATTAGAAACAACAACTGAATCAAGCTCAACTGACACACCTAACTCAATCCATATGGAAACCCTAATTTGCTTAAATGTTGATCCTTAAACCCAAGTGCATTATCGAATGAAGGAATCATATGCAACTGACCCAGTGAAAATGATGCAAATGAAATGAAAAGCCTATGCCAGATAAAAGTGAAAAGGTAGGATAAATTTTGGGTATGACAGCTTCCCCTATTTAATCGTGTTAAACTTGAAAGTGAGATTAGCGTCAATCTTTCGATCATTTAAGGTAGAAGAAGATCAAATACCAAGACCTGAAATTTGTCTTGGAGAGATGGTGTAAGTGTTATTATTGGTGATATCTTCTGGGGATTTAAAGAATGGATCGACACAAACGAGTAATGAAAGAAGATACAGACGATCATTAATAAAAGGTTAACACGAACGAGTGTTTGAAGATCCATACAAACGAGTATTGGAATGAGATACGGACGAGTATAAAAAAGGTAATAACATGGACTAGTATTTTGAAAATCAATACGAACGAGTATTGAAAAGACACACAGACTAGTATCAAAAGGTAATAACACAGACAAGTGTTTTGAAAATCAATACGGATGAGTATTGAAACGAGATACGAATGAGTATCAAAAAAGTAATAACGCGGACGAGTGTTTGAATATCAATAAAACCGATTATTGAAATGAGATACAGACAAGTATCAAAAAAGTGATAACACAAACGAGTGTTTGAAGATAAATACGGACGAGTATTGAAATGAGATATGGACGAGTATAAAAAAAGTAATAACATGGATGAGTGTTTAAAAATAAATACTGACGAGTATTGAAATGAGATACGGACGAGTATCAAAAAAAGTAATAACACAAACGAGTGTTTGAAGATAAATACGAACGAGTACTAAAATGATATGCATACGAGTATAAAAAAAGTGATAACACGAACGAGTGTTTGAAGATAAATACAGACGAGTATTGTGATGAGATACAGACGAGTATCAAAAAAGTGATAACACAGATGAGTGTTTGAAGATAAATACGGACGAGTACTGAAATGAGATACAAATGAGTATCAAAAAAAGTGATAACACAGACGAGTGTTAGAAAATAAATACGGACGAGTATTGAAATGAGATATAGACGAGTATCTAAAAAGTGATAACACAGACGGGTCTTTGAAGATAAATACAAACGAGTATTGAAATGAGATACAGACGAGTATAAAAAAAGTGATAACATAGACGAGTGGTTGAAGATCAATACAGACGAGTATTGAAATGAGATACAAACGAGTATCAAAAAGCATTAACACGGACGAGTGTTTGAAAGAGAGGCACAAAAGAGTGTTTGAGGGGTAATTTGCTATCTTGTATGACATTGACGAGCAAGTCTTTTGCATGAAGTATCTTGGGAAATTTGTTGTAGATATTAGATGGAGATTTATGGGGATAACATCCTTTATAGAGACATACCATTGTTTTTATTGGGGATTGATTATGGCCTACGCTTCACATGCATTTTTGAGATGTATAGTGTAATTATGGATTTCAACTGGGAATTGTGAGGATGGCATTCTCTATGGGGATGTTTTACTGTTTTGAGGATTAATTTGGGATTTCGTGCAAGGTACCAAATCTGGCTTATGCTTCGTATGCATTTTGAAGTGTATGGCGTAATGATCCATTTAAATAGATATGCTACATGTTTGAGGATGCAATGTAATATGCAGTGATAATTAATATATGCAAAGTGCCAAATATTAGGCTTATCGGGGTCCGTTGCCCATTGTCTTTGAGATACCAATACAGAACCGCTTGTTTATAGGAAAATCATTAATACAAATACATCTTAAATTTCAAACTCTTGGTTTTCTCTGTTTTGTTTACAAAAACATCCAATGACTAAATTGAATGAACATGATTAACTGTTAACAAATATATGCATAAGAACAGAAATAAGCATTTACTAAAAATTCTAGGAGCGGGGATGATGTACAAACTGTCCATAAATCTCCACAGAGCATGACATTACTCCCACAAAGTAGTACATTCCCCATAATCTTCCCGACAGATCGCTCTAGAAAATAAAGGAGTATGATCTTTTTCCCGGTAATATCACCAACCTACAGGGTTTCCAATCAGTATAATGCATGGAAATTATCTCCCCTAGCTGAGTTTGGTCCTCCAAAACTGTACAAAAACCCTACAGAGTTTCTTCTCATTAGCAAATTCAATTTCCCCTGGAGAGTTTGTTTCCTCAGCAGAGCACTTCTCTGACAAACAGGGTTTATTTCCCTAACCAGGTTTATTTCCCCAACAACCTACAAATTCCCCAGCTTGAGTCTATTCCTTAGACTACTAAAAACCACTAACAAAATTCATCTCCCTAGTAAAGTCATCACTATCCCCAGAAAGTTGCTGCAAAACCTGGAATCCGACCAAATACCAGTTAAATTTCATCTTCCCCAGATGAGTCGGAAGGTTATCCATCTCTTTTATCCCCAGTCAGGATAAATAAGAATTAAACTCCCCTGTAGAGCAACGGACGACCAAGGTTCTTAAACTCTACTCCCCAAACAGAAATCAATACATCCCCTGCAGAGTTTCCTCAAATATGTAAGCAGGAATCCCCAGTGAAAGCATTATAGACAAGATTAAAGATAAACATATTATTCATCCCCGACAATAGTCAGGGATTTATTTTCCCATACAAATTACAACACAGGCTTACAAATACAAATCAATAACATTACACATTCATACGTCATAACATATGTGTTGTACCCCAAAATTTGCCCTCCCTTTTCCACAAGAAATCACAAACCTAGGCTTTTCTCATATTTTCAAGATTGGCTCAAGAATCGATCAAACAGACTTTTCATTGGCAGTAAATCAAGAATTAGGGTTTCTCTCATTTCTCAGAAGAAATTGAATCCTCAGAAATTCAGTTAACTGTTACATTGTTTTCACACTTTTTCAAGTTTGCTGAAAGGTTAACTGGTTGTTCTCAAGGCCTGATTATCTGGGATAAGAGATAAGAGCTTTATTGGAATACAATGCGTATTTTGTTTGGAATGCTGTTGCAAGGTTATGAGACTACAAAGTTATTGGATTACTTGGAATTTAAGTTATCTGGATTAGAATTGTTGGAATGCAATTTCAATTATTTTGATTTGAGAATCTTAAATAATCAGTGAAGACTTGAAGAAAGAACTGCAAGATATTGACAGTAGAAGGTTTTATTGGATTATCAAATGATCTCATAAAAGCTTTCTTCATTCATTCCAAATATTGTTACAAAAAATAATTTATTAATTGAATACTGTATGTTTTACAACTTATAGTATTTGAAAAAATAAATGTTACAATTAATGGAAAATCTATCTAATCTAAATCTAAGCCTAAGCTCTATTGCTCCTATGCTCAAAGTCCCCTGCTTCCTCTATCACCCAATTTGTGCTCACATGAAAAAAGACAAAGAAAAGAGGATTAGTACAGTTAATTTTTCAAACAGAAAAAGAAAGGAAAAATTCATCATTAAAGTTTTCCATCCGGAATCAGAGTGCTATTTTTCATCACGTTTTATTTTTCTCTTCGGAAATCACAAGAAGATTGCTCTTCTTGGTTCACAAAGAGAAAAATAAAAATGCAAATGCAAGCATACAAAATAAATTATTCAAAAAAGCATTAGGGCGCCAAAACTGTACTAAAGCATAAGGCCAAACAAAGTCAGCAAACTGAGCCATTGCAACTCAACCAAAGCACAAGGCAAACTGAATACAAACATGGCAGTAAACCAAGGCAAACTGTTATGCAAACATAAGCATAGCAACTAAAGCAAACTGAATGCAAAAAGGAAGCAAATTGGAGGCAGCAAGTACAATGCAGAAAGTACATGGCAAATCAAACAGCAGGCAATGCAGGAGGTGAACCAAATCACAAGCCAAAAAGCTTGTCATAGCTATCACCATTTTCCAGACAAAGGAAAACTTTTCAGAATATAATAAGAAAAAGCAAAAATGCATTGTCATAGAGAGAGAAAGAGAGAAGGATATCACCTTTTTGAAGTTTACAGTTAGGCAAAGCAGGCTATCACAATTGGCAAACAAAAAAGCTAAAAAGATATAAAGCTCAAAAACTGCATAACAGTTTCAAGGAGAGAGGAGAGAACACTTTGGTCAAAAAACCCCAACCTGCAGAACAAAACTGCACTAACAAAAACCAGTTAGCCAAACTGCCTAGCCAAAGCTGCAAGACAACTCTCCCAAAACCTAAAAAATCCTCTAACAGTTTCAAGCTAACCAAAACTACAAACTACTCAAAATGCAGTTTCAAACTGCACTACCAAGACTTCAGCAAACTCACCAACCTGCACAATCAAACAGAACACCACAAGCCTAGCAAAACTGCCAGCTTACCAAACTACAGCAAAACTGTAAAGTGCCTAACAGCTGCAACAAGCCAAGCCTATTAACCAACTACAAACCAGTTCCCAAACATATCAAACAAAACTTGTACAAACAGTTTCAAACAAACAACCAAGCTACACAAGACAGCATAAACTGTAACTGCCTAGCTAAACTGCCCAAACCTGTTAGCAACCAAACTACAACAAATCACCAAGTTACAAAAGCCTGTAACAACAAGAATAACAAACAAGCCTGCTATCAAACAAAAACCACAAGTTTGTAACAGCCCAAGCCAAAAACCTTCAAACCTACAACTGTAGCCACCACAAAACTCAGGATATTTGGCCAAACTGTCAAGGATCCCCAAACATTTCAAGTTTCAGAACATCATCATTAACAACTTACAAGGAACAAAAATTCACAAGCAACATCAACAAAGAAGTTTCAGAAACCATCAACATTCAGATTCAAAGAGGAAAAAGGCAACAAGTCTCAGATTATCAAATCATCATCGACAAACATCAAACAAGTTCCATAATTGTACTCATCATCAACATTCAAGAGAAAGGAAGAGAGTTCCAGAAGCATAGCAACAAGTTTCATAAATATTTCATCATCAACATCAACATTCAGAAGAGAGGAAAAGAGTTTCAGAAGCAAAGGCAACAAGTTTTAGAACACTCATCATCAACAAAAATACCAACAACAAACAAAGTTTCAGAATTAGAATCATCATCAATATTCAAGTTTTAAAGAAAAAAGGAGAGATACCAGAAGCGTGCTTGGCCATCATCCCCTCTTCCGCCTCTAAGCCACCAAGGAAACACCTCCATCTCCCCGTCTCACTCTTTCCCCTCCATTTTTCCAGAAAGTCCCAATGTTGTACCCCAAAATTTTCCCTCCCATATTCTTCAAAGTTTGCCAAGAATAATTCTCAAATTGCTCAAGATTTCTCAAGGGTTGCACAGTCCAAATGCCTCATAAGCCAGCTAAAATTAGGGTTTTGTTTCTTTCAAGGAATTTGGGGTTTTCAATGGCTCAATCAAGTCTCATAAGCCTACACATATTCTCAAGCACCTACATGCCAAGTTCCAAGACTCACAGGGTCAATTTGCACAGTCAAAAGCTCCATTTGATCCACAGTCAACTGCAGGGGTAAAATGGTCATTTTACAGTCAAAAGTCAGAATTTTTGGTCAACATCTTATTTTGAGCTCACAATCATCATTTGATCAAGTATTGATCATGATTCCACAAGCATGGCTCAAAAAATCATCAAGATGCAAGAAGTTACTATTTTTGGACAGTAGAAACGTCAATTGTATTTTGACCAGGGCATAACTTTTTCATGGTTCATCAGAAAAATCCCATCCAATTCTAATTTTGAAGGGGATGACATTTCATACAATTCATCTTCACATTCCAAGTCCAAGAGATGCTCTCACAAAAAGTTATCAATTTCTACATTATAGGTCAAATTCAAAAGTCAACAAAAATGCACTTTAAGTCAAAGGCCATAATTTGAGATTGGTAAATCCAAATGACATGGGACCAAATGCATTGGTTAGATGACTTCAATACCTTTCCAAAATGTCCAAGAACATGTTCATATGATCAAAATTGAGCAAGATATGCATTGGAGAAGTTGGGAAATTTTTAGGAATTTGCAAAAGTTAACTTTGCTCAAAACACCTTATTTTTGCTAATGGGCCTCAAATTTCTTCTTGAAACTTTATCCATGACCTATGAACGACCCATCAAGCTTAATTGAATTTATTTTCTTATTTTTTATTAATTAATTGGATTTTTAATCAATATTAATTCATTTAATTAATTTAAATTGTAGGAAATACAAAGATTTGATTTTTCAATCTTTTTGTGAAGCAAACATGGTCAAGATATGCTGGAAAATTCGTGCACAAATCAAATATGCCAAAATCTCCAAGTTTGGCAACTTTCTTCAATCAAAAAGATTCAAAAAGATGTGATTTCCAATCAAATATTGAATCATCATTCCAATGGATTTTTGTGCAAGATTTTAACCTAATTTCAGTCTCCTATATATACATAAGCCAACCCTAATCATGCATACGTGAAAGCACTGCAAACAAAGCCATAACCAATTCAAAAAAATTCAAGAAAACTTGAAAACTGTTTTCTATATTCCAGGCCAATTCAAGGCGTTTTATTAACTCTAACACATTGCAGGAGTCTCCAGAAACGTGTAGGAATCAAAACCAAGCGTTGAAGCTCAAAGAACCATCAAGAACAGAACCACGTTTTGCTTGTTATTTTGAAAATCGAATATCTTAATTCATGCATCATTAACGTGATTTTTTGTTTGTTTTGCATTGCTTGGATCCATGTGAAGCTATTGGCATAGTTTAATTGGATTATAACGCACAGAATCACAAATTGCCATTGACAAATTCTAGGGTTCCTGAGCTTTGGATTTGGGGCTTTATTATCCAAGAAAAATTGGAACCTTTAAGACCCACGGTTAGAATCGTTGAGATCAGACGAATCCAAGGGGACCATCGTGAAACATTTATATAAACTATAGCTCTATTCGCTATTTTTGGTCATTGCAGTTTGTGGGGGTTAAAAACCCCCGCTATCTAACGTTTATTTTGCAGGTTCAGCGAGGAAGATGATGAGCTGTTGATATACCATTGGCTAGTTTGAAAATAAGCGCGCGTGTTTTTATGTTACATCATATTTGATTGTTTGTTAATATAATAATTGAGCGTTATTTTACTAACGATTGAAACGTGATGGTGTAGTGGTTAAGTGATGGACCAATGAATACTGGGACCTGGGTTCGAATCCCAGGTCCACCCAAACGCTTATGCTATTTTTCTTAATATGTTCTTGTGTAGCTTTCCAAAAAGGTACCCACCATGCATATCAAACATCCAAGCGCCAAGTGGCTTGCAAAGCAAATCTGAAGGCCAAGAGTGAGTGACTACCATACTCCCAGTCAACCAACGCCCTGGACAATCACCAAAGTCAAACAGGCTTACAACTTGATGGGCCTGAAAATTACTTTCTCACCTCCAAAGCTGGCCCATCACCCCCTGGTTTCTTTATTCTTTTTCTTTTATATTTTAATTTCTATTTAATTGTTTTACTAATTATTATTATCATTATTATTTAATTAACATAATTAATTATTTTCATAATAAATTCAGAAAACTAAAATATTTTTATTATCATTATTATTTATTAATTTCACCTTTAATTTATTATTTTTTTGTAAATAAATACTAATTAACTAACTTAGTTTTAATTAGGTTAACTTTAAATTTTTTTGCAATAAATAAAATCCTTGTAGAATTAGGTTTTGACAACTTTTAATTTCTTTTATTTTTATTTTCATTAAAAACATAAAAAACATAAAAAACCTTTCTTTTAATTAATTAATTAGTTTTAGGATTAATTTAATTAAATGCAAAATAACCAAAAATTCATTATTTTCTCAAAAAGGGTCAAAACCCTAGGGACTTCTCCGATTCAATTTTTATTCGCGCATATTATTTTTTGATCATACTTATGTAATTGCTCCAAGGATGTAATAGCGTAATTAGGACTTTTTATCGCTTTCTTTATTTTCTCGCATTTATTTTCCAAGGGTTTGTTTTTGGCGATGTAAATACCCGACGCCTTGTAATAGCGTAGATTTACTTTCCGCAATTTACTTTCCGCAACTATTAACTGTTATGCATGACAAGACTTGTTCTGAAAATAAAATCAACCCGTAGCTCACCATAACATGTGCAAAGATAACTTAACATGAAACCTGACACACGTGCACATGCCACTCTTAGGGTACGCCTCACTTGGTTGCCTCGACGTGGTCATTGAGTATAGGGTATTTTAGAGGTCGCCCTCCTGTCTAAAGATCCAAGTTGCCTCGAAACGGTTGCCTCGGATAAAAAAGGATCTAGGACATTAGGGTTACCGCTAAGGCGTCCTACTATTGCTTTGGTGACCACATGTCCCTATAATCGAATTGACCCGAATAACTCCAACGACGGTGCTACCTACTTCTTAATAGTGGGATAGCACTGTCTAAAGGACATTTACACAGCTTAATTTCTTTTGAGTAGGTAGAGGTTCTAAGGTACTTGCTCTTTCAAAACAAAAACAACTTTTCGCACTGACACTTTTCTGACAAAAGTTTTCAAACAAACACTTCATAACACTCTTGAGGACTAATACAAGAGTTAAACGAAGTTTTCAAACAAACTTTTTTCAAAACCCACAAACACAAGAAAAGCAAACATTTTTGAAAACATAGTGAGCAAGTACCTAAGAGCCCGTGGATAACCACGGATAGAAAGGGTGCTAACACCTTCCATTTCTATAATCTACCTCCCGAACCGAGAAACATCTCGAAAAGGAATTTTGTTGTGCTTTTGTCCTTTCCTTGTTGGAGAAAATAAAAGACGGTGGCGACTCTTGCTTACCGCGACATTTCGCGAACTAGCATTTCAAAAACAGTCAGTTCTATTCCCACCGATCACACCCAAGGTACGTTTTTCTCAAACCCTTGCTGCATCTCAGGCATAAGCACCATAGGTTAAAACAAAGAAACAATAAATAAGCTTAAACAAACATGAAACTGTAAAACTCAAATCAAGAAGTGAACTATACCGTTTTGCAACCAACAAAACCTTTGACCATTGTGAGGAGATGAGAGGAGGAGGCGGCGCTCTGGTGGCTTAGGTTTAGGTAGGAGGAGAAACAAGCGTTTGAAGTGCTGAGAAAGATGAAGAGAAGAGGCGGGAGAGAGAGAGGTGCCGCTGTAACCACAAGGAGAACACAAACCCTAGTTGCTCACAACCCCAAAAAACAAATGTTACAAGTTTGAGCGTTGGGCTTTCTGACCCCAAAATCCCCTAAGCCCACTTGGATTACTAACTGGCGCATCCCCTTCATTCTGACTTTTCTTTGTTCTTCTTCATTTTTGTTTGTCATGGGGCCTAAGCACATATAAACCCATAGCCCATTTCTTCTTCTTTTTTTAATTTCTTTTCTTTTGATTAACAAATGCTAACTTTTTTTTTATTAATTCATTTTAATCAATTTGTTTTATTTTAGTTAATAATAATACTAATAATATCTAATAATTTGATTTTTCTTAATTGTTTTAAATCATTTTTTCTTTTCATACATTTAATGAAAATACCAAAAAACATTTAATTTGATCTAATTAATTTTGTTTTCTTTAAACTCTTTTTATTGATTAATAAAAATACAAAAAAATAATAAAGATTTGTTTAATTGAATTTTCTTTCTTTAAAACTTTTTCCTTTTTAACATGATTAATAAAATACAAAGAATAATAATAATAAAATATTTAATCTTTCTTTTTAGAATAGATTTTTATTTATTTCATTTTCAAGTAAATGCATGCATTCCATAATTTATTGATTTTCTTTACTTCATAATTTGTTATAGCTTTATATTGAATTGCGACAATTTGATTTGGTTGTAACACATGATATTTGGACATTATTATTCTTGTGAGATTCATCCCCATTTGTAATAATTTGTACCCCCATCCCCGGATACTTCTGTAATAACTTAGACTGTTAATTCCCGCAATTTATTACTTTCAATATACTGTATAGTAATTAGGCGTGTATGGCGAGATTCAAAATCAATCGCTAGATGACCTAATACAAAGACAAAAATGCATGAAAATCAATACACAATGCACACATGCACCCCTAGGGTTACATCCCCTTGTTGCCTTAAAAATGGGCCATGTTATGCATGTTGGGTACTTTGGCAAAACAAAAACAAAACAAAAGATCATAGTCCCTCGATGACGCTATCTTGGTTGCCTATACAAAATGATCATAGTCCCTCGGAAAATTTGCTAAAAATACTTAACACAATTGCTATCATGGTCAATACGATGACCCGCGCCTGTCCCGTTTAACATCCTAATACAGGGTTGTTTACCAAATGCAATGGTAAAAAAACACTGCCAAAAGGGTTAAAAATGTGTAGGAAAGATCCTTGAGTAAAATAGGGTAGACAACTCTTAGTTACTTGATCAAAACTTGCAAAACATCCTTGCTATTTTCAAACACACCTCACAACACAATTTCAAAACATTTCCCAAAAATCAAACTTTCAAACATTGAAATATCTTTTCAAAAGACAAACACCTTTGTATATATTAAAACAAGAATCATTACAAAGGTTTCCTAGACAAGGCCTCTTTTTCAAAGCATTTTCAAAAACCACACACAAAGCACCATTTCAAACAATTGAAAAGAAAAAGCAAGTGATCTAAACAAGTAACTAAGAGCCCATGGAAAACCATGGATGAAAAGGGTGCTTGCACCTTCCCTTTTCATAATATACCCCCTGAACCCAAGAAAACGTCTCAAAGGTCTTTCCTGTGCTTTTTGACCTTTCCTTTGGATAAAATAAAAAGTCGGTGGCGACTCTTGCTAAACCGAAACATTTGCGAACACAAACGCAAAACCCCGAGTCAATTCTCCCACCGTATCACAAAACTGGCGACTCTGTTGGGGAATCAATTAAAAGTGGGGTTACCTTAGGGTTTTAGATCACCTTTACATGCTTATCTTGCTTGATTTGTATGCTTTAGTTTTTGGGTTCCTTGTTTGGGTTTGTTTTAAATCCTACACCCGGATTTGGGGGCACCTTTTAGGTAAGTAACAATAAACTGCGAGGGAACTGTGTGGGGTATACCGACATGGTTGAAGCAGTGGCTACGTTAGTGCGACATATTTGTGGGTACCGGTAGCCTTTGAGTCAATAAAAGAGAATACAGGGCCGCTGAGTGATGTCATGAAGCACTAATGAACTCTTAGAACCTTTACTTGACCATCTTGGCCTTTTTAGGGGTAGTGAGATGACCGGCTTTGGTGCAGTCTAAAGTTGGTAGATACTCGATACTACACTCATTGAGGGTTATTTTCTTGGAATATTTCGGTCGCCAGTAAAGTGGCTAAACTGAAACAATGAACACAGAAAACAATCCGGTGATATTGAGCTCTTTAGAACCCTGTTACTATTTCTAGGACAGGTTGAGCCAACTAACTTCAAGAGGGTACTTACCTACAAACTCCATGCAAGCCTAAACTTAAGGACTTGTCTGCTTTGTGTGAATATGATTGTTTGTATATACACTTGCTTACTTTTGCATACTTGTACATAACATCATAACATCATACCATAGCATTTTCAATAACCATTCCAAGGATCTTGAGGGTCTTTGATGCAGGGGCACGTTGAACCAGACGTCTACCAAAGGGCAAGAGGATTCATTTTCCTCTAAACAAACTCTGTTAAAGATCAAGTACAACAACTTTAATCGAGGGCTATGACCCACTTGACATGGTGAGCTTGATTCTTGTGGAAAGACATTCACCAATACAAAGTTCTCCAATCAAATATGTTGATCAAAGTTCAACCTCTAACATTTTCTTGTGTTTACCCCGCGAGATCCTTGAAAACATGCATCCACATATCATGCATCGTATCATGACAGGTTTTCCCCTTTCAGGTCTCCTTACCTTCCTACTGTTTATTTCAGTAGAGATGGCTCTAGAGAGGACTGTCAAAGATATCCAGGCTCAAAACGCTCAACTTCAAGAAATGTTCTTGAACATGTCCAAGGGGTAAGAAGAAGTGAAATCTCTCCTCACAAGGGGCATGGTCCTAGGGAATCCAGGGGGCATCAGGAATGATCAGTTGGAAGGGCTGCAGATTGAGATGGCGACAATGAGAATTCAGATGATGGGACAACTGGTGGGCCAGATGGCTCTTATTCAAAACCTGGCTCAAGGACAAAAGGAGCTAAAGGTCCTCATCAACAAGCTGCATCAGGATGGATGTAACCAAGTGGGACAAATAACTAGGGTCGAAGATCAAGTCATCATTCAGCCTCCCTTGAGACAAGAAGCCAAGGGAAAGTCTCCCTAGTTTGCTTCAGGGTCACAAGCCCAACGACAACCTCACCAACATCAACAGGGTAATCGGCGTAAGAAAAATACATCTGGAAGGCGCTTCACTGAGATTAATATGCCATTATCACAAGTACTGGAACACTTGTTAGAGGTCAATCTGACTGTATTAAGGGATCCTCTTCGGAATCCCAATACCTTTGCTCCTGGCTATCATCCCAATGCATTTTGTGCATACCACTCCTATAGTCCTGGACATGACACCGACGACTGTTGGGCTTTGAAAAACAAGACCCAAGACTTGATTGACAGAGGAGTGTTGGAATTCACATAGGATGGCCAGATGAAAATCTTCCGCTGAGGGTCCTCCACCTGAAATGACAAGCTCGAACTAAGAGGCTTTTGCTTCATTTGAATTTTCAAGTTGTAATTTCTTTTGTTATTTAAAAAATTATCTGTTGATGTCAAACTCTGTTTCATTAATGCATTGCATATGTTTGTCTTGAATTCATCCATTCGTTTTCACTATTCTTAAACTATGCTTTCTACTTTCTTTATGACATTTAACTCTTGCTAAAAGTTACAAGCCTTTAAAGGGAGGATGACGAAAACAATGCCATAATCTAATACAATATGCTTTTGGACAGACCTTGCTGACGATGTACATGCGTTTCTTTCAAATCTTAAACACTGGAGTTATAAGGAAGATAATCCCTAGTCAACCCCTTCAAGCCAAAGAAGTAGAAGTCTTTCGTTTTAACATAAATTGAAACCTTTAATCAAACCTGGGGCAGGGTAGTCTCTCAGTTAATTCAAAAAGTGCGTGTTAAAGTCGCAAACTCTCATTTCGAAAAACAACGAATGACATCAAAAAACATTCCTTTGGAATCAAAAGACAGTGATGGTTCCTTATCTCATAGGCAGTCATTATCTCTAAAAAAAAATATATGAGAAAGCCCTACTGAGCCAAAACCTACAAAGGAGGCTTAAGAAAGCTGGGGCGTCCTGCTGACTGTAAATCTCAAAAAAGAACAGTCAGGAAAAAATTAGGGATAATGAATCAAAAGAAAGAGGTCACTACAAATCCTCAACAACATGAAAAATGTTGCAAAGAAAATGATGATGACTGCCTTCCAACAAATTCAACTTGTGTGACCATCACCAAAAACGTCGTTCCAGACTCATTTGGAGTTCAAACGCATAATTAACTGAGTTTAGGATTGAAGAACATCACGAAGAGCGGGTGGGTACAAATATACTTTGAGCCTTTATCCTTTGTTTCTTAAACCGTGAACCAAGCCACGTTACAACCCTTCAAAATTCCTAATTGAAGCATGGGTTAGTTCGAAAGCATACTGTTACAAAAGGTATCCTGACTCCTGTAAGGCTTTGTTCTAAATCTTGTGTTGAATTTGTCTTATAAAAGTTTTTTGCTAAAAAACGCTTTTTTCAAAATTTCAAGACGAGCATAAACTTTCCATTATTTGAATATCATTGTTTGCATATGGCTATTTGTTTGACAGCGAAGAAGTTCACGCAGTGAATGTTCCAATGAACGAAAGCTCTCTCAGTGAACAAAATCACTTCAAGGGGGATGACACTTCCTTTGAAAAAATCTCCTATCAACAAAGGGGACTTGGAATGGCATTGTCCAGTAAACCTGGGGCAGTCCAGTCAAGATTTCAACAAATCTCTCAAAGTCCAGTTAACTTGGGGGAGTCCAGTCAAGATTTCGAGAAATCTCTCAAAGTCCAGTTAACTTGGGGCAGTCCAGTCAAGATTTCAAGAAATCTCTCAATTGCAGAGCAACCTGGGGCAAGTCTTCATCTCCACAACTTGGGGCATTAAACGTCAATCTCATCAAAGGGTCGCGTACAGTCCAAATTTCTTGGCAGTGCCACAAACATTTGATACTAGGGGGCAATGACGAATCTCTCCAAAATCCTTCTGAAAATAAATTCAAGAACCCTCGAGAAGTTCATCACCTCTCTAGCAGACCAACGGTCATGGGTTTATTTCCCCAACACTTGTCAAGGATTTATTCTCCAAAATAAAATTACATTCATAACATATGCAGGTTGATCGGCAGGTAAAGGTTATCATTACCTTTTGGAGCAATAATCGTCCAAGATTCCTTCATCACCTTTTGGAGTTGCAGTCGTCAAAGATTCCTTCATCATTCGGTTGAGTCAAAATTAATCCAAGACCTTCTCTGGCTCAGTCAGATCGACACTAAGATCTCCCTGATTCTTATTCCAGTTGAAGATATTCCCAAGACTTTCGTCTGGCTCAGTTAAATCGATTCTAAGATTTATCTGATTCTTATCCAGTCAAAGTTAATTCAAGACCTTCTCTGGTTCAGTCAAATCGACACTAAGATCTCCCTGATTCTTATTCCAGTGGAAGATATTTCGGGTTTTTGCTGTTTCAGATAAATCTCTCAATGATTTATTCTGATTCACTTCCAGATTTTTCACTATCAGAGACGAAGAATCCAACTCTTTTCTCCATCACCAGTTTGGGATTTATTTTCCCCAGCGAGAGGTTGTCTTGAAAAACATTACACATCCGTACATCAGGACATCATACAACGCAATCTCATTTATTTTGAGAACGTCATTGTTTGATATATGCCACTAAACTTTACCTTTGAGGAAAGATACAATCAAATTCAAGCTATGAAGCCTGGACCACGACCAGATAGTAGTGCATCCAACTTTCATCTTCAACAGAGATGATTTCTCAACAGAATAACGGACAATCGAGGTCCCCAAAATTCAACAGAGATGATTTCTCAACAGAATAACGGACGATCGAGGTTCCCAAAATTCAACAGAGATGATTTCTCAATAGAATAACGGACGATCGAGGTTCCCAAAATTCAATGGAGATGATGCCCCAGCAGAATAACGGACAACTGAAGCTCCTAAAATTCTATTTATCTCAAGAATGAAGATTCACATCCTTAAAACCTCAGAAGATTGGCATACTCCCAAGCTCCTGATACCGTTAACAGAATAAAGATTCTCATTCTTGAAACCTCAGAAGATTGGCATACTCCCAAGCTCCTGATACCGTTAACAAAATGAAGATTCTCATCCTTAAAACCTCAGAAGATTGGTATACTCCCAACCTCCTGACCCAAACGCCTGAATGAAGATTCTCATTCTTGCTTCCTCAGAAGATTGGTATACTCCCAAGCTCCTGATACCGTTAATAGAATGAAGATTCTCATCCTTAAAACCTCAGAAGATTGGTATACTCCCAACCTCCTGACCCAAACGCTTGAATGAAGATTCTCATTCTTGCTTCCTCAGAAGATTGATATACTCCCAAGCTCCTGATACCGTTAATAGAATGAAGATTCTCATCCTTGAAACCTCATAAGATTGGTATACTCCCAACTTCCTGACCCAAACGCCTAAATGAAGATTCTCATTCCTGCTTCCCCAGTAGATTGGTATACTCCCAAGTTCCTGATATCCCCAACAGAATGAAGACTCTCATTCTCAAAGTGGCATACAACCTGAATTCATGATATTCCCGACAGAATGAAGATTCTCATTCTCAAAGTGGCATACAACCTGAATTTCTGATATTCCCGACAGAATGAAGATTCTCATTCTCAAAGTGGCATATAACCTAAATTCCTGATATTCCCGACAGAATGAAGATTCTCATTCTCAAAGTGGCATATAACCTGAATTCCTGATATTCCCGACAGAATGAAGATTCTCATTCTCAAAGTGGCATATAACCCGAGTTTCTGATATTCCCGACAGAATGAAGATTTTCATTCTCAAAGTGGAATACAACTTAAACTCCTGAACTTCTTCTGAACAGAAAAAAAAACTTTTCCCAGAGTCCTGAGCTTACTCTCCAGCAGTATAGCTATTCCCCACAGAGTTTTTACTCCCCAACAAAATCAAGATTCTCATCCTTGATTCTCCAGTAAAGTTGCCAGAGCCTTCTTTACTCTCAGCATAAATTTGTCATAGTTTTTAATCCACTACAGATCGAAGATTCTCGTTCTTGGCTCCTCAGCACAAATTCCCCTAGCAGAATGAAGATTCTCATTCTCAATTCCCCAGAGTTTTCAAATATTCCCCAGCAGAGTTCTCCTCAAACAACATAACAGGAATCCCCAGTATACTGGCATACAACCCAAACTCCTGATTTTCCCCAGCAGTATAGCTTCTCCCCACAAAGGTTGTCAAAATGCTTGAAGACACACATGCTCTTCAACAGTGGTCCAGGATTTATCTTCCCCGACGGCAGTCAAAGATTTTGTTATCTCCAGCTATCCAGGATTTATCTTCCTCAGCAAGACAGCTCATCAACTTACATGCGCATACATTGCATTCACATATCATAAACATTGATAAAACACATATATTGCATCATACATTTCATGCAACATAACTTTGTGTTTCAGCTAATATTTTACCCTTTTCAAGATAAGATTAACAAGCTACCAGTATACAATCTGAAAACAGTTTACACATGCACCAAACATGGATGTTAATCTATTGCTTATTCAACTTCAAGGATCATGAAAACAGTTAACGGATGCTTCCCAACATGGATGTTAATCTATCGCTTGTTCAGATTTAGCTCATTGAAAACAGTTTACGGATGCTCCAAACATGGATGTTAATCTATTGTTCAAACTTCAGGATCATGAAAACAGTTTACGGGTGCTTCTAAACATGGATGTCAATCTATTGCTTGTTCAGATCCAGCTCATTGAAAACAGTTTACGGGTGCTTCCAAACATGGATGCTAATCTATCGCTTGTTCAGATTCAACTTTTAAAAACAGTTTACGGAGGCTCCAAACACGGATGCTAATCTATTGCTTATTCAGACCACCAACTCAGAGACGTTCCAAACATGGATACCTTTCTGATACTCATTCTTTAACCTACAACCTACAGTTCAACAAACATTCTTGGATGGCATCTTTAATCCCATCTCCGACAAGATTCTGTCACATCTCCAAATGGCATCTTTAAGCCCATTCCCTCAACTATGCTTTGACGAGTGCAAATTTATGGGCACTCTAGTGTCCAATCATCTTTTACCTTCGAGTCGCGAACGACAAACTCGCCAATATAACTCTTCAGGTTCAAGAAGATTGAACAGGGGCAACTGTTGTACCCCAAAATTTTCCCTCCCTTTTCCACAAGAAATCACAAACCTAGGCTTTTCTCAGATTTTCAAGATTGGCTCAGGAATCGATCAAACATACTTTTCGTTGGCAGTAAATTAAGAATTAGGGTTTCTCTCATTTCTCAAAAGAAATTGAATCCTCAGAAATTCAATTAACTGTTACATTGTTTTCACACTTTTTCAAGTTTGCTGAAAGGTTAACTGGTTGTTCTCAAGGCCTGATTATCTGAGATAAGAGATATGAGCTTTATTGGAATACAATGCGTATTTTGTTTGGAATGTTGTTGCAAGGTTATGAGACTACAAAGTTATTGGATTACTTGGAATTTAAGGTATCTGGATTAGAATTGTTGGAATGCAATTTCAATTATTTTGATTTGAGAATCTTAAATAATCAGTGAAGACTTGAAGAAAGAACTGCAAGATATTAACAATAGAAGGTTTTATTGGATTATCAGATGATCTCATAAAAGCTTTCTTCATTCATTCCAAATATTGTTACAAAAAATAGTTTATTATTTGAATATTGTATGTTTTACAACTTATAGTATTTGAAAAAATAAATGTTACAATTAATGGAAAATCTATCTAATCCAAATCTAAGCCTAAGCTCCATTGCTCCTATGCTCAAAGTCTCCTGCTTCCCCTGCTTCCTCTATCACCCAATTTGTGCTCACATGAAAAGACAAAGAAAAGAGGATTAGTACAGTTAATTTTTCAAACAGAAAAAGAAAGGGAAAATTCATCATTAAAGTTTGCCGTCCGGAATCAGAGTGCTATTTTATATCACGTTTTATTTTTCTCTTCGTAAATCACAAGAAGATTGCTTTTCTTGGTTCACAAAGAGAAAAATAAAAATGCAAATGCAAGCATACAAAAGCAATTATTCAAAAAAAAGCATTAGGGCGCCAAAACTGTACTAAAGCACAAGGCCAAACAAAGTCAGCAAACTGAGCCATTGCAACTCAACCAAAGCACAAGGCAAACTGAATGCAAACATGGCAGCAAACCAAGGCAAACTGTTATGCAAACATAAGCATAACAACTAAAGTAAACTGAATGCAAAAAGGAAGAAAACTGGAGGCAGCAAGTACAATGAAGAAAGTACATGGCAAATCAAACAACAGGCAATGCAAGAGGTGAACCAAATCACAAGCCAAAAAGCTTGTCATAGCTATCATCATTTTCCAGACAATGGCAAACTTTTCAGAATATAATAAGAAAAAGCAAAAATGCTTTGCCATAGAGAGAGAAAGAGAGAAGGATATCACCTTTTTGAAGTTTACAGTTTGGCAAAGCAGGCTATCACAAGTGGCAAACAAAAAAGCTAAAAAGATATAAAACTCAAAAACTGCATAACAATTTCAAGGAGAGAGGAGAGAACACTTTGGTCAAAAAACCACAACCTGCAGAACAAAACTGCACTAACAAAAACCAGTTAGCCAAACTGCCTAGCCAAAGCTGCAAGACAACTCTCCTAAAACCTAAAAAATCCTCTAACAGTTTCAAGCTAACCAAAACTACAAACTACTCAAGCTGCAGTTTCAAACTGCACTACCAAGACTGCAGCAAACTCACCAACCTGCACAATCAAACAGAACACCGCAAGCCTAGCAAAACTGCCAGCTTGCCAAACCACAACAAAACTGTAAACTGCCTAACAGCTGCAACAAGCCAAGCCTGTTAACCAACTACAATCCAGTTCCCAAACATATCAAACAAAACCTGTACAAACAGTTTCAAACAAACAACCAAGCTACACAAGACAGCATAAACTGTAACTGCCTAGCTAAACTGCCCAAACCTGTTAGCAACCAAACTATAACAAACCACCAAGTTACAAAAGCCTGTAACAACAAGAATAACAAACAAACATGCTATCAAACAAAAACCACAAGTTTGTAACAGTCCAAGCCAAAAACCCTCAAACCTACAACTGTAGCCACCACAAAACTCAGGATATTTGGCCAAACTGTCAAGGATCCCCAAAAATTTCAAGTTTCAGAACATCATCATTAACAACTTACAAGGAACAAAAATTCAGAAGCAACATCAACAAAGAAGTTTCAGAAACCATCAACATTCAGATTCAAAGAGGAAAAAGGCAACAAGTCTCAGATTATCAAATCATCATCGACAAACATCAAACAAGTTTCAGAATTGTACTCATCATCAACATTCAAGAGAAAGGAAGAGAGTTCCAGAAGCATAGCAACAAGTTTCAGAAATATTTCATCATCAACATCAACATTCAGAAGAGAGGAAAAGAGTTTCAGAAGCAAAGGCAACAAGTTTCAGAACACTCATCATCAACAAAAATACCAACAACAAACAAAGTTTCAGAATTAGAATCATCATCAATATTCAAGTTTTAAAGAACAAAGGAGAGATACCAGAAACGTGATTGGCCATCATCCCCTCTTCCTCCTCTAAGCCACCAAGGAAACACCTTCATCTCCCCGTCTCACTCTTTCCCCACCATTTTTCCAGAAAGTCCCAAGGTACGTTTTTCTCAAACCCTTTTTGCATCTCAGGCATAAGCACCATAGGTTAAAACAAAGAAACAATAAATAAGCTTAAACAAACATGAAACTGTAAAACTCAAATCAAGAAGTGAACTATACCGTTTTGCAACCAACAAAACCTTTGACCATTGTGAGGAGATGAGAGGAGGAGGCGGCGCTCCGGTGGCTTAGGTTTAGGTAGGATGAGAATCAAGCGTTTGAAGCATTGAGAAAGATGAAGAGAAGAGGCGATAGAGAGAGAGAGGCGTCGTTGTAACCACAAGGAGAATACAAACCCTAGTTGCTCACAACCCCAAAAAACAAATGTTACAAGTTTGAGCGTTGGGCTTTCTGACCCCAAAAGCCCCTAAGCCCACTTGGATTACTAACTGGCGCACCCCCATCATTATGACTTTTCTTTGTTCTTCTTCATTTTTGTTTGTTATGGGGCCTAAGCACATATAAATCCATAGCCCATTTCTTCTTTTTTTTTTAATTTCTTTTCTTTTGATTAACAAATGCTAACTTTTTTTTATTAATTCATTTTAATCAATTTGTTTTCTTTTAGTTAATAATAATACTAATAATATCTAATAATTTGATTTTTCTTAATTGTTTTAAATCATTTTTTTCTTTTCATACATTTAATGAAAATACCAAAAAACATTTAATTTGATCTAATTAATTTTGTTTTCTTTAAACTCTTTTTATTGATTAATAAAAATACAAAAAAATAATAAAGATTTGTTTAATTGAATTTTCTTTCTTTAAAACTTTTTCCTTTTTAACATGATTAATAAAATACAAAGAATAATAATAATAAAATATTTAATCTTTCTTTTTAGAATAGATTTTTATTTATTTCATTTTCAAGTAAATGCATGCATTCCATAATTTATTGATTTTCTTTACTTCATAATTTGTTATAGCTTTATATTGAATTGCGACAATTCGATTTGGTTGTAACACATGATATTTGGACATTATTATTCTTGTGAGATTCATCCCCATTTGTAATAATTTGTACCCCCATCCCCGAATACTTCTGTAATAACTTAGACTTTTAATTCCCGCAATTTATTGCTTTCAATATACTGTATAGTAATTAGGCGTGTATGGCAAGATTCAAAATCAATCGCTAGATGACCTAATACAAAGACAAAAATGCATGAAAATCAATACACAATGCACACATGCACCCCTAGGGTTACATCCACTTGTTGCCTTAAAAATGGGCCATGTTATGCATGTTGGGTACTTTGGCAAAACAAAAACAAAACAAAAGATCATAGTCCCTCGATGACGCTATCTTGGTTGCCTATACAAAATGATCATAGTCCCTCGGAAAATTTGCTAAAAATACTTAACACAATTGCTATCATGGTCAATACGATGACCCGCGCCTGTCCCGTTTAACATCCTAATACAGGGTTGTTTACCAAATGCAATGGTAAAACAACACTGTAAAAAGGGTTAAAAATGTGTAAGAAAGATCCTTGAGTAAAATAGGGTAGACAACTCTTAGTTACTTGATCAAAACTTACAAAACATCCTTGCTATTTTCAAACACACCTTACAACACAATTTCAAAACATTTCCCAAAAATCAAACTTTCAAACATTGAAATATCTTTTCAAAAGACAAACACCTTTGTATATATTCAAACAAGAATCATTACAAAGGTTTCCTAGACAAGGCCTCTTTTTCAAAGCATTTTCAAAAACCACACACAAAGCACCATTTCAAACAATTTAAAAGCAAAAGCAAGTGATCTAAACAAGTAATTAAGAGCCCATGGAAAACCATGGATGAAAAGGGTGCTTGCACCTTCCCTTTTCATAATCTACCCCCCGAACCCAAGAAAACATCTCAAAGGTCTTTCCCGTGCTTTTTGACCTTTCCTTTGGATAAAATAAAAAGTCGGTGGCGACTCTTGCTAAACCGAAACATTTGCGAACACAAACGCAAAACCTCAAGTCAGTTCTCCCACCGTATCACAATATGCATACGAAACACATATAGCACAGTCTCATTTATTTTGAGAACATCATTATGCAATGAATTTCATACATCATGACATTGCATATAGTTAACTCTTTACCTTTTCAGGAAGAATCAATCGACAGACCAATATCATCAACAAATCCTCAAAACTGATTGTAGGTCATTTCCTGAAACAATACAGGGTAAATATCTACATGATGAACACTCCCTCCAAACATTTGCTGGCTCAGATAACCAAAGATTTTTTCTGATACTTCTCTCAGTAGACCTTTTCTAGCTCAGATTAAACCGACCAAAGATTTATTCTGATACTTCTCCCAGTTAAATATTTAAAGACCTCTGCTGACTCAGATTAAATCGGCCAAAGATTTATTCTGATACTTCCCTCAGTAGACCTTTTCTGGCTCAGATTAAATCGACCAAAGATTTATTTTGATACTTCTCCCAGTTAAAGATTTAAAGACATCTGCTGGCTCAAATTAAATCGACGAAAGATTTATTCCGATACTTCTCTCAGTAGACCTTTTCTAGATCAAATTAAATTGACCAAAGATTTATTCTGATTTTTCTCCCAGTTAAAGATTTAAAGACCTCTGCTGGCTCAGATTAAATCGACCAAAGATTTATTCTGATACTTCCCTCAGTAGACCTTTTCTGGCTCAGATTAAATCGACCAAAGATTTATTCTGATACTTCTCCCAGTTTAAAGACATCTGCTGGATCAGATTAAATTGACCAACGATTTATTCTAATACTTCTCTTAGTAGACCTTTTCTGGCTCAGATTAAATCGACCAAAGATTTATTCTAATACTTCTCCCAGTTAAAGATTTAAAGACATCTGCTGGCTCAGATTAAATCGATCAAAGATTTATTCTCATACTTCTCTCAGTAGACCTTTTTTGGCTCAGATTACATCGACCAAATATTTATTCTGATACTTCTCCTAGTTAAAGATTTAAAGACATCTGTTGGCTCAGATTAAATCTTCCAAAGATTTATTATGATACTTCCTTCAGTAGACCTTTTCTGACTCAGATTAAATTGACCAAAGATTTATTCTGATACTTCTCCTAGTTAAAGATTTAAAGACCTCTACTGGCTCAGATTAAATCGACCAAAGATTTATTCTGATACTTCTCTCAATATACCTTTTTTGGCTCAGATTAAATCGACCAAAGATTTATTCTGATACTTCTTCCAGTTAAAGACTTAAAGACATATGCTGGCTCAGATTAAATCGACTAAAGATTTATTCTGATACTTCTCTTAGTAGACCTTTCTTGGCTCAGATTAAATTGACCAAAAATTTATTCTGATACTTCCTCCAGTTAAAGACGGATGCAGACATCTTCTGGCTCAGATTAAATCGACCAAAGATTTATTCTGATACTTCTTCCAGTAGAAATTTTCTTGCTCGGATTAAAGTCGAGCATAGACTTAGTCTAATTTCTCTATCAACAGCTACTTTGGATGGCATCTATAAGCCCATCTCTGACAACTCTTCATTGCATCTCCAAATTGTATCTTTAAGCCCATTCCCGGTATAATCAATAAATAGTTTTACTTCATGCACAAGCGAGTGCAAATTTATGGACATTTAAGTGTTTAATCCTCTTATACCCTCAAGTCACGAATGGCGGACAAGTCAATCTAACTCTTCAGGTTTAAGAAGATTGAACAGGGGAATCTGTTGTACCCCAAAATATACCCTCCCTTTTCTTCAAGACATTTCTTATAAAAGATCTCAAATGCTCAAAGGTTCTCAAGAGTTTGATCAGACAAGCTCACCTCCTAAGTATTTGGTCCAAATTAGGGTTTTGGTTTTCTCAAGGACAATTGGACTTTTGATGCCTTAAATGACTTTCATGTTTCCTTATAGGTCTCCAAGAATGCTCATACCAAGTTTCAAGTCTTGCACCACAAATTTGCTCAGTCAATTGCTTAGATGAGTGAAAATCAGTTGTATTGGGAAAAAAGTAAACTGTGGTCAATATACAGTCAAACTCCATGATTTTTGGCCAACATCAACATTTTGAAGTCATATTCATCAATTTATCAAGGTTTGATCACAACTCAAGAAAAGCATTCAAATCATCAAAGGGGAAAAATCGTCAAAATTAGGGTTTTGACTGAGAATGACTGATCAATGACTTTTGACCTATTACATGACCTAATGGATTGAAGCATGATCTCAAGGACTCAAACAAAATTTCTTGACCAAATTTCATGGCTCAAATAATTTCTCAAGATCAATGAATTGATAGTTGAAATTTGATCAACTAATGAAAAGTCAACTGATGCACAAAAAGTCAAACTTTGACTTTTTGGTCAACATTGAATTTCAAAGATTAAAGTCCATCAATACATTCAAAAATATCAAACTTGATCATCAAGAATCAAGAAATTCAAGACAAGTGAATAAAAGTCAAGATTTTCAATACTTAGAAAAATTCTAAGTGTTTTTTACCTTGATAATTTCACTACTTCATGACAATTTTTCACCAAGATACAAGATGATTCAAGGAAAACTTTCAACATGAAAGTTGTCTCTTAGGGTTGACGTCCAAAAATGCTTAGATTTGAAGATATAAGCTCATGAAGTCATGACATTTTTACAAAACACTTGGTGAGAATTTTAGCAAGTTTGGTCAGATTTTTGTCCTAACTTCTTGACAATTTTTCACCTAGTTCCAATTTGATTTAGCCAAAGTGGTAAACATGAAGGTTGTAGACAATGTTTCAAGCTTTCCAAAATGTACAAGAACTTGAAGAGATTGTGCTTGAGCTAGAAGTTTCGAAGAGAAGAAGACGGCATCACAAATTTTAGGTAATTTTGTGATGAACCTTATGATCCAATCTTCAAGCATGTTGCATAATCTTGCTTTGAAGGCCTTCAAACTTGCAAATCACTCAATAATTAAATGTTTACACATTTAATTGAGCCATTTTCCAAGCATTTGAGTCATTGTCCAAGTGATTTTACCATTAATGGAACAAAGTTCACACTTCCATTTTAGAAAAACCAACTTTAATCACAATGTAAACTTCTTGAGCCTCTCACTTACTCCCTATGCACACACTCAACATGTATGCTCAGAAGCAACATATATAAAACCTCTGACCACCCTATAAAGCCCTTGTACTATGCCTTGAAACCATGATTTTCAAGATTGCTTCAAAATCAAGTCGCATAACCATAACATGTGATATTTTATTTCTGATCACTAGAGCCTTCAAAACCTTTCCTCTATAAATAGAGAAGCCATTTGCAAGCCATAACATGAATTCACAAGCCTTGAAACACTCACAAACTCCCTGAAACTTAGAACTGTACACAAAATCTCCATTGTTGCAATTTCTGGCCAAAAACTTCAAACTCACAATCAACTCGTGCGTTTTCACTCTAAATCAATCACAAAGCTTCCATAACTCATTTAGAACTCATCCCCACCCCTGTTTCACAATGGTAACACCATTTGCACTATTCTCCATTTCCAAAAACTCAACCCTGCAACTTGACTTCTCCAGGAAGATTCATGCACTTTCAGCACAAAGTAAGAGTTGCATTAGCTTCCTAGGAGTTCAGTGAAGCTATCCAGATCATCACAACACCTTCAGGAGTGCTCAAATTCCAAACACGATTTCCAGTTTTGAGGTAAGTTTTCTCAACTTTGAACTCCTTATACAAGCATCATTAATGGTTACTTTGTGAATAAAAAAATGTAGACATCATTGCCCTGAAGCTAACCATGCTTTTAGTTTTCATTTATATTGCATGAGCGATGTGAATTTTGAAGTTGAACTTTCTGAAAAAATTAGGTTTTTATTTGGTACTAGCAAAAGTATCATTCATCTTTGATTTATATTTTATGAAATTCATATGGTTGAATTCGTGTTGAAAAATGGAATAACATTCATGTTTACATTTTTGAAAATGGTTGAGAAATGAGCAAGTTCAGAATTCATAGCAATGATGGTGTTCTTCTCTGCGCGCGCAAGGTTGAAGATGAAGCCATTTTTAAATTCAGAAATGAGTTTATTTTATATTATGTTGAAGTTGCATTATTATCAGATGAAACAGCCACCCTAGTAGCCGAGAAGCGTGCGCTAAGGCATTGATCTTCAGGGACCTAGGTTCGAGACCCAGTGGTACCCTTTTATTTCTTTCATATTTGTTTCTATGAGATTATATGCAGGCAAGTCCAGGAAGCGCATGGTGTTCCTCATTCTCTCACCACATGATCATCATAAATTCAAATTAAACGCTCCAGACTCACATGTGCATCATGGACCCTTTGAAACCAGCCACATGGATTTATGACAGGCGATGGACTTTCGTTTGAGCCTTTTTATTTTTTATTTCATACACCCTCCAAATTACTTTTTAACACAGGCCCATATACATTTTTTATTTTATTTTCTTACTTAAACAAAAAAAAACCCTTTGGGCCTGACACTCTATTTTCTTTTTTAAACCCCCATTTTACTTTTTAACACCCAACCCATTTATTTTATTTATTTTCCTTATTTTTATTTATCTATTTATTTTATTTAAACCAAAAATACAAAATATATATTTTCTTAAATAATTAAATTAAAAATATGTTTATTTAAACACTTATTTTATTTTGTTAATATTTAGTACTAGATTTTTGTTTATTTTACACACTTTAAAATATTTTTTTCCAAATTAACATTAACATTCAAATCATTTTCTAAACAAATTATTTAGACTTAGGTTTTACTTTCTTCTTAATTTCAATTAACTTAGGTCTTAGGCTTTGTTAAATAACTTCTTTTGCAATTAAAATTAATTAGTCTAATTAAGTTAATATTAAACCTTTTTCTTCATCAAAAACCCCAAAAACAATTTTCTTTTCTTCATCTTTACATCTTTGTATATTTTATTATTTTGCATTATCATTTATGTTTAATGGTTTGTAATAGATAATTAGGTTTTATTGCTTTCTTCCCCTCATTCACAAAATTGTACCCCCATTCCCAAAGCATTGTAATAACGTAGGACATTTAAATTCCGCAATTTACCGCTTCCCTTATTATTGTTATTAATTAGGGTTTGCATGACAATACTTAAAATCAAACATTATCAAAACCATAATTCAAAGATAAAATACTTGAAATCAATACACCTTGCACACATGCACCTCTAGGATAAACTTCACTTGTTGCCTCGGATATAAACAGTCATGTCCCTCGAATGTGGGATGTTTTAACAAAGACCCTCGATTAAAAGATTGTAGTCCATCGACGAACCTTAAATGTTGCCTTCGATAAACGATCTTAGTACCTTATTAAAATCGCTAAAACATACTACAAGTTATCTTCTATGACTGTACGATGACACACGCCTGTCCCTCACATCCAATGATAGGGCTCCTTACCAATCAAATGGTAAAACAGAACTATCTAAAGAAGGAGGAAAAGAACATAGACTTTTTGAGTAGGTAGATTTCTTGTAATTGTTTGCTCACAGACTAAAACAATTTTTACACCTCACACTTTCAAAACATTTTCAAAAAAAATAAACATCTTTTCAAACACTCTCTTTTCAACAAATATTTTTAAAACAAATATTTTGTATACATTCTCAACGATACGAGAATCATTACAAAGTTTACCGTACTAAGGTGTTTTCAAAATATTTTAAAACAAACATTTTGTATACATTATCAACGATACGAGAATCATTATGAAATTACCATTTTCAAAATTCCTTCAAACATTTTCAAACATACACAAACACAAAGCATTTCAAAGTGTGCTAGCAATTAAGAGCCCGTAGATTACTACGGGTGAAAAGGGTGCTAACACCTTCCCTTTTCATAACCTACCCACCGAACTCAAGAAAAATTCTCAAAAGGTCTTTCCTGTTCTTTTCACCCTTTATTTTATTGGATAAAAGAAAAGTCGGTGGCGACTCTTGCTATCCGCAATATTTGCGATCAAACACAAAAAACCCAAGTCAGTTCTCCCACCGTATTACAATCTCAAAAAGGAGTATCGACAAAATTCAAATGTAGGGTAACTGGAAAATCTTCTAACAACAAAGCATGGTATGAACCATTGATCACTGGGCTTAACTATTGAAAGACTTAGGTGCCAAAAAGGTCGAAATCAAAGGAGATTCAGAATTAGTGATTCGAAAGCAAATCACTCGAGAATACAAATGCATCAAAGAACACTTATTTTTGTATTTTGTAGTGGTTAACCAATTGTTAGAATATTTTGAAGTTGTAAGAATTAGACATGTGCCCGACTTGGAAAATCAAGTGGCCAATGATTTGGCACAAATTGCATCGGGGTACAAAGTATCAACGAAGAAGTTGTACAATTTTGTCGAGGTGAGAGAGAAGGTAGTTTTGACTCCATCCTCCACATTGAAATCTCAAAAACTGGGGGGGGGGGGGGGGTGGGGGAATGATACGGTTGAAAAATTTGAAATTTTTGCTATTGACAATTTATCAGACACAGATTGGCGAAAGCCAATTGTGAATTATTTATTTGGAAGCTCTAGTTGGAAATATGGATAGGAAAGTAAAATATAGGGCTTTGAGTTACGTGTGCATGAGCAATGAATTGTTTAAAAATATTCCTGAAGGGGTATTACTCAAGTATTTAGGAGATACTGAAGCATATTTGGCGATAGTCGAGGTCTATAGTGGAGCTTGTGGGGACCACCAAGCTGGCCATAAAATGAAATGGATGCTATTTCAACAGGGTATTTATTGGCCAAGCATGTTAAAGGATTGTATTGAATTTGTTAAGGGCTAACAAGAATGCCAAAAGCATGCAGGTATTCAACATGTATTTGCAAGAGAATTGCACACGATCATTAAGCCATGGTCGTTTCGAGGATGGGCGCTGGATGTCATAGGAGAAATTTAACCGACCTTATTGAAACAACAAAAGTTCATCCTAGTAGGGATAGACTACTTCACTAAATGGATAAAAGCAGTACCATTGATTAATGTGGACCAAGAAGTAGTGATTGACTTCATTCAAAAGCATATTATTTATAGATTTGGGATTCCTGAGACAATTACTACAGACCAATGATCAGTTTTTATTGGACGGAAGATGCAAGAGTTTGCATCTGAAACAAGCTTTAATTTGGTGACATCCACGCCTTATTATGCTCAAGTCAATGGCCATGTCGAGGCTTCCAATAAAGTAATAATTGGGTTAATTAAGAAACTCGTCACTAAGAAACCCAAAAATTGGAACAAGACGTTGGATCAAGTTTTATGGGCTTGTCGGACGTCTCCCAAGGAAACGGCTGGGTCGATGCCCTTTCGGTTGACATTTGAACACAACATAGTCTTTCCATTTTAGATACACTTGTAATCAGTACGAGTGTAGCGCCAACACGAACTTTCATCAGAACAATATTGGAATATGATGTTGGATGAAACAATGGATCTGGATGAAGAAAGCCTAGTTACACATGACGTGATAATTTGATAAAAAGAGCGGGTTGCAAGGGCCTATAATAAAAAGGCCAAGATAAAAATGTTTGTGGTCGATGACTACGTGTGGAAAGTTATTCTTCCTATGGATCGGAAAGATAGAACTTTGGGGAAGTGGTCACTGAATTAGGAAGGACCATTCCAAATACTACAGGTGTTCACCAATAATGCGTATGAGACCGAAGAGTTGGGCTTCGATCAAAGAATCTTGAAAGTAAATGGTAAATATTTGAAAAAGTATTAATCTATGCTTCAAGAGATTCGAATTACTGCAAAATAAAGTATGTCGAATATTATGGGCCAAAATGGACAAGTGCCAAGATGGCTATCAAATGGGATTACGTATACAAAAAATAAAACACAGTTGAAATGGGGGCAACATCAAAATTACAAAGGAAACCAAGATTTGAGGTTTTCCAAGAAGACTCTTTTGTAGGTAAATTTTTGGTCGAGGCGAATCCTTTTAACTAAAAGATGGTGAATATTGTTTCTGAGTTGAAGGGCTTTTTCGCGATGAGTTTATTCCCTCAAGAGTAGATTTATGAACTATGTAGAATGCAAGATCATCAGATGAATCCAATGAGGCCTTTTGATGCTCAAGGTCGACAACCTTCTGATTGAGCGCAGCGGTTTGGGTTCGATAACTCAGGATTTCCTGGTCCAAAGCAGAGTGCTTCTCTAGACAGTTGTCTCTCTTGGCCTCGAGGTCATTATCTTTTTGAACATAAATTTCGCTCAAGTCCCACTCACATATCATCTCATTTTCTTTGGTTTTAAGTTAAAGATCGGTGTGTCGGCGGAAGGAGAGATCTTTTACAAGTTAGTTGAAGAAAGCCTCAAAATCTATCAAGTACTGAGCCAAAGAATCAGGAAGAGGGTATTAAGAGATGGTGCCGAGAAGTTTAAAAATCGTAGCCGCCATGAAATCTTTCTCCTCGATGACAGCTAAAAACTCACTTTCCAACATATAAGACCTTAGTTCGTGAAGGGCATGGATTACTTCAGCGTCTAGTTCAACGATGGGTAGAGACGTCGAACCAAGGTTTGGTGAAGCAATTGGAGTATGTTGGAGAAGGTGAATCTTCCTAAATGCTACCAATAAATCTTGTTTTTTAGCACTTCGGTCTCCTTCTGGGTGGCGGAGTCGAGGGGCGGAACTTTCATTCAAAATATGACAAGTGGGTTTAATGAAAGCTGGATGACTGGACCTTTCAATGTTGTTGCCTGCACAAGATAGCCCCTGGGGAGGATTCCCAAGTTAGCATAAAGAACAAAACTAGAATTTGAAAATAAAAGAGGAAAGGAGATACCTCTAAGTTTATCGACACAACATTGTGTGTTTGTGGGACTGAGCCTACAAAGAAGGAAGGTGTTGTTTCCCGCATTTTTTAAGAAGGCGAAGTCAGGTTCAATTCGACTGGTGAAGGATGCTCCTGATTCTGAAAAATCAATGATGCACGAGGTTGTTGAGTCTCCAGGGAATTAAAAGCGTCAATAAGCCTTTGAAGGAAGTTGAGTATGGAGAAAAATTTCTCCTGGTGGGCCACCATTGGTCGAAAAACTTTGAAGTGAAGGAGTGTTCAAAGTCGAACACTGGAAGTTCAAGAGTTTGAGTGGCCCGATGGAATCTAAGGTAAGCCTTATGTTCCTTAACAGTGTGTTGTGAACCCACCCAAATGAAGTCAGTGCAAGGTAGAACAAGGACGAAGGCAACATTTGGCTAAGTCCTAACTATCGAGGTACCGAGTTTGGTTGGTAACCCATGAAACCATACAGTATCGAGCTAGCGTTGATTCCACAAGAAAGCATTGTGGGTGTTAAAAAGGCCCTCCATACGGCATTTATACGGACAACATTTGGAGAGGTATATGGGAAATGTTCTCGAAACTAGTCTGGACCGAATCGACGTTCCACAAAAGGGGCCATGGCTGAGACAAATGTCTTCATTTCAACGAACATATTGATATACTCCATGAATATATATCGATCAAATTTGTGGAGGGGAATGGTCAAGGATAGCCTCAAACTTTCGACGACTCTAACTTTGTTGAGACGCATAATTTTTTCCGGAAACAGGATAACCCAACTGAAATTCGAATGCCCAGGTCTCCACATTACAAACTCTCCCTCAAGTGCGAATCTATCCATACTCTTCAATCCACACTCTTCAATAGGAAGCTTCTACCCACGAGTCACGACTATGTGTGGATACTTTCGATACAAGTGAGTCGGCCTCTTCACTCGCACCTTAGGAGAAACACACATTTGTGAGAGACACACCAGATACTCACCAAAAACCTTAAGGTGATAGGTGTGTGGATTCTCCCACTTATAAATACTCAAGTTTTCACATTCTTAACCAATGTAAGACTTCGTCACACTACTGTTGACAAGCAATTTTCGACTGGAGTTATAAGCCTTAAGTTGTGGGGTTTATTTGGCTGAAGAGGCATAAAGTTTTCGTAGAAAACAACAAGATGCGTCGATCAAGTCAAAAGATATCGACCAAAAGGAGCTAGTCGATGAAGGACCTAGGATGCACATGCGATCATCGACAGGAGCAGGCATCGAAAAACAGGGATTCATATTGGTGGAAACAGTTATCAACATACACGACCAGTGAAGACGTGGGAATATTCAAAACAATTTTTTCCACGAAGCCCAACATGGGCTAGTAATCGTCGGCGGTTACGTATCTAGGATGTCTATTTAAGCAAATTTTTGTATTTGTGTTAGGGGTCACATTTCTTCATATTTAATAGCAATACACTCAAAGTATTCGCATCTAAGAGAAAAATGAGTTCAAGTTTAACAATGTATGATTGCTTCCACATCTAATTTTATAGTAATTTCTATTTTTTTTTTATATTTTAAATTATAAGTCTTGTCTTTGATTTATCTGTTTTACAATTGTCTTTATCTTTTGTTCTTTTATCTTTTATAAACCAGTTTTCAATTCAAAAAACACTGAAAACACTAAGTCTAAGATTATTGTAGTTGATCCTATAAATAATATTTAATAAAAGACTGACGATTATTTCGCGGAAAAACAACTAGTCATACTTGAACTATTTTTCAACATGCATTGAGGCTTCTTGCGACACCTTGGCTCTAGAATATTTTCTTGTTGGTTGGGTTTGTTTATTGGACCAACCCATTCTTTCAGCAAGTGCTGAATGAGTCTTGCATCTATTAACACCTTCCTTTGACCTTAGCTATCAAAATCTGAGTGTCAACTTGAACTCGATCTCTTATTCTATCGGGACAAATTCTTGAACACGTTTTTTTCTTGAATTTAATTACGAGACTTATTTATAGCTTATAGAGTAAGTTAATATATCCGATCCAATTGTATACCATCAAAATACATAGTAGATCACACAAATTAAGGAACCATTGTCCCTAAAAAAAAAGTGTGAAAAGGTGTTGGTTGTGTCATATCTTCGTCAAAACAAGCCATAGAATTATTACTAAAGCTGTATCTAAATTAAGAACGGTGACACAAAAGTCATTCCCCTAAGAATAAAAGTCATTCCTTTTCATTCTTTGTCAGCATTCCAATGTCATCTTATTTAGAATCCTTTATTTCAAGTGACGGCCATAAAGCATGGGCTATGTTTGACAAAGAATCTTCCCTACTAAGAAAAATACATTATCAAAAGCAAAAGCAATACAAATAAAACTATATACTAGTATTTCCTAACATGATAAAGTAAAAGAAAACTAATTATGATATTGAACTGTCTAAAGATGCTGCTTGCAGACCAAGATAAGCAAACATCACCTTTTCATACTCTTCTCACCTCTCTTTATCCTTCACAATTTTGTTCTTGGCAATATTTTTAAAAATAAAAACTTATATATATATATATATATATATATATATATATATATATATATATATATATATATATATATATATATATATATATATTATATATATATATAAGTGACTCCCTTAAACATAATGCATCTTCTTTCTCCACCGTTTTCAAACCCCTAAAACTCATCACAAATCACAACCACATCCACAAAAATCTCAAACTTTACCATTTTTGTTGCTTATTATGCATTGCCATGCATGAGATAAGATACACATAACACAATACCTTAAACGCACCGTTTCAAGAAACCCTAACTAAATTACAAAAATGGGCACGGTTCGAAAACTCATAGTGGAAGTTATAGACGCACAAAACCTTGCACCAAAGGACGGTCACGGAACTTCAAGTCCTTACATCGTAATCGACTTCTATGGTCAAAGAAAAAAAACCCGAACCGTGGTTCGCGACTTGAACCCGGTTTGGAACTAAATGCTGTCGTTTAACGTCGGCGAACATAACGAAATTTTCGGCTGCGTGTTAGAACTCGACGTTTACCATGATCAGAAACACGGGCCGATTCGGAGAGAAAACTCACTCGGTCGAGTTCGACTCAGTTCAACTCAGTTCCTTAGTCAAGGTGAAGAAGCTTTGATTTATTATGAATTGAAAAAGAAAAGTTTGTTCAATACCGCACAAGGAAAAATTGGATTGAAAATTTACTATGTAGATGAAGAAATTTCTCCGGAACCGGTACCGGAAAAACCAGTGTCACCACCACCTGAGAAGATAGATGAAGCAAAGATTAACGATACTGAAAAAGTAGAGCCACCACCGGCACCGCCTTCTGAACCATCGCCAGAAAGTGAAAAACTAGAAGAAGATCAACCGGTGGTAGAGAAAACCGAACCATCTCCTAAACCCGAACCAAAGTCCAAATCAGAATCTGTTACAGAAGGTGAAGATCAGGTGGATGTGTTACAACCGGAACCATTTCAAATGACAGCTGCAACTATTTCGAGATCAAATTCAGAAATCAAATTAAACGGAATCAACGGTCCACAACCAATTAGAAAATCATGATCAGCGGCTAGTTTTGCATTAGAAGCTTCAGTAGAAAGCATGTTGATCGAACGGTCCACATTCGATCTCGTTGAAAAGATGCACTATCTCTTCGTTCATATAGTAAAAGCAAGGTACTTACCAACAAACGGTAACCCGATAGTGAAGATTTCAGTTTCGGGTTCGGGTTCGGATCAAACGGTTAATTCCAAACCCGCTCTCAAAACAACGTTATTCGAATGGAACCAAACATTCGCTTTCACCCGCGACACACAGGATTCTTCCCCGATCCTAGAAATCACTGTGTGGGACCCGCAAACAAAAGCTGACGTGGAGAATATTAGTTTACTTGGTGGTATTTGTTTTGACGTGAATGAAATTCCGGTGAGGATCCACCGGATAGTTCTCTTGCACCACAGTGGTATAGAATAGAAGGTGGTGGGGCACAACATGGTGACTTAATGGTTGCCACGTGGATTGGTACACAAGCTGACGAATCATTTTTTTATTGAATAAATTTTAATGTTATAAATAGTGGATTTCTATTAATAAGTTGGTGAGAAGGTTAAAAGTTTATTGTAATTCGAATGTCAAAAGATAGTGACTTATAATAGTATTTACTAATATTATTTGCTTTCCTAGAATAATAGAAGTTCTTGAGTCTATATAAAGACCAAGATTGTATTCTATTTGATAACAAGTTATAAAATTATTTACTTCCTTTTTAACAAATTAGTATCAGAGCTAATGACAAACATGATGAATCAAATGCCGTTGCCACGGTTAACGAAGTCAAATTACGAAAACTGAAATCCAAATGAAAGCTCTTCTTGGATCTCTAGACACGTGAGAGGTGATCAAAGATGAGTTTGAAGAACCAACAGATGTTGCGGGATATACGACAACTCAAAATAAAGTGTTGAATGAGACGCGATCGAAGGATAAAACGATATTATACATGTTGTTCAGGGTTGTTGACGAATCAGGTTTCGAAAAGATTACCGGTTCGACTACGTCGAAAGAAGCATGAGACACGTTAGAAAATGTGTTCAAAGGAGCAGACCGAGTGAAGCAAGTTCGACTCTAAAATCTTCGTGGAGAATTGGAGAGGATGCAGAAAAAGGAGACAAAAATTGTATCTAACTACATCACACATGTACAAAAGATGGTGAACCAACTCACTAGAAATGGCGAAACAGTAACTGATGCACGAGTTGTTGAAAAGATTTTGAGATGTTTAACAGATAAATTTGAGAATATTGTGTGTGCAATAGAAGAGTCGAATGACCTTTCAACGCTCTTAGTCGAAGATCTCGCTGGTTCTCTCGAAGTACATGAACAACGTAAGATGAAAAAGAAGGAAGAATCAGTCGAGGAAGCAAATCAAACCAAGGAGTCCATCAAAGACGAAAAGGTACTCTTTTCTCAAAACTTTCGAGGAAGAGGACGTGGCCATGGAAGTCGTGACAGTGGTCGCGGCAGCAACTTCGAGAGAGGACATTCGAACCAACAAAATTGGCGTGGTAGAGGACGTGGTCAAAGAGCTGGTCGATCGAACCACTCCAACTTCGAATGCTACAAGTGTGGGAAGTATGGTCATTACGCGAAAGATTGTAATTCCTACAAATGCTATAAATGTGATAAAGTGGGACATCTTGTAAAAGATTGTCAAATCGAAAAGAAGGTAGAAGAAACAACCAATCTAGCCTTGGAAGCTGAAGCGAATGAAGGTTTTCTCCTGATGGCTCAAAATGAAATCAACACCAATAATGAGAATGTTTGGTATCTTGACTCAGGAGCAAGTAATCACATGTGTAGTTACAAACACCTGTTTAAAGAAATGAAAAAAAATGAAGATGGTAATGTGTCTTTCGGAGATGCATCGAAAGTGAAGGTCGATGGAAAGGGCACAATATGTTACTTACAGAAGGATGACTTGATTATATCAATCCAAGATGTTTACTATGTACCAAATCTCAAGACCAACATCTTGAGTTTGGAACAACTTACAGAAAAAGGTGTTTCGTTACTTATAAAAGATCGAATACTACATTTGAAGGACAAAGTAGGACATTTGATCGCCCGTGTCGAAATGGAAAGAAATCGAATGCAAACTGAATTTGAGGAACGTTCGAGAAAAATGTCTACAAGTCGACATGCAAGACAAAGCGTCACTATAGCATATACGCTTTGGTCATCTACATCATGCTGGTTTGAGAAGGTTGGCTTAAAAGAACATGGTGCAAAGACTAACAGACATGGACTATGAAGGAAAGTTTTGTGAAGAATGTGTGCTTAGAAAACAAACAAGAACCTCATTTCAAAAGAAGGCATAATTTCAAGCTAAACATATTTTCGAATTGATTCATACCGACATGTGTGGGCCAATCACTCTGGAATCCTTCAGTGGAAAAAGGTACTTCATTTCTTTTATTGATGATTTCTCACGAAAGACCTGGGTTTATTTCTTGAAAGAAAATTCTAAAGCATTAAAGGTGTTCAAAAAGTTCAAAGTAATGGTAGAGAAGGCAACCGACAGACATATCAAAGTAGTTCGATCTGACAGAGGTGGTGAGTACACTTTGATGGCCTTTATAAAATATTATGAAGAGCAGAGCATAAGGAGATTCCTAACTGCATCATATTCACCTCAGCAAAATGGTGTGGCTGAAAGAAAGAATCGAACTGTTCTTGACATGATTCGATCAATGCTTAAGAGCAAGAACATGTCGAAAGAATTCTGGGCAGAAGGTGTACAATGTGCTGTTTATGTTCATAATCGATGTCCACATTCGAAGTTAGAAGATCAAACACCAAAAGAAGCATGGAGCAGACAAAAGCCAACAATTTCTTATCTCAAAGTATTTGGTAGTGTATCTTATGCACATGTACCAGATCAACGAAGAACGAAACTTGAAGACAAAAGTTAAAAGTATATATTCATTGGGTATGATAAGAAGAAAAAAAGGTACAAGCTATTTTACCCCATAAGCAAGAACGTGATCGTGAGTAGACACGTTCGAATAAACGAAGCGAGCAAGTGGGACTGGAACAATTCAACAGAAGTTATCGACGCAGTCGAAGACTCATGTGTCACTGTACCAACAAGCATTTCAACAGAACATGAAGATACTTAAAATAAAGATGAACCTCTACAATCCAGAATGTGAAGTTTGCAAGATTTATATGATTTGATAAATGAGGTACACCTTGTGTGCCTTCTGGAAGATGCTGAAAACATCAGTTTCGAAGAAGCGTTACCATGGACGAAGAGATTAGAGCAATAGACCGCAACAACACTTGGGAGCTAGTCGAATTTCCAAAAGGTAGTCGATCCATTGGTGTAAAGTGGGTATTCAAGAAAAATATGAACGCTCAAGGATAAATAGAATGATACAAAGTGCGACTTGTTGTGAAGGGATACAAATAAAAAGCGGGAATTGACTATGACGAAGTGTTTGCACCTGTTGCAAGAGTGGAGACAATTCGATTGCCCATTTCTGAAGCTGCTCAATTCAAATGGCCGATATTTCAAATGGATGTCAAGAAAGCATTTTTGAATGGTGTACTCGAAGAAGAAGTCTATGTCGAACAACCACTCGGGTATATGAGGATTGGAGAAGAGAAGAAGGTGCTGAAATTGAAGAAAGCGTTATATGAGCTGAAGCAAGCACCGCGGGCATGTAACACATGCATCTCCACATATTTCAAGGAGAATGGGTTCGAGCAATGTCCGTATGAACATGCCCTCTATGTGAAGAAAAATGGAAGTAATGTATTACTTGTTGCTCTCTATGTCGATGACCTTATTTTTCTAGGCAGTGATGATCAGATGATAGAAGAATTCAAGAACACCATGACACGTGAATTCAAAATGACAAACTTAGGTCTGATGAGATTCTTTTTTGATCTGGAGGTTCGACAAGAAGAAACTGGAATCTTTATTTCACAGGAAAAATATGCAAAAGAAATCTTGAAAAAATATAAGATGAAAAGCTGTAATCCAACTTCGACGCCAATGGAACCAGGTGCAAAATTGTCGAAATTTAATGGAGGAGAACATGTCGAAGTAAGCAAATATCGAAGCTTGGTAGGTAGTCTTCTCTATCTCACATGCACAAGGACAGACATTTCATTAACTATCGGCATTGTAAGTCGATTCATGGAGGAGCCAGTACATTCACATTGGAAGGCATTGAAACGAATCCTAAGGTACATCCAAGGAACAATGTCATTTGGAGTGTTCTATTCAAGAACAGAAGATTACAAGTTAGTTGGTTACTCTGACCGTGATTGGTGTGGAGATGTAGACGATCAAAAAAGCACTTATGGATATATGTTCTTCATGGGAAACACCATATTTACTTGGCTTTCTAAAAAGAAACCGATAGTAACACTTTTGACATGTGAAGCTGAATATGTGGCAGCATCTTGGTGCGTTTGTCATGCATTATGGCTTAGAAGATTGATGAGCAAAATGGAGCTAAAACAGGAAGGTGCAACTGTAATACAAGTGAAAAATAAATTAACAATCGAGTTGGTAAAGAATCCAGTAAACCATGAAATAAGAAAACACATTGATGTTCACTTCCACTTCATTCGAGAACATGTGAAGGAAGGAAGTGTCAGATTGAGGCATGTAGCAAGCAAGGATCAAGCAGCATATATTTTCACAAAACCATTATCGAAAGAAATTTTCGACAGTGGCAAGAAATTGATAGGCATGATGGATAGAAAAAACATTTAAGTTTACATAGGAGTTTTGTTGAATAAACTTTAATGTTATAAATAGTGACTTATAATTGGAAGGCCAAGAGATAGTGGCTTATAATAGTATTTACCAATATCATTTTCTTTCCTAGAATAGTAGAAGTCCTTGAGTCTATATAAAGGCCAAAATTGTATTCTATTTGATAACAAGTTATAAAAGTATTTGCTTCCTTTCTAACATTTCTGACGCATGGAAAAGTGACACCTCCAATCATGTGACTTCAAAAGCGAAAGTGTATCAATCACCAAAGCTATGGTATCTTCGTGTAACTGTTCTTGAAGCTCAAGATATATCACTTTTAATTACTCCGTCAAAACAAGCGTTGTGTCAGTTTCAAATCAGAGCCCAAATTGGATTTCAAGTGTTAAAGACGAAAACGACCGTTACTTTAAACAACGTCATTTCGTGGAATGAAGATCTTGTATTTGTTGTAGTAGAGCCGATTTCTATAAGTGATTACATTGTTTTATGTTTGGAAAACCGGCAACCGAAAGCTCCGGTGACACTGGGTGTTGTGAGAATACCTTTAGCGACAATTGAGAGAAGAGTTGATGATCAGAATGTCGGGTCAGGCTGGTTTACTTTTGAATATTTAAATGAAGAAAACAAAAACGGTTACAAAGGAAGAGTGAACTTACGTTTATGTTTTGATGGAGGGTATCACGTGATGGATGAAGCTGCTCACATGAGTAGTGATTACTGGCCAACAACAAGGAAACTTTGGAAACCAGCGGTTGGGACTATTGAACTTGGTATCATTAGTTGTAAGAATTTGATACCGATGAAAATGGTAAACGGTAAAAGTTTTACAGATGGTGATTGTGTTGCGAAGTATGGGAACAAATGGGTGCGAACGAGGACGGTTTCAGATAGTCTAGATCCGAAATGGAATGAGCAGTACGCGTGGAAGGTTTTTGACCCATCAAATATTTTAACGGTTAGAGTCTTTGATAGTTGTTCGGTTTTCGAATTGAGTGACTCAAACACTGAAAATACTAATGACTCGACGAGACATGATTTTCATATTGGTAAAGTTCGGATACATATTTCTATGCTTCAAAATGGTCGTGTGTATAAGAATGTGTATCTGCTTCTGGTTTTGATGCATGGTGGTTTAAAAAAGATGGGTTGGATTTGTTATACAATGGCAGAACCGACTGTTAATACTGGTTTGCATTTTGCGTTTTTTGTTCGTAAAATATCGCGGTAAGCAAGAGTCGTCACTGCCTTTTATTTCATCCAATCATGGAAAAGGAAAAAGAACAGAAAAACCTTTTTTCGAGATATACTGAGTACGGAGGGGTATGTTGTACCCCAAAATTTGCCCTCCCATTTCCTCAACATTTTCTCATCACAAGACCCTTGGAGCTCAAGATTAAGTTAGGGTTTGCTCTGCTCAAGACCCCTCCTTACACTGTTGACCCAAATTAGGGTTTGAGTTTGCACAAACATGTTTTGACCTAAAATTCCCAAATTGACTTTCATGCTTCATGTTGGATTCACAAGTTTATCCATACCAAGTTTCAAGCCTTGATTCCAATCTTTGCCCAGTCAATTGGACAATTGACCTAGAAATCAGCTGTATTGGGGAAAAAGTCAATTATGGTCAATTGACAGTCAAACCTCATGATTTTTGACCCACATAAACATTATGAACTCATATGGACCATTTGATTAAGTTTGGATCACAATTCCACAAGAAATTTGATCAGATCACCAAAAGGGCAAAATGGTCATTTTTAGGGTTTTGACTGCACAAAGGAAATTTTTGACTGTTTGACCTAGCCAATGGCAAACCAAGCTCACATATGGACTCAAGGACCCAATGGCATTGTCTTGACATGTTCAACAAGTTCAAAAGATCCCAAATGCACAAGATTGACAGATGAATTTTCCAGTCAACTGAGCCAAATTTGACTGTATACTGAAAAGTCAAACTTTGACTTTTTGGTCAAACTCAAGTGTCAAGATTCATTTTTCATCAAAGCATGTCAAGTTATGAAACTTGTTCATCAAGAAATCAAGAATTACAAATTAGGGTTTGAAATGAAGAATTTTCATAACTTAGAATTTTTCTAAGTTATGAAAATTCCTAATTTTTTCCTAACTTTGTCCCATTTTTTCATCAAGATGCATTTGGATTCAAGGAAAACTAAAAACATGAAAGTTATAGTCCATTGCAAAATCTAAAACTTTTATTCACAAAGTTTCCTTAAAAGAAGCTTGTAGCTCAAGTTATGATTTTTGGAACAAGGGTGCAAAACATTCTTAACTTAGAAAAATTTTGACCTATTCTAGGCAGGATTTTTGCCTAACTTCATGGCCACTTTTCACATGCTTCCACTTGGAATCTCAACTTTCATTACAAAGATGGATTATAGTACACATTCCAAGCTTTCCAAAATGTCCAAGAACTTCTCAAACACCCTTATGGTTAGGGAGAATCGAATTTGTCAATATGGGCAAAAGTCACTTTGTTCATGAGCCATTTCCATGTTCATAACTTTGCATTTTTGAACTCAGCATGTGCAAGCTACATTACAGGCCTTTTATCTCATCCACACTCAATAATTTAATGCAAATCCTTTGTGTTCAAGCCTTATCTTATGTGTTTAACCATTACATGCCAATTTAATCCATAATTAGAAAAAGTAACTTAGCCATTTTTGAAAAGGTGAACTTTATGTCAAGTTTACAATCTATGAGGTACAATGCAAATTTTTGAGGCACAGGTTCATGAGCAAAGTACACTGATCAAGAGTGATTTGTGCAACATACTTGAGGGGCCTGTGGTAGCCTATAAACCAAGTTGACAAACTTTGCTTAAGATAGAAGAAACATTGCATAACTGATCACATCTCTCATTGCTACAACAACAAGCCTAATCAAATATTGTGAACACATTCCATACTCCTCAACTGACCTGAAACACGAGCCAACTACCTTCAATACCTCCCTAAACATCAAAACACCATTTTGCTGCACAAAACAGGGCATCCCTGCAGATTGAGTTGCACAACTCAGTTTGCTCGTGCGTTTTGGCCAAAGCTGGTTCATACACACTCCCTACCATCCATTGAAACTACCCCAAGCCCTAGCTACAGACTGTAACACCTCTAACCAACTTCACCATTTTCACTTTTTCTGTTTTGCAGGTTGACTTCTATAGCTCGATTCATTTAGTTTCAAAGCAAGCTAAAGGTTGGAGAAGCATCCCTGAACTTCAAGCAAGCTGTACAAGTCCTCAAGTTCCATTGAAAGTACCTCCATTGTCATACACGTATCAAGCTGAAACAGGTAAAACTTTGGACTTCTATCTTTCAATCTAGGAAGAGTTAACCTTAGGTTTATGAATGAAAAATGCTCTACTCATGGTCCTGAAACTACACATATAATTACTTTCCATTTATATTGCATGTGCTGAGAGAATTTGGAACCTGAACATTAGAAAAAACTTAGGTCAGGAATTAGGGATGAAGAAATTCTCTTTCATTTCTTAGAGTTAAGTCAAGTTCTTTATATGTCTGGATTCGTCTCTTGATGCTCTACATTTTTGGTGTTATGAGTTTTGCTTGAAAGTTCAAGAATCAGGATGTTTGAATCAGTATGAAAAACGCGCGTTTTTGGAACAAACTGGTTGGAGGTTGAAGAAGATGGACTTGGGCTGGGCCTGAGTTTTGTTTTCCTTTTTGCACCACTGTTTCACACATACACCCCCTTGGCCCATTGTGTTATTTTTTAATCATTTTTGACTTTTTCTTTTTTATTCTGACTTGTTATTTTTTTGACAAAACATAAAAAATATTAAAAACTTTTTTTCAACTATTTTTGCATTTTATTTGAATTTTATTTGTTTTATTTGAAGTTTATACATATAAATAACATATATATCCTTTTATTAAAAATACCAAAAATAATACAAAATACATTTTGTTTTCTGATTTTTATTTTATTTTATCCTTTGAAAATATTTTCTAAAAACATATTTTTTTTGTAAATATTAAATATTTTATTTTTTTGTACATATTTAATATATTTAGTAAATAATATAAATACTTATATATTTATTAGAATATTTAGGATAAAAATACAAAAATAATACATTTTTATTTTTATTAATATTTAACCTCAAAAATACTTTTTTTTACAATATACTTTCTTTTTATTTATTTTTTGTACATAATTAATAAATGTTGTATATAATAAATAATTAATACATTTTATTTAGCAAACTAAGGTTTTGCCCTAAAAACATAAAAAATCCAAAAAATTAACCTTTTTATTTTTGTTTATTTGACACATAAAAAATACTTTTTACATACATATAAAAATCATTTTTTGCATCTTGCATATTTATTTTATTTTATTTAATTATTGTACAATTAAATACCTTGTAAAATTTCAATTTGGATGTAATAGTTAGATTTAAATTTCTTGCTAAATATCCCCATTTGAACATTTGTACCCCCCATCCCATAAATTGTGTTGTAATAATTTAGAACTTTTAATTCCGCATTTTAAAGCTTTCTAAATATGCCATGATAGACTTAGGGTTTGTATGCAAAAATCAACCAAAAAATAGCTTGACCTAATTCAAAGATAACAAAGCATGAAAATGGACAACACCAATCACACTTGCACCCCTAGGGTTACTCCACTTGTTGCCTTCAATAATGGGCCATGTTGCATGTTAGGTATCTTTGGCAAAACAAAACAAATTCAAATGATCATAGTCCCTCGATGACGCTTTCGAAAGTTGCCTAAAAATGATCAAGTCCCTTAAAGTAAAAATTGCCCAAAGATACTTGGCACCATTGCAATCATGGTCTAAACGATGACCCGCGCCCGTCCCGTTCACATACTAACACAAGATTGTCCACCAAATACAATGGTGGAACAAAATTGTTAAAAGGGTTAAAAACATAGGAAAAATCTTTGAGTAAATTTAGGAGTAGACAACTCTTGGTTACTTACCAACTTGCAAAACAAAAACACTTGCCTATCTTTTCAAAATACACATCACAACACACTTTCAAAACAACTTTAAAAAACATTGAAAACTTTTCAAAAGACATACACCTTTGTATACATCCAAACATGGATCATTACAAAGGTTGCCACCACATTGGCCTCTTTTTCAAAACACTTTCAAAAACCACACACAAAGCACCATTTCAAACAATTGAAAGCACCATTTCAAACAATTGAAAATCAAGGCAAGTTGATCTAAGCAAGTAACTAAGAGCCCATGGATAACAATGGATAGAAAGGGTGCTAATACCTTCCCTTTCTATAATCTACTCCCCGAACCCAAGAAAACATCTCAAAGGTTTTTGTTGTGCTTTTTAACCTTTCCTTAGGATAAAATAAAAAGTCGGTGGCGACTCTTGCTCAACCAAAACATTTGCGAAAACAAACGCAAAACCTCAAGTCAGTTCTCCCACGGTATCACAGAACTGGCGACTCTGCTGGGGAAAATTTTAAAGTGGAGTAACCTTAGGGCTTAGATCACCCTCTTGCATGACTAATTATTTGCTTTGAGTGCTTTATATCGTGGTTCTCTTGTTTGGGCTTGAAATCCTACACCCGGATTTGGGGAAACATTCATAGATAGCAATACATTGTGGAAACTGTGCGGGGTATACCGACACGGTTGAAGCAATAGCTATATTAGTGCGACATATTTGTGAGTACCGGTAACCCTTGAGTTCAATCAAGGATAGTACGGGGCTGCTGAGTGATGTCACTAAGCACTAATGACCTAGAACCTTACTTGACCATCTTGGCCTTTCATTAGGGGTAGTGAGATGACCGGCTTTGGTGCAGTCCGAAGTTGGTAGATACTCGATACTACACTCATTGAGGGTTGTTTTCTTGGAATATTTTGGTCGCTAGTTAAGTGGCTAAACCAAAACAATGAACATGGAAAACAATCCAATGATATTGAGCTCCTTAGAACCCGGTTACTATTCATAGGACATGTTTTTAAGCCAACTACACTCAAGAGGGTACTTACCTATGAAACCCCATGCAAGCCTGAAACTAGGGTTTTGTGTGATTTGCTTGTACATATGTTTTGTGCATACATCATGAACATCATAAAGCATCATATGCATTCACTAACCATTTCAAGGGTTTGGATCTTCATCTTTGTTCTTGTTTTGTAGGTCATGGAAATTCTTCGCAGGAAAACTATCCAAGTCAACCTTGTGAGAATCCCTCCTCAACTTAAGGAACTCACATCCAGGATTCCGGAAAGCTCTCCCTTCAGTGAAAGACATGGTAGACTGCTCAGCCTAGTCAACACCAGCATTGAAGAGGACATGGTAAAGGTGTTGTTCCAGTTCTTTGACCCCCTTCACCACTGTTTCACTTTCCCTGACTATCAATTGGTGCCCACTCTGGAGGAATTTTCTCAACTCTTGAGAATTCCTATTCTCAGTCAACTACCCTACAACGGTATGGAAAAGGAACCAAAACTTGAAGAGGTTGCTCAAGCACTACACTTGCAACCATCTGACATCAAGGGTCATTGGGAAACTAGAAGCGGTGTCAAAGGCTTCTTGGCAAATTTCTTGTTTGAGAAGGCACAAGAGTGTTGGATTTCATTAGACCTACAAGCCTTTGAAGAAATTGTGACACTCCTCATATATGGGTTGGTCTTGTTCCCAAATCCTGACCAGCTTGTAGATGTCAACGCCGTCAAAATCTTCTTATCCAGAAATCCAATACCAACATTGCTTGGGGACATTCTTCACTCATTTTACACACGAACAATGAGAAAGAGGGGTGTTCTCATGTGCTGTACTCCTCTCCTTGCAAGGTGGTTTATTTCGCACCTTCCACAATCTGTTTTGAAGAATGACCAAGGCTTAAGGTGGTCACAACGGTTGATGACCCTTACTCACTCTGATGTACATTGGTGTTCTCGGTCCAGAGAAAATGTCATCATCGTCGATCGTTGTGGAGAGTTACCTAATGTTCCATTACTTGGCATTAGAGGAGGCATTACCTACGACCCTTGTCTAGCTTTAAGGCAATTTGGATATGCACGGAGGGATGGCCCTCACGACATGTTGATTCCTGACCTAGTTTTTGACTTCGACAACAATGCGCAAGGACTTCGCCAAATATTTATCAGAGCTTGGAGGATGCCTAACAAGGTAGACAGCAAGACACTGGGGCACAAGAACTCCATCCCTCTTGAGCCTTATCTCAAGTGGGTACGAACCCGAGCCCAGAGTCTAATGATGCCTTACCCTCATGTTCTCCCTATGATTAAAGAGCCTGTTAAGGAAGGAGAGGTTCCCTACACCATCCTATATCCTGACATGCCTACATCGTGGGAGGAGATGCAGAAGAGTTGGATCCAACTCAAGGAGGAACAGAATACTTTCGAAGCCAGCTTCTACACCAGTGAGAAGAAGGTTTTAGAGCTTACCCGCCGACTCCATGAGGAAGAGACCCTCAACACCTACATCGCACCAAAGAGGATGCGCAACGTCTTTTTACCTTGAGGAGTTTTTTGTAATATTTGGACCATGGGGAATTTATGTACTGACAAATTTATTCTTATTAATATGACGTGCGTTCTTTTTTGTTTGCAACAATTTTGAATTTTCTAAATCCTTGAATACATTGCATACATAAGCATATCATTCATCATGCGCATAAGCAGGTCTCCACACCAGGTTTCCTTATCTTTCTGCTGTTTATTTCAGTAAGATAGATCTCGAACAGACGATCAAGGACTTGCAGTCTCAGAACTCACAGTTTTAACAACTCCTGATGACCTTGGCTAAGGGTCATGAGGATCTAAAGGCCCTGCTGGGGAACAAAGAGCAAGTGAAGAAGAAGAAGAAAAGAATCGGGGTGGCTACCCTAGGAAGAAGGTTTGAGGGTGAAGCCAGAAGAGTGCTTGAATTTCCCCCTACATCTGAAGAGGGAACCAGTAAAGGGAATGCGGCTGCAGTACCTTCCGAATCCGAAGCTGAAGAAGGAGAGGCTGAAGAAGACGAAGACTACTCTGAGCAACAATACCCGCCCGCCGATGATAAGTACAAAGGCTTGGAAGACAGGTTGGTAGCCATGGAGCTGCAGAGAGTTCCCGGCTTAGATTTCGAAGATTTGGGATTAGTTGCTGGAATTGTGATCCCCCCGAAGTTCAAAGTGCCAGTTTTTGCAAGATATGACGGGCTGTCCTGCCCAAAAATGCATCTCAGATCATATGTAAGGAAGATCCAACCTTACACTGCAGACAAGAACCTGTGGATCCATTTCTTTCAGGATAGCCTTTCAGGGGCTCAAATCGAGTGGTTCTATCAGCTGGATGGAGCCAGTATCCGAAACTGGGAGGACTTGGCCACTGCATTTTATAAACAGTATCAGTACAATTCTGACCTCGCTCCCACGCGTACCCAACTTCGGGGTATGTCACTGGGGACGGGCGAAGGATTCAAGGAGTATGCGCAAAAGTGGAGAGACCTGGCTGGCAGGGTGCAGCCACCGCTGACTGACCGTGAACTTGTTGACATGTTCTTAGGGACCCTGTCTGGTCCATTCTTCAACCACCTGATTGGTAATTCTTCTGCTGGGTTCACAAACCTGATCTTAACTGGTGAGAGAATAGAAGCTGGTATCAAGTCAGGGAAGATACAGAAAGGTGCCTCAGCGAGTACTGAGAAGAAGCCCTTCAAGAAGGAAGCCAGTGCTGTTTATGGTCCCAGAAGACAAATTAAGTCGGAACGCAGCCAAGCTGTCAATGCGTTGGTAATTTCAAAGCCTGTTGCTGCTCCTCAGCAATTTAACCAACCAAGGGGTGAGAGGCCCAAAAGGCAGTACACTCGGCTCAGCATGACCCTGTCTCAGATTTTGCCGTAACTACTGTCAACCAATCTGGTAATTGTCAAAGAAGCTCAGAAGGTAGTGAACACAGCTTCTCCGAAGTACAACCCCAACGCCCGTTACGCTTATCACTCTGATAGCCCGGGGCATACTACGGATGATTGCTGGGCTCTGAGGAATAAGGTTCAAGACCTTATTGATGCTAAAGAAATACAGTTTGAGGCGCCCGAAAGGCCCAATGTTGTAACTGCTCCCATGCCCCAACATGGAATGAATGCTGTGGAAGAAGACCGGTATGTAGCCTCTGTGGAAGATATTGTTACTCCGTTGTTAACCGTCAAAAGGAACCTGTTGCTAGCCGGTTTATTTCCGGGATGTAGTAAGGGTTGCCTCCTGTATGCTGTTTCACCTGTTGGTTGTCCTTTGCTGAAATCAGGTATCCAAAGCCTGATGGATAGCAAAGAAATCTTGTTTGAGAAAATTGCTGTTCCTGTTATCCCTACTGAAGAAGTTTCTATTGTTACTATTTTCAACAAACCTCCTAAGGCTCCTTCGAAGAAGCCTGTCAAAATCATGTCCACTCAGAAGATTGCTCCTATCATCATCACTGTTCCGGGGGCCCTCCCCTATACATCCGACAAAGATGTCCCATGGCACTATGGGGCAGATGTTTATGTGCTTGGAGTAAAGCAAGAGTTTGAGACTAGTACCGGCGTCAGTAACATCACCGGGCCTGCCAAAATTACTCGCAGTGGTAGGCTGTTCTCACCAGATATTGCGCCACCAGCTATTCAGAAACCTCTTATCATCACACCTGCAAGTGTGCCTGCTCCCCTTCCTAATCAAGTTCCTGTTTCTACCCCTGCTGCCGAGTCATCTGACGCTCGGGGCAAAGGGATTGCTACTGATTTGCCTGCCTTGACGGAGGCACCAAAGACAACCATTGTTGAAGCCTCCCAGCAAGAGATGGAGGAGATCCTCAAGATTATCAAGAAAAGTGATTTCAACGTAGTTGAGCAGCTGGGGCACACCCCATCAAAGATTTCTATGCTATCACTGTTGTTGTGTTCAGAGGCCCATGCCAAGGCCCTGATTTCCTTCCTGAAGACGACCCATGTGCCACAAGAAACATCTGCTGATCAATTTACTGATTGTGTGGCCAACTTGACTGCCGATAATGGTTTGGGCTTCTCTGACGCCGATCTGACTGCCAAGGGAAAGAACCATAACGACGCCCTGCATGTCTCCATTGAATGCAGGGGCACTACTCTTGCCCATGTGTTGGTAGACACCGGTTCTTCATTGAACGTATTACCCAAGAAGGCCCTAGGCAGGTTGGATTATGAGGGTTTGGAGCTCAAGCCCAGTAACATTGTTGTCCGAGCCTTTGACGGTTCGAAAAGGATGGTACATGGTGAAGTTGACATTCCAATCAGGGTTGGTTCTCAAGTTTTTGATTCAACTTTCTATGTGATGGACATCCGTCCATCCTACTCCTGTTTGTTGGGTCGTCCATGGATCCACAAGGCTGGAGCTGTGACCTCCACACTACATCAGAAGCTTAAGTACCCGGTTAGAGGGAAAATTGTTACAGTTCAGGGGGAGGAAGAGTATATGGTCAGCCACCTAAAATCGTTCCGGTACATAGAAATGGATGGGGAATTCATTGAGACTCCATTCCAGCACTTTGAAGAGGTGCCTCAGACATTGGCATCAGCTGAAACTGTGATTGAAGACCCTCCTTTGAAGATGGCTTCCTTAAAGGATGCTCGGGCCGTGATTGAGAAGGGTGAGTGCGCAAACTGGGGCCGACTTCCTGATTTCACTCCAAAGACCGACAAGTTTGGCTTGGGTTTCACTGCAGAGGCTCAGAGGGCTGTTCGTAAGGCAAGAATTGGAAGACCTCCTGTGTTCATCACCAACCCGGGAGTGAATGCTATTGGGGACGACATGGAGGAATCTGAATTCGACAACTGGATCTACCCAACAACCGACAGTGGACCAAGCAACTGGACTGCCAAAGACTTCACACCTATTACTTTTGTCACTCAGTAATGAACTCTTTTGTTTTCAATTTGTAACAAACAATATGTTGAAACTTTTATGGCTCAGTGTCCTAACCGGGGCACCGCGGCTTCATTTGTGAGGGCTTTTGTATGTCATTTTCATATATCATTAATCAAAACATTGGACGTTTGTTTCATTTCAAAATCTTGCGCTCCTTTTCTTTCTTTATTATATATTGCAAAACAGCTATATTTACACACACTCACTCATACAGGTTCCAATCCACTCTGGATCTCACTGGTAGCGATTCTGCTACTGCCAGTTATGACTTCGAAAATCCGATCAACTTAGCCGAAGACGAAGGTGAAGATGATTGCGAAGTGCCTGGTGAACTTGCAAGATTACTACTCCAGGAAGAGAGGGCCATTTAGCCACATGATGAGCCAGTGGAAACGGTAAATCTGGGTACTGAGACAGACAGAAAGGAAGTCAAGATTGGTGCCAATCTAGAGCTCAGTGTGAAGCAACGGCTGATTCAGATGCTGCATGACTATGTGGAAATCTTTGCTTGGTCTTACGAAGACATGCCTGGGTTGGATACCGACATTGTGGTTCATCACCTTCCTACTAAGGAAGACTGCCCTCCGGTTAAACAGAAGGTCCGCCGTATGCGTCCAGAGATGTCCGAGAAAATCAAAGCTGAGGTTATGAAACAATTTGATGCCGGTTTTCTAGCTGTGACTTCTTACCCTCAGTGGGTTGCCAACGTGGTTCCAGTGCCGAAGAAGGATGGTAAGGTCAGAATGTGTGTTGATTACAGGGATTTGAACAGGGCGAGCCCCAAGGATAATTTCCCTTTGCCTCATATCGACGTTCTGGTTGACATCACTGCTCAGCATAAAGTATTCTCCTTCATGGACGGTTTCTCCGGTTATAATCAAATCAAGATGGCTCCTGAAGACATGGAGAAGACCACTTTTGTCACTCAGTGGGGCACCTTTTGCTACAAGGTCATGCCTTTTGGGTTGAAAAATGCCGGGGAAACTTACCAATGTGCCATGGTTGCTTTATTCCATGATATGATCCATCATGAGATAGAAGTATACGTTGATAATATGATTACAAGGTCCCAAACTGAGGAAGAACACCTTGACCATCTACGGAAGCTGTTTGACCGTCTGAAGTTGTACAAGCTGAGGTTGAACCCAAACAAGTGCACCTTTGGGGTGAGAACTGGAAAACTACTAGGTTTCGTTGTGAGCGACAAAGGTATTCAAGTGGATCCTGCCAAGGTGAAAGCCATACAAGAGATGCCAACTCCCAAGACAGAGAAAGAAGTCAGAGGCTTTCTAGGACGGTTGAACTACATTGCCCGATTCATCTCGCATCTAACTGCTACCTGTGAACCAATCTTCAAGCTACTGAAGAAAGATCAAGTAGTATGTTGGAACGATGAATGTCAGGCCGCTTTCGAAAAGATCAAAGAGTATCTCCAAGAACCACCCATTCTTATGCCACCAGTTGAAGGGAGACCTCTAATCTTATACTTGACAGTACTTGACAGCTCGATGGGGTGTGTGCTGGGGCAGCATGACGAGTCTGGCCGAAAAGAGCACGCTATTTATTACCTTAGCAAAAAGTTTACCGACTGTGAGACCCGGTACTCACTGCTCGAGAAAACTTGCTGCGCTTTGGTATGGGCTGCTCGCCGACTGAGACAGTATATGTTGACTCACACTACTCTGTTGATTTCAAAAATGGATCCAATCAAGTACATATTCGAAAAGCCCGCCTTGTCCGGAAGAATAGCAAGATGGCAAATGATCTTGACGGAATATGACATCTAGTACACGACTCAGAAAGCAATCAAGGGAAGTGTATTGGCAGACCATTTGGCACACCAGGCAGTGGACGATTACCAGTCGATGAACTTTGAATTTCCAGACGAGGATATCATGGTAGTGACTGATTGTGAAGTACATGGACCGGATGAAGGACCTGAGGAAGGATCCCGATGGTCTATGTACTTTGACGGAGCCTCGAACGCTTTGGGTAATGGTATCGGCGCTGTGATCATATCCCCTAAAGGCACTCATACTCCACTCACCGCCCGACTATGTTTCAACTGCACCAACAACATGGCAGAGTATGAGGCATGCATCATGGGTCTTCAAGCTGCAATTGACCTAAGGATCAAGTTTCTGAGTGTCTTCGGAGATTCCGCTCTCGTGATCAATCAGGTCAAAGGCGAGTGGGATACGAAACACCCAAATCTTATTCCTTACAAGGAGTATGTGCTGACTTTGCTTCCTCACTTCGAGGAGATAACTTTTGAACACTTCCCAAGAGAGGAGAATCAGTTAGCGGATGCGTTGGCTACAATGTCTTCTATGTTCAAAGTCAAATGGGACAACGAGGCTCCCCAGATCATTATCTGGAAATTGGACGAACCTGCACATTGCTGCGATCTCGAAACCGAAGAGGTAACAGAAAAACCCTGGTATCATGAGGTGAAGAGGTACTTGGAAGCTCAAGAATACCCCGAAGGCACATCTGTTAATGACAAGAAGTTCCTGAGTAGGTTTGCGGCAAAGTTCTTCCTCAGCAACGGCATTCTCTACAAACGAAACCATGATTCAACCTTACTGCATTGTGTGGATAAGACTGAAGCAGAAAAAATCATGGCAGAGCTACATGAAGGTACCTTCGGAACACATTCTAGTGGACATACCATGGCAAAGAAAATCCTTCGAGCAGGATATTTCTGGTCCACAATGGAAGCCGATTGTTATCAGCATTCTCGAACTTGTCATAAATGCCAGATCTATGCTGATAAGGTGCACATTCCTCCGGTTCCTCTGAACATCTTGACAGCACCTTGGCCCTTTGCAATGTGGGGCATTGATATAATCTGCGAAATCCGACCTACGGCATCCAATGGGCATCGCTTCATCTTGGTAGCGATTGATTACTTCACAAAGTGGGTTGAAGCAGCTTCCTATGCTACCGTAACCAAGAACGTCGTGGCACGGTTCATTCGGCACAACCTGATCTGTCGATACGGTGTACCTGAGAGGATCATTACGGACAATGGTACCAATCTTAACAACAAGATGATCACTGAGCTCTGTGAGCAATTCAAGATACAGCACCACAATTCTTCTCCCTACCGGCCGAAGATGAATGGAGCTGTAGAAGCAGCAAATAAGAATATCAAGAAGATTGTGCAGAAGATGACAATGACCTACAAAGATTGGCACCAAATGTTACCGTTTGCTCTTCATGGGTACCGTACCTCAGCGCGGACGTCAACAGGGGCAACTCCCTTTTCCTTGGTCTATGGCATGGAGGCAGTCTTGCCTATTGAAGTCCAGATACCCTCTCTCTGGATGATGAAGGATGCAGACTTGAGTGAAGATGACTGGATCCAGAATCGGCTTGATCAATTAAACCTAATTGACGAAAAGAGACTCACCACTATTTATCATGGTCAGACGTACCAAAAACGGATGATTAGGGCATTTAACTAGAAAGTCAGACGACAAGAGTATCAAGTCGGAGACCTGGTAATCAAGCGCATCATTCTTCCTCAAAGTGATCCCAGGGGCAAATGGACCCCTACGTACGAAGGGCCATTTGTGGTTAAACATATCTTCTCAGGAGGAGCGATGATTCTAACCACCATGGATGGTGACGACCTTCCTCACCCCGCCAATGCAGACATAGTAAAAAGATACTACGCATGAATTAAAGACCCGCTAGGTTGACACACCTAGGCAAAAATAAGGGCTTCCCGGCGAACCAAAAGGGTTCGGGCAAAAATAAGGGATGAAAATAAAAAATCTGTACACCCAGCAAGTCGAAAACCTGAAAAGGCGGCTTGGGCAAAAATGGGTATCCCGGTGGACTGAAAACCCGAAAGGGCGGTCCAGGCAAAAGTTAGGGATAAAGCATAATACTATGTCTCATTGGATCACCTTGCATCCAGAATTCAGCATCAACTATCGGGCTCAAATGACTCAATCAATCAGCTTCATCTTCAACTAAACAACAAAGTGATGAGATATTTGAAGACATAAAGGCGATAGCAGAGTTGGAACCCAGTGGGATTATTTTTCACATAGCTGTTTTGTTTCCTTTTCACAAAATTGTATAAACTCTATTTTTACTCGGCGACGTTCTCTTACTAGGACGTCAGCCTCCTGTACATAAAACGCCTATTTACAGGCAAATTTCAAAATCAATACAAGTTCAATTTTTCAGACAAATTACCCATCATTTTTCCTTTTTCTGTTTTTGTTTTGCAAAGAAAGTCCAATGTTCATTCTTGATATATGCATTTGACATTAATTGTTAATCATGAATATTTGCATACGAAACAAAGGACTGATTACAGGTGACATCAGAAACAGGGGCAATTTAGAATTGTCTGAGCGGTCTAGTTGCTCTGTCCACTAAGGTACCAAGGTAGGTTTGGCCGAAGAACGTAACCAAGTCACCTCAATTCCCCACAGAGTAAGACCAGATTCAGCAATAATCTCCTCAAGTAGAGTTGGTTTCCCATCAGCCCTGAAAAGGCACAATATTCCCCTAGCAAGTCAGCGATGCTCTCCCCAAGCAGAGTTAGTCTACTGTCAGCCATAAGGAAATTGGGCATCCCCAGAAGATCTCAACATTCCCCAGCGGAGTACACAGGCATTCCTCAGCAAGCATCCCCGACAGTCTTAATATAAGATTGTTCCCCAGCGGAATACCAACACCCCAGTACAGTCTGGAAAGTTTCCCCAGGAAAGTGGAATCCATATCCCCAGCAGGTTCTGAAGCTTATCCCCAGTAGATTCTGGAAGCTTATCCCCTGCAGAGTACAGACGCGTCTCCCCGGCTTTATTCAAAAGTTATTTTCCCATCAGGGCTTATAACTGGGTTATCCTCAGCTAATTACTACGGGAAGTTCGTCCTCGGCGAAGTTCTTCCTATCTCTAGCGGAGTTCATCAAGTTCCCCAACATAATTTATCGGTGGGATCCCCAGCGGAGCCCTCATCAAAACCTCATCGAAGTATCTCTTCCCATAGAGTAGTTCCCCGCAGAGTAATCTCTCCAACAAGTTTATTCCCCAACAGAGTCATCTTCTCCTACCGGTTTATTCTTGCAACCATCATCCCCATCGGAAACGAAGAACTCCACTCTTCAACATCAGCCCAGGATTCAACAAGTTCCCGGCACTCGTCAAGGATTTATTTTCCTAGACGAAAATACATTCATAGACATTTCACATTTCATACATACATGATAAAGTGCATACAACACTGTCTCATTTTGAGCATCATGACATCATGCAGCTCATACATCATGACATTGCATACAACCAATGTTTTGCCTTTTCAGGAAAAGTTCAATCCAAAGATGATTACTATCAACTGTCGCAATTCCAGATTCGATTCCTGTATCTAGCCAGGGCATATATGTGAGCGATTGATTGTAGATTCGATACCTGTATCTAGCCAGGGCATATCTACATGAAGAGTTTGAAGATCAACCCCTGTAACAGGCCAGGAAATTATCTTTCATTCTCAGGTCAGAGGTTTACACCTGTATCCAGCCAGGAAAACTATCTCTACCAACCTTTTGCAAATTCCAGATTCAATTCCTGTATCCAGCCAGGGCATATCTGTAGACGACCAATTCCAGATTCGATTCCTGTAACTAGCCAGGGCATATCTGTGAGCATTTTATTGTGGATTCGATACCTGTATCCAGCCAGGGCACGTCTACATGAACAGTTTAGAGATTCAATACCTGTATCCAGCCAGGGCACGTCTGTAAACAACCTTTTGAAGTTCCAGATTCGATTCCTGTATCTAGCCAGGGCACATCTGTGAGCAACTAATTGTGGATTCGACTCCTGTATCTAGCCAGGGCATATCTGCATGAAGAGTTTGAAGATCAACACCTGTAGCAGGCCAGGAAACATCTTCCTTTCTCAAAGTACGCAAGTTCTCGCTAAGGAATCTCTTACGCGATCAACACTTCCCAATGGCATCTATAAGCCCATTCCCGACAAGGTTCTGTCACATCTCCAAATGGCATCTATAAGCCCATCCTCCTATCCATCATATCTCCAAATGGCATCTATAAGCCCATTCCCGACATCACATTGCTGATACTCCACTATGTGAGTGCAAATTTTCGGGCACTCTAGTGTCCAATCTCCTTTTACCTTCAAGTCACGAAAGGCAAACTCGCCAATCTAACTCTTCAGGTTCAAGAAGATTGAACAGGGGCAACTGTTGTACCCCAAAATTTGCCCTCCCATTTCCTCAACATTTTCTCATCACAAGACCCTTGGAGCTCAAGATCAAGTTAGGGTTTGCTCTGCTCAAGACCCCTCCTTACATTGTTGACCCAAATTAGGGTTTGAGTTTGCACAAAGATGTTTTGACCTAAAATGCCCAAGTTTACTTTCATGCTTCATGTTGGACTCACAAGTTTATCCATACCAAGTTTCAAGCCTTGATTCCAATCTTTGCCCAGTCAATTGGACAGTTGACCTAGAAATCAGCTGTATTGGGGAAAAAGTCAATTATGGTTAATTGACAGTCAAACCTCATGATTTTTGACCCACATAAACATTATGAACTCATATGGACCATTTGATCAAGTTAGTATCACAATTCCACAAGAAATTTGATCAGATCACCAAAAGGGCAAAATGGTTATTTTTAGGGTTTTGACTGCACAAAGGCAATTTTTGACTGTTTGACCTAGCCAATGGCAAACCAAGCTCACATATGGACTCAAGGACCCAATGACATTGTCTTTACATGTTCAACAAGTTCAAAAGATCCCAAATGCACAAGATTGACAGATGAATTTTCCAGTCAACTGAGCCAAATTTGACTGTATACTGAAAAGTCAAACTTTGACTTTTTGGTCAAACTCAAGTGTCAAGATTCATTTTTAATCAAAACATGTCAAGTTATGAAACTTGTTCATCAAGAAATCAAGATTTACAAATTAGGGTTTGAAATGAAGAATTTTCATAACTTAGAATTTTTCTAAGTTATGAAAATTCCTAATTTTTTCCTAACTTTGTCCCATTTTTTCATCAAGATACATTTGGATTCAAGGAAAACTCAAAACATGAAAGTTGTAGTCCATTGCAAAATCTACAACTTTTATTCACAAAGTTTCCTCAAAAGAAGCTTGTAGCTCAAGTTATGATTTTTGGAACAAGGGTGCAAAACATTCTTAACTTAGAAAATTTTTGACCTATTCTAGGCAGGATTTTTGCCTAACTTCATGGCCACTTTTCACATGCTTCCAATTGGAATATCAACTTTCATTACAAAGATGGATTGTAGTACACATTCCAAGCTTTCCAAAATGTCCAAGAACTTCTCAAACACCCTTGTGGTTAGGGAGAATCGAATTTGTCAATATGGGCAAAAGTCACTTTGTTCATGAGCCATTTCCATGTTCATAACTTTGCATTTTTGAACTCAGCATGTGCAAGCTACATTACAGGCCTTTTATCTCATCCACACTCAATAATTTAATGCAAATCCTTTGTGTTCAAGCCTTATCTTATATGTTTAACCATTACATGCCAATTTAATCCATAATTAGAAAAAGTAACTTAGCCATTTTTGAAAAGGTGAACTTTATGTCAAGTTTACAATCTATGAGGTACAATGCAGATCTTTGAGGCACAGGTTCATGAGCAAAGTCCACTGATCAAGAGTGATTTGTGCAGCATACTTGAGGGTCCTGTGGTAGCCTAGAAACCAAGTTGACAAACTTTGCTTAAGATAGAAGAAACATTGCATAACTGATCACATCTCTCATTGCTGCAACAACAAGCCTAATCAAACATTGTGAACACATTCCATACTCCTCAACTGACCTGAAACACGAGCCAACTACCTTCAATACCTCCCTAAACATCAAAACACCATTTTGCTGCACAAAACAGGGCATCCCTGCAGATTGAGTTGCACAACTCAGTTTGCTCGTGCGTTTTGGCCAAAGCTGGTTCATACACACTCCCTACCATCCATTGAAACTATCCCAAGCCCTAGCTACATACTGTAACACCTCTAACCAACTTCACCATTTTCACTTTTTCTGTTTTGCAGGTTGACTTCTATAGCTCGATTCATTTAGTTTCAAAGCAAGCTAAAGGTTGGAGAAGCATCCCTGAACTTCAAGCAAGCTGTACAAGTCCTCAAGTTCCATTGAAAGTACCTCCATTGTCATACACGTATCAAGCTGAAACAGGTAAAACTTTGGACTTCTATCTCTCAATCTAGGAAGAGTTAGCCTTAGGTTTATGAATGAAAAATGCTCTACTCATGGCCCTGAAACTACACATATAATTACTTTCCATTTATATTGCATGTGCTGAGAGAATTTGGAACCTGAACATTAGAAAAAACTTAGGTCAGGAATTAGGGATGAAGAAATTCTCTTTCATTTCTTAGAGTTAAGTCAAGTTCTTTATATGTCTGGATTCGTCTCTTGATGCTCTACATTTTTGGTGTTATGAGTTTTGCTTGAAAGTCCAAGAATCAGGATGTTTGAATCAGTATGAAAAACGCGCGTTTTTGGAACAAACTGGCTGGAGGTTGAAGAAGATGGACTTGGGCTGGGCCTGAGTTTTGTTTTCCTTTTTGCACCACTGTTTCACACATACATCCCCTTGGCCCATTGTGTTATTTTTTAATCATTTTTGACTTTTTCTTTTTTATTCTGTCTTTTTATTTTTTTTGACAAAACATAAAAAATATTAAAAACTTTTTTTCAACTATTTTTGCATTTTATTTGAATTTTATTTGTTTTATTTGAAGTTTATACATATAAATAACATATATATCCTTTTATTAAAAATACCAAAAATAATACAAAATACATTTTATTTTCTGATTTTTATTTTATTTTATCCTTTGAAAATATTTTCTAAAAACATACTTTTTTTGTAAATATTAAATATTTTATTTTTTTGTACATATTTAATATATTTAGTAAATAATATAAATACTTATATATTTATTAGAATATTTAGGATAAAAATACAAAAATAATACATTTTTATTTTTATTAATATTTAACCTCAAAAATACTTTTTTTTACAATATACTTTCTTTTTATTTATTTTTTGTACATAATTAATAAATGTTGTATATAATAAATAATTAATACATTTTATTTAGCAAACTAGGGTTTTGCCCTAAAAACATAAAAAATCCAAAAAATTAACCTTTTTATTTTTGTTTATTTGACACATAAAAAAAACTTTTTACATACATATAAAAATCATTTTTTGCATCTTGCATATTTATTTTATTTTATTTAATTATTGTACAATTAAATACCTTGTAAAATTTCAATTTGGATGTAATAGTTAGATTTAAATTTCTTGCTAAATATCCCCATTTGAACATTTGTACCCCCCATCCCATAAATTGTGTTGTAATAATTTAGAACTTTTAATTCCGCATTTTAAAGCTTTCTAAATATGCCATGATAGACTTAGGGTTTGTATGCAAAAATCAACCAAAAAATAGCTTGACCTAATTCAAAGATAACAAAGCATGAAAATGGACAACACCAATCACACTTGCACCCCTAGGGTTACTCCACTTGTTGCCTTCAATAATGGGCCATGTTGCATGTTAGGTATCTTTGGCAAAACAAAACAAATTCAAATGATCATAGTCCCTCGATGACGCTTTCGAAAGTTGCCTAAAAATGATCAAGTCCCTTAAAGTAAAAATTGCCCAAAGATACTTGGCACCATTGCAATCATGGTCTAAACGATGACCCGCGCCCGTCCCGTTCACATCCTAACACAAGATTGTCCACCAAATACAATGGTGGAACAAAATTGTTAAAAGGGTTAAAAACATAGGAAAAATCTTTGAGTAAATTTAGGAGTAGACAACTCTTGGTTACTTGCCAACTTGCAAAACAAAAACACTTGCCTACCTTTTCAAAATACACATCACAACACACTTTCAAAACAACTTTCAAAAACATTGAAAACTTTTCAAAAGACATACACCTTTGTATACATCCAAACATGGATCATTACAAAGGTTGCCACCACATTGGCCTCTTTTTCAAAACATTTTCAAAAACCACATACAAAGCACCATTTCAAACAATTGAAAGCACCATTTCAAACAATTGAAAATCAAGGCAAGTTGATCTAAGCAAGTAACTAAGAGCCCATTGATAACCATGGATAGAAAGGGTGCTAATACCTTCCCTTTCTATAATCTACTCCCAGAACCCAAGAAAACATCTTAAAGGTTTTTGCTGTGCTTTTTAACCTTTCCTTAGGATAAAATAAAAAGTCGGTGGCGACTCTTGCTCAACTGAAACATTTGCAAAAACAAACGCAAAACCTCAAGTCAGTTCTCCCACCGTATCACAGGGTAGATTATAGAAAGGGAAGGTGTTAGCACCCTTTCTATCCATGGTTTTCCATGGTGTTGTACCCCAAAATTTTCCTTCCATTTTTCATTCAAGATGCTCACCCTAGGGTTCTCGTACACTCAATTGGCTCAAAGGGAGACCAGACAAGTTCTCTTCCTAGGCGGAAAATCAATAATTAGGGTTTGGGATTTCTCAGAGATAATTGAATCTTCAAAATCTCAAATGTTCTTGAAGACAATTTGCTGAAGTTTGTTAGTTCTACAAGACTGACGAATATTCTTAAAGCATGTTTGATAGACAATGAAGTCTCGTTTAAATCAAGAGTGACATGCGAATTCATTTTGATTATGAGTCAGCCATTGGACATGAATTGAAGATTAAGACTTTTGACCATAGGGATTTGGATTTAAGTTAATCAAGTGGAATTAAAATTCTTAAACATTTATTTTGTTTTAGAAGTTTGATTGGAGTACAAAGTGTTTTGACTTGGTCATCTCTAGTGATTGCTTGGAATACAAGTTACCCAAAAAAAATGTTTTACTCAAAGCATTCAAATAAGAATTTCAAGATTCAAAGTCAAGATTGGTACAACACTTTTATTTCACACAAATTTATTCAAAGGCGTTGTGCTCACTACATTACAAATAAGGGGAATTTGCAAATATTCGTCTTGTTTACAAAAGCAATAAATTACAAACTTTTATCTCGTTTACAAAGAATTACAAGTATCTTATTTACAAAGAAAGAAATTTTGTTTTGCTTCTTCAAGTCTTCTTTGATTCATCTTCAAGTAATCCATCCCATCTTCGTTTGCCAGCCATGCCTCATGATTCATAAAAAAAAGAGAAGTTTGTTAGCAATTTAAACATCCAGGAATGAACAAAAGACACAAAGTATTCTAATTCATCATTAGGGTGGTTTTTGTTGAATCAGAAAAGGAAGGTTTTATGTTATAAGGCCTCAAACAATTTCATTTTTTATCATAGGCCAAGTTCCTATTGCAAATCTCAAAAGATTTGGTTCACAATAGACAAAAGGTGCAGATAGAATTTCAAGCTCAACAGATTTCGGCCCAAACAAAAGGCCTCATGCAATTATTGCTCAAATCATTGGCCTGAGGAATTTTTTTGGTTTGCAAATCACAAGATATAGGCTTGGTTCACAAACAAGGCATAACAAGATAAGAAAACAAAACAGGCTGCATAAACAAAACAGGCTGCAAAACAGCACAAGCAACCCATCAAAGCCAACCAAAGAAGCCTCATACAAAGTGGATTTAATCATGGGCTTAGAACTTTTGCAAATCTCATTTAAATTGGTTCACAAAAAGTACAAAGGATTAAATCAGATTTCAAAGAAAAGACTCATCATGTCCTCACGTAACCAAAAGAAAGTGGCCTCATAGTTATGTTGTTTCAAAGAAAGAAAGCTCAAAACTGCAAAATCAAATCATAGGCTTAGCTAACTGTACTGCAAATATCCAAACAAATCTTAAAGCACATATTTTATTCACAAAAAACTCAGAAAAAGCACAACCAATTCAGCAAGTACAACCAACAATACCAAAGCAACAAGTAACTGGTACGAAAGTACAACAAAAGCAACAATCAAAAGTCAGAAAAAGTTCATCACAGTTGCAAAAAGCACCACAAAAGCCAAGTTACAGTATAAACACAGGGAGGTAGCAACAACAATAAAAAACCAAGCCAAGACCTGAAACGAGGGGGCCAGCACAAACCATTTCTCCTTCTTCCTTTCAACATCAAAAAATACATCACAGCAGAAAACATAAACCATTTCTCCTTCTTCCTTTCATCATCAAAAAATATATCACAACAAAAACTCACAAATCCATATACAAACAGATACAAAAAACCAACAAAACAGTTTATCAATCATCATTTTCGTAAAAAGCCGAACCCCTTCAGAAATCAGTAAGAAAAAGAACAGATTGGAATAATCTCACCGAAGTTAATCTTTCTCCCAGCTCCAAGTAATCAACACCATCAACCACGATTCAACAAGTATCAGTTTCCTTCTGTATGCAACAAATCGTTCATCATGAGTTTACAAATCATACATTTAAGCGGACAAAGAAGAAGAAATTGTATAATCATCAGAGGAGTTTTGATGTAAGGAGTTGTTAGTGATAGTAAAGGAGAAGGAAACCAAAGAGATAATGGCGACGCTGAGAGATCGCGAGAGGATGAGAGGCACCGCTGCCTTCATTGGGACATTAGGGTTCACAAAACCCTTCTGTCCGTCCCTTTGTTGTTTTTGTTTTCAGGAGATGGGTCTTGGGTCGACCCGGTTCGGCCCAAGCCCATCATCATTTTTTTTACTGCAAAAAACTAACGTATTTTTATATATGTTTGGATCCGTATTTTATATAAAGAAGACAACTTGGCGCAGTGGTAGCATCAGAGATTGGTAAATGCAAGGGAGGGGGTTCGAAACTTCCCCCTGTAACTTTATTTTCATTACTCCATTTTTTTTTATTTCTATTATTATTATCATTATCTTTATTAATAAAATTCCAAAACATTTTATTTGATATACTCTAATATATTTATCTCATTTTCTTTCAATACAAAAAATAAAAACAAAATATTTTCTTTTATACAAACTCTTTTTTTTAATTAGATTAGTTTTCAATTTATTTTTTATTTTCATACTTATAAACATTTATTCTTGTATATATTTAATTTTTATATTTCTTTATATAATATTATTTATTATTTTTATACACAAAAATACATAAAATAATACATATAGAAACTTTATTTTCTTTTAAACAAAAAAATAAGGGTTTAATCCCTTTCAAAAATTAAATCTTTTCCTTATATATTTTTAGGTTTAAGTTAAATATTCTTTTACACAAAAGCAAGACATAAAATTTTTTTTTAACATGAACATTGCATTACATTTTAAATATTATATTATTTATTTAATTTGCGCAAATTCGATTTGGTTGTAATAATATATTTAGCTTTATATTTGTGCAAATCTCCATTCAAACTTGTATTCCCCCCTCCCATAAAAATTGTTGTAATAGCTTAGTATATTTACATTACGCAATTTATCGCTTTATATACCATGATTAGTAATTAGGGTTTGCATGACAAGAATAAAATAAAGCAAAATAGAAAACCTTAAATACAAGACAAAATCAAAAGCATGAAAATGATACACTTTGCACACAAGCACCCTTAGGGTTTCTCCCACTTGGTTGCCTAAAATAAAATGGCCATGTTACGCACGCGAAGTATCTTGGCAAAACAAAACAAATATAAGATCATAGTCCCTCGATGATGCTATTCAAAAGTTGCCTTACAAAATGATCTTGGTCCCTCAAAAATGCTAAGATACTTGGCAACATTGCTATCATGGCTATACGATGACCCAGGCCTGTCCCGTTTACATCCAAAGATAGGGTTGCTTACCAAATCAATGGTAAGTCAACAATGTCAAAGGAATAGAAAATGCACAAGAAAGACATTTGAGTAGGCAGATAGCTTCTAAGTTACTTGCTCCTTTCATACAATCCTTGCTATTTTCAAAAACAAACACACACACATTTCAAAACATCTTGCAAAACATTGAAAACATTTTCATAAGACAAACATCTTTGTATACATTCTTACGAACAAGAATCATTACAAAGATTGCCTAAATGAATGGCCTCTTTTACAAAATACTTTCAAAACCATACCAAACACCATTTCAAACAAACCAAAGCAAGTGATCTAAGCAAGTAACTAAGAGCCCATGAAAAACCATGGATGAAAAGGGTGCTAGCACCTTCCCTTTTCATAATCTACCCCCCGAACTCAAGAAAACATTTCAAAGGTCTTTCCTGTGCTTTTTCACCTTTCCTTTTGGATAAAAGAAAAGTCGGTGGCGACTTTTGCTAACCACGACATTTGCAATAAAACGCAAAACCTTCAAGTCAGTTCTTCCACCGTATCACAGAACTGGTGACTCTATTGGGGACTATTATAAAAGTGGGGTTACCTTAGGGTTTAGATCACATTTATTTGCTTGCAATTATTTGACTTGTTTGCTTTACATTATGGTTCTTTGTTTGGGTTTGAATCCTCCACCCGGATTTGGGAAACATTATAGGTAAATTGCAATACATTGTGGAAACTGTGCGGGGTATACCGACATGGTCTAAGCAATAACTATGTTAGTGTGACATATTTGTGGGTACCGGTAGCCTTTGAGTCAATCAAAGAGAATACGGGGCCGCTGAGTGATGTCATGAAGGACTAATGAACTTCTAGAACCCTTTACTTGACCAACTTGGCCTTTTAGGATGTAGTGAGATGACCGGCTTTGGTGCAGTCCAAAGTTGGTAGATACTCGATACTACACTCTTTGAGGGTTGGTTTCTTGGGATATTTCGGTCGCTATTAAAGAGGTTTGAGCTGAAACAATGACCAAGGAAACAATCCGGTGATATTGAGCTCCTTAGAACCCGATTACTATTACTAAGACAGGTTTGAGCCAACTAAAGTTCAAGAGGGTATCTACCTATAAAACTCCATGCAAGCCTAAACCTAAGGGCTTGTTTGCTTTGTGTGTATATGATTATTTGTATAAGATTGTTTACTTTGCATACTTATGCATAACATCATGACATCATACCATAGCATTTTCAATAACATTGAACCATAGTATTTCAAGGATCTCAAGGGTTTTTTGATGCAGGGTCACATTGAACTAGGCATCTATCAAGGGGCAAGAGGATTTATTTTCCTCTAACCAAGCACCGCTAAAGATCAAGTACAACAACTTGGGTCAAGGGCTATGACCCACTTGATATGGTGAGCTTGACTCTCGTAGAAGGACTCTCAACGGTACAAAGTCCTCCAATCAAAGCTGTAATTGACTACTAACATTCACCCAGCAAGATCCTTGAAAACATTTGTATATCATGCACGTCATTGCATAACAGGTAGTCTCTAATGCCGGTCTCTCATGTTCTCGCTATTTATTACAGCAATGGCTCTCCAGCAAGACAATGGAAATCTTCAAACTCAAGAGGCTCAGTTTAGGGAAATGTTCCTTAACCTATCCAAGGGACAGGAAGAATTGAAAGCACTCCTCGCTAAGAATCTGATCAAGAAACATCCTGATAACAACAAGGATGACCAGGTTGAACGGATGCAAGTTGAGATGGAAGCAATGAGAATCCAAATGTTAGGCCAGATGTCTCTCATCCAAGGCTTGGCTCAAGGACGGGAGGAGCTAAGAACCCTCGTCAACAAACTCCATCAAGACAGATGTAACCAAGTGGGGCAAATAGCTAGAAGTAAGGGTCAAATCATCATCCAACCACCCACAAGACAAGAAGCTTTTTCAAGGGAAAATAGACCATTCCAAATTTCCGCCACGTCACGGGTCCAACAACGGCCTCGTCAACATCAACTAGAAAATCGGCAAAAGCCAAAAGAACCCAAAAGACAGTTTACTAACCTCAACATGCCACTGTCTCAAGCTTTGGAACATATTTTAAAAATGGATCTGATTACACCAATAAGACCTCATCCAAGTCCCAAAACTTATGCTCCCAGTTACAATCCTGATGCCAGGTGTGCCTATCATTCTGACGGTCCTGGGCATGATACAAACGATTGTTGGGCGTTGAAGTACAAGATCCAAAACTTGATCGACGAAGGAGAATTGGAGTTTACACAAGACGGTCAATTGGAGCTTTTTTCTATCACCCCTCAAAGGCTCACCACTTAAAGTGACCAGTCCAGACAAAGAGGCTTTTGTTCAGTGGAATTTTCAATTGTAATCTCTTTTGGTTGCTCAGACAATTATCTATTAATGTCAGACTCTGTTTCACTAATACATTGCATATGTTTGTCTTGAATTCATTCATTTTCACTATATTTAAACTATGATTTTTACTCTCTTTATGACATTTAACTCTTGATAAAAGTTACAAGCCTTTAGAGGGAGGATGACGAAAATAATGCCATAAATCTCATACAGTATGCTTTTGAACAGACCTTGCTGGCGATGTACAAGCGTTCTTTCAAATCCTAAACACTTGAGTTATAAGGAAGATAATCCCTAGTCAACCCCTTCGAGCCAAAGAAGTAGAAGTTTTTCTTTTTCACAAAATTAAAACCTTTAAACAAAACCTGGGGCAGGGTTGTCTCTCAGTTAATTCAAACGCGCGTTTAGCCGCAAACTCTCATATCGTAATACAATAGATGACGTTAAGAAACATTCCTCTAGAATCAAAAGATGGTGATGGTTCCCTATCACATAGGCAGTTATTATCTCTCAAAAAGAAAAGCCCACTAAGTCAAAACCTACAAAGGAGACTTAAGAAAACTGGGGCATCCCGCTGACTGTAATCTCAAAACAAGAACAATCAGGAAAAAATTAGGGATAACAAATCAATCAAAAGAGGTTACTACAAATCCTCAACAAAATGAAAAAATGTTGCAGAAAATGACGACCTTCCGACAAACTTAACCTGTCGAACCATCACCAAAACGACATTCCAGACTCAATGGGAGTTCAAATGCATAATTAACTGAACTTAGGATTGAAGAACATCACGAAGAACGGGTGGGTATGAATATACTTCGAGCCTTTATCCTTTGTTTATTTAAATCGTGAACCATACCACGTTACAACCTTTCTAAAGTCCTAATTTAAGCATAGGTTAGTTCAAAAGCATACTGTTACCAAAGGTATCCTGACTCCTAGGGCTTTACTCTAAAATCTTGAGTGGGATTTTTCTTACAAAATTTCTTGGTTTTCTAAAATGCATTTTCAAAATTTTTGAGACAAACATAAACTTTGCTTTATTGGAATATCACCGTTTGCATATGTTAATTTGTTTGACAGCAAAGAAATTCACACAACGATTACCCAGTGAACAAAAGTTCTCTCAGTAAACAAAATCACTTCAATTGGAAAGACACTTCCAAAGACAAATCTATCATGATCAAGAGGCACAACATGACCTTTTTCCAACACATTTGGGGCAGTCAAGTCGAGATTCAAAGAATCTCTCAAATTTTTTTTTTGGATAATCAAGGGCAAATCTCCATATGCACCACTCAAGGGGAAATATTACGTTGATCAGGGGTTTGAACAAAATCCACTATGAAGAATTTCGGTACCATTAAGTTATTTGTTTGTGCCAATAGTATCAGATGGTGTCAGTATCATGTCTTCGGATCCTTCCATGACAGTTCTTAGAAAATTCTGAGACTTAACCAAAAATCTTGGGCGCCACTGTTTCGTTCGTATGTGACAAAAGTATCAGATGGTGTCAGTATCATGTCTTTGGATCCTTCCATGACAGTTCTTAGAAAATTCTGAGACTTAACCAAAAATCTTGGGCGCCACCGTTTCGTTCGTATGTGCCAAAAGTATATGATGGTGTCAGTATCATGTCTTCAGATCCTTCCATGACAGTTCTTAGAAAATTCTGAGACTTAACCAAAAATCTTGGGCGCCACCGTTTCGTTCGTATGTGCCAAAAGTATCAGATGGTGTAAGTATCATGTCTTCAGTTTCTTCCACAACAATATTAAAAAAATATCTCTAGGAAGTTCAGGGCTACCGAAAATATGATCAAAATATCAAGCGTCGAGGTACATCTGATTAATTCTAAGGGGCAAACAGACTCCTACATAAAGGGTCATGTGCGACCAAGCAAACATTTGTTGGCATTTAATACTAGGGGCAGTGATAAAACTCCCCAAAAATCTTTCTCATATATATTGACCCCCAGCCAGAGTTTCAATCTCTGAAAATTCTTCACCAGCTGAGTCGATCTCAAAAACCCTCGAGATATTTCCTCAGTAAAAACACTTCTCCAACATACCAACAGCAGGGTTTATTTCCCCAACAAACTACAGATCCCTCGCAGTATGCAGTTTAACCCTCAGCGAAACAAAACTTCCTGTCATTAATCCCCAGTAGAAGTCATCAAAGTTCTCTGGATTCCCCAAACAAATTCCTCAAGCAGTATATGGCATTACTCTCACAACAGAATGAAGAATCCACATATCCTCAGCAGTAGTCAAGGGTTTATTTTCCTCAGCAATACAGTGAATCAGCTTACATGCGCATACATTACATCCACATATCATAAACATTGACAAAACACATATATTGCATCATACATTTCATGCAACATAACTTTGTGTTTCAGCTAACATTTTACCCTTTTCAGGATAAGATTAACAGCTACCGTTAAACAATGTGCAATCATGATACAGTTCAGATACGCTCCAGATACGGATGCCATCCTGATACTCATTCAGATTCAACTTTCAGATACAGTTAAGATACGCTCCAGATACGGATGCCATCCTGATTCTCATTCAACTTTCAGATACAGTTCATATATGCTCTAGATACGGATGCCATCCTGATACTCATTTAGATTCAGATTTCAGATACAATTCAGATACGCTCCAGATACGGATGCCATCCTGATACTCATTCAGATTCAGATTTCAGATACAGTTCAGATACGCTCCAGATACGGATGCCATCCTGATACTCATTCAAATTTAGATTTCAGATACATTTCAAATACGCTCCAGATACGGATGCCATCCTGATACTCATTCAGATACAGATTTCAGATACAGTTCAGATATGCTCCAGATACGGATGCCATCCTGATACTCATTCAGACTCAGATTTCAGATACAGTTCAGATACGCTCCAGATACGGAGGCCATCCTGATACTCATTCAGATTCAGATTTCAGATACAATTCAGATACGCTCCAGATACGGATGCTATCCTGATACTCATTCAGATTCAGGTTTCAGATGCAGTTCAGATACGCTCCAGATACGGATGCCATCCTGATACTCATTCAGACTCAGATTTCAGATACAGTTCAGATACGCTCCAGATACGGATGCCATCCTGATACTCATTCAGATTCAGATCTCATATACAGTTCAGATACGCTCCAGATACGGATGCCATCCTGATACTCATTCAGATCCAGATTTCAGATAGAGTTCAGATACGCTCCAGATACGGATTCCATCTTGATACTCATTCAGACTCATATTTTAGATACAGTTCAGATACGCTCCAGATACGGATGCCATCCTGATACTCATTCAGATTCAGATTTCAGATACAGTTCAGATATGCTCCAGATACGGATGCCATCCTGATACTCATTCAGATTCAGATTTCAGATACAGTCCAAACATGATCCAAATACGAATTTCATTCTTACTTTCATTCAGTACATATCTCAGATACGAGTCAGACATAATTCAGTTTCGAATATTATTCTGTTGCTTACTTAAGACCCCTTCTGGTTCAGACAAATCTCTCGATGATAACTCTGATTCTTTCCTAGTAGGTTCTCTTTCTGTTTCAAATAAATCACTCCAAAGGTTTATTCTGATTCATTCCCAATTGAAATCAAGGCCATACTTAGTCCATTTTCTGTCAACAGTCACCCTTGGATGGAATCTGTAAGCCCATCCCGGACAGTTATCCCTCATTTCATTCAATGGCATCTGTAAGCCCATCCCCGACAGTTATCCCTCATTTCATTCAATGGCATCTTTAAGCCCATTCTCGATACAATGTATTCAAGGCATTATTTCGTACACCAGCAAGTGAAAATGTTTGGGCACTCTAGTGTTCAATCATCTTCCACTTTCAAGCTACGAACGACAAGCATGCCAATCTCACTTTTCAAGTTCAAGAAGATTGAATAGGGGCAACTGTTGTACCCCAAAATTTGCCTTCCATTTTTCATGCAAGATGCTCACCCTAGGGTTCTCGTACACTCAACTGGCTCAAAGGGAGACCAGACAAGTTCTCTTCCTAGGCGGCAAATCAATAATTAGGGTTTGGGATTTCTCAGAGATAATTGAATCTTTAAAATCTCAAATGTTCTTGAAGACAATTTGCTGAAGTTTGTTAGTTCTACAAGACTGACGAATGTTCTTAAAGCATGTTTGATAGACAATGAAGTCCCGTTTAAATCAAGAGTGACATGCGAATTCATTTTAATTATGAGTCAGCCATTGGACAGGAATTAAAGATTAAGACTTTTGACCATAGGGCTTTGGATTTAAGTTAATCAAGTGGAATTAAAATTCTTAAACATTTATTTTGTTTTAGAAGTTTGATTGGAGTACAAAGTGTTTTGGCTTGGTCATCTCTAGTGATTGCTTGGAATACAAGTTACCCAAAAAAAAATGTTTTACACAAAGCATTCAAATAAGAATTTCAAGATTCAAAGTCAAGATTGGTACAATAGTTTTATTTCACACAAATTTATTCAAAGGCGTTGTGCTCACTACATTACAAATAAGGGGAATTTGCAAATATTCGTCTTGTTTACAAAAGCAATAAATTACAAACTTTTATCTCATTTACAAAGAATTATAAGTATCTTATTTACAAAGAAAGAAATTTTGTTTTACTTCTTCAAGTCCTCTTTGCTTCATCTTCAAGTAATCCATCCCATCTTCGTTTGCCGTCCATGCCTCATGATTCATAAAAAAAGAAAGAGAATTTTGTTAGCAATTTAAAAATCCAGAAATGAACAAAAGACACAAAGTATTTTAATTCATCATTAGGGTGGTTTTTGTTGAATCAGAAAAGGAAGGTTTTGTGTTCTAAGGCCTCAAACAATTTCATTTTTTATCATAGGCCAAGTTCCTATTGCAAATCTCAAAAGATTTGGTTCACAATAGACAAAAGGTGCAGATAGAATTTCAAGCTCAACAGATTTCGGCCCAAACAAAAGGCCTCATGCAATTCTTGTTCAAATCATTGGCCTGAGGAATATTTTTGGTTTGCAAATCACAAGATATAGACTTGGTTCACAAACAAGGCATAACAAGATAGGAAAACAAAACAGGCTGCATAAACAAAACAGGTTGCAAAACAGCACAAGCAACCCATCAAAGCCAACCAAAGAAGCCTCATACAAAGTGGATTTAATCATGGGCTTAGAACTTTTGCAAATCTCATTTAAATTGGTTCACAAAAAGTACAAAGGATTAAATCAGATTTCAAAGAAAAGACTCATCATGTCCTCACGCAACCAAAAGAAAGTGGCCTCATAGTTATGTTGTTTCAAAGAAAGAAAGCTCAAAACTGCAAAATCAAATCATAGGCTTAGCTAACTGTACTGCAAATGTACAAACAAATCTTAAAGCATATATTTTGTTCACAGAAAACTCAGAAAAAGCACAACCAATTCAGCAAGTACAACCAACAATACCAAAGCAACAATCAACTGGTACGAAAGTACAGCAAAAGCAACCATCAAAAGTCATAAAAAGTTCATCACAGTTGCAAAAAGCACCACAAAAGCCAAGTTACAGTATAAACACAGGGAGGCAGCAACAACAATAAAAAACCAAGCCAAGACCTGAAATGAGGGGGCCAGCACAAACCATTTCTCCTTCTTCCTTTCATCATCGAAAAATACATCATAGTAGAAAACACAAACCATTTCTCCTTCTTCCATTCATCATCAAAAAATATATCACAACAAAAACTCACAAATCCATATACAAACAGATACAAAAAACCAACAAAACTGTTTATCAATCATCATTTTCGTAAAAAGCCGAACCCCTTCAGAAATCAGTAAGAAAAAGAACAGATCAAAATAATCTCACTGAAGTTAATCTTTCTCCCAGCTCCAAGTAATCAACACCATCAACCACGATTCAACAGGTATCAGTTTCCTTCTGCATGCAACGAATCTTTCATCATGAGTTTACAAATCATAAACAACATTTAAGCGGTCAAAGAACAAGAAATTGTATAATCATCAAAGGAGTTTTGATGTAAGGAGTTGTTGGTGATAGTAAAGGAGAAGGAAACCAAAGAGATAATGGCGACTCTGAGAGATCGCGAGAGGATAAGAGGCGCCGCTTGCCTTCGCTGGGACATTAGGGTTCACAAAACCCTTCTGTCCGTCCCTTTGTTGTTTTTGTTTTCAGGAGATGGGTCTTGGGTCGACCCGATTCGGCCCAAGCCCATCATCATATTTTTTTTTACTGCAAAAAACTAACGTTTTTTTATATATGTTTGGATCCGTATTGTATACAAAGAAGACAACTTGGCGCAGTGGTAGCAGCAGAGATTAATAAATGTAAGGGAGGGGGTTTGATACTTCCCCCTGTAACTTTATTTTCATTACTCCATTTTATTTTTATTTCTATTATTATTATTATTATCATTATCTTTATTAATAAAATTCCAAAACATTTTATTTGATATACTCTAATATATTTATCTCATTTTCTTTCAATACAAAAAATAAAAACAAAATATTTTCTTTTATACAAACTCTTTTTTTTAATTAGATTAGTTTTCAATTTATTTTTTATTTTCATACTTATAAACATTTATTCTTGTATATATTTAATTTTTATATTTCTTTATATAATATTATTTATTATTTTTATACACAAAAATACATAAAATAATACATATAGAAACTTTATTTTCTTTTAAACAAAAAAATTAGGGTTTAATCCCTTTCAAAAATTAAATCTTTTCCTTATATTTTTTTAGGTTTAAGTTAAATATTCTTTTACACAAAAGCAAGACATAAAACATTTTTTTAACATGAACATTGCATTACATTTTAAATATTATATTATTTATTTAATTCGCACAAATTCGATTTGGTTGTAATAATATATTTAGCTTTATATTTGTGCAAATCCCCATTCAAACTTGTATTCCCCCTCCTATAAAAATTGTTGTAATAGCTTAGTATATTTATATTATGCAATTTATCGCTTTATATACCATGATTAGTAATTAGGGTTTGCATGACAAGAACAAAATAAAGCAAAATAGAGAACCCTAAATACAAGACAAAATCAAAAGCATGAAAATGATACACTTTGCACACAAGCACCCTTAGGGTTTCTCCCACTTGGTTGCCTAAAATGAAATGGCCATGTTACACACGCGAAGTATCTTGGCAAAACAAAACAAATATAAGATCATAGTCCCTTAATGATGCTATTTAAAAGTTGCCTTACAAAATGATCTTGGTCCCTAAAAAATGCTAAGATACTTGGCAACATTGCTATCATGGCTATACGATGACCCACGCCCGTTTACATCCAAAGATAGGGTTGCTTACCAAATCAATGGTAAGTCAACAATGTCAAAGGAATAGAAAATGCACAAGAAAGACATTTGAGTAGGTAGATAGCTTCTAAGTTACTTGCTCCTTTTCAAACAATCCTTGCTATTTTCAAAAACAAACACACACACACACATTTCAAAACATCTTGCAAAACATTGAAAACATTTTCAAAAGACAAACATCTTTGTATACATTCTTACGAACGAGAATCATTACAAAGATTGCCTAAACGAATGGCCTCTTTTACAAAATACTTTCAAAAACACACCAAACACCATTTCAAACAAACCAAAGCAAGTGATCTAAGCAAGTAACTAAGAGCCCATTGAAAACCATGGATGAAAAGGGTGCTAGCACCTTCCCTTTTCATAATCTACCCCCCGAACTCAAGAAAACATCTCAAAGGTATTTCCTGTGCTTTTTCACCTTTCCTTTTGGATAAAAGAAAAATCGGTGGCGACTCTTGCTAACCGCGACATTTGCGATAAAACGCAAAACCTTCAAGTCAGTTCTCCCAGCGTATCACACATGGGCTCTTAGGTACTTGCTCATTTTGAAATTTATTATGTGTGTGCTTGTTTTGAAAATGTTTTACTTCGTGATAACCCTTGTATCAGTCCTCAAGAGTGTGACGAAGTTTGTTTTGAAAATTGGTTTTGAAAGGTGTTTGTGTGAAAAGTTTTGTTGAGCAAGTACTTAAGATTCTACCTACTTGAAAAAAGATTGTTCATTCTCGTTTCCTTTAGACATCGCTATCCTACTATTAAGGAGTAGGTAGCCCCGTCATTGGAGTTTGAGGGACATTCGAAAGGGACAAGTACAATCACTAAAGCAACAGTTATAAAACTTTAGTAGTAACCCTAGAGTCTTAAGATCTTTCTGAGGCAACATTTCTGAGACAACATTTCCGAGGAAACATTTCTGAGGCAACATTCGAATGGGACATTTTGATCTTTTAGACTGGAGGGCAACCACTAAAATCTCCTATGCTTAATGACTATTTTACCGAAGGCAACCGAAGTGGAGTAAACCCTAAGAGTGAATATGTGCATGTGAATTTTTCAGTTAATTTAGTCTTTGTACATTAGGTGATCTACCATTTTACTTTCAAGTAATCTTCCCATACAATCCTATTAACATACATCTAAGCAGTTAAAGATTTGCAGGAATTTAAAAGTGCGAGAAAATAAACCTAGCTATTACAAGGCTTTGGCAGTTACATAGTCATCTTGACTGAAAATAAAAATGCGGAATTTAAAACCCTAATTACTATTACAAACTCGGAGCAGTTACAATAGTAATAAAAAGAATTAAAATGCGCGCGGTAACAAAGACTAAATTAATTACAAAAACTAAATTAAATTACAATTTACATGCACATATTTAAAACCTAATTTAAAACCTAAATTAAATTACTATTACAAACTCGGAGCAGTTACAATTTAATTACAAATTTAAAACCTAATTTCTAATTGTTTTTAATTATGAAAAAAAATAGATGAAATTTAATTGCCCTAATTTAAATTAAATTAATTAATTCAAGGAAAATAACACTTTTTATGAAAAAAAAGATTTTTTGGTGTTTTCATGATTTCTGATTAAAAAAAATGATTTTTAATGTTAATTAAAATAATTAAGGAAAATAATAAAAGAATTAAAAAAAAAAGAAAAGAAAAAGAGAAGAAATGGGCCTGTGTTATGCTGAATGGGGGGGTGTATTTCTGAATTTTCCAGGCCCAATAGCCATTCAAGCCCAGTCAGCGCTTGATTTCCTGTGGCGTTGACTTGAGGGTGTATCATAGATCCCTCATTGCTATGCGTTGGATCTGGTTGACTATGCATCTGCTGGCTAGATATTGGTGGCGCATGGTAGTCATCTGGATGAGAGATTTACATGATCTGTAAATGGAAAAATAGAAAACAATTTTGTTGGGACCTGGGATCGAACCCAGGTCCTTATGTTCACCACCAACGTGCTCTTCCACTGGGCCAACTGACTTATTTGTTATTATACTAAAAACAAAAATATAATATGGCAAAATAAATGGTTAGTGGACAAAACGCACGAAATTTCAAATGGACAAATAGTTGATTCCCACGCCATCATCTTCTCCAAGAATCCGTCGTTTTAGGCAAAGACCTATACCCACGGACAAACTTCCATGGCTAGAAACCTGTACAACTCAAAAACTCACAAAACGCAATATAAATGGAATTGAAGACCAGGGTTCAACTGGTTATGATGTCACGGTCATCATGGTACCTTGTTTGTGATCTAATTTTACCTGTAGCACAAAACCCCAAAACACGTGTGAAACCATAACAATGGCAAGTACATATATAGGCTTCAAAAATGCAATTAAACTATTCAGTCAGCTTGCAAACATGATAAAGATCACAAATATGTCAATCAAATGTGCTAATAATGCCAGAATTGATGTAATCGATTTCAAGAAATAAAGCAAACCGTGTGAGTGATAGCGTGCGTTTCTGGGCGCGAGAGGACTTGCAAATGATCCAGTTAGCTTCAGAGATGCTCCAGGATGCGATTGGCAATGTTGGAATGGCTTGAATTGGCCTGTAGTTTGAAATCCGATTCACACTTTTCTTTGAAATTTTGGAGTTTTGTTCTTGCTTTTTCACGACTGCAACCTTTGTCTCATGCCTTGTACATGTTCCATATATATGTTAGAATGAATTAGGGTTATAAAATTGACTTGAATCTTTTGGAATTAAGAAGATTTGATATGATTTTCACGCCATAGGTAATCTTTCTAAATTGAGCCAAATCATTCCTTTCTTGTACCAATCAGCCTTGATTCGTTTTGGTCTTGATATCTCAGCATATTTTGATTGCAAACCTGTCAAAAAATCAAATCAAAACATATCTTTGCTATTATTTACCAATTATTTGATTTAATTGAAATTTTAATTAATAAAAAATCGCATTAAAATGGAAAATGAAACAAATAACATGTGGATGGATAATTGGGTCGTGGAACATATTATAAGTGAGGTGCATGCATAAAAAGTTAGGCCCATTTGGCAAAAAATGCATTTTTGAGCATATTTGACTTTTGACAATTTTGCAAAAAAGGTCAAATTTGAAAAGGCATATCTCCTCCAATTTTAACCCTAGAGAGGTGTTCTTGGACTTTTTAGAAAGCTTAGGATGTCCCATAATAAACACTTTTGGTATCATTTCAATTGGGTCTTCCATGTTCATGTAAGAAGCTTTGACTCAAAAGGTGTTTTTGTTGACTTTTCAAAAGGACCCATAATGTAGAAATTCATATCTTTTTGTGAGTGCATATTTTGAAAATGATGGATGAAGATGATTTGTAGGGAATTGAATCCTATTCAAAATGAGCCTTGGATGGAAAATTTTTGATAAAACATGTGGAAGTTATGCTTGGTCAAACTTTGGTTGACTTTTCCTAAGAAACCCTAATTTAGCAACTTTTGGGTTTTGATGAATTTAGGGCATTCCTTGAAGAATCATGATCAACCCTTGATCAAATGATGGATATCACTTCAAAATGTTGATGTTGACCAAAAATATTGAAGTTTGACTGTATGTGGGCCACAATTGACTTTTGACCTAATACAATCGATTCTCAAGCATCTTAGCAGTTGAATGAGCAAACTTCTTGTGCAAGGCATGAAACTTGACATGGAGGGTGTGATACGGTGGCAGAACCGACTGCTTTGAAAATTCTGGTTTGTGTTTGCAAAATGTCGCGGTAAGCAAGAGTCGCCACCGACTTTTATTTTATCCAACTGGAAAGGACAAAAGCACAGAAAAATTCCTTTTTCGAGATTTTGAGTACGGGGGGGGGGGGGGGGGGGGGGGTATATTATAGAAAGGGAAGGTACTAGCACCCTTTCTATCCATGGTTTTCCATGGGATTTTAGGTACTTGCTCATCATTTTAAAATTGTTTGTGTGTGTTTGTTTTGAAAAGTTTTGTTTTACTTCGTTTTAACCCTTGCTTCTGTCTTCAAGAGTGTTACAAAGTGTTTCGGAAACTTTAGTTTGAAAGAAAGTGTAAGTATGAAAAAAAGTTTAATTTTTGAGCAAGTACCTACTAGCATCTACCTACTCGAAAAAAGATGGTTTCTGTTCTTATTTCCTTTAGACAATGCTATCTTACTATTGAGGAGTAGGTAACACCGTCGTTGGAGTTGTAAGGGTCAATTCGAAAGGGACGTACGATCACTAAAGCAATGTTAGGACGTCTTAGTAATATCCCTAATGTCTTAAGATCATATTCGAGGTAACATTTTCGAGGCAACATTTCCGAACGGGACTTTTGATCTTTGTTTACACAGGAGGGCGACCACTAAAACACCATATACTTAATGACCGTTTACCGAAGACAACCGAAGTGAGAGTATACCTTAAGAGTGCGCATGTGCGAGTGATTTGATTTCAGTTATTATCTTTGCACATTAGGGTTTGCTATGAAAATCCTAATTAAACTATTACATGCCATGAGCAGTTATATTAATATCGCCAAAATTATAAAGCGCGCGTGATGAATTGAGAACGAGAGAAATTAAGGTTTTGACCCCGTCTAAACCTAATTGAAGCTTAAGAAGAAAAATCATTTTTTGTGTTGTTTTTGATTATTTTGAGAAAATAAGGTTTTAATTGAATAAATACAAAACTAATTATTAATTAATTTAAATTAAGAAAAATAATTAAATCAACCTATTTTTTGTATTTTGTATTTATTGAGAAAAGAAATAAAAATTAAATCAAGTTAACCCTAGTTTTTCTAATTGATTTTAAATATGCAAAAAAAGTTAGAATTAACCTAAATTAGATTTAAACTAATATTAAATTAAATTTGATAAAATAAAATAAAACCTAATTTCTAAATTGGTGAAATTGATTTTATGATTTTTTTGTAAAAAAGAAATTAATTTTGTGGTTAGAAAATAATTAAATAAAAGAAATTAAATAAAAAGAAAAATTAGAAAAGAAAATAGAATGGGCCTGGTTTTGTAGCAAAGAAGGGGGTGTGACTTGCAAATTCTGAGCCCAATAACACTTGGCCCTGTTTGACTTTCCAGATCCTGTGTGTATGATTGACCTATGCCTATGGTGGTCCTTCACGTGGGAAGCCTTGGATCTTGGTACACTGGGGATCTGATGGCTGAAAGCTGATGGTACATGGTGGACTTATGAGACGCCTGTACACCTAATCATGCAATGCAAAATAATATTGAAAAAATATGGGGACCTGGGGATCGAACCCAGGCCCTTAGACATTCCACTCCTGCGTGCTTGCCATCTGAGCTGGCTTTGTTAATTGTACAAAGAACAATAAACAAATATTATATGGAAAAAACAAAGTGATATTTTACAAAACGCGCGAAATTGAATACTGGCCATTCACAGGATGCCACGTTATCATCTCCTTCCTCCCACCGTTGCTAAAAGTTCTGTGACTTTTACCTACGGTCACTTGGGTGTAGGTATAAGCCTGTGTTTCTCCAAAATCTTATGCAAGCATCATAAATCAATACCAGTGGTACCAATCAACTCGTGGCAACCTCATGAGCATCATGGTACCCTTATCCATGGCCAATTGTACCTGTACACAAAAACCCCAAAAATGAAGCAAGAACCCTAACTATGGCATCTTGCTGTTCAGTTAACGAAAATGCAATTAAGTATCACCATTAGCTTGCAAATAACTCATGGATTAAGGATATGTCAATAAAACATGCTAACAATGCCAGAATTATGATATACGAATTCAAAAAAAACATGGATATCGTGGGACTCTTACAGTGCGTTCCTGGGTGTTTAAAAGCTTGCTAGTGATTGAATCTTGATCCTTGAATGTCCAGCAAATGATTTGTGTAACTGGAATGGCTTGAGGAAGCCTGGAACTGGGAAATTAGTTTGCAACTTTTCTTGATTTTTTTGAAAGTTGCTTTCACCTTTGCACGCCTCCAATCTTCTTGCTTTTGATCTGAATATGTTCCTTATGTACCCTAGAATGAATTAGGGTTGTAATTTGGTTTCAAATCTTCTCCAATTATGACCATTGATTCAAGATTTGATCCTTTGTGCAAATCTTTCCAAATTGAGAAAATCCAATCTTTTTATGTCCATTTGAAGCTTGCACGATTTGATTCCATCCCCAGCTATATAATGGACCTAAACATGCACAAAATCTCAAGCTTTGATTAGTTTTTGATATTTTCATGATTTTATTTTGATTTTATTTTGATTTTATTTGATTTAATTAAAATAAAATCAAAATAAATAACAAAAACAAAATAATTACAAATGGTAAGGATCATGGGTCATGGGTCATGTTACAAACTCAGTGCAAGCATAAAAAATTGGGCCCATTTGACAAAAATTGCAATTTGAGACACATTTGACTTTTGGCAATTTTGCAAAAAGAGTCAACTTTGGAAATGCATAACTCCCTCAATTTTGACCCTAGAGATGTGTTCTTTGACTTTTTAGAAAGCTTAAGATGTCCTATAAGCAACCCTTTTGGTATCATCTCAATTGAGTCTTCCATATTCATGTATGAAGCTTTGACTAAAAAGGTGTTTTTGTTGACTTTCCAAAATGACCTATAATGTCCAAATTTATATCTTCTTGTGAGTGCATATTTTGAACTTGGGAGATGAAGATTAATTGTAGGTAATTCCATCATCTCCAAAATGAGCTTTGTATGGGTCATTTTTGATAAATTATGAGAAAGTTATGCTTGGTCAAAGTTGAGTTGACTTTTCCTATAAAACCTTAATTTAGCAATTTTTGGGTTTTGATGAATTGTGAGTAATCCTTGAGGAATCATGATCAACCCTTTATCAAATGATGAATAATGCTTCAAAATGAGGATGTTGACCAAAAATCTTGAAGTTTGACTGCATGTCGGCCACAGTTGACTTTTGCCCTAGCACAGTCGATTTTCAGGCCTTTGAGCAATTGACTGAGCAAACTTCCTCTGCAAGGCTTGAAACTTGACATGAATGATCTTGTGAACATATTAGGAGAATGTTGAGCATTTGGGATCCTTTGGACTCAAGCATCTTGATGCAAACTGAAACCCTAATTTGAGGTAGACTGCTTTAGGAGAGAGTTTGTCTGGTCAACCCTTAAACTTCCTTGAACAATTTGAGGACCTCACTTGAAATGTTTTGAGAAATATGGGAGGGAAAATTTTTGGGTACAACAGAGGGTCTTGAGAACATATTAGGACCAAGGAGAGCATATGAGGCCTTTTTGGTTCACCCATCTTGATGAAAATTAAAACCCTAATTTGAGATATACTGCCTTAGGAGAGAATTTGTCTGGTCAACTCTTGGGCAAACATGAGCAAATTGAGGATCTCTAGGAGTATGTATTGAGTAAAATGAAAGGGAAAATTTTTGGGTACAATAGGATTGAGTTAGAGATAATATTTGTTCGCACGGTTCAACAGTTAGATTTTTTCCACGTGTACTCTCAATCGATGTTACCGTTCATGCATCATATAAAACCATTGGGTGTGGTTCATCAAGAGGTGTTGCGAAACACAACGGTGAAAATGGTAGCGGGACGTCTTTCGAGGTGTGAGTCACCATTGAGAAAAGAAGTTGTGTTCTATATGCTTGATGTTAACTCACATAATTTTAGTATTAGGAAGGTTCTTGCGAATTGGTACAGGATAATTAATGTGGTTGGAGGTTTGATTGAGATTGTAAGGTGAATAGAGGATACTCGTGGATGGAAGAATCCAATAGCTACAATTCTTGTTCATTCTTTACTTGTTATGTTGGTTTAGTTTCCTGATTTGATCGTTCCTACACTTGCATTTTATGTCTTTGCTATTGGCGCCTGGAACTATAGATTATGTGCGCGGGATCCTCTTCCACATTTTGGTTTGAAGATTTCACTTGCTGATGTGGTGGATATGGAGGAGTTAGAAGTAGTAGGTCAGGTGAAGCAGTGCGTATGAGGTATGATAAGTTGCATACGCTTGGGGCACGTGTGCAGATAGTGTTGGGAGATTTGGCGACTCGGGGATGGTGGCTATGGCTTTTTGATTCTATTATCTTTGCCACCCTATCTTTTGTGATCGCTTGCCACCACCAGGGTTGAATTTTTTTAGAAGACTCCCTTCATTAACGGATCAAATTATGTAGAATTTTTCTATTTTTTTGTTGAATAGTAAACTAATTTAATTATATTTAAAAGTTATACATAATTGATGTGTTATACTATTGTGGATGAAAGGAGGCTTGATTGAGTATTTGCCAGTCACTTTTAACTTTTGTAATATATATTTTTTAAGAATTTTTTTTATTAATTATATAACCTATAAGTATAAGAAATGCTTACATGTGAGGATTTTAAAAATAGAGAAAAATAAAGTAAACAAATTGAGTGATTTAGTTAAAGAGAGTTTTGGGAGTTTCATTTTATTCATAATACAAAATATTTTTAATTTGAAGGAATTCAAAAATTATATTAGACAAGGGGATTTTGAGAATTTTGAAGGGCTTAAATAAATTCTTCAATTTTAATTTATGTTGTTATAATATTATAAAAATTAATAATATATTAATAATAAACATTCACTTATCATTAAAGATTTTTCTATATTTTATCCAAATCTTTTTTTTTGGAAGCTCTCTCTTCTCCTCCATTCCAAACTTCTATACAAAGCCTAAGATCCTACCTACAAACCAAAAGAACCAAACAATCCTTTTCCCTCCCATTATTTGACATGAATACTTTAATCGTCTAATAAATTAAGATTCGGTATAACTTTAAATCAATACTAAAAACTATCACCCTTTTCCAATGAACAATCAGGTAATCAACATTAGGAAGATATAAAATGACAAAATGCAACGCCCGCAGTTTTCCACATCTATAACAAATGATAACTAACTTTTTGCAAAAATAGCACAAAAGAGAGATATACATAATAAAACACCCTCCTCCCTTAAAAACATCTTAAGTAATGTTAACGTTTTAATGAAATGACAAACAGATGTAGCCAGTCAAGTCCTCTCAAATCTACAATTGTCACGTGATACAAGCTCTTCCCACTGTCTCGTTTGAGCTCTAACAAAAGATCACCAATATTTACAGACAATAATGTTTCTACAAAGCACTAATCCCTCAAATTTTGATTAGCAAACATCATTGCTTCTGTAATGCACCAATACCTCCAATACATGGCCCCAATCGATGAAAATTTTATTTCTTTCAATTGACTACCAAAATAAACAAATGGAACCTCTTTATGGATTAAAGCTCCAAGAAATCTCATAACTCTAACCAAAATTTTGAAAAAACAAATGTCAAACTTGGAACTCAATCAAGCATTAGCTTGACACAAAATTCCTAATTTGGCTAAATTGATGAACACCTTAGCAAAAATAAATCAAGCCAATTCCATATAGCAGCAACAAAAGCAACCAAAAGCTCAAAAAATTAAGCACTCCCACAAATTTTCTAAGAAAGAACCTAAAGAGTGATTCAAACCATTTGGTTTTATGTTTTACCCACCTTAACGATAAATTTTCTATCTCCTTAATTAAGGATTTTGGGTGAAGTTCTTGGTTATTACAGATTTTTTATTTCTTGTCTTCCAAATCTTCCAAGACATCGCTGACCAAATTCATGAGAGTCTCTTAGATGAAGATATAACCATGAACAAGAAGTTCTACAAAATTATATATAAAAAAGGAATGGATCCTGTCTGAAAGTTAGCAGTAATTCTGGTCCACTGAGAAATGTGGGACCAGACGGTTTTAGAGTGTCTACAACACCAAAAAAAGATCGATAAATTTGGATTTGTTACACCCAAAAATTCATTTTGAACAATCCTCCTTCAGCACTCTCCTTCTATGCAGATTCTATCTAGTTGGGAGTTCTTTTTAGTAGCCTCCACACAAAAATAGAAACATTTCTAGGAAGTAAGTTGTTCCACACTAGTCTATTATATGATAAAAATTCCAAAGAATTGTTCTCTATGATAATTTGATACACATATTAACTGATGTTCTTGCGTAGGAACACTAAACGAGTAGCTTCCCTATAGAAATAAGGAGAGCCTCAAAGGTAGATTTTTGTAGGTATGATTGGGGATTTGAGAGCTACGCTTGCAGTTCCTATTGTCTCAAGAATAAGTGTCTTAATGTTTACCTCTAGTTTTTGAAAAGAACCTTGGTCTCTTAATAAAAAGTTTACTGGCGAGATCGACCAGGGAATCTCAATACAGTGCTTCAGTTTTAGAGTGTTTTCATAAAGTATGTTCAAAAGGGTTCATTTGACTAAGGCGAAATGAATTTAAAAGAAATAAAGCAGGACTTGTAAAATAAAACAAAAGACGTTTTAAACTATAAAAATAGATGACATAACATCAAAATAGTTGAAAATGGGTTGATTCAAACATACATTTCCCTAGCTTGACTCATTTCGCTCGTTCGCTTGGGTACTTTGAGTGACTAGCGTATAGGAATGTGAAAGTTTGAACCTCTGACACTATGCACTAAGTGTTTTATTTATAATACACAAAAATAACTACTTTTCAGTGGGTTTCGCTTCTTTATAAGCCATGTGTCTCTTGAAACTTCCCTCCATGAACCCACATTATCCATCCCTGCTATCGAACCCATGTTCTCCATCCATAACACTTTGCTTTGCTTGTTATGCACTCTTTGGAATTTGTAACATTCCTTGGCCCAATCCATTCCTCATGAGGCCTCTTTTCTGGTCGACTGCGTCCACAAGCCCAATTGACTATTTGTGAAATCTCTCTCGGTCGACTGCTTTTGTGGTCGACTTCCTATAATTCAAAGTTTTCAGAGAACCTTTTTGGATTTTTGTTGGATTTTAACCCTTTGTTAAAATCCCAGCCAACAAATTGCCCCCCAAAATGTCCTTTTCAACTGAAAGAACAGAAACAAACATTTTTAATCTTTTTCTCTTAGTGCGAAGTGACGTCATCATAATCATGACCTTTTCCCTCAAACGTTACATCAACGATCATACAACAACTTCCCCACTTTGTAGCTTCAACTTCATAGGATAATCGTGGCCCCTAACTAATCAACTCCTTCAACTCAGTCGCCACCTGTTTGGCACGTGTCCGTCGTGTAGCCACATGTTTTCCACTTTCTTCCCAAACATTTGGTTTCCTTGATGGTATAAATACCCATTTCATCTCTTCATTTTCATCTCTATGTTTTCTATGCATGCTCAAGCTCTTGGTTTTCATACACAAAAGAAATTCTTACTTTAATTTCTATCCAGAAAAAACTTTCCACCATCTTCATGGCCGCTTCAAGCCAAATCTCTGAGAACATTCAAACTCCCCAGGAAATTGAACTAGTTTCCAACATGAGTGAGTTCTTCATTCATAATCAAAATATCTTCATTTGGAACCAACGCCGACACAAACTCTCTAAACTTTTCGCTCCCAATTGTAGCTTCCCTTCATCTGTAACAACATCGATTATGTTATATTAGGGCATATTCCTGATGAGATTAGGGCACCTAAACAATTGGAAAGTTGCTTCCCCACTCACAAAACTACAAAATCCTTATCAACAGAGATTTCCCTATAGATTTTTCACACATCTACCAGACATCTAAAGTCTTCCACTCTGATCCTACTGTTAACTAAGATTACATTACATGGTTGAATAAAGTGGAGAAAGTTAAAGGTGAAGTTTGGAAGGCCCAAGGCATTTTTGACTTGATTTATCTTTATAGGGTTGGCCCTAGTTATTGCAATCACATGCTAATTTCTGCACTATATTTTTGAGAAGGCTCCACAAACACTTTCCATTTTGCAACTGTGATGCTTACTCCTACCCTGTTCGACATTACGACCATCATTGGTCTCCGTACCACAGGTGAAGCATTCTTTCCCACCGAAGCAGACAAAAATGTTATCCCTTTTGAAAAGGACATTGTTGGCTTCACCAAATATATGAAGTGTTTTCACGCTAAAGATGTCGACACTGTGTCTAACGAAGAGCACATTGCCTTCTTGGCCTTGTGGCTTTCCAAGTATGTCTTCTACAGTCGATCTTTGAAGGTAGCTAAATGATTCATTGCGTTATCTCATTACCTCCATCTGGGTCGAAAGATATGCCTGAGCGAACTTATTTTGGGGTCACTCTATGAATCACTCAGCATGGCGGTCGATCATATGACTTCACTTTCATCTACTTCCAACTATCTGCTTGATGGGCCTTTCTGGCTGCTTCAATTGTGGTTAAATGCTACTTTTGCGAGCCAGCTTAAACTTCTCCTTTTTGAAGCACATGAGATTGCATTTTCCCAATGTGCCAACGAAAGCCTTCTTCTTGCAGCAATGACGACTTCTAAGAATGACATAACTCGAGAGGAGTCGCTTGAGAAATACCTAAAGTTTTTATTTAGGTGCACTTCTTTTCAGCCAAGCATGCCACCCTTTGCCTCTAGACCACATGGTCCTAAGTGTTTCACTCGACCATTTCCTCCTATCGATCCTACGCAGATCCCTGAATCCAAAGTCATTTGGCAAGATTTCTTAACCCCTAGGATAATAACATCTAGGGTAGGAGATAATAATGGCGTAACACTCCTGTGTTATTGATGAGTGCTAAATTATTGTGAATTTGAGTGTAAATAATTAGCACTCATCGGCTTAATTCGTTTGGTTTTTGTCAATAAACCTCAACTTTAGTGTATATTCGGTATAGTTTATGTTATAGTGTATTTATTGTGTTATTGTGTAAATATCATTGAGTTTAATTGATTTTATCTCATTTTTGTAGGTATTCAAGCTTTGATATTTAGGCATTGTTAGAAAGAGCATTGAATAAGCTTTCCAACACTTTGAACCAGGCGCGAATCGGGGTTACAGTTCAAAAGTTATGGCTGAAATAGTGTAGAATGTTGTGCTGGTTTTTTCAACTTTTTGTCATCCGTCATCGGGCGACGCTTTTTGGTCGCCGGGCGATGCTAGGCGAGTTGTAGCATGGGAAAAATGTTGTTTTAGTCGCTGGGCGATGCTTTTTGGTCACCGGGCGATGCTGGACAGTCAGAAATGTGTATTTAGGTGTAAAAACATATTTTTTGGGTATGATTTTGGGTATTTTTTACCCCAACTCTATCACCCTTCATTTTGTGATAGGATTAGCTTAGAAAACAACATTGAAGCTTGCATACGGATGATCCAGGCTGGATTTCTCTTCAATCGGCATTGACAAACCGGTAGATTTATGGTTCATTTCTCTTCTTCTTTGTGTATTCTTTATGTGTTGAGTTTGTATATGTATTTACTTTGAACTTATGTATATTTGTCGCCCACGACGTTATATTAAACTTGCTTTATAAATCTTTATCGATTGTTGTACTGGATTTTTGCTCTGTGCTAGAAATTTGAGTTGTTATAGACATATACTGCTTAGATTCTTATCTAGGATGATCATCTGTTAGTTTCTAAACTATATAGATAGATTAGAGCTATCATTCACATAGAGTATCAGAGCTTAATGCCTCTATGTTGGTTGTGCTGTGCTCAAAGATTGTCAGTGCGAGTAACATAGTTGTCTTCTATGTTGTTGAGAAGGTAGAGAGATCATTTCCTTGGTGATACAATTGGTCTCTCAATTTGGGTTAGAAATGACTTAGGTTGTGAGTGATACATGGTGACATTGATGAGTATTATTAGGTTGCGTGTAAATGATTGATAGACTTAAGTCTGTGATGAGTAGATTATATGCAGGCTTGATAAGTTCTTCCTTAGTATTTAATTTTGTTTACATTTATTTTCTGTTGATAACATTTTCTTTACAAACTCATTTATGCCCAAACTCATTAACAAGAGATTTGTCGAACGAAATTCAATAACCAATCTCTGTGGACACGATAAAATCCTGGATAAATATTTCCAAAACTTTTGTTGCTTGCCACTACACAGTGTTCAACAAAATGACATCGTTGTCGGGGATTGGTTCTATTGTCTTCGCATTGCGATAATAAATTTGTTTTTGAGTTTTTTAATTAATGTATATGTTGTATAGAAATTGTACATTAACGTGTATATGATATTTGTGCATATATGTGTTTTCATGTATTGTTGTGAATTGTCTCGTTTTTATAACGTTTGTTGTGTGATTGTTAGGACATTTTCTTTAAATTTGTGCAGTGTGACAATACCATGGCATAATGAGAGGAGGTTACTAGCTTGCGCAATAAAGGCGTCGAGCTTACGACGTAAAATAAGCATATTGTTTTGTATTTGTTTATGTGTGTGGTGATTTATGCTTTAACAAGTTGAAACACTACGTCAAAAAAGGCTTTTAACAACGCACATTAGACAACGCTTTTATACAAAAGCGCTGCTATAAGTGAATTAAAAAAAAACGGAAACTGTATACAATAATAAATAAAAGCGCTGCTAAAAATGTGACTCGAGACAACGCTTTTAAAAAGCGCTGCTAAAAGTGTTGCTTTAGAAAGCGCTTTATCAAAAGCGCTGGTAAAGGACCACTTTAGACATCGCTTTTAAAAAGCGCTGTCTAAAGTCATATAAAATTAAAAAAAAAATCTCAAAAGCGCTGCTAAAGGACCACATTAGCCAGCGCTTTTCAAAAGCGCTGCTAAAGGCTCATATTAGCCAGCGCTTCTAAAAAGCGCTGCCTAAAGCCATATAAATTAAAATTAAAAAATAGAATCAGTATACTGTTTCTCTTTTCACAGACTCACGAACACGAAAACCCTTTCCCTCTCATTCTCACGAACATAAAACCTTTCCCTCTCACAAATCATCGTTGTCCAAGCTCCTTCCGCCGTTGTCCAAGCTCCTTCCGCCGTCCTTCGTCTGACCAGCCTTTTCCCACCGTCCTCCACCGTCTCTCTCGGTTGTCCTCCACCCACACCGGCCGGTTCTCAAGGTAGGTTCTTTCTTGAAATTGTCTTTATCTCCATTGATGTCCAAACTGAGTTATCCTCCTATTGATAATATACTATGCTAACATCTAAGACATTATCCTCCTATTGATGTCCAAACTGAGTTATAGGTATGCATAACTGAGTTATAGGTATGCATTTTGATTTTTCGGTTCTTGGTAGGGCTTGATAACATCAACACTTTTAGCATTATTATATTTTTTGTATTTTAGCATTATTGCACTTTCAGCAACACTTCTAAGATATTATTGTTTTTGAAGTTTGGATTCAGTTTCTGTATGTTTCATTATTGCATTTTTTATTATTGTCATGCATTATTGCATTTTGTATCATCTTTGTTGGTTTGTGATCAAATGTGATGAGAAGTCAGAAGAGAAAGAAATGTTATATATTATATCATACTTTAATTACAATATTTATATGAGTATAACATTATTTATTTAATTACATTATACTTTTATTTATTTAATTACATCATTCTTTTATTAACATATCATTCTTTAATTACAATATTTATATGAATTTCAGGAGAATCTTTCTCAGTCTATACCTCCAGATGAAGATAATGATTGCAGGAGAATACTCTCACGAGCATTAGATATTCGTGAGTATTCTGGTCGGGTGAGGGATAAGAGATTTGGGATCACTCCAACATCCTTGAAGAAAAAATCAAATACAAAAGCTCCTAGAAATAAAGAACTTCAGGAAAAGTTGGAAAAGTTACAACAAGAAGTTTATGAGCTGAGTAAGGAAAAAGAAATAGATCAAGCTACAGGTTTTAAAGATACTAGTGACAAAAGCAATATCAATGGTAACTTTGGACCAAATATTCTCGAGGTAATTATATACCATATTTATAAATTATATAACCATATTTATTAATTGTATAACCATATTTATTAATTATATAACCATATTTATTAATGGTTATAGGGCATTTCCCGGTGTCAACTCTATTTGTCGTCACCTACTTATCGGATGGTTGGCAAGGGAAAAATGTATAATACTTCGGGAGAAATGCTTCACCATAAACCGCTCCCAGATGAATTTTTGAAAGTATCGATTGATGTTGTTTTAGATGGGGTGCGTTGTTACCACTACCTGACGATGTGGCGGATGCAACATTGGTGGAAGATGCAATAGGATCATTTGTTGCATGGTCGTCAAGCCTCGTTTGCATAGATAATGAGGTATGCTTAAAATTGTTTACTATTCAAATTTTTTAATGCAATTTTACTTACATTTTGTTTACATGGTAATGTTAGACTCCAACAAAATCCATTCCAAAAGATAAGGGGATTAGGCGGGAAGCCGAGTCAATTGCATCAATTGAGGTACAACACAATTATATGACATTTATGCTATGAGAAATGCTAATTTGTGATTTTATACTTCCCTTAACTAATTATATGATAACTAGATTCATGCTAAAGAGATTTCACAAGTCAGTAGGGGTAGGGCGCCTGAAATTAGAAATATTTCCACACAAAATAAAGAATGTTGCTAAGAAGAGCATGGCTAGCAAAAAAACTACTTCCCAGTTCAGGTCATGCCTTCAGACATATTTAGGAATAACATATATTCTGGATAGTGGTACCCTCCTTATACCTATGAGTGCAGACATCTTTGGTTTTGAATACCTGGAAGCAATTGGTAGAGAGGATATGAAGCAAGTTTTTAGACATTTGGAATTAGGCCTCAGTGTTATCGATACCTACATCATGTATACTTCGATCAAATTTGTTTAATTAGATGAACAACTTATTTCCTCATTTCAATGAATATAGTATAATGTTAATGATGTTTTAATTTAAGGTTTATGTATGACAACATTATGCTCCCGCATGGATTAGAATCAAGAATTGACTTCTTAGCTCCCAACACTGTCAATTCAGGGTTAATCGTAACAAGACCAGATGATGTTATAGCATATGTACTCGGTTTATTCGTGGCCAGCAAAGATACTGAAAAGTTGTTCTTTTTTCCATATAATACTGGCAACGGGTTAGATTTTCATCCTAACTTGATCTATTATAATTTTCTGTTTTTGGCCATTGTTTAGTCTTTGTTTAATCTTACAGTGGACACTGGTTATTGATTGCGATTAATCCTATGATAGAAACTGTGTATTATCTGGATTCGTTATACAATAATTGGTCAACATATCCAGATTTGAAGCAGATGATTGACACGTAAGTTTTTCGCTCCCAAAGATATATTCAAGTTTATGTTTATGTTTATGGTCAACGTATCTGGATTTGTGTTTATGTTTACATTTCTATGTGAGATTATTCTAAACAGTCGTTTATATTTTATTATAGCATTCTACTAGATTTTTGCTCCCAAAGAGATATTCAATTGCTAAAAAGTAGAGCCAACAACGTTACATGGATCAGAGTGGAGGTATATTTTCACAAAGAGATACTCAGTTTTGATTACATTAGTGATGATACTTGATAAAACAATTTAAGGGGTATATCCTGATATATATTCTTATTTTCTTTCCATGTGTAGTGTCCTCGCCAGCGTAACGGTATAGATTGCGGCTATTTCATGTTGAGGTTTAGGAAAGAAACTATTCTTTTGGATCGATTAGAGATTCCATCCACGGTATGGATTTCTAACTTAGGAATTACATACTATTTTCCTATTTTATGTTTCTCATAAAATGACACATTGTTTTAACTAAATCACACACTATGTTATATTATTATATATGTAGTACTTTGAGGAATTCAATTGTGCACATTACTCAAAAGATCAATTGGATGAACTTACGGAGGAATGGTGTCAATTTATTATCGGGTTGAGAATTTTATAAGATAAGGTATATTGTCTTATTTCCTTTGATGAGAATTTTTGAGTTTTGAGTATAAATTAAATTTGAATAAAGTGCAACGTTAATATTATCATGCTATGAATTTCGATCATTTATTTTTTCCCCAGGTTTATAGGTGCATGTGTAGAAGATAGAGCTAAGATATTCATGTTGTTGTTGTTGTTGTTGTTTCATGAGAATTCTCGAAGATAGTAAGATGTAGATGTAACATCAATTTTGGATTTTAGGATTTTTAACTTGTATCATAAATTTTGTAGTAGTTGTTGTTGTATATATATTTCATCAACTTATATATATATATATATATATATATATATATATATATATATATATATATATATATATATATATATATATATGTGTGTGTGTGTGTGTATGTGTGTGTGTGTGTGTAATTTATATATATGCATATTTTATTGGAATGAAGCTACCAAATATGGTGCATAATATGGTGAAAACCTGGTTCAAATATGATTAAAATTCTGATTAAAATGTATTATATATATTGGACAGCACTTTTGTAAGTCAAAATAGGTATTTTATTAAAAAAAATTATGACCAATAGACAACGCTTTAAGAGAAAAGCGCTGTAAAAACTCAAAAAAGTGCTGCCTAAAGTGGGAAACCGTTGTCTAAAGTGGGGGAATAGACAACGCTTTTAAAGGAAAGTGTTGTCTAAAGCCTAACTTAAAAAATAACATAAAGCGTTGTCTAAAGGGGTATATAAAAAGCACTATCTATTTTAAAAACGTTGTCTAAAGGGGCTGCATAAAAAAGCGCTTTTAATGTAAAAGTGTTGCCTAAAGTGGGTGATAAGAAAGCGCTTTTACATTGAAAAAAAGCGTTGTGTTTACATTAGCAACGCTGCTTTAGGCAGCGCTTTAAAGCATTGTTAAAAGCAAAAAACAAAATGCTGTCTAATGTCTTGTTTGGCATAGTGAAACAAGGAAATGTTCTAAATTTCAAATCCTCACTTTTCAATTTGTTAATTCATTTTCACCCGGTTTTCATATCGTTATTTGTATTTGTTTTGTTATGTCGATTTGTGTTTTCCGAAATCTTGTCGTGTTTAGCTTGAGGAGTTTTGTTCATGGTATATATTATAAATTTTGTACATTGAAATTTTGTAGGAGTATTACTTTTCTAATTATTTTGTTGTTCTTTGCACTCAAGTTTTGGTCCGGTGACTTGTAGAATATTGAGGTGGTTTGTCAAGTTTGATCGTTTCGACTTGCAAATGCGTGGTAATGATTTTGTTAAAGTTTTGTACACGATCGAGGTATGTGTTTATCTCTTTCTATACTTTAGCATATTCACGATACTTAGACTTTTTACAATTTTCATGCCATTCATTCTTTTGTATACTTGTTCATTTGTGAATCACTTTAGTTCCTACTCTTTTTGTGAGGTAGCTTTCCATTGTTCATATATGCTGGAGACCACAATTCTTATTTTAACTAGATTTTATTATGCTTAATCTTTTGTTTGTGTTGATTGTATGAAAGATTGAACATGATCAAGGCATTTTTTGTTTCATTTTGAGCACAACTACCTTGGCCAAATAAGTCAATTTAACTTGTGAGTGTGTGATCATTAGTAACCCCTTTGAGCTTTTTGTCGATATCCATGTTGTATTTACTAATGCTTGTCTATGAGTGTTTAGTTTTCCTTTTTGCATGGATGTTGATTCGTTGTTTTTTTGAACCCTCAACCATTGTTTTGGTTTGAACTTTTATCTTAGCTTAGAAAGTACGGAGTATTCACTTTAATGTATGTTTGAATTCAAGTTGGGAAGAAAAATGATTGTGTATTTATTGATTGATTGCTATGAGGTTGAAAAGAAAAATAAAAAAAAGTGAGAAAAGAAATGAAAAATAAAAGTGATAGAAAAAGAAAGGAAAAAGATAGAAAATCTTTGAAAAAGAAAAAAAAAAGAGTATGGAATAATGTTGTGTTGAATAAGTGATGTGTGTTGGTTTGAAATTTGGGATGAAGAAGAAATTTGGTTGAAATCCTATTGTTTGAAACTTTGTGGAAGTAATTACTCCCTTAGGTTTAGGCAAGTTTTTTGTTTCTATTAGCTTTAGGACTTATCACTTGTTTGTTAACCAAGCCACATTACAACCTTGAAAATCCCTTGAGATTCTTGCTTCTATATTTTCAATGTAAATTTTTGGATGAATGCATAATTTAGTGTATTGTTTGTAAGATTGTTGGATGAGTGAAATACCCCATTTTTGTGTGTTTTTCATCTACCGATGATTGTGTTTGTTAGGTGTGATTCATTTGTGAACTAGTATTTCTTTAAAATATTGGGCATAATTTTTGTATTTAGTATTTGTTTCGTGTTTATGTTATAGTCGTAGTTTAGTGGTAAGTGTTTACTTTGTGTGTACTGTTTTTCTTTGAACCATTGCATTTGTTTTCTGTTTTCAAAACTTGTTGATTCATGATTCTTTGATTATCATCTTTTGCTTCTTTGATTATCATCTTTTGCTTCTTTAAGTTTATTTGACTTTGTTTGAGGACAAACAATGTTTTAAGTTGGGGAGAGTTTGATGAGTGCTAAATTTTTGTGAATTTGAGTGTGAATAATTGCACTCATCGGCTTAATTCGTTTGTTTTTTGTCAATAAACCTCAATTTTAGTGTATATTCGGTATAGTTTACGCTATAGTGTATTTATTGTGTTATTGTGTAAATACCATTGTGTTACATTGATTTTATATCACTTTTATAGGTATTCAAGCTTTGATATTTAGGTATTATTAGAAAGAGAATTGAATAAGCTTTCCAACGCTTTGAACCAGGCACAAATCAGAGTTACAGTTTAAAATTTATGACCGAAATAGTGTAGAATGTTGTGCTGGTTTTTTCAACTATCTGCCATCCGTCGCCGGGCGACGCTTTTTGGTCGCCGGGCGACGCTAGGCGAGCTGTAGTGTGGGAAAAACACTGTTTTGGTCGCATGGTGACGCTTTTTGGTTGCCGGGCGATGCTGGACAGTCAAAAATGTGTATTTAGGTGTAAAAACACATTTTTTGGATATGGTTTTAGGTATTTTTGACCCCAACTCCATCATCCTTCATTTTGTGATAGGATTATCTTATAAAACAACATTGAAGCTTGCATACGGATGATCTGGGGTGGATTTCTCTTCAATCGATACTGACAAACCGGTATATTTGTGGTTCATTTCTTTTCTTCTTTGTGTATTCTTGATATGTTGAGTTTGTATATGTATTTACTTTGAAATCATGTATATTTGTCGCCCATGACGTTTTATTAAACTTTCTTTATAAATCTTTGTCGATTGCTATCCTAGGTTTTTGCTCTGTGCTAGGAATTTGAGTTGTTATAGACATATACTGCTTAGATTCTTATCTAGGATGATTATCTGTTAGTTTCTAATTTCTAGAGATAGATTTAGAGCAAGCATTCACATAGGGTATCAAAGCTTAATGCCTCTGTGTTGGTTGTGCTGTGCTGAGAGATCGTCAGTGTGAGTAACATAGTTGTCTTCTGTGTTGTTGAGGAGGTAGAGAGATAATTTCCCTGGTGATACAGTCTCTCAATTTGGATTAGAAATGACTTAGGTTGTGATTGATACATGTTGACATTGATGAGTATTGTTAGGTTGTGTGTAATTGGTCGATAGATTTAAATTTGTGATGAGTAGATTATATGCAGGCTTGATAAGTTCTTCTTTAGTTATTTCCTCATTAGGTTGCGTGTACTCAGCCTATAATATTCATCAATGTCACTACGTATCACTCACAACCTAAGTCATTTCTAACCCAAATTGAGAGGCCGACTGCATCACCTCGGTATGGATCTCTCAACCACCTCAGCAATACAGAAGTCAACCGTGCTCGCCTGTATCGACGATCTCTCAGAGCGACATAAACAACACAGAGGCATTAAGCTCTGATACCCAAGTAGATGTCAGCTCTAAACCTATCTCTAGAGTTTAGAAACTAACAAATAATCATCCTAGATAAGAATCTAAATAGTATATGTCTATAACAACTCAAATCCCTAACGCAGAGTAAAAATCCAGGACAACAATCTACAAAGATTTGTAAAGCAAGTTTTATATAACGCCAAGGGAGACAAATATACATCAGTTCAAAGAAAATATGCATACAAACCCAACTAATAAAGAATACACAAATAAAAAGAGAAATGAACCGCAAATCTACCGATTTGTCAGCGCCGGTCGAAGAGCAATCCCCCTCCGGATCATCCGTATGCAAGCTCCATAGTTATTATCTAAGCTAATCCTAACAAAATTTACAGGTTGATGGAGTTGGGAGAAAAAACTTTCCCAATACCATAACCTAAAAATGAGCTGAAATGAAAGTTATAAAACAAATCTCAGTAGACCACGCTAAGCGGGCCTGGCGCGCTAAGCGCGACTTGCTTATTTTACACATCAAACTGAACTAAATTGCGCTATGCACGCTAAGCGGGCTTGAAAACATTTGTTATGCCAAATTGTCAAACGCAAGCAGCACACTACAAAATGCGCTGAGCGGTACTCGCGCTTAGCAGCCTCTGCGCGCTAAGCGGGCTCTCCTGGATAGAATGTCCCAAAACTGATCTTTTATTCAGAAAACGCGCATCCGGAGTTGTGCCTTCGACACATTATTCCTCAATGCTCCAAAATGAAACAAATACCTACAAAATGAATGGAAAAACATCAAACAGTATACTATGTACACAAAAACACAAATAAACACGAACTAAACGTATTTATACAAAAGTCGGGTTTATTCAACGATATTAACAACAAAAAGTCGATAAGTGCAACAAAAAGTATATATAAAAATAACTACAATTTGAATTTATCAAACTCTCCCCAACTCGAACTTGTTTATCCTAAAAAAAGATCAAATAACACAAAGAATCAAAAGTAATAAACTAAAGAATCATGAATCAACAAGTTTTGAAAACGGAAAACAAATGCAATGGTTGAAATGAAAAATGGTACACACGAAGAAACATACCTACCACTAAACTACGAAAATAACATAAACATGAAACAAATGCTAATTAGAAAAATTATGTCAAACATTCTAAAACAATACTAGTTCACAAATGAATCACACCTAGCAAACACAATTATCGGTAGATGAAAAACACACAAAAAATGGGGTATTTTCACTTATCCAACAATCTTGCAAACAATAGACTAAATTATGAATTCATCCAAAAATTTACATTGAAAATATAAAAGCAAGAATCTCAAGAGCTTTTCAAGGTTGTAATGGGTCTTGGTTAACAAACAAGTGATAAGTCCTAAAGCTAATCGAAACAAAAACTTGCCTAAACCTAAGGGAGTGATCAATTCACCAAAGTTTCAAACAATATAATTTCAATCAAACTTTTTCTTCATCCCAAGTTTAAAACCAACACACATCACTTATTAACACAACATTATTCCAACTCTTTTTGTTTTTCTTTTTCAAAGCCTTTTTTTCTTTTTCTTTTCAATTCACATTTTTTTCACATTTTTTTCTTTTCTTTTTCTTTTCAACCTCATAGCAATCAACCAATAAATACACAATCATTTTTCTCTCCAACTTAAATTCAACCATATATTAAAGTGAATACTCCATACTTTCTAAGGCAAAGTAAAAAATCAACTAAAAATTATAGTTGAGGATTCAAGAAAATAAAGAATCAATATCCATGCAAAAAGGGAAACTAAACACTCATAGACAAGCATTTAACAATACAACATGGATATCGACAAAAAGCTCAAAGGAGTTACTAATGATCACACACTCACAAGGTAAATTGACTATTTGGACAAGGTAGTTGTGCTCAAAATGAACAAAAACTGCCTTGGTCATGTTCAAGCTTTCATATAATCAATAAAAACAAAATATTAAGCATAATAAAATCCAGTTAAAACAAGAATTGTGATCTCCAGCATATGTGAACAATGAAAAGCTACCTCACAAAAAGGATATGATTTAAAGTGATTCACAAATTAACAAGTACACAAAAGAATGAATGACATAAAAATTGTAAAAAGTCTAAGTATCATGAATATGCTAAAGTATAGAAAGTGATAAACACATGCCTAGAACATGTACAAAACTTTAACAAAATCATTACCATGCATTCACAAGTTGAAACACTCAAACTTGGAAAATCACCAAAAGCGACTTAAAGCTATCGAACCAAAATTGAGTCCAAACAACAACAAAAGAATTAATTATACTAATATTATTTACTATTTAAAGCCTAGGTGGAAGTAGAAAAAATAAAAACCAAGCAAAAAATTAAAAAGAATTCACTGGCTTTGCACAGCAGAGCGCGCTAAGCGGCAAAGAGCGTTTTACACCAGTTGCAGAAAAACATGACACCAACTAGTGCAGCTGCTATGTAAGCTCCACAATCACCTTACACACTAAATGTACAGAATATTCACAACATATAAACTTCCTCAAGCTAAACACGACAAGCTTGCGGAAAAACACAAATCTACATAATGAAACAAATGATTGAAAGTGAATTAACAAGTTGAAAATTGAAAATTTGAAAATTTAAAACAAGTGCAATTTTAACTTGTTAAAACACAAGTCATATATAACAAAAACGAATACAAAAAAACATGCTTGTTTTACATTGTAAGCTCGACGTCTTTATTGTGCGAGCTAGTAACCTCCTCTCGTCATGCCATGGTATTGTCACACCGCGCAAACCTAAAGAAAGTGTCCTAACATCCACACAACAAACATTACGAAAACGAGACAATTCACAACAATACATGAAAACAAAGAAAAACACATATATGCACAGGTATCATATACAAGTTAATATACAATTTCTATACAACATATACATTAATTACAAAACTCAAAAACAAAAGAATTATCGCAATGCAAAAACAATAGAACCAATCTCCGACAACGACACTATTTTGTTGTTAGGTATAGAGGCAAGTAAAAAGTAAGTTATCAATTGACCAGGTGATATAGGTTATGTCGTATCGTGTCCACAGAGATTGGTTATTGAATCATCGTTAGAAAATTTCTCGCGTTTATGAGTTTGGGGATAAATAGGTTGAAAGAAAATGTATTAACAGAAAATAAATGTATAAAAATGAAAAAGGAATAACTTATCAAGCTTGCATATATACTACTTCTCACAGACTTAAACCTATCGACCTGTTATACTCAACCTACAATATTCATCAATGTCACTATGTATCACTCATAACCTAAGTCATTTCTAACCCAAATTGAGAGGCCGACTGCATCACCTCGGTAGCAATCTTTCAACCACCTCAACAACATAAAAGTCAACTGTTCTCGCCTGTATCGATGATCTCTCAGAGCGACACAAACAACAGAGACATTAAGCTTTGATACCCAAGTAAATGTCAGCTCTAAATCTATCTCTAGAGTTCAGAAACTAAGAGATAATCATCCCAGATAAGAATCTAAGCAGTATATGTATATAACAACTCAAATCCCTAACACATTAAAAATCTAAGACAAGAATCCACAAAATTCGTAAAGTAAGTTTTATATAACGCCAAGGGCGACAAATATACACCAGTTCAAAGAAAATATACATGCAAACCCAACTAATAGAGAATACACAAAGAAAAAGAGAAATGAGCCATAAATCTACCGGGTTGTCAGTGCCGATCAAAGAGAAATCTACCCCAGATCATTCGTATGCAAGCTCCATAGTTGTTATCTAAGCTAATCCTAACAAAATTTACAGGTTGATGGAGTTGGGAGAAAAATTTTCCCAAAACCACAACCTAAAAATGAGCTGAAATGAAAGTTATAAAACAAATCTTAGCAGACCGCACTAAGCGGGCATGGCGTGCTAAGTGCGACTTGCTTATTTTACACATCAAACCAACCTAAACCGCGCTAAGGGCGTTATCTGTGCTAAGTGGGCTTCAAAACACTGGTTCTGCCAAATTGTGAAACGCAAGAAGCATGTTACAAAATGTGCTAAGCTGTACTCGCGCTTAGTGGCCTCAGCGCGCTAAGCGGTCTCTCTTGGACAAAATGTCCCAAAACTGGTCTTTTATTCCAAAAATGCATATCTGGAGCTGTGCCTTCGACACATTATTCCTCAATGCTCCAAAATGCAACAAATACCTACAAAATGAATGGAAAAACATCAAACGGTACACTATGTACACAAAAAACACAAATAAACACAAACTAAACGTATTTACACAAAAGTAGGGTTTATCCAACAATATTAACAATAAAAAGTCGATAAGTGCAACAAAAAGTATATACAAAAGTAACTACTATTTGCACTTATCAGAGACCATCAGGTACCTTCTTCTTCTTCAAAGACTCTTTATCTTTGGAATTGTTTGTCCCTTTTATGATTTTGTTCTTACTTTCCTTTATTGTTTCAGCGAATGGCAGTTAAACCTAAAAAGAACCCCAGCAAGATTATCTTGAAATCTTCCAAGACAAAAAATAAACCAAATGTGGTCTTGACTGATAACGAGCCTTCTGGGCGCGACCTCAACTCTCCTATCACTCATGTTACTTATGAATATTCTCCCTTCAGTGAAGGGTTGGAGGATGACGCCAATAATGACAGTCATGGGGAGAATACTGGAGATGATGGCCTAAAGGGTCCTGAGCAAGTTGTTGCTATTGACGTCACCACAATTACCAACCAAAATCTCTTCCAAACTGAAGAAGTGACTCCACAGGAAACTGCCTCTTTTAGCCTCATTTCAACCCCTCCCAATGTGTTTCCTGCAACCACCACCATGTCACCCCAACAAGATGTTGCTCTAAGGAAAAACAACCCCTTTGAGTACTTGAAATTTAGGAACCGTTCGACTGATGGAGGCTCTAACGCTGCTACTGCATCTGGATGCATCTTTTCTCTTGGGACTCAAGAAGAAGTTATTAATCATCTCAAAATCACGCTCTTCCATGTTAGTTTGATCACCCATATGGAGGCGTACCCTTATGATGGTACTAAGAATAAAGAAATGTTGAAGAAAGTTGACGTCTAAGCTGCTTCTCCTTTAGTCCTAAAAATTATAGCTGAAGAATCTACCTTCCTTGACCAGCTTTTGGTCGACTTGGCCGAAAAGAAAGAGATCCAGGAAAAATGTATTCCTAAGAAGAAAGAGCGCACTGTTAAGTTGGCTTTCATGAACTCTTCGATGGCTTCTAGTGAAGAATTAAAAGGAGCTCTTTACAAAGAAAGAACAGACTTTAACACTAGGGCCACAAATATCTCCTAATGGAAACAACAGATAGTGGTGTTAAAGAAACAAATTGAAAGGTTGGAGAAGCAAATTGATAAGGCAAAGACTTTGCAAGCAGTTGGGTTTCACATAGCTGAATAAGCATTGAATAAGGAAGCTCTTATTGGGGTCGCTCATATGAAGCGTGTTGGTGTGTTGGATATTGAACTGGCCGAAATTGACACATCTATCTCGTTAACTAATGCTCGTCTGGAACTTGCTTGAGAACACTATATAACCCTCAAGAATAATGTGCCTTTTTAGTCGTTTCGACTTCACATGTACTATGAATTTGTTCTTTCCATAGTTTTTTATAATGCTTAATTTACACTCCAGGTCTCTTGGTTTCCTCTTCATTATGCAATGAATTTTATCCTTTGTTTATTATAATTTCTTGCAACATAGGCCTATACCTATTTAAGTATTTACCATTTACTCGTAGTATTCGACCTTCTGGTGTGAGCTCATCAATCTCATAAGCATTGTTGGAAAAAACTTGCACTACTCGAAATGGTCCTTCCAAATTTGATAACCATTTTCCCAAGACTCTATCCCTTCTATCCATAGGAAGGATCACTTTCCAAACCATATCTTCAAAGATGAACGCCTTTACATTCACCTTTTTATTATAGGCCCTTTCTACTTGTTTTTTCTACCTGAACAAAGTATCTAATGCTGCTAGCCTATGTTCTTCAACATCTACAAATGTATCATACATCATTCCCCAGTAATATTCAGTAGGAATATCTGATTGCCTTTTCACTCTCATCGATTGCAGATGAATCTCTAGAGGCAATACTACTTCAAGCCCATAAACTAAGTTGAAAGGCACTGTGTTAGTCGACTCCTTTAGCGAGTTTCGACATGCCCATAATGCTTGGCTCAGAGACGTATTCCATCTTCTAGGCTTTTGGCCAACATGTTTTTTGATCAAACTTATAATGACCTTGTTTACTACTTCGACTTGCCCATTTTCCTAGGCCTAATATGGCGTTGATGTTAACAGTTTAAACCCCATTTCTACAGCGAACTCAGTTACCTTTCGACCTATGAACACGGTTCCTTGGTCCGTTTTTATGGTTTCTGCTATTCCAAAACTATGTATGATTTGATTTTGAATAAAGGCCATTACTCCCTCTTGATCTACTTTAACCAAAGCGACAACCTCTACCCATTTTGAAAAATAATCAAACCCACTAAGATGTACCTATGGCCTTTCGATGAGGCAATTTTAATTTCTCCTATAATATCCAAAGCCCATCCCCTGAAAGACCAAGGTTTGATAACATAATGTAATTATCTAGCTGGTACATGTTGAATTCCAGAATGTTTTTAGCATTCTTGGCAGCTTTTAGCGAACTCAATGAAATTTTTTAACATGGTCGACTAATATACTTCTATTCGACTCAACAACCATTTCATTTTTTGTCCGGCCTGATGCGTACCACAAGCTCCACTATGTACTTATGATGTTGCTACATATGCTTCGTTTTCCCCTAATCATTTTAACAACACTTCTTCAGGCATTTTCTGGAATAATTTGTTTCCCATTAATCTGTAACTTAACGCTTTGTACTTAACTTTGCGCTCTACCGTCCCAATTGGATTTTGTAAGTAGTCGACTATAGGTTTCCTCCAGTCATTCTCAGCTAACATATCAATGGAAAATAATTCTTCTACCACTTCAAAATTTCTAAAATAATCATAATTTAGAAGATGAGGATCACTTCAGGCGCTGCCCCCCAAGTTTTTGTCATTTACGTGTTCTCGAACACCAATTTATCTTTTACCTCAATGAATTCGTCTATGCTCTCTTTAGATATCTTATACCCAGAAGCTAATTGGGCGATGTCGTTCACCTCTTGGTTGTTAATACGCCTCATATGACTAATCAACACGCTATCAAATTTCTGAAGTAACGACAATGCTTTGGCCACATACATTACCACATGATCCTTAACGCATTTGTATTCTTTGGTCAATTGTTTCACCACTAACTCTGAATCTCATTTGATGTCAATGTATTTGATTCCCACGAAGTTGAATTATTAAGGCTTCATATTCAGCCTCATTATTAGAGCATTCACCTTTAATCTTATAATGAAATCTAGTTAGAACTCCATCTGGTGATAAAATAAAGATCCATACCCCAGTTTCTTGTTTATGCTTAGAACCATTAAAATAGCATTGCCAAGACTTAGTACTTACATAGGCTTCATTGATGTCGACCACTGAATGGTCAACTATAAAGTCTGCAATAATTTTCCCATTGACTACTTTTAAAGGAACATTAAAGAGACCGACAAAAAACATAGAGCCGCCATCGAACTTTATTTATCCTGAAGGAAGGGGAAATATATAGAAAAACCCAAGAAGATGTATAATATAGTCTTGCGATCCAAATAGAGGGTACAAAAGTCGATTATGCAAGGGGAAGGTATTAGTACCCCTCACATTCGTTGTACTCAATGGGATCCATTTTGATTGTTTGTTTCTAAGGGTGCATTTATCTAAAACTATACTTACTAAGGGAAATGAAATGGTTTTTTATTAGTGTGTTCGTGAGGGTCTTGCAACCCTTTGCCTATGTATCTTGTGAAGGAATCAGAACACCGTAGTTCTTCTAGAAAATGTTGGTTTGTTGGTATTTTTTAGTGGGCTATGTAATTTAATTAATTATTTAATTAAATTATTTTTGGAATATTTATGAATATGTGTTATAATTAATTGGATTTAATTATTTTATTAAGCGGATAAATAATGTTAGAGATATAATATTATGTGGTGAAATAATATTAGAAGTGTAATATTATTTAATGTGGGCTTATTTTGAAGGAATAAAAGTAATAAGGGGGTGTGTTGGTTTTAACCCCATTAAGGAATAATAGAATAATAGGGTTATTTAATTATTTTTTAGAAGGAATAGAAAGAAAGAAGCAGTAGAAAGAAATAAGGATTTGGAAGAGAACGTGCAAGCTGCTAGAGAAAGTGGAAAACGACAAGAACGAGAATCCAACCGGAAATTGTAGAGCGACCTTCAATCCAAGGTAAGGGTGGGGTTCTAAATCTATAATTGGGTTTATGATGATTGATATGTGGGGTTAGTGGTGATTGTTGTTTTGTTCTTGAATTGGATGTATATGATGATGATTTGATGAGTTTTGATGAATATTGATGCCTTGATGCTGTTAAAATGCTGTGAGATTATAGGGTAATTATGGGTGATGAATTATCATGAATATATTAAGTTTTAGGGATTTAATCGTGAATACCATAGTGAAATGCAGTAATGGAAACTTTGAATATAGCAACAATGAAAAACACATATTTGTACGTGATCGATACCAGAAGTTGCTGTCTAGAATAATGAATCAATTAGGGATGGCGTTAGGCGTACTGTTCTTAATAGGTTGATAACAGGCAAATAATCAAAATAGTAGGATGAAATAAAAAGTAGCAGTTCTGACAGTAGAACTATGTTGACTAGAGTTGCGTTAGATTAGTGCAAGATAGAAGTTCTGAAGTTAGACGTAAGCTGTTAAAAGATGTGTGGCATGGTGAAAGGTAGCAGTTTTGATGTTAGAAGTTGCACTAGTCAGAGTTTACATTAGTCAGAAGATGGCATTAGTCAGAAGATGGCATTAGTTAGAAGTTGTATCTGGTCAGAGGTTGAGTGGTCAAAAGATGTGATGATCAGAGGTTGAATGGTCAGAAGATGTGATGATCAGAAGTTGCATCTGATCAGCGGTTACACTAGTCAGAAGTTATAGTAGTCAGAAGATCGTGTCGCCCAAAGGTTGAATCATTAGAATTTGTGTACATAGAAATAGCATTGGTTAGAGGTTGCGTGGTCAGAAGTTGTATAGCCTTTGCAATGTTTTATGCAGAGCGATGAATGTTAGATGCTTAGAAGCTGCTATTTGAGCTATAACAGTATGAAAGTGATGGTCTTGACGTTAGAGTTACAGAATGACAATGTTGATTTACTGTGGAATTAAAATACTGCTGTGTTATTGAGGAGAAGTTATTAACAAATAATGATGTTGATGATTTATAAATAAATGATGTTTGATGAATTATTTTGATTATTTGAGATGTTGTTTTGAGATGTTTTGAGATGTTGTTTTGAGATGTTAATTGAGATGTTTTGAGATGTTAATTTGAGATGTTCTGAGATGATAATTTGAGATGTTTTGAGATGATTTGAGATGTAGTTAACTTGGGTGTTATCATTACATTCATGGTTGTGTCGCATACATTGCATTTTTGAGATGGAGCTTATGCTCGTTGAGATGGCCTGGATTGGAAAAATTTGAGATGAAGGCTATGCCTTGTTGATGCCTCTATTAATTGGCAAAATTTTGAGATGGGAGTTCTGCTCCAATGGTACCACATGCATTTTCATAGTATTGAGTCGCATTATATGATTTCATAAAGAGGTGTATTTTGATGTTGATGAATGAATATATATGTTGTAATATTGTTGATTATGAGATGAGAAGTGGTGATGTTATTGATCTAATTTAATATAGTAATTATCATGCACTTTATTATATTTCTAGATATCTCACCCCTTCTGGTTGAATGTTGCCCTTATGTTGGTAACGCGCAGGTAACCGAGAGTGAAGGCTGTATACCTTCGGTAGTTCAAGTCGGTGTCATTGCTCTGATATGTAACACTCGGGGGGGTGAACACTTGCTGTTTTTTATTGTTGATTTTCAGTTGTTGAATTTTAATTTGATTATTATTTATGAGACGTTTCTAAGTTGTTGTCTTGTTAGAGATGTTATTAAGAATCCCACTGCGTAGATGTTGAATTATTTATTAAAGATGTTATAATGGTTCATCCGATGTTTTAAAAAAGTGTTATATATATCCACGATGGATGCAATGAATTTTGTTAGAAGAATTTTTGACGTCCCAATTCATTTGTATGATTGAAATGTTATAACTCTGATTTATTTTGCATAATTGCTTGGTGTAGAATTGGGGTGTTACAAAGTTGGTATCAGAGCAAAAGGTTGGTCCGATCTTGTCGTCGAGTCGTAGTTGTCTAACAATTGAGTATTGTTATTTTGAGTTCTAATTATTGTTTATGTTGTAGTGAGAAGTTGAGATGGCTGGAAGGAATGATGTTTCTCTTGCTGCTGCTTTAGAAGCAATGGCTCATGCGATGGAAAATCAGCCGAATGCTGACGGGAATGTTGGATCTCATAGCTTAGCGACCTTCCAGAGAGAGAATCCACCTATGTTCAAGGGAAAGTATGATCCTGAAGGAGCATTGGAATGGTTGAAAGAGATAGAGATGATATTTCGCGTGATGGATTGTGTGATCGGTGGATCTGGAACTGACTGTTTAAAGCTAGTTCGCGAAATGTCGCGGAAGCAAGAGTCGCCACCGTCTTTTATTTTCTCCAAATGGAAAGGACAAAAGCACAGAAAAATTCCTTAAAGAGATTGCTCTCGGTTCGGGAGGTAGGTTATAGAAAGGGAAGGTATTAGCACCCTTTCTATCCATGGTTATCCATGGGCTCTTAGATACTTGCTCACTTGTGTTTTCAAAAATGGTTTGTTTGCTTTTCAATGTGGGTTTTAAAAAGTTTCTTTGAAAATTCCAGTTCGACTCTTGTATCAGTCCTCAAGAGTGTTTGAAAAATTGCTTTCGAAAGCTTTTTGAAAAGGTGTCGGTGTGAAAAGTATTTTTGATTTGTTTTGAAATTTAGAGCAAGTATCTAGAGTCGTCTACCTACCCTAAGGAATTCGTCTGTGTAACTGTCCTTTAAAGTAGTGCCATCCCACCATTGAGAGGTAGGTAGCACCACCGTTGGAGGTGTTCGGGTCAATTCGAGGTTCGGGACATGGTGATCACCAGAGCAATGGGAAGACACCTTAGAAGCTACCCTCATGCCAGGTTCCCGGATCATGAGGACTTACTAAGACATCCTCTACTCGACGATCACCTTTCGAGGCAAGGCAACAGTGAGGCGTACCCTAGGGGTGGTGTGTGCGATTCGTGTGTCGTTTTCATTTGCATTTATCTTGTCATGTTATTGGTGTTCTACGCTTGTTTTTATTTTGGTCCATACATTCTTGCATGCTTTGTTTAACAGTTAAAATATTTGCGGAAAAGTAAATTCTAAGCTATTACAAATGGCGCGGGTCCACATCACCAAAATTAACCAGGACCCGATTTGACAGAAAGTAAATAAACAAAGTAAATAAAGAATTGAAAAGTGCGAGAAGTAATTACAAGGCTTCGGGAGAGGTACATAATTATTTAAACGAAATAGAATAAAAATGCGAATTAATGAGAAATTAAGAACGTGAGCGTTGGACCCTTTTGCAAAAACTAAATTAGTAACGGAGTTAATTAATTAAAAAGATGTTTTTGGTATTTTTGATATTTTAGGATTTAATAGAAAAAATTAATTGCAATTAAACGCTAACCCTAATTCTATTTCATTTTAATTTATTAAGAAGACGTTAAAATTTAACCTAAATTAAACCTAATTTTTATGTATAATTTTAATTATGAAAATAAATAAAATAAATAATACCATTGTGAAAAAGAAAATTTAAAAGGAATAAAATTATTAATTAAACCTAGTTCTATATTTTTTTAGATTTTTATGAAAGGAATTAAAATTAAAACCCTAATTTAAACTAATTAATTTACATGCATTTATTTACAAGAAATAGTAAAATAAAATATTTATTATATTTTTTTATCTTTTCTGATTTTTATGCATTTTTTGTATTTTGTAGAAATAATTAATTAAATCAAAACAATAAAGAAAATAAAATAATAATTGAAAAATAAAATATAAGGAAAATAAAAAGAGTTGCAAACCAGGGGGGGTGGTAGTCCCCAAATGGGAGGTTTGGCCTTGGTAATTCAGGCCCAATGACCTTCAGGTCCGTTTGACTTTCCCACTAGCGCGTAGCAATGTTGACCTGAGTTTATGGTGTTCCTCCACTCTATGCCTTTGGATTGATCTTGAGAGGGACGTGTCACGCTTGATTTGGAAGTGTATCATGGTCCTCAGGAAGTGAAACGGCATGTGAACCTTGTTTGAAAAATAATATGAAGAATAATGCAGACCTGGGGCTCGAACCCAGGTCATATGCTTTGCCAAACCTCACGCTTGCCATCTGATCCAAACGCGCACTTTGTATATACAATAACGAATAAATAATAAGAAGAAAAATTGGTTAGTGGCATAAAAAACAATAAAAACGCGCGCTGATTTAAAAAAGGCCAATCACAGCTGGCCACGACTTCATCTTCTTCACGTGTTCCTGAAAACATAAAAGAACAGGCAACGATTTTTATGACGTTCTCTTAGGCCGTTTTTGGGAAAATAGCGATTAGGCCTATGGTGTTCATAAATTAGGCGCGAGCATGGTATCTTCTTCGTCCAGAAGCGCTGAGTTGAATGGTGGTGGTCTTGAGGGCTAATTTTTCTTTAAATAAAAACCCCCAATTTTGAGGTCCTGCAACCCTAGAAATCAACCATGGCGAAATCGTCTATACAGCTCAAAAACATAATTAAACGCATGGGTTAGCTTGCAAACACCTCACTGATCATGAATATATAATTAGAATGCCATGAATGTGCGTAAATATTGAAACACGATAATGAAAAAAAATGGAACAAGAGTGACTTCTGTATACCGTTTCAAAGCGTAAGGCTTGATGTTTTTGATTGGAATGTATTCAGTGATCTCCAAGGAAGCTAATGGGACAAGAATTAGGTCTTGAATCGCCCTGGAAGGATGTTTACAGTTTTGACTTTTTTGACAATTTTTTTCAAGTTTGTGAATGGCTTTCTTGAGCAGCTATGCGTGTCTTCTCATTAGGGTTGTGATCAGGCATTTGTATTGAGTGAATTAGGTCAAGAAAAGTAGAACAAATCCAATGCAATGATGGTTTTTGAAAATTTGATTTTAAGGATCTTTTTCATATCTTTTTCCATGCAATTTTGTGTCAATTAGGATCCAATCAAACCAAATCTTCCCATATTTGAATGTGCACGAATTATTGAGTCTAAAACATGTGCAAAAAGATTTATTAGGTTAAGTTAAGTATTTTTCACATATTTAATTGATTTAAATGAATTAATATAAATAAAAATTCAAATAAATAAATAAAAAATGAGAAAATACTTCCCTTTGGGCCAAGTGGTCGTGCACATGTCATGGATGATGAATTATGGAAGAAAAATGGGCCCATTAGCAATTTTAGGTCATTTGAATCAATGTTGACTTTTCAAAATATCCAAAAATTTCCCAACTTCCACAAGGCATAACTTGCTCAATTTTTAAGCTTTTCTCATGTTCTTGGACATTTTGGAAAGGTCTTTGAGTCCTCTAACCAATGCCTTTGGTCCCATGTAATTTTGATTTACCCATCTCAAGTTATGGACTTTGACCTAAAGTCCCTTTTTGTTGACTTTTGAAAATGACCTATAATGTTGAAATTGATAACTTTTTGTGAGAGCATTTCTTGGACTTGAAGTATGAATATGAGTTGTAGGAAATGTCTTTCTCTTCCAAATGAGCTTTGGATGGAATTTTTCTGATAATCCATGTGAAAGTTATGCCCTGGTCAATTTCAGTTGACTTTTTCAGCTGTCCAAATAAGGAAACTTTTGCATTTTGATGATTTCTGAGCCAAATTTTGAGAATCATGATCAAGCATTGATCAAATGATGTTTGTGGCTTCAAAATGATATGTTGACCAAAAATTTGAACTTTTGACTGTCAAATGACCATTTTGCCCCTACAGTTGACTGTAGTGCAATTAGGGTTTTTGACTGTGCAATTTTGAGCTGAATGCCTTGAAACTTGATATGAGGATGCTTGACCATATTTGTAGGCATGTGAGACTTGATTGGGCCTTTGGAAACTTCATTTTCTTGACCAGAACACAAACCCTAATCTTGACTGTTTAGGAGGCTCTTGCACTGTGCAACCCTTGGGGAATTTTGTAGCTTGACTTGGCAATTTCTTGGAGAATATGGGAGGGCAAATTTTGGGGTACAACAGTTGCCCCTGTTCAATCTTCTTAGACCTGAGGATGCAGATTGGCTGACGTGCCTTTCGTAATCCGAAGGTGGAAGATGATTGAACACTAGAGTGCCCAGAAATTTGCGCTCACATAGTAGCGGTGATGATGGAATGGGCTTATAGATGCCATTTGGGGATTGATGAATAGGGTGATGGGCTTATAGATGTCATCTGGATGTTGATCGCATAAGAAATTCCTTAGCGAGAACCTGCATATCTGCAAAAGAAAAATGAGTACCTGACACGTTGCATGAGTTGGTTTTCAGATGCTTGGTATAGATGTGTACTGACTGGTTACAGGAGCTGGGTCTGGAGCTTCACAAGATGATGAGTGAACCAGGGATGGTTACTACCTTAGTATGAATGGTAAGAGAACCTTGGGCGACTTTAACTTCAACAACGCTCGTTGAGAAAAATCTTAACGGGAATTACCATCTTTGCAGTATCGGGAAGAGAACCATAGACAATTATAATCTGAAAGGAATTATCACCTCACTCACCGTCGGAGAGGGAACCATCTGAAAAGGAATTATCTCCTCACTCACCGTCGGAGAGGGAACCATAGGAGACTATCACCTCACTCACCGTCGGAGAGGGAAACATCTGAAAAGGACTTACCACCTCACTCACCGTCGGAGAGGGAACCATGGGAGACTATCACCTCACTCACCGTCGGAGAGGGAAACATCTGAAAAGGACTTACCACCTCACTCACCATCGGAGAGGGAACCATAGGAGACTATCACCTCACTCACCGTCGGAGAGGGAAACATCTGAAAAGGACTTACCACCTCACTCACCGTCGGAGAGGGAACCATAGGAGATTATCACCTTACTCACCGTCGGAGAGGGAAACATCTGAAAAGGACTTACCACCTCACTCACCGTCGGAGAGGGAACCATAGGAGATTATCACCTCACTCACCGTTGGAGAGGGAAACATCTGAAAAGGACTTACCACCTCACTCACCGTCGGAGAGGGAACCATAGGAGATTATCACCTCACTCACCGTTGGAGAGGGAAACATCTGAAAAGGACTTACCACCTCACTCACCTTCGGAGAGGGAACCATAGGAGATTATCACCTCACTCACAGTCGGAGAGGGAAACATCTGAAAAGGACTGACCACCTCACTCACCGTCGGAGAGGGAACCATAGGCGATTATAATCTTAAAGAAAACCCTAAAATGGAAATCTCATGCACCGTCGGAGAGAGAACCAATAGGAAATTATAATCCGGAATAACTTCTGCTGAGTCTTTATCAGAAAAATCTGTTGGGAGTCGATTCAGCTGGACTAGGGAAGGCCTGGGACTGAATAAGAAATCTTTGGAGTCGATTAACTGACCCGGTCTAGGTCTTGAAATATGATTGAGAATTTCAACTGCATCTTTCCTGAAAAGTAAAGGTCAGTCATATGCAATGCATGATATGGATCAAGCAAGGATGTTCTCAACATAAATGAGATTTGTATGATATAATGCGTCTACGTATGCTATAATGATGTATGTGATGTTTTATGAATGTATGTTCGTCTTGGGAAAGTAAATCCTTGACGGGTGCCGGGAAGTCATATCCTGAGCTGATGTTGAAGAATAGATTTTGCTTCCGCTGGGGATGATAACTGCAAGAATACCGGTAGAAGATGACTCCGTCGCGGAATAAACTTGGCAAATGGAAGATTCTGCGGGGAGAAAAGATACTCTAGCGACCATGCTGGGAAGCAATACTCTGTGGGAAGAGGGATGCCTTGCTGAGTGTTAATAATAATTTGCTGGGGATACCCTTGTTGTTGGAAGTGTTGATGGACTTCGCTGGGGTAAGAAGACTTCGTCGAGGACGCTCTTTTCGTGGCTTTTGGCTGAGGATAACCCAGTTATATCCTGTTACGGAAATAACTCTTTAAATCAAGCCGGACGACGCGCTCGGGCTCTGCGAGGGGATAAGCTTCCAGAATCTACTGGGGATGGGCTTAACTGCTTGGGGATATGAATTCCATCTTTCCTGGGGAACTGGATTGGACTTTCTTGGGGAAGTTTTGAACTGTAATTTTGTAAGTTGAAAGAGGGAACCTATGTAGGGTTACCTGCTAATGAGCTCGTGTAAAACCGCATCTGAAATGGAGAAGGAACCTGGGTAGGGTTACTTTGATGATGAGTTCGTGTAAAACTTCGTTCTTGGAAAGGGAGAACCTGTGTAGGGTGTCTGGGTGACGAGTCCATGTAAAACTGCATCTTGAAGAGAGGGAACCGGTGTAGGGTTGCTTGGTGAGGTAAGTTCATGTAAAACTTCTTGATGAACCGGGGTGAGGTTATCTTGAGCTAAATCCATGTAAGACTTCTGGAGGAACCGGGGTTAGGTTGCTTGGATAAGTTCGTGTAAAAACTTCTTGATGAACCGGGGTTAGGCCATCTTGAGACAGGTCCATGTAAGACTTCTGGAGGAACCAGGGTTAGGTTGCTTGGATAAGTTCGTGTAAAAACTTCTTGATGAACCGGGGTTAGGCCATCTTGAGACAGGTCCATGTAAGACTTCTGGAGGAACCGGGGTTAGGTTGCTTGGATAAGTTCGTGTAAAAACTTCTTGATGAACCGGGGTTAGGCCATCTTGAGACAGGTCCATGTAAGACTTCTGGAGGAACCGGGGTTAGGTTACTTGGATAAGTTTGTGTAGAAACTTCTTGATGAACCGGGGTTAGGCCATCTTGAGATAGGTCCTTGTGAGACTTCTGGAGGAACCGGGGTTAGGTTACTTGGGATAAATCCATGTAAGATTTCTGGAGGAACCGGGGTTAGGTTGCCTTGGGATAAATCCATGTAAGATTTCTGGAGGAAAATTGAGAAGGAACCGGTGTAGGGTTGCATGATTTTGATTAAGTGGATGATTGTCCTGTTTGGTCTTGGATGTTAACCCACGATCTGGATTTTGTAAAGGTAGATGGTAATCGTCCTTATGTTGATCTTTCCTTTGTACTTTGGTCGACAGAGCAATTGGAACGCCTGGATAACTCATTATTGCCCCTTGTTTCGGAGGTGAGGGAAGAGGATACCTGTGCGGGGTTGACAAATCTTCGGGTAGACAAGTGATGAGATACCGGAACATAGTCGTACGCTTTGATCCCTAACTTTTGCCTGGACCGCCCTTTCGGGTTTTCAGTCCACCGGGATACCCATTTTTTGCCCAAGCCGCCTTTTCAGGTTTTCGACTTGCCGGGTGTACATATTTTTCATTTTCATCCCTTATTTTTGCCCGAACCCTTTTGGTTCGACGGGAAGCCCTAATTTTTGCCTAGGCATGTCAGCCTAGCGGGTCTTTTTCATGCGTAGTATTTTTTCGACTATGTCCATGCTCTCAGAATGTAAGGAGTTGCCCCTGTTGGAAGTATTTTGCCATGCCCCAGATAATGGGCAATGCTCCTACTGTGCCCCTTGATTGGAGGTACTTCTGTTCACAAGGTGTTCATCGTGCGAATTTCCCTGCTGTTCAAACAAATAGTCATATGCAAACAAGGTTATTTTAAGAATGCAAAAGCCTATGTCTGTCTTGAATTTTGAAAATGTATTTTTTGTAATACAGTGCGGTGTCAACTCAAGATTTTACAGCAAACCTTCAGGAGTCAGGATACCTTCGTAACAGTATGCTTTCGAACTAACCCATGCTTCAGCTAGGACTTTTAAGGGTTATATCGTGGCCTAGTTCACGGTTTAAGAAACAAAGGATAAAGGCTCAAATTATTTGTACCCACCCGCTCTTCGTGATGTTCTCCAAACCTAAACTCAGTTGATCATACGTTAGACCTTGTTTGAGTCTTTGCTCTGATATTCCAATGATGGTTCAGATATTGATGATTTATTCTGAACAGGCAGTCATTTTTGTTTTTGTTGAGGGTTTGTGAGACCTCTTTCTTGATTTTTGTTATCCCTTTCTTTTTTTGCCTGAACTGTTTCCTTTTTTGGAATTACAGTCAGCGGGATGCCCCAGTTTTGTAAGTCTCCTTCATGGATTTTGACTTAATGGGCTTTTCATTTATGATTTTTTTTTTTGATAACGACTTCCTGTCTTTATGATTGTTCTGAACCATCACTGTCTTTTGTTTTTGTAAGGACCTCTTTGGTGCCATTCGTTATGCACTTAGATCAACTGAAAGAACTACCCTGCCCCAGGTTATGATTAAGGGTTTTAAATTTCGAAAAGAAAAACTCCTACTTCTTTGGCTCAGAGGGGTTGACGAGGGATTATCATCCTTATAACTCCAGTGTTTAGGGATGGAAACAATGCCTGTACCTTATAAGCGGGGTCCGTTCAAAAGCATACCGTAGATTGTGGTATCGTTTTCGTCATCCTCCCTCAAGAGGTTGAGAATTTTCAATTAAGAGTTGACCATCGCAAAAATATGAAAGCAGTTTTAAGCATAGTAAACATAATTAAATCAAGACAGACATGTGTAATGCATTCATGAAATAAAAGAGTTTAACATGATAATTGTTTATCTGAACAAGAAAAGAAAAATACAACTTGAATTCGAATGAACAAAAATCTCTCGACTCTAGCCATGTTTTGGCAATGGAGCAGTGATCACGTTGGGAGTCTCGGCAGGCTCGAACTCGATCTCTTTGGCATCGATCATGTTCTGAATCTTGTACTTCAGTGCCCAACAGTCCTCAGTATCGTGCCCCGGGCTATCAGAATGATAAGCACACCTCGCTTCTGGGTTGTAGCTTGGAGAGGAGGTCTTGGGATTTGCAGGAGGGTTGATCACTGCAATCAGGTTCATCTTCAACATGTGCTGCAATGCTTGTGACCATGGCATGTTAATGTTGGTGAATTGTCTTTTAGGCTCGTCCGGCCTTCGCTGGTTTCCCTTTTGTGGTTGGCGGCATGGTGCAGAACCAGAGATCATGACTGCCCCTGCATGTTGGTCACGGCGATTCTTATGGCTGTATGCCGCATTAGATTCTTTCTTTCCCGTATAAGGCTTTTTGTGAGTATCAGAAGGTGTGGCCTCTTGAATTTTCCCACTCTTGATACCAGCTTCAATTCTTTCCCCAGTCAGGATGAGGTCGGTAAATCCTGCAGATGAATTACCAATGAGGTGATTGAAGAATGGCCCGGATAGGGTCCCCAAGAACATATCAACGAGTTCCCGGTCAGTTAATGGAGGTTGTACCCTTCCAGCAAGGTCTCTACATATCTGCGCGTATTCCTTGAAACCTTCACTTGACCCCAACGACATACCCTGGAGTTGGGTACGTGTGGGAGCAAGGTCGGCATTGTACTGGTATTGCTTGTAGAATGCAGTGGCTAAGTCTTCCCAGGTACGGATGTTGACTCCATTCAATTGATAGAACCACTCGAGCTGAGTCCCTGAAAGACTCTCTTGGAAGAAATGGATCCATAAGTTTTTGTCAGCCGTATAGGGCTGGATCCTTCTTGTGTAAGCCCTGAGATGCAATTTAGGACAGGATGCCCCATCGTATTTAGCAAAGGCAGGTGCCTTAAACTTGTGCGGGATCACTACCCCAGAAGACAGACCTAGATCCTCGAAGTCCAGGCCAGGCACTTTTTGTATCTCCATAGCACTGAGCCGGTCTTCCAACTGTTTGTACCTATCCTCAGCCGGAGGGTACTGTTCGTCGTTGAAATCTGTCTCATTGTCGGAGACCACTGGACTGGGAACCCTTTCCTCTTGATGACTGCCTTTCCCCACAGATGGAGTTGTCCTCTCAACTTGATCCTGCAGGGTGTTCCCAGATCTGCGTCTAGGGCTGAACAAAACAGTCCTCCTCTTCTTCTTTTCCTTCTTCAAGAGCAGAGCCTTCAGATCTTGTTGCCCCTGGGTCAAATTCATGATCAGCCCTTGGAACTGGGCGTTCTGAGCCTGGAGGGCCTTGATAGTGTGCTCGGTAGAGGATTCAGGATTCATGACGAAACTGCTGAAATAAACAGCGAAGAAGGGTAAGCAACCTGCAGAGAAAGGGTACCTGTTATGCAATGATATGCATGATATGCATGCAATGATTTCAAGGACCTTGCGGGGTAAACAGAAAAACTTGTTAGAGTTGGAAACCGGTAACTTGATTGAAGGTACTTCATGTTGTTGAGAGTCCTTCTTCAAGGGTCAAAGGCTCACCATATCCAGTGGGTCATAGCCCCTGACAACCTTAGCTAGAGGAAAATAAATCCTCTTTGCCCCTTGCTGGGATAGTTGATTCATCATGACCTGCATCACAAGCCCTTGAGATCCTTGAAATGGGTTAGGATGTATGCAATGGTATGATGTTATGATATGCATGGGGTAATGTAAGTAACCCTGTTATGAGTCCCAATTAAGGACTGTAAACAAAAACCTGCAAGAAACTCAAGTGTTAGGTAACAAGCATGCAGATAGTCAAGTACGAAGGCACACAAGTCACACAAGAGAGAGCCCTTAAGGTTTAAGGCCAGCATGGGGTATGGGTAGTACCCTCTTGAAGTTGGTGGGTTCAACCTGTCCTAATCAAAGTAACCGGGTTCTAAGGTTCCCAATATCACGGGATTGCTTTCATTGTTCATCGTTTCGATTTAGCCACTGAACTGGCGACCGAAATATTCCAGGAAAGCAACCCTCAATTGAGTGTAGTATCGAGTATCAACCAACCTCGGACTGCACCAAAGTCAGTTATCTCACTACCCTAAAGAGGCCAAGATAGTTCAATTAAGGTTCCTACGGTCTGTTGATGCTTCACGACACCACGCGGAGGCCCCGTACTCTCCTTGACTGAACTCAAGGGTTACCGGTACACACCAAAGTGCCACATCAACGTAGCAGACTGTTTCAACCATGTCGGTATACCCCGCACAGTTCCCTCACAGCCTTGTTGCTACTTTCTAAGAAGGTATCCCCAGATCCGGGTTAGGATCTATAGAACTCCCAAGACAGTCCCACAATTTAAAGCAAGCAAGTCAATACAATTGAAAACACAGTTATGAACTAACCCTAAGGTACACCTCACTTTATAAAGATATCCCCAGCAGAGTCGCCAGTTCTGTGATCGGTGGATCTGGAACTGACTGTTTAAAGCTGGTTCGCGAAATGTCGCGGAAGCAAGAGTCGCCACCGTCTTTTATTTTCTCCAAATGGAAAGGACAAAAGCACAGAAAAATTCCTTAAAGAGATTGCTCTCGGTTCGGGAGGTAGGTTATAGAAAGGGAAGGTATTAGCACCCTTTCTATCCATGGTTATCCATGGGCTCTTAGATACTTGCTCACTTGTGTTTTCAAAAATGGTTTGTTTGCTTTTCAATGTGGGTTTTAAAAAGTTTCTTTGAAAATTCCAGTTCGACTCTTGTATCAGTCCTCAAGAGTGTTTGAAAAATTGCTTTCGAAAGCTTTTTGAAAAGGTGTCGGTGTGAAAAGTATTTTTGATTTGTTTTGAAATTTAGAGCAAGTATCTAGAGTCGTCTACCTACCCTAAGGAATTCGTCTGTGTAAATGTCCTTTAAAGTAGTGCCATCCCACCATTGAGAGGTAGGTAGCACCACCGTTGGAGGTGTTCGGGTCAATTCGAGGTTCGGGACATGGTGATCACCAGAGCAATGGGAAGACACCTTAGAAGCTACCCTCATGCCAGGTTCCCGGATCATGAGGACTTACTAAGACATCCTCTACTCGACGATCACCTTTCGAGGCAAGGCAACAGTGAGGCGTACCCTAGGGGTGGTATGTGCGATTCGTGTGTCGTTTTCATTTGCATTTATCTTGTCATGTTATTGGTGTTCTACGCTTGTTTTTATTTTGGTCCATACATTCTTGCATGCTTTGTTTAACAGTTAAAATATTTGCGGAAAAGTAAATTCTAAGCTATTACAAATGGCGCGGGTCCACATCGCCAAAATTAACCAGGACCCGATTTGACAGAAAGTAAATAAACAAAGTAAATAAAGAATTGAAAAGTGCGAGAAGTAATTACAAGGCTTCGGGAGAGGTACATAATTATTTAAACGAAATAGAATAAAAATGCGAATTAATGAGAAATTAAGAACGTGAGCGTTGGACCCTTTTGCAAAAACTAAATTAATAACGGAGTTAATTAATTAAAAAGATGTTTTTGGTATTTTTGATATTTTAGGATTTAATAGAAAAAATTAATTGCAATTAAACGCTAACCCTAATTCTATTTCATTTTAATTTATTAAGAAGACGTTAAAATTTAACCTAAATTAAACCTAATTTTTATGTATAATTTTAATTATGAAAATAAATAAAATAAATAATACCATTGTGAAAAAGAAAATTTAAAAGGAATAAAATTATTAATTAAACCTAGTTCTATATTTTTTTAGATTTTTATGAAAGGAATTAAAATTAAAACCCTAATTTAAACTAATTAATTTACATGCATTTATTTACAAGAAATAGTAAAATAAAATATTTATTATATTTTTTTATCTTTTCTGATTTTTATGCATTTTTTGTATTTTGTAGAAATAATTAATTAAATCAAAACAATAAAGAAAATAAAATAATAATTGAAAAATAAAATATAAGGAAAATAAAAAGAGTTGCAAACCAGGGGGGGGGGGGTGGTAGTCCCCAAATGGGAGGTTTGGCCTTGGTAATTCAGGCCCAATGACCTTCAGGTCCGTTTGACTTTCCCACTAGCGCGTAGCAATGTTGACCTGAGTTTATGGTGTTCCTCCACTCTATGCCTTTGGATTGATCTTGAGAGGGACGTGTCACGCTTGATTTGGAAGTGTATCATGGTCCTCAGGAAGTGAAACGGCATGTGAACCTTGTTTGAAAAATAATATGAAGAATAATGCAGACCTGGGGCTCGAACCCAGGTCATATGCTTTGCCAAACCTCACGCTTGCCATCTGATCCAAACGCGCACTTTGTATATACAATAACAAATAAATAATAAGAAGAAAAATTGGTTAGTGGCATAAAAAACAATAAAAACGCGCGCTGATTTAAAAAAGGCCAATCACAGCTGGCCACGACTTCATCTTCTTCACGTGTTCCTGAAAACATAAAAGAACAGGCAACGGTTTTTATGACGTTCTCTTAGGCCGTTTTTGGGAAAATAGCGATTAGGCCTATGGTGTTCATAAATTAGGCGCGAGCATGGTATCTTCTTCGTCCAGAAGCGCTGAGTTGAATGGTGGTGGTCTTGAGGGCTAATTTTTCTTTAAATAAAAACCCCCAATTTTGAGGTCCTGCAACCCTAGAAATCAACCATGGCGAAATCGTCTATACAGCTCAAAAACATAATTAAACGCATGGGTTAGCTTGCAAATACCTCACTGATCATGAATATATAATTAGAATGCCATGAATGTGCGTAAATATTGAAACACGATAATGAAAAAAAATGGAACAAGAGTGACTTCTGTATACCGTTTCAAAGCGTAAGGCTTGATGTTTTTGATTGGAATGTATTCAGTGATCTCCAAGGAAGCTAATGGGACAAGAATTAGGTCTTGAATCGCCCGGGAAGGATGTTTACAGTTTTGACTTTTTTGACAATTTTTTTCAAGTTTGTGAATGGCTTTCTTGAGCAGCTATGCGTGTCTTCTCATTAGGGTTGTGATCAGGCATTTGTATTGAGTGAATTAGGTCAAGAAAAGTAGAACAAATCCAATGCAATGATGGTTTTTGAAAATTTGATTTTAAGGATCTTTTTCATATCTTTTCCATGCAATTTTGTGTCAATTAGGATCCAATCAAACCAAATCTTCCCATATTTGAATGTGCACGAATTATTGAGTCTAAAACATGTGCAAAAAGATTTATTAGGTTAAGTTAAGTATTTTTCACATATTTAATTGATTTAAATGAATTAATATAAATAAAAATTCAAATAAATAAATAAAAAATGAGAAAATACTTCCCTTTGGGACAAGTGGTCGTGCACATGTCATGGATGATTAATTATGGAAGAAAAATGGGCCCATTAGCAATTTTAGGTCATTTGAATCAATGTTGACTTTTCAAAATATCCAAAAATTTCCCAACTTCCACAAGGCATAACTTGCTCAATTTTTAAGCTTTTCTCATATTCTTGGACATTTTGGAAAGGTCTTTGAGTCCTCTAACCAATTCCTTTGGTCCCATGTCATTTGGATTTACCCATCACAAGTTATGGCCTTTGACTTAAAGTCCCTTTTTGTTGACTTTTGAAAATGACCTATAATGTTGAAATTGATAACTTTTTGTGAGAGCATTTCTTGGACTTGAAGTATGAAGATGAGTTGTAGGAAATGTCTTTCTCTTCAAAATGAGCTTTGGATGGAATTTTTCTGATAATCCATGTGAAAGTTATTCCCTGGTCAATTTCAGTTGACTTTTTCAACTGTCCAAATAAGGAAACTTTTGCATTTTGATGATTTCTGAGCCAAATTTTGAGAATCATGATCAAGCATTGATCAAATGATGTTTGTGGCTTCAAAATGATATGTTGACCAAAAATTTGAACTTTTGACTGTCAAATGACCATTTTGCCCCTATAGTTGACTGTAGTGCAATTAGGGTTTTTGACTGTGCAATTTTGAGCTGAATGCCTTGAAACTTGATATGAGGATGCTTGACCATATTTGTAGGCATGTGAGACTTGATTGGGCCTTTGGAAACTTCATTTTCTTGACCAGAACACAAACCCTAATCTTGACTGTTTAGGAGGCTCTTGCACTGTGCAACCCTTGGGGAATTTTGTAGCTTGACTTGGCAATTTCTTGGAGAATATGGGAGGGCAAATTTTGGGGTACAACAGATTGCACTCCAGTGCAGAAGGTTCGTTATGGCACTCATATGCTAGCAGTCGAGGTTGATGACTGGTGGCTATAGACTTGTCGAAAGTTAGAAGCTGCAGGTGAGAATATCACTTGGGCTGTGTTTCGTAGGGAGTTTTTGAGAAATTATTTTCCTGAAGATGTCCTTGGTAAGAAGGAAATTGAGTTCCTTGAGCTGAAGCAAGGAAATCTGTCATTTGTTTAGTGTGTTGCCAAGTTTGCTGAGTTGGCTAAGTTCTATCCGCATTACGTTGAGGAAAATGTTGAGTTTTCAAAGTGTATTAAATTTGAGAACGGGTTACGCCTGGAGATTAAGAAGGCAGTTGGATATCATAAATTCCTGTCTTTGCTGACTTGGTTGATAGCTGCAGGATTTATGAGGAAGACAATAATGCTCATTACAAGATTATTAGTGAGAAGAGGGGTAAGCACCCACAAAATCGTGGTAAGCCTTATTTTTCCCCAGCTGGTAAGGGTAAACAGAGAGTTGTTCATGGACAGAGGACTAGTGGGGGAGATGCTCATGCTGGTGTGGTTTGTTTTAAGTGTGGGAAACCTGGACACAAGAGTAATGTATGCACTACTGAAGTGAAGAGGTGTTTCCGTTGTGGCAAGAACAAACATGTTGTACCTGAGTGTGACCACAAAAGTGTGGTTTGTTTCAACTGTAAAGAAGAAGGGCACATTGGTAGCCAGTGTCCGAAACCGAAGAGAGCTCAGTCAAGTGGTAACGTGTTTGCTTTAGTAGAGGATCAAACAACTACTGAGGACGGACTTATTGGAGGTACATGTTTCATTAATAGTACTCCTTTAATTACTATTATTGATACTGGTGTTATGCATTGTATTATTGCTGCTGATTATGTTGAAAGATTGGGTCTTGTGTTATCTTCTTTGAATGGAGAAATGGTCGTCAATACTCCAGCCAAGGGGTCGGTGACTACTTCTTTTATGTGTGCTAAGTGTCCCTTGTCGATCTTCGACAAAGACTTTGTTGTTGATTTGGTTTGTTTACCGTTAAGAGATTTGGTTAGAGCATAACTGTGTTCATATTAACTGTTATGACAAGTCTGTGAAGTTTTCTACTCCCGAAGAAGAGGAATATGGTCTGTTGTCTGCTAGACAGTTGAGGAAGTTGATGCAAGAGGAAGTACAGATGTTCTCGTTGATGGCGTCGCTATCTGTAGAGACTCAAGCTATAATTAAGGAATTGCAGGTGGTGTGTGAATTTCCTAAAGTTTTCCCTGATGAGATTCCTGATGTACCGCCAGAGAGAGAAGTTGAATTTTCTATTGATCTTGTACCTGGTACCAGACCTGTGTCTATGGCACCATACAGAATGTCTGCATCTGAATTTTTAGAGTTGAGGAAGCAATTGGAAGAGTTACTTGAGAAGAATTTTGTAAGACCAAGTGTATCACTGTGGGGATCTCCAGTGTTGTTGGTAAAGAAGAAAGATGGAAGTATGAGGCTTTGTGTTGATTATAGACAGTTGAACAAGGTGACGATTAAGAACAAGTATCCACTTCCAAGAATAGATGATTTGATGGACCAAATAGTGGATACTCGTGCGTTTAGTAAGATTGATTTGAGATCAGGTTACCATCATATTAAAGTGAAGGATGAAGATATTTAGAAGACGGCTTTCAGAACGCGTTATGGACATTACGAGTATTCGGTGATGCCTTTCGGTGTTACTAATGCGCCGGGAGTATTCATGGAATATATGAATCGTATCTTTCATACTTATCTGGATCGGTTTGTAGTGGTGTTCATTGATGATATTTTGATTTACTCTAAGTTAGAAGAAGAGAATGCTGAGCATTTAAGAGTAGTATTGCAAGTTTTGAAAGAGAAGAAGTTATATACAAAGTTATCCAAGTGTGAATTATGGCTGAAAGAGGTTAGTTTTCTTGGTCATGTGATTTCAGGTAGTGGCATTGCTGTAGATCCATTGAAGGTTGATGTTGTGTTACAATGGGAAACTCCAAAGTCAGCTACTGAGATTAGAAGCTTCTTGGGATTGGCTGGTTATTATAGAAGGTTTATCGAAGGGTTTTCTAAGTTGTCACTCCCGTTGACTAAGTTGACTTGTAAGGGTAGAGCGTTTGTGTGGGATGTTCAGTGCGAAGAAATTTTTACAGAATTGAAGAAGAGGTTGACGTTGGTTACGATTTTGATGTTGCCTAATCCAGAAGAGCCTTTTGTAGTGTATTGTGATGCTTCTAAGATGGGTTTAGGAGGTGTGCTTATGCAGAATGGTAAGGTAGTTGCTTATGCATCGAGGCAGTTGAGGACTCATGAGAAGAACTATCCCGCGCATGATTTAGAGCTTGCTGCAGTTGTTTTTGCATTGAAGATTTGGAGGAATTATCTTTATGGTTCTAGATTTGAAGCGTTTAGTGACCATAAGAGCTTAAAGTATTTGTTCAATCAGAAAGAGTTGAATATGAGGCAAAGAAGATGGTTGGAATTGTTAAAGGATTATGATTTTGGTTTGAATTATCATCCAGGAAAAACGAATGTGGTAGCTGATGCATTGAGTCGAAAGACTTTACATATGGCAACAATGATGATTAAAGAGTTGGAATTGATTGAGCAGTTCAGAGATATGAGCTTAGTTTGTGAGGTTATGCCGCAGAGTGTTATGTTGGGTATGTTGAAGATTAATAATTAATTTTTAGACAGTATCAGAGGAGCTCAGAAGTTGGACGTGAAACTGGTAGATTTGATGGTTGGGATTGACCAGTCTGAGAATAATGATTTTAAGCTAGATGAGCAAGGTGTGTTGAGGTTTCGTAACCAGATTTGTATTCCTGATGATGCTGAAATGAAGAAAGTGATACTTGAAGAGAGTCATAGAAGTAAGTTGAGTATTCATCCAGGAGCTATGAAGATGTATCAAGGTTTGAAAGGTTTATTTTGGTGGCCTGGGATGAAGAGTGATGTGGCTCGTTTTGTGTATGCATGTTTGACTTGTCAGAAGTCGAAAGTTGAACATCAGAAGCCTGTAGGATTGATGCAACCGTTGGAAGTTCCAGAATGTAAATGGGATAGCATTTCAATGGAATTTGTGACGGGGTTGCCTAATACTTTAAGAGGACATGATTTGATTTGGGTGATTGTTGATAGGCTTACGAAGTTAGCTCATTTTATTCCTATTAACATCAGTTTTCCAGTGTCAAAGTTGGTTGAGACTTACACTATTGTGATTGTGAAGCTGCATGGTGTTCCTTTGTGCATTGTGTCAGATAGAGATCTAAGATTTACTTCTGATTTTTGGAAAAGTTTTCAAGAAGCGTTGGGTTCTAAGTTAAGGTTGAGTTCAACGTATCATCCTCAGACAGATGGCCAGACTGAACGATCAATTCAATCGTTAGAAGACTTGTTTAAGGCATATGTTCTTGGGCAAGGAGCTTCGTGGGATACTTATCTTCCGTTGATAGAGTTCACGTATAACAACAATTATCATTCTAGTATTGGGATGGCACCTTTTGAAGCATTGTATGGTCGAAGATGTAGAACTCCGTTATGTCAGCATGAATCTGGAGAAAGTGTAGTACTTGGACCTGAACTTGTTTGTGAGACTACTGGGAAAGTGAAGTTGATTCGAGAAAAGATGAAAGCTTCACAAAGTAGACAGAAGAGTTATCATGACAAGCGAAGGAAAGATTTAGAATTCCAAGCTGGTGATCATGTGTTTTTGAGAGTTACACCTGTGACTAGTGTTGGGCGAGCGTTGAAGTCTAAGAAGCTCACTTCTCGTTTTATTGGACCGTATCAGATTTCAGAGAGAGTGGGTAATGCTGCTTATAGAGTGGCTTTACCGTCTAATCTTTCGAATTTGCATGATGTATTTCACGTGTCGCAACCTCAGAAGTATATTTCAGATCCATCTCATGTGATTCATATGGACGATGTGCAAGTACGGGATAATCTTACGGTGGAGACGATGCCTGTACAGATCACGGATCGTGAAATGAAGACTCTGAGAGGCAAAGAGTTTGCCTTGGTTAAAGTGGTTTGGCTAGGAGCGGCAGGAGAAAGCATGACTTAGGAGTTGGAGAGCAAGATGCGAGACTCCTATCCTAAATTGTTTGATTGATGTAAATTTTCGAGGACGAAAATATTCTAAGTGGGGGAGAGTTGTAACGCCCGTAATTTAATTAATTATTTAATTAAATTACTTTTGGAATATTTATGAAGATGAGTTATAATTAATTGGATTTAATTATTTTATTAAGCGGAAAAATAATATTAGAGATATAATATTATGTGGTGAAATAATATTAGAAGTGTAATACTATTTAATGTGGGCTTATTTTGAAGGAATAGAAGTAATAAGGGGGTGTGTTGGTTTTAAGTCCATCAAGTAATAATAGAATAATAGGGTTATTTTATTATTTGTTAAAAGGAATAGAAAGAAAGAAGCAGTAGAAAGAAATAAGGATTTGGACGAGAACGTGCAAGCTGCTAGAGAAAGTGGAAAACGGCAAGAACAAGAATCCAACCGGAAATTGTAGAGCGACCTTAAATCCAAGGTAAGGATGGGGTTCTAACTATATAATTGGGTTTATGATAATTGATATGTGGGGTTAGTGGTGATTGTTGTTTTGTTCTTGAATTGGATGTATATGATGATGTATGATGATGATTTGATGAGTTTTGATGAATATTGATGCCTTGATGCTGTTAAAATGCTAAGAGATTATAGGGTAATTATGGGTGATGAATTATCATGAATATATTAATTTTTAGGGCTTTAATCGTGAATCCCATAGTGAGATGCAGTAATGGAAACATTGAATATAGCAGTAATGAAAAACGCAGATCTGTACGTGATGGATACCAAAAGTTGCTGTCTAGAACAATGAATCAATTAGGGATGGCGTTAGGCGCACTATTTTTAATTAGGTTGATAACAGGAAAAGAATCAAAATAGTAGGATGAAATAAAAAGTTGCAATTCTGATAGTAGAATTATGTTGACTAGAGTTGCGTTAGATTAGTGCAAGATAGAAGTTCTGAAGTTAGACGTAAGCTGTTAGAAGATGTGTGGCATATGAAAGGTAGCAGTTTTGATGTTCGAAGTTGCACTAGTCAGAGTTTGCATTAGTCAGAAGATGGCATTAGTCAGAAGATGACATTAGTCAGAAGTTGTATCTGGTCAGAGGTTGAGTGGTCAAAAGATGTGATGATCAGAGGTTGAGTGGTCAGAAGATGTGATGATCAGAAGTTGCATCTGATCAGCGGTTGCACTAGTAAGAAGTTATAGTAGTCAGAAGATCGTGTCGCCCAGAGGTTGCATCATTAGAAGTTGTGTACTTATAAATAGCGTTGGTTAGAGGTTGCATGGTCAGAAGTTGGATGGCCTTTGCGTTGTTTTATGCAGAGCGATGAATGTTAGATGCTTAAAAGCTGCTGTTTGAGCTATAACAGTATGAAAGTGATGGTCTTAACGTTAGAGTTACAAAATGACAGTGTTGATTTACTGTGGAATTAAAATAATTCTGTGTTATTGATGAGAAGTTATTAACAAATAATGATGTTGATGATTTATAAATAAATGATGTTTGATGAATTATTTTGATTATTTGGGATGTTGTTTTGAGATGTTTTGAGATGTTATTTTGAGATTTTTGAGATGTTAATTGAGATGTTAATTTGAGATGTTCTGAGATGATAATTTGAGATGTTTTGAGATGATTTGAGATGTAGTTAACTTGGGTGTTATCATTACATTCATGGTTGTGTCGCATACATTGCATTTTTGAGATGGAGCTTATGATCATTGAGATGGCCTGGATATGCAAATTTTGAGATGAAGGCTATGCCTTGTTGATGCCTCTATTAATTGGCAAATTTTTGAGATGGGAGTTCTGATCCAATGGTACCACATGCATTTGCATAGTATTGAGTCGCATTATATGATTTCGTAAAGAGGTGTATTTTGATGTTGATGAATGAATATATATGTTGTAATATTGTTGATTATGAGATGAGAAGTGGTGATGTTATTGATCTAATTTAATATAATAATTATCATGCACTTTATTATATTTCTAGATATCTCACCCCTTCTGTTTGAATGTTGCCCTTATGTTGGTAACGTGCAAGTAATCGAGAGTGAAGGCTGTATACCTTCGGTAGTTCGAGTCAGTGTCATTGCTCTGATATGTAACACTCGGGGGGGGGGGGGGGGGGGGTGAACGCTTGATGTTTTTGATTGTTGATTTTCAGTTGTTGAATTTTAATTTGATTATTATTTATGAGACGTTTCGAAGTTGTTGTCTTGTTAGAGATGATATTAAGAATCCCACTGTGGAGATGTTGAATTATTTATTAAAGATGTTATGATGGTTCATCCGATGTTTTGAAAAAGTGTTATATATATCCACTATGGATGCAATGAATTTTTTTAGAAGAATTTGTGATGTCCCGATTCATTTGTATGATTGAAATGTTATAACTCTGATTTATTTTGCATAATTGCTTGGGATAGAATTGGGGTGTTACAAAGTTGGTATCAGAGCAAATGGTTGGTCTGACCTTGTCGTCGAGTCGTAGTTGTCTAACAATTGAGTATTGTTATTCTGAGTTATAATCATTGTTTATGTTGTAGTGAGAAGTTGAGATGGCTGGAAGGAATGATGTTGCTCTTGCTGCTGCTTTAGAAGCAATGGCTCATGCGATGGAAAATCAACTGAATGCTGACGGGAATGCTGGATCTCGTATCTTGGTGACCTTCCAGAGAGAGAATCCACCTACGTTCAAGGGAAAGTATGATCCTGACGGAGCATTGGAATGGTTGAAAGAGATAGAGAGAATATTTCGCGTGATGGATTGCACTCCAGTGGAGAAGGTTCGTTATGGGACTCATATGCTAGCAATCGAGGTTGATGACTGGTGGCTAGAGACTTGTCGAAAGTTAGAAGCTGCAGGTGAGAATGTCACTTGGGCTGTGTTCCGTAGGGAGTTTTTGAGAAAGTATTTTCCCGAAGATGTCCTTGGTAAGAAGGAAATTGAGTTCCTTGAGCTGAAGCAAGGAAATCTATCATTTGTTGAGTATGCTGCCAAGTTTGCTGAGTTGGCTAAGTTCTATCCGCATTACGTTGAGGAAAATACTGAGTTTTCAAAGTGTATTAAATTTGAGAACGGGTTGCGCCTGGAGATTAAGAAGGCAGTTGGATATCAGAAAATTCGTGTCTTTGCTGATTTGGTTGATAGCTGTAGGATTTATGAGGAAGACAATAATGCTCATTACAAGATTATTAGTGAGAAGAGGGGCAAGCACCCACAAAATCGTGGTAAGCCTTATGATTCCCCAGCTGGTAAGGGTAAACAGAGAGTTATTCATGGACAGAGGACTAGTGGGGAGATGCTCATGCTGGTGTGGTTTGTTTTAAGTGTGGGAAACCTGGACACAAGAGTAATGTATGCACTACTGAAGTGAAGAGGTGTTTCCGTTGTGGCAAGAACAATCATGTTGTATCTGAGTGTGAGCACAAGAGTGTGGTTTGTTTCAACTGTAAAGAAGAAGGGCACATTGGTAGCCAGTGTCCGAAACCGAAGAGAGCTCAGTCAAGTGGTAACGTGTTTGCTTTAGTAGAGGATCAGACATCTACTGAGGACGGACTTAGAGGTACATGTTTCATTAATAGTACTCCTTTAATTACTATTATTGATACTGGTGCTACGCATTGTATTATTGCTGCTGATTGTGTTGAAAGATTGGGTATTGTGTTTGCTTCTTTGAATGGAGAAATGGTCGTCAATACTCCAGCCAAGGGGTCGGTGACTACTTCTTTTATGTGTGCTAAGTGTTCCTTGTCGATCTTCGACAGAGACTTTCTTGTTGATTTGGTTTGTTTACCGTTAAGAGGTTTGGATGTAATTCTAGGTATGAACTGTTTAGAGCATAACTGTGTTCATATTAACTGTTATGACAAGTCTGTGAAGTTTTCTACTCCTGAAGAAGAGGAAGATGGTCTGTTATCTGCTAGACAGTTGAGGAAGTTGATGCAAGAGGAAGTACAGATGTTGTCGTTGATGGCGTCACTATCTGTAGAGACTCAAGCTATAATTAAGGAATTGTAGGTGGTGTGTGAATTTCCTAAAGTTTTCCCTGATGAGATTCCTGATGTACCGCCAGAGAGAGAAGTTGAATTTGCTATTGATCTTGTACTTGGTACCAGACCTGTGTCTATGGCACCATACAGAATGTATGCATCTGAATTGTCAGAGTTGAAGAAGCAATTGGAAGAGTTACTTGAGAATAATTTTGTAAGACCAAGTGTATCACCGTGGGGAGCTCCAGTGTTGTTAGTAAAGAAGAAAGATGGAAGTATGAGGCTTTGTGTTGATTATAGACAGTTGAACAAGGTGACGATTAAGAACAAGTATCCACTTCCAAGAATAGATGATTTGATGGACCAAATAGTGGATGCTCGTGTGTTTAGTAAGATTGATTTGAGATTGGGTTACCATCAGATTAAAGTGAAGGATGAAGATATTCAGAAGACGGCTTTCAGAACGCGTTATGGACATTACGAGTATTCGGTGATGCCTTTCGGTGTTACTAATGCGCCAGGAGTATTCATGGAATATATGAATCGTATCTTTCATACTTATTTGGATCGGTTCGTAGTGGTGTTCATTGATGATATTTTGATTTACTCTAAGTCAGAAGAAGAGCATGCTGAGCATTTAAGAGTAGTATTGCAAGTTTTGAAAGAGAAGAAGTTATATGCAAAGTTATCCAAGTGTGAATTATGGCTGAAAGAGGTTAGTTTTCTTGGTCATGTGATTTCAGGTAGTGGCATTGCTGTAGATCCATCGAAGGTTGATGTTGTGTTACAATGGGAAACTCCAAAGTCAGCTACTGAGATTAGAAGCTTCTTGGGATTAGCTGGTTATTATAGAAGGTTTATCGAAGGGTTTTCTAAGTTGTCACTCCCGTTGACTAAGTTGACTTGTAAGGGTAGAGCGTTTGTGTGGGATGTTCAGTGCGAAGAAATTTTTACAGAATTGAAGAAGAGGTTGACGTCAGCTCTGATTTTGATGTTGCCTAATCCAGAAAAGCCTTTTGTGGTGTATTGTGATGCTTCTAAGATGGGTTTAGGAGGTGTGCTTATGCAAAATGGTAAGGTAGTTGCTTATGCATCGAGGCAGTTGAGGACTCATGAGAAGAACTATCCTGCGCATGATTTAGAGCTTGCTGCAGTTGTTTTTGCATTGAAGATTTGGAGGAATTATCTTTATGGTTCTAGATTTGAAGCGTTTAGTGACCGTAAGAGCTTAAAGTATTTGTTCGACCAGAAAGAGTTGAATATGAGGCAAAGAAGATGGTTGGAATTGTTAAAGGATTATGATTTTGGTTTGAACTATCATCTAGGAAAAGCGAATGTGGTAGCTGATGCGTTGAGTCGAAAGACTTTACATATGTCAGCAATGATGATTAAAGAGTTGGAATTGATTGAGTAGTTCAGAGATATGAGCTTAGTTTGCGAGGTTACGCCGTAGAGTGTTATGTTGGGTATGTTGAAGATTAATAATTAATTTTTAGACAGTATCATAGGAGCTCAGAAGTTAGACGTGAAACTGGTAGATTTGATGGTTGGGATTGACCAGTCTGAGAATAATGATTTTAAGCTAGATGAGCAAGGTGTGTTGAGGTTTCGTAACCGGATTTGTATTCCTGATGATGCTGAAATGAAGAAAGTGATACTTGAAGAGAGTCATAGAAGTAAGTTGAGTATTCATCCAGGAGCTACGAAGATGTATCAAGATTTGAAAGGTTTATTTTGGTGGCCTAGGATGAAGAGTGATGTGGCTTGTTTTGTGTATGCATGTTTGATTTGTCAGAAGTCGAAAGTTGAACATCAGAAGCCTGTAGGATTATGCAACCGTTGGAAGTTCCAGAATGTAAATGGGATAGCATTTCAATGGAATTTGTGACGGGGTTTCCTAATACTTTAAGAGGACATGATTTGATTTGGGTGATTGTTGATAGGCTTACGAAGTGAGCTCATTTTATTCCTATTAACATTATTTTTCCAGTGTCGAAGTTGGCTGAGACTTACACTAGTGTGATTGTGAAGTTGCATGGTGTTCCTTTGTGCATTGTGTCAGATAGAGATCCAAGATTTACTTCTGATTTTTGGAAAAGTTTGCAAGAAGCGTTGGGTTATAAGTTAAGGTTGAGTTCAGCGTATCATCCTCAGACAGATGGCCAGACTGAATGAACAATTCAATTGTTGGAGGACTTGTTTAGGGCATGTGTTCTTGAGCAGGGAGGTTCGTAGGATACTTATCTTCCGTTGATAGAGTTCACGTATAACAACAATTATCATTCTAGTATTGGGATGGCACCTTTTGAAGCATTGTATGGTCGAAGATGTAGAACTCCGTTATGTCAGCATGAATCTGGAGAAAGTGTAGTACTTGGACCTGAACTTATTTGTGAGACTACTGGGAAGGTGAAGTTGATTCGAGAAAAGATGAAAGCTTCACAAAGTAGACAGAAGATTTATCATGACAAGCGAAGGAAAGATTTAGAATTCCAAGCTGGTGATCATGTGTTTTTGAGAGTTACACCTGTGACTGGTGTTGGGCGAGCGTTGAAGTCTAAGAAGCTCACTTCTCGTTTTATTGGACCGTATCAGATTTCAGAGAGAGTGGGGAATGTTGCTTATAGAGTGGATTTACCGCCTAATCTTTCGAATTTGCATGATGTATTTCACGTTTCGCAACTTCGGAAGTATATTCCAGATCCATCTCATGTGATTCATATGGATGATGTGCAAGTACAGTATAATCTTACGGTAGAGACGATGCCTGTACGGATCACAGATCGTGAAATGAAGACTCTGAGAGGCAAAGAGATTGCCTTGCTTAAAGTGGTTTGGCTAGGAGCAGCAGGAGAAAGCATGACTTGGGAGTTGGAGAGCAAGATGCGAGACTCCTATCTTGAATTGTTTGATTGAGGTAAATTTTCGAGGACGAAAATATTCTAAGTGGGGGAGAGTTGTAACGCCCGTAATTTAATTAATTATTTAATTAAATTACTTTTGTAATATTTATAAAGATGTGTTATAATTAATTGGATTTAATTATTTTATTAAGCAGAGAAATAATATTAGAGATATAATATTATGTGGTGAAATAATATTAGAAGTGTAATATTATTTAATGTGGGCTTATTTTGAAGGAATAGAAGTAATAAGGGTGTGTGTTGGTTTTAAGTCCATTGGGGAATAATAGAATAATAGGGTTATTTTATTATTTGTTAAAAGGAATAGAAAGAAAGAAGCAGTAGAAAGAAATAAGGATTTGGACGAGAACGTGCAAGCTGCTAGAGAAAGTGGAAAACGGCAAGAACGAGAATCCAACCGGAAATTGTAGAGCGACCTTCAATCCAAGGTAAGGGTGGGGTTCTAACTATATAATTGGGTTTATGATGATTGATATGTAGGGTTAGTGGTGATTGTTGTTTTGTTCTTGAATTGGATGTATATGATGATGTATGATGATAATTTGATGAGTTTTGATGAATATTGATGCCTTGATGCTGTTAAAATACTAAGAGATTATAGGGTAATTATGGGTGATGAATTATCATGAATATATTAATTTTTAGGGCTTTAATTGTGAATCCCATAGTGAGATGCAGTAATGGAAATGTTGAATATAGCAGTAACGAAAAACGCAGATCTGTACGTGATGGATACCAGAAGTTGCTATCTAGAACAATGAATCAATTAGGGATGGTGTTAGGCATACTGTTCTTAATTAGGTTGATAACAGGCAAATAATCAAAATAGTAGGATGAAATAAAAAGTTGAAATTATGACAGTAGAAGTATGTTGACTAGAGTTGCGTTAGATTAGTGCAAGATAGAAGTTCTGAAGTTAGACGTAAGTTGTTAGAAGATGTGTAGCATAGTGAAAGGTAGCAGTTTTGATGTTAGAAGTTGCACTAGTCAGAGTTTGCATTAGTCAGAAGATGGCATTAGTCAGAAGATGGCATTAGTCAGAAGTTGTATCTAGTCAGAGGTTGAGTGGTCAAAAGATGTGATGATCAGAGGTTGAGTGGTCAGAAGATGTGATGATCAGAAGTTGCATCTGATCAGCGGTTGCACTAGTCAGAAGTTATAGTAGTCAGAAGATCGTGTCGCCCAGAGGTTGCATCATTAGAAGTTGTGTACTTAGAAATAGGGTTGGTTAGAGTTTGCGTGGTCAGAAGTTGGATGGCCTTTGCGTTGTTTTGTGCAGAGCGAAGAATGTTAGATGCTTAAAAGCTGCTGTTTGAGCTATAACAATATGAAAGTGATGGTCTTGACGTTAGAGTTACAGAATGACAGTGTTGATTTACTGTGGAATTAAAATACTTCTGTGTTATTGTTGAGAAGTTATTAACAAATAATGATGTTGATGATTTATAAATAAATGATGTTTGATGAATTATTTTGATTATTTGAGATGTTGTTTTGAGATGTTTAGAGATGTTAATTGAGATGTTTTGAGATGTTAATTTGAGATGTTCTGAGATGATAATTTGAGATGTTTTGAGATGATTTGAGATGTAGTTAACTTGGGTGTTATCATTACATTCATGGTTGTGTCGCATACATTGCATTTTTGAGATGGAGCTTATGCTCGTTGAGATGGCCAGGATTGGCAAAATTTGAGATGAAGGCTATGCCTTGTTGATGCCTCTATTAATTGGCAAATTTTTGAGATGGGAGTTCTGCTCCAATGGTACCCCATGCATTTGCATAGTATTGAGTCGCATTATATGATTTCGTAAAGAGGTGTATTTTGATGTTGATGAATGAATATATATGTTGTAATATTGTTGATTATGAGATGAGAAGTGGTGATGTTATTGAACTAATTTAATATAGTAATTATCATGCGCTTTATTATACTTCTAGATATCTCACCCCTTTTGTTTGAATGTTGCCCTTATGTTGGTAACGTGCAAGTAATCGAGAGTGAAGGCTATATACCTTCGGTAGTTCGAGTCGGTGTCATTGCTCTGATATGTAACACTCGGGGGGGGGGGGGGGGGGGGGGAGGGGGAGGGGTGAACGCTTGCTGATTTTGATTGTTGATTTTCAGTTGTTGAATTTTAATTTGATTATTATTTATGAGACGTTTCGAAGTTGTTGTCTTGTTAGAGATGTTATTAAGAATCCCACTGCGTAGATGTTGAATTATTTATTAAAGATGTTATGATGGTTCATCCGATGTTTTGAAAAAGTGTCATATATATCCACGATGGATGCAATGAATTTTGTTAGAAGAATTTGTGACCTCCCGATTCATTTGTATGATTGAAATGTTATAACTCTGATTTATTTTGCATAATTGCTTGGGGTAGAATTGGCGTGTTACAGGCTACGTTAGCGTACGTATTCTAGAAATATGCAAGGCCTGTATCACGGTAGAACGGAGATAACATGCCCTTTTGAAGAAATCTTTGATTTGTTGAGTGTTTTGGTTAAGTGCGGAATGAGTTTGAACAATGATTAAGTGTCTTTGGATTTTGGATTTAAGATGTTTTTGATTTAGAGGATACCATGCAAAATAAAAATCTAAGGGAAAGTCTACCCTAATATTATCATGCAAATATGGTCTTAAAGTTGGGATTTAAAGGGAAATTCTATCCTAAAATGTTATCATGTATGGAATAATCCTAATCTCTAACTCGACATTAAATGATCAAACCCAAATTAACCGTTTAATGGATTTTCTTAAAGGAACATATTAAGAATCAACCAAAACAAATGGCAATATAAAATACTACTAACATTTTTTGGAATTTTATCATGTTAAGAAACTAATCAATCATGAAGAGATATCACACAAAATTGCTTTTAAAAAAGTTAAAACAAGCAAGAATTAAAAAGATATTGAAAATAGAGGCTTGGGGAGTGTCCAGCCAGAATCAGGGTGTCTTGTAGTAAAGCCTGGGCGCAAGGCCCAATAGAATGGTCCAACATCATTTTTTATGTGCACTTAGCTTCAATTACCAAAAACACACGGGTTCTGGGGGAACTGCAAGGCCCAGCTTCTCAATCCAAACTCTAATACCAAATTTCATATTTTAATTACTTGAATTAAATAAAATTTGAAGAAAACAACAGAAAATGTCAGTTGGCTTGTTAGGGTTCACATTGAGGAATTTTCATGAGAACTCATCCCTGTCATATCTTCTTCATGGTGCCGCAAACCCTCAACCTTCTTCTTCTCTGAACACTCTCAGTCTCACACCCTCACTTACCTTTCCGTCGGCTTCTTTGACTTACCTTCTTATTCATTGACAAACTTCAACTCAGCGCCATGGCTGAACTAACACACACCAACCCAAACATTTTCACCCTGTCCTCCTCGCATCTTTGCGGATTTTCAAAAAACAAAGCACATGCCACAAACTCGTATAGCTTGGATTTTGATGCTCCAGGATGTATAGAAAGGTAGGAATGATGGAAGATATCAGAGATATACCTATCAGAGTTCTTCCGGCGCAACATTAATTATGAATCCGATGAGAAAACTAGAGTTAAAGAGGTATACATTTTTGAATTTTTTTTCTTATTTAAGCTGCTTCTTATTATATGTGGTGCTGGTATGAATTAGAAGTTATGTTTATTACGGCGGGAGTAGTGTTATGGGTCTGAGCCAGGAATGATATCGGATTTATGATCTTTGATGGCGACTTGAAATGGAAACACCGATTTCACAGGGTTGCATCTGGAAACTCTGGAGTGGTTCAAAAGTTGGGAGATGATGGTTTCACTCATGGAATGCAAAGGGTGATTGTTTATAGATCGATGGAGGTTTTGGTTAAGGGGAGAGTTAAAGTCAGTAGTGTGTTGCAGTAGGGATAAGGTTTGTTTATCAGAGGTGGTGAAGGTTTATGGAAGGTCTTAAGGAGGGCTACAGAGGTTTGAGGTTTCGAAAAGTAGTTATGAGGCAGAGGGAGGAATTTGAGAGTTGTGGAATATTGATGAAGATTACAATTTTAAAGAATGTAGTCTGTGAGCTTTTGTGTCTATTGTTGGTCAGTTCTTGGTTGGTGTATAGAGTTGAGTGTAAGGTTTATGTGTTACAGAAGTGTAATGGGAAGGAAAAATGAGGATCGGGTGGTATGAAGGTTATTGAAAGAAGGTGCAATGGGGGTGTATGATATATTAAAGCGATGTTGCTATTTGCAGTTCATGCTCAAGATAAATTTTGTTTGAAACAGAAAAATAAAAAGAAGTGGATAATCTTCCTGGGATGCCATTGGACCAAGTTAGAGGCCCAATTCAAAATTTGTCAAGAGAGTCTAATAAAAACCTAGGTCTAAAAGTGGGTGGTCGTTAAAGCTCCTTGTTTCACTCAAACAACTTTTATTATCTCAATGAATTATCATTAAGTCTTATTGCTTCCAAAAGTCTCAATTAAAAATCAATTAAAACACTAAAAGCAAAAACAAAATCCTCTCTCCACTTTCGTTCGCCTTTTCATTCTGCTCTTCTTATCGTTACATCTCTGCTCTCAATATCAAACTTTCTTACATGGAAAAATGATAAAGACAAGAGCATGCAACATAAACACTAATCCCCAAATCAAAACCCGGAGCCCCCATTTACAAGATTGGCGATTGAAGATAAAATAAACAACAATAATAACTGAAAATCTACCTGAATCAGGGTATGTTTATTCTGATCTTTTGCTTTCTATTCAGATTTATCTCTGTTCTTAATATCCTTCTTCCGTTTTGGGATTTGTTTGCTGTGAATTGTTTTGCTACTCCATGCAAATTTTTGGACCGGTTGTTGGAGATGATGGCGTTGGCTTCTTGTAGATTGATTGTTAAGAGCCAGAATATTATTTTTGCAGATGAAGTTAAAATGGTGATAAAAGAGTATTGTAGTTGGTTGTAGGTAAGGTTGATATGAGGTTATTATGGACTGAGAGAGTATGAAGGGTCATGGTTTGTGATGAGTTAAAGATTTATGATATGGTTTTCTTTTTTATTGTGATATGGTTAGTGTAAGGGTTTAAAGCTGTGCGTTAAGACATGGGAGGTTGTTTGAAGGATGTCGTGGATGATTTTGGATAGTTTTTCAAAGTTTCTTTAGGGTTAGATTGTTATGTTTCTTGTGTGATTTCTCTGTGTGTTTTTGCATAGATATGTATGAAGTTTTTCTAGGGTTTTGGCAAGTGTATTGGTCTTTTTTTTTCTTCTCTGGTTGAAGTCCCAATTTATAGTGCATAATGATAGCATTTAGGGGGGAAAATGAGATGAATTTGAACACTTTTAGTTAACTGTCTTATGCTTTCTTTGTTGCAACTTTTTGTGATACATTCTTGTGCAATTCTTGGACTGTTATGTTTGGTTTGTTTTGACAGGTTTTGGATAGTTTTTTGGCATGTCTCTGCAGGCTAGAAGATACTAGTTTTGGGACAACATAGGAGGTTGTCTTTGTAGGGGCGTTTTGGGCTGGTTTGGAGCATGAAACAAGATGGAAAGAGACAAGGCAGCAATGGCAGGTTTGGCAATTTTGGGAAGCAACATAGTAACAGGGCATCAGGACTATTTTTCACAAGTTTTTTGGCCTAGATTTTAGACTGATATGTTTGGATTGGTTTCAACATGATGTAGCATGGTTTTGTGTAGGTTTGAATTGTGAAATATTCATGGAAAAATGATTGGAATATTGAAGTTTGGCAAAGTCATATCCTAGCTTGAATTTTGAACATGAAGACCATCGGAGATGAAGAGCTTGACAAGGTTTAGCATAAATTTTAGATTTTAGTATTCATGCCTTGAAGTAATTTCCCTTGTAACATTCCCATGAAATCTTCCATGTAATGACTCTCTTAATTCAATGGAAAAGGCCATACTCTTTTTCTTTTGATGACATGATGATATTGGTGAAGTAGTGTAAAAAAATGCTTGAAACTTTGAATGAATTTTGATCTTGAATTTTTGAAATAAATAAATAAAAACTCCTCGACTTAGATGACACTTGAATATAATTCAAAAATCCAAAAATTAAAGATAGTCATGTTTGAACCTTTATTAGATTTCATGCCCAATGAACTTAATACGAAGTTATGTACCCTTTCCAATTTAAAATCCTTAGAATCCTATTAAAAGAATCTAAATAAATTTCACTTAGTTTCATGTTCTTTTCCAAATTGTTCTGAACCCATGAACATGCTTTCCATATTTACCAATACTTGAATCCAATAATGAAATTCACATCTAATTCAAAGAACTTTTGCAAACCCAATTTGAATCCAAAGATCTTAAATTAGATTCCAAAGAAAGGGCTAGTACCAAATTTTCACAATGCCTTGAATCTTCGAATCATGATGCACATAACCCTAGTTGATTAGCTGAGGAGTGGATGAACCCACTGCACTAATGCCATAGCCAGTGCTTTATAATCTGAGCAATAAAATGTGTCTTGAATTGATGAAAGATGGACCCTCCAGATAAATCTCAATACGCTTGCAATCATGCCTTGTCTACCCTTCCCCAATTAACGAATTTCTAGATAAACATAAATGCTTAATCCACACAAGATAAATCCTTAATGAGTAGTACACTATATCTTGACCGAAATTTGAGGAGAATCCAAACCTAATTCCCTTCCATGCTCCATTAGAAACAACAACTGAATCAAGCTCAACTGACACACCCAACTAAATCCATATGTGTAGCGGTGAAAATCAGAGATCAAGTTATTAATTAACTTGAGTCGCAAATAAGCAAGAGTCTCTACCGCGCTTTATTATTTCCAAGGGAAAAGGGAAAAGTACAAAATAAAACCCATAAATATGCAAAGTAAGTGCAATACTAAGTATAAAAAAATATAATGCATTTGAAAGAGATTGAAAGTTCGAGGGTTGGTTATTCAAAGGGAAGGTACTAGCACCCTATGTATCTATAGTATCCTATAGGAACCTTTTGAAATATCTGTTTTTGGTTAAAATTGGTTTGCTTGCTAAATGAGTGTGGAGATGAGATTTTGAAAATGCGACGACCTAGTGTCGAAGTTTTTGGCTTAAAATAGGTGCGAGTTTTTTAAAATTAGGGTTTAGAAGAGATTTGTTTTTAGGTTAATAAAATTAAAAAAATGTACAAAGGAGTTTTCGCACAATCGTATTAAATATATTCGATGACATGAAGTCAATGAATTCGATTTTTTCTTTGGAGTTAGACAAGTAAAATATACAGACTAAATGATCAACAAAGAGAAATTAAATAAATAGCAACTAAATAACTAAATAATTAACAACCAAAAATTAAATTAAATAAAGAAAGACAAAATTATACTAATATATATTTTTGGTATTTTTTAAAGAGGGAAAGAAAGAAATAATTATAATCCTAATCTAATAGTTTTTTTTTTGTATGAATTTTTAAATGAAAATAAGGCAAAAGACTTAAAAATTAGAAATAAAAAATAAAGTGAGCAAAGAGAAGATAAATGCTCAAGTGAGCAAAGAAAAAATGCATAAAGTAAAGAAAATAAAATGTCATGGATGATAAATGACATAAAAGTAAAGAGAAGAAAATATAAAGTGCGGAAATATAAATGATATTAAATTAAATCTAGTATAATATAAAGTTAATAATCTGATTTGGGATAAGTGTAACTTTATATAGAGCATAGAATGTATGTACTCATACATGTTAGAGAAATGATACCTTGAAGTTTATTCTCTTATACATGTAGTACAATTAACAAACATGGGGGATCAAGACAAAGTCAAAGAAGATACATTATGACAAACTTATCATCAATCCCAAGTACCTTGAATGATCAAAGGACTATTTAGAGGTAGATTAAAAATAATAAAAGTTAATCAAATATCCGACAAGCTTAGATGAACTAAAAAAGCTCAAATGCTTTCCAAATTGATTCAAATAAAAATAAAAGTAAAATAGATAAAGAAAAATAAGATGAAGTCTATAATAAAAATAATATAAATGTCATAACTTTCTCAATTTTCATGAAATTAAACAAATGAATAATGAAAGTTTATCTACTCAATCTCACGACCAAGGATTCATGCTCAAAATAAGTAAATAAACAACAAAAAATCACATAAAAAATGAAAATTAAACAATAATAAATCACTTTTGCTCTTGGAGGTTCAAGAACACTTTTCAACTCTTGATTTTGAATCAATGGAGTTTCCTTCTAAAAATGCAATAAAATTAAGTAAAAAACAAGTATAATAGTCTACCTATTCAATAAAAGGAAGAAATGACTTGAAAGAAAATGAAGAGAAAAAAGAAAAAAAGTTTTGGCTTAGTTTAGTGAATGATTTATGATATTATTTCTCCAAATGAAAGAAAGAAAGATCTTATTTATAGGGTGAATGAGGTGGGAGTGTTGATGTGAAAATCCATGTGACTTTATGAGAATGGTTTTTGGCCATTGATAAGTCCAAGTTGGCAATCCATGTGAAGTGTGAGAAAAATTCTTGGCCATTGATAAGTACAAGTTGACAATCCATGTGAAGTGTTTATACTACATTATAGTGGTCCCAACTTTTCTTTATTGACACAAAAAAACAAAAGGACAAAATAATAATAATAATAATAAAAAATAAAAGTATTAGTAATAATAATAAATACAAAAATAGAAAATAAAAAAGACATTAAATTAACTATTTATGATATTTTCTTGAATTAAAATAAATGAAAATATAAGCACAAATTAAAAGATAAAAAAAAATAAAATGCATATAAGAAAGTAAAAGAACTGATATAAATTTTTCTAGATTTTTTTTGAAATAAATGATACCAATATATAAATATAAATTAATAAAAGAATATATTTTTGATAATTATTTAGTAAAGAGGTAAAAATAGTAAATAAAAAAAACATGATGCTAAGTACATTTTTTTGTGATTTTTTTTAAATGGAAAAGAAATCATGAATAAAACACAATAAAAATCAAATTCCACTAAATTCATAAATGACTTCTAACGTTTCTATTTTTCCGTGGCTTTTCAAAGCATATTCAGCTCTTGACTTATAAAAAGAAATTGTAGATGATGTCAAGGAGAATCATATGCAAAAAGAACCACTCAAAAATGTCGAAATTTGAAGAAGTTATAAATTTTTGAAATCTAACTCAAGAGTTGGCAAAAAAATAGGTCAAACCGCTTGTGGCTATGTAATAATGCAGATGGGATCTTAGGTAAAAAATTAGGGTATGACAATATGAAAACCCTAATTTGCTTAAATGTTGATCCTTGAACCCAAGTGCATTATCGAATGAAGGAATGATATGCAAGTGATATAGTGAAAATGATGCAAATGAAATGGAAAGCCTAAGCCAGAGAAAAGTGAAATGGTAGGACAAATTTGCAGTATGACAGTTGTCCCTATTTAATCGTCTTAAACTTGAAAATGAGATTGGCGTCAGTCTTTCGATCATTTAAGGTAGAAGAAGATTAAATACCAAGACCTGAAATTTGTCTTAGAGAGATGGTGTAAGTGTTATTATTGGTGATATCTGTTGGGGATTTAAAGAAAGGATTGACACAAACGAGTATCGAGAGACGATACAGACGATCATTAATAAAAGGTTAACACGAACGAGTGTTTTAAGACCCATACAGATGAGTATTGGAACGAGATACTGACGAGTATCAAAAAGGTAATAAGATGGACGAGTGTTTTGAAAATCAATACGAACGAGTATTGAAAAGAGACACGGACGAGTATCAAAAGGTAATAACACGGACGAGTGTTTTGAAAATCAATACGGACGAGTATTGAAACAAGATACGAACGAGTATCAAAAAAGTAATAACACAGATGAGTGTTTGAATATCAATACAACTGAGTATTGAAAAGAGATACAAATGAGTATCAAAAGGTAATAACGTGGATGAGTGTTTTTAAAATCAATACGGACGAGTATTGAAACGAGATATGGACGAGTATCAAAAAAGTAATAACACGGACGAGTGTTTGAATATCAATATAACCGAGTATTGAAATGAGATACAAACGAGTATAAAAAAAGTGATAACACAGACGGGTGTTTAAAGATAAATACATACGAGTATTGAAATGAGATATGGACGAGTATCAAAAAAGTAATAACGTGGACGAGTGTTTGAAAATAAATACGGACGAGTATTGAAATAAGATACGAACGAGTATAAAAAAAGTGATAACACAGATGAGTGTTTGAAGATAAATACGGACGAGTACTGAAATGAGATACAGACGAGTATAAGAAAAGTGATAACACAGGCAAGTGTTTGAAGATAAATACGAATGATTATTGTAATGAGATATGGACGAGTATAAAAAAAAGTGATAACACAGACGAGTGTTTGAAGATAAATACGAACGAGTACTGAAATGAGATACAGACGAGTATAAAAAAAGTGATAACATAGATGAGTGTTTGAAAATAAATACGGACGAGTATTGAAAGGAGATACTGACGAGTATCTAAAAAGTGATAACATAGACGAGTGTTTGAAGATGAATACAGATGAGTATTGAAATGAAATACAAACGAGTATAAAAAAAGTGATAACACAGACGAGTGTTTGAAGATCAATGCAGACGAGTATTGAAATGAGATACAGATGAGTATAAAAAAGCATTAACACGGACAAGTGTTTGAAAGAGAGGCACACACGAGTTTTTGAGGGTTAATTTTCTATCTTGTGTGACATTGACGATCAAGTCTATTGCGTGAAGTATCTTGAGAAATCTATTGTAGATATCAAATGGATATTTATGGGGATAACATCCTCTACGGAGACATACCATTATTTTGATTGGGGATTGATTATGGCCTACGCTTCACATGAATTTTTGAGATGTATAGTGTAATGATTGATGTCAACTGGGAATTGTGAGGATGGCATTCTCTGTGGGGATGTTTTACTGTCTTGCTGGGGAAGAGTAGCTTGATCTAACTTTCCCTACATCCTAGACGGCTTATGGATGGTTGGGTAGAGACATAGATCTCATAGAATGCCCCAAGTTACCTCAATGTTGGAGAGTCGTGTGCTCAACCGTCAGCAGGGGGTGAAGATGACAAAAGGTAGATCGAGGTGATTGTTATGACTTGCTACCTGCATAGAAAAACAACATTTGAATGCCATGGCACTCCCTTGGGATGCCTTAATGTCAATGTAACATCATGTTTCACATCCTAGCTTGTGATTATTATTACCTTATTATTTTTAATGAAATGTTTAATAAAGAATTTAAATCACAATTCACATATGTTGTATCCAAAAATTTGCCCTCCCCTTTCTCAAGACATTTCCCACAAGATCTCCAAAAGCTCAAACTTGCACAAGTGTTGACTAGGTCAAACCATCTCCTAAACACTGATGACTCAAATTAGGGTTTTGATTTTAACAAGGGTAATTGGACTCCTACTGCCTCAAATGACCTTCATGGATCATTATAGACCTCCAAGAATACTCATGTCAAGTTTCAAGTCTTGTATCACAATTTTCTCAGTCAAATGCTCAAATGACTGAAAATCAGCTGTATTGGGTAAAAAGTTAAATATGGTCAACCTAAAGTCAAACTTAATGATTTTTGGCCAACATAAACATATTAAAGTACTATTCATAACTTGATAAAGTATTGATCACAATCTCTAAAGAAAAGCATTCAATTTACCAAAAGGGCAAAATGGTTAAAATTAGGGTTTTGACTATATTTGACTGATCAGGGACTTTTGACCTAATGCATGATCTAATGGCTTGAAGCACAATCCCAAGGATACAAATACAATATGATTGAACTAATTTCATGGTTCAAAACATTTATCAAGATCAATTGATTGATAGTTGAAATTCAGTCAACTGATGAAAAGTCAACTGATACACCAAAAGTCAAACTTTGACTTTTTGATCAAAATTAAGTTTCAAAGATCACAACTCATCAAGACATTCAAAAATATTAAGCTTGATCATGAAGAGATCAAGAAAGTCAAAATTCAATTTGAAAAGTCAAACTTTTCAAGACTTAGAAATTTTTCTAAGTGTTCTAAACATGATAATTTCACTACTTCATGACATTTTTTCCTCAAGATGCAAGATGACTCAAAGAAAACTTTCAACATGAAAGTTGTAGATCTTGATGATATATACAACTTTTCTTTACTAATCAAGTCCTAGAAATTATTGGATTTTGAATTTTAAATCCATGAAGTCATGCACTTTTGCTTAAACACTTAGTGAAATTTTGACCTAGTTTGGTCAGCATTTTGACCTAACTTCTTGGCCAATTTTCACATAGTTCCAATTTGATTTTACAAAAACAGAAAACATGAAAGTTGTAGAGGATGTCCCAAGATTTTCAAAATTTCAAAGAACTAAATGAGATCATTTTTGAGCTAAGATAATCGAAGGCCAGAATTTGGACATTCATTCTTGAATTATAGGTCATTTTTGTGATGAACAAGAATTCGAATCTCATAGCCATGCTGCATAATCTTGCTTTGTAGGCTCAAAACTTATGTTTCACTCCATAATTAATTATTTACACAATTTATTAAGCCATTATCCAAGTGTTTGAGTCATTATCCAAATTAAATTGCCATTTAGGGAAGAAATTTGATACTTCCATTTTGGAAAAGTGACTTTAATCACAAAGTCCACTCTCCTTGAGCTTTGTATTTTCTATTTCTACAAAAGCATCCTCTATAAACTCAGAGAAAGCATGTTTAAAGTTGTTAGCCACCCTACCTTTCCTTGAAACCATGTTTGTCTAAGCTTGCTACAAAAAAAGTCAAAACCCACAACATGTGATTTTGTACTCTTAACTTCTCCAAGCTTCCAAACCTTTTTCCTATAAATTAAACCTTCATTCACAGGCATGGACACGAATTGACAAGCCCTCAAGTATCCCAAAACTCCCAGAAACTCAAAACTCTGCACAAACCTCCATTGTTGTCATTTCTGGCCAAGAAACTTGAAACACAAAATCTACTCGTGCGTTTCCTCTCTAAACCATCCACAAAGCTTCTATAAATCAAGTACAACTCAACCAAACACCTGTTATAGTTCTATAACATCAACTTCTTCATTTTCCATAACCAAAAACAAGGTATTGCAACTTGACTTCTGCATATCATTTCAGCCACTCTCAACTCAAGCTAAGCATTGCATTAGCTTCCCGGGGACTCAAGGAAGCTAACCTGATCATTGCAGCATCTTGAATCAATCTCATTTTCAAAACACGAATTCCATTTTGAGGTAAGTTTTCTGACTTTTGAAATCTTCATATATGCATTGTTAGCCTTCCATTTTCAAAGATAAAATGTAGACATCATGGCCCTGAAACTGACCATGTCCTTAGAATTCATTTATATTGTTTGAGTAGTGAGAATTTTAGGTTTGAAATCTCTGGAAAAATTCGGTCAAATTTGGTAGAATTTAAAATTCGTGTTCATCTTTAAGTGTTAGCTTAAGTTATTTACATGGTTGAAATCATGGTTAAATTTCCAGCAATTTTCATGTTTACATTTTTCATTTTGGTTGAGAGATGAGAAAGTTACAGATTTTAAAAATGTTGATAAATTTTCTGACGCAGGAAGAAGATGAAGTCATCTCCAGGAACGTGTTTCAAATATATATTTATGGTTTTGTTTATAATACCGGATGTATAGCCACCCTAATGGTAGAGAGCACGCGCCTAAGGCTTAGAACTATAGGGACCTGGGTTCGAGCCCCAGTGGTACCCTTTTATTTTTTCTTGTTTTATTTTTACAAATCCAATGCAAGAAGCCCCTAGCACGCATGGTACACCCCTTAACTCTCAACCACTTAATCATCATGAAGCCAGATCCAATGCACCACATGCCATCCCCATGATGCACCTCCAGCAAGCCTTTCACACTGAATCATCACAGGCGCTGGGCTCACTGTTTTTGGCCTGAGTTTTTTGTTATTTTCTCACCCTCCATTTGCTTTTCACACACATGCCTAAACAATTTCTTTTCTTATTTTAATTTTTTTTTGTTTAATCATTTATTTCATTAAAATAAAATCATAAAAAATTAGGTTTAGGTCTTTAATTAATAATTTAATTTTTCACAAATAAAAAATCAATTTGATTTAATCATGCTTTGTTTGTTTTATAATTAATTTGTATTTAATTAAAACTAGGTTGTTCTTATTATTTTTTACATTACATTAATTTATTTTTCTAAATAAAACTCCAAAAAGATATTTTCTAAATATTTTGAATATCTTAAGTTTTCATTAATTAAATTTTATTTTCACAAATAAAATTAGTTAATCACACTTTATCAATTTGTAAATAATTAATTAATTTTCATTTAGGTTTAAATACTAAAATCTCTCTTTCATAAAAAACCCTAAAAAATTTATTTTCTTAATTAATTTAATTTCTTTTCTTAAATTAATTTAGGTTTAGTTTTATTAAAATCAATTTAAACTATTTCCTTTCTTTTTATTAGTTTAATTAGGATTAAAACCTTACATATAAAAACTCAAACAAAAACAATTTTCTTTTCCTTTCACATTGCCTTCATTATTCTTGTACATTATTTGTTCATATTCAATATGGTTGTAATAGTAAATTAGGTTTTATTTGCTTTCATACCCCATTCATAAACTTGTATCCCCATCTCCCAAATGATGTAATAGCATAGAATTTTATATTTCGGCAATTTATCGCTTTCAAAGTATCCTATTAGTAATTAGGGTTTGTATGGCAAGGCATAAAATCAACAAATAGAAAAACCCTAATTTCAAAGACAAAAATGCATGAAAATAACACACTTCGCACACTTGCACCTCTAGGGTTAACCCCCACTTGTTGTATAAAGATAAATAGTCATGTCCCTCGAACGTGGGATACTTTAGCAATGACCCTCGAATACAAGATCGTAGTCCCTCGATGACCCTTCAATGTTGCCTTTGGTAAACGATCTTAGACCCTTAAGAGAAATTTCTAAGGTATCTTATAATGTTGCCTTCTATGACTGTACGACGACCCATGTCTGTCCCTTCACATTCAATGATAGGGCTTCTTATCAATCAATGATAAGATAGCAATATCTAAAGGAGGAGGAAATGAACAAAGAATTTTTGAGTAGGTAGAACGTTCGTAGTTGCTTGCTCACAAACATTTCAAAACACTTTCCAAACACACCAACACCTTCAAATGAAATATTTTCAAAAGTCAACACTTTTATTACATTCTTATAGAGACGAGAATCATTACAAAGTTCGCCTAAGCAAAGGCACCTCTCAAAATACTTTCAAACAAATCACAAACACATTTTAAACAAAGCATTTCAAAGTGAACTAGCAACTAAGAGCCCGTAGATAATTATGGATGAAAAGGGTGCTAATACCTTCCCTTTTCATAACCTACCCCCGAACTCAAGAAAAATATCTCAAAAGGTCTTTCCTGTTCTTTTCACCCTTTCCTTTATTGGATAAAATAAAAGTCGGTGGCAAATCATACTATCCGCAACAATTGCGATAAAACGCAAAACTCCCAAGTCAGTTCTCCCAACGTATTAAAGAACTAGCGACTCTGCTATGGATTTCTTTTAAAAGTGGGGTTACCTTAGAGACTAGTTCTCTTTTAAATGCTTTCATTGTTTGATTTGTTTTCTTTACTCTTAAATGGTTGTTTGGGTTTTGTATTGATCCTCTACCCGGATCGAGAAACATTATTGGGTAAGCAGTAATAGATTGTGGGGACTGTATGGAGTATACTGTTATTGTTGAAATGATGGCTACGTTAGTGTGATACGTTTGTTGGTACCGGTATCCCTTGAGTCCAGTCAAGGAGAATACAGGGCTGCTGTGTGGTGTCATGAAGCACTAACTAACCTTAGAACCTTTAGTTGAATAACTTGGCCATTAGGAAGTAGTGAGATAGTCAGCTTTGATGCAGTTCGAAGTTGGTTGATACTCGATACTACACTCATTGAGATCGAACTTTCGGGATATGTTGGTCGCCAATTATGCTAAAACAATGCCCGATGAAGAAAGATCAATAATATTAAGATTCCCTAGAACCCGTTTACTTTTTAGGATAGGTTGAACCAACTAAACTTCAAGAGGGTACTTACCTATAAACCCCATGCAAGCTTAAACCTAAGGACTTTTTTGTGTTCTTTTATATGATTAATTGTACATATCATCATGACATCATACCATAGCATTTCACTAACCATTTCAAGGACCTAGAGATTTATCTTTGTTCTGTTTTGTAGGACATGGCTTCCACTCGCAGGAATACTATCCAAATTAACCTCGTAAGAGTGCCTTCTCAACTCAAAGATTTAGCGTCAAGGGTTATTGAGAATTCTCTGTTCACCAAAAGACATGGTTGACTTCTCAATCTGGTTACCTCAAGTCTTGATGGAGACATGATGAAAGTGCTCTTTTTGTTCTTTGACCCTTTACACCATTGCTTCACATTTGCTGATTATCAATTGGTGCCTACCATGGAAGAGTCCTCTCAACTATTGGGATAACCTATTCTTAATCAAATACCCTTCATCAGCATTGAGAAGGATCCAAAACCCGAGGAGATTGCATCATCCCTATATTTGCAACGGTCCGATGTTATGGCAAATTTGGAAACAAGAAAAGGTGTTAAAGGTTTTCTAGCCAAGTTTCTGTTTGAGAAGGCTCAACTATATTAGGATGCTCTGGATTTGCAAGCTTTTAATGAAATTTTGGCTCTTCTGATCTATGGGATGGTGCTATTTCCTAACCCGGACCAACTTATAAATGTGAATACGGTCAAAATCTTCCTATCTCGTATCTCGGTGCCTACCTTACTCGGACACATTTCACATTCTCTCCATGCTCTCACCATGAAGAGAAGGGGAATTCTTATGTGTTGCACTCCTTTGTTGGCTAGGTGGTTTATTTTGCACCTTCCTCGATCTATTCTGAAGAATGACCAAGGCGTGAAATGGTCTCAAAGGTTGATGTCACCCTTGCATCCGGATATTCATTGTTGTTCTCGATCTTTGGAGGATGTCACCATTATTGACCATTGTGGGGAATTCGCTAATGTCACACTCCTTGGCATTAGGGGAAGTATCACTTATAATCCTTGCTTGGCTCTATGACAATTTGGGTATGCTCGAAGGGATGGTCCCCATGACGCGCTTGTCCAAGATATTATGTTTGACTATGACAATGATGTCCAAGGTTATCGTCAAAGATTTGTACGAGCTTGGGGAATGGTGAACAAGGTTGGTAGCAAAACTTTGGGGCATAAGAACTCTATTTCTTTGGAACCTTATCTCAAGTGGATGCGAGCTCGCGCTCAAAACCTTATAATGTCGTATGTGGCCATCCTACCAATCATTATGGAGCCTATTTCTGAAGGAGACGCTCCTTACACCATTCTTCATCCTGACATGCCTACTACTCTTGAGGAATTACAAAGGTCATGGATTAAAATCAAGGGGGAGCGAGCCACCTTTGAAGTCCAATTCTAATCGAGCGAGAAGAAAGTGTTGGAGCTCATAAGGCAACTCCATGAGGAGAAGAACTTGAATGCCTACATTAGTCCAAAGAGGAAGCGTCCATGGGAGACCTGCGTATTTTGTTGTATAATTTCATTTTGTTATTTTTCTTTCATTGTAAGCCCAAGAGGCAGTTTGTAACCTTTGAACTTATTAATACAACCAATGTTTTTGTTTCTTTTTTTTTTTAAGCAAATTTAAATATTAAAGGTCCTTGAAAGCATTGCATACACATAACATGCATCATATCATAAGCAGGTTTTCCGACACAGGTTTCCTCATCTTTCTACTGTTTATTTCAGTACGAGATGGATCTCGAGTAAACTGTGAAGGAATTGCAAACTCAAAACTCTCAGTTTCAAGAAACTCTGCTCAACTTAGCAAAGGGACAGCAAGAAATGATGTCACTTCTGGTTATGAATAAGAAGACCAAGAAGAAAGTTGTAATCAATATGGGGAAGAGATTCAAGGGCCCCATCCGACAAGTTCAAGTTGAAGAAGACTCCTCCGAGGAGGATGAGAATCAAGATGAAGATGCTAGGAGCACCCGTGTCGGGGGTGGAAACAATCAAATATCTGAAGAGGAATATTATTTTGATGAGCAATATTCACCGGCCGACGACAAGTATAAGCAACTAGAAGATAGATTAAGGCTCTAGAAATCCAAGCTGTGCCTGGCTTGGACTTTGGTGACTTGGGTTTGGTTCCTGGGGTAGTCGTTCCCCATAAATTCAAAATCCATGATCTTGAAAAGTATGATGGTGTCTCATGTCCGAAGCTTCACCTAAGATCTTATGTCTGTAAAGTTCAGCCGCATACGGCTGATAAGAAACTGTGGGTGAAATTTTTTCAAGAAAGTCTGTCTAGGACGCAGTTGGATTGGTTTTACCAATTGGAAGGAACTAACATCCATACTTGGGAGGATTTGGCCACCACCTTTTACCACCGATATCAATATAATGCTAATCTTGCGCCAAATAGGGTGCAATTGCAAGGAATGACCATGGGTACCAACGAGGGCTTCAAAGAATATGCTAAAAAATGGAGAGATTTGGCTGGAAGGGTGCAGCCACCTTTAACTGATAGAGATTTGGTAGATATGTTTATGGGAACATTTACTGGACCATTTTTCAACTTGCTAATTGGAAGTTCATCGTCTGGATTCACTGAATTGATCTTAACTGGTGAAAGGGTTGAAAGTGGGATTAAAAGCGGGAAGATACCCATGACCTCCACCTGAAATTCTGTGAAAAGGCCATTTATTGGTAAAAAAGAGATTAATGCGGTGTACGGGTCACGAAGCCATGCTAAGAATGACCGTCATCATTTAGTAGGGGCTGTATTGATTTCTAATCCAATTCCAACTCAACGACCGCGTCATCAAAATAGTCAACAAAGACCGGATGTCCAAAGAAGACAATTTACTAAAATCAATATGCAACTATCTCAATCTATGCAACACCTATTGAAATCATATTTGGTGACCTTGCGAGATCCCCCTTCCAACCCTAATAATGCTTCTCTAAAATACAACCCCAATGCTAAATGCACTTACCACTCAAACAATCCTGAACATGATACCAATGATTGTTGGTCTCTAAAGAATAAAATCCAAGACCTAATTGATAACAAGACAATTGAATTTGACCCTCCACCAACTCCCAACGTAATCACCGCACCCATGCCAAATCATGGTAAGGGTGTCAATACCATAGAAGATGCCTCTCTTGTTTCCTTCATCAATGACTTGACCATTCTTTTGAAGACTGTTAAAGAGAATTTGTTTAAAGTCGGGTTTTTCCTTGGCTGCCTTGAAGAATGTTGCTACTGTGCTGTACAAATTAATGGTTGTGAATGGCTTAAGAAAGGTGTCCAACACCTGATGCATAGCCATGAGATTCTATTTGAAAAAGCTCCATTTGTGAAAAGTTTGACCCAAAGCGTATCTCAAGAATTTAAAGACGTGTCCATCATTACTATCTCAAATAAACCTATTAGGATCACCTCCAAAGGTCCTATTAAGATTCCCGTTGAACCAAGAATAACTCCACTAATTATCACCACATCGGGGCCAATCCCCTACTCTTCTGATAAGGTTGTGCCCTGGAATTATGGGGCGTAAGTGTACTACCATGGTATCAAACAAGATTCTTGGATAGATGAAGATGGAATTGCTGACATTACAAACATTGCTGGATCAAGTAAAGTTAAAAGGATGGGAAGGATCTTCTCTCCAGAGATTTCACCTCCGACAACCACAACTACACCCATTCGTATTACTTCTGTTAAACCTGTTGCTGATACTCGAGGAAAGAAAAAAATGACCGAGCCTACCAGGACAAAAGCGCCCACAAAAGATATTACCATTGAGAACCCCATCAACCCAAGAGATGGAGGAGATTTTAAAAATTATTAGAAAAAGTGACTATAAGATAGTTGAACAGTTGGGGTAAACACCCTCACAGATTTCCATGCTGTATTTGTTGATATGTTCTGAGGCACATGCTCAAGCACTGATAAAATTCTTAAAGAATGCACATGCCCCTCAAGAATCTATGGCTGACTAATTTGAAAACTGTGTAGCAAGATTGACTGTCGATAATGGTTTAGGTCTCTCTGACGCAGATTTGACCCCGATGGGGAAGAATTACAATAAAGCTCTCCATGTCCCCATAGAATTCATGGGCACTACCATGACACATGTATTAGTGGATATTGGATCTTCTCTCAATGTATTACCTAAAGGAGCTTTGGATAGGCTAGATTGTGATAGAATGATGTTGAAACATAGTGACATTGTAGTAAGGGCTTTCAATGGTTCTAAAAGGATGGTCCATGGAGAGGTTGATCTCCCTATAAAGGTTGGGTCTCAAGTCTTCAAATCAACATTCTATGTGATGGATACATGTCCTTCTTATTCTTTCCTGCTTGGACTCCCATGGATACATGGGATAGGTGCGGTGACTTCCACACTACATCAAAAGTTGAAATATCTGGTCAAGGAGAAAATTGTTGTCGTCTGTGGTGAAGAAGAGTTTATGATTAGTCATCTAAATTCATTCAAATATGTTGAAATGGAAGGCGAGTTCATTGAAACTCCTTGTCAAGCCTTTGAAGTGGTCTCTCCCATGGTTGTTGTTGCCAAGGCCACTCTTGACACTCCCGAAGCTGCTAAAGATACACTGAGGATGGCTTCTCTCAAAGATGCTTGTGCTGTTGTTAAAGAAGGAGGTTGCACCATTTGGGAACAACTTCCTGATTTCCCTTTCAAGTTAGAAAAATTCGGATTGGGATTCATTTCCAAAGCTAAAAAGGAGGTTCGAATTGCTCGTGCAGGGAAACCACCTCTCCCCATTAGTAACCATGAGATTAATTTCCTTGAAGATTCTGATGCTGATTATGACTTTGATGATTGGATCTACCCGACTACTGACGAAGGGCTCGACAACTGGAAGACCAAGGACTTCATTCCCATCTCCTTCAACCAGGAGTAATTTCCATTTACTTTTTTTATTACTTTGAGAACTTTTCCTATATTTTCCATTAAAACAACGACTTTAAGCCATGTGCCTTGCCCGGGGCACAATGGTCTATTTGTTAAGGGGTTGTCATTATCATATGCCATATGCTCATTTTAATGAAAAACATTGGAAAATTATGCATTCACATCTTGCGCTCTTTGCTTTTCTTTACTTTATTGCATTTTCAAATAGCCATGTGATCTTACATGCACACACACACACACACATTTGTAGATCTACATCCACTCCGGATCTCATTAATAACGAATCTACTATTTCCATCTACGACTTTGAACATCCAATCTACCAAGTCTAAGACGAAGGTGAAGAAGATTATGAAATACCAGGGGAGATCGCCAGACTTCTAATGCAAGAGGAAAATGCCATCTAACTGCATGGGGAACCAGTTAAAGTGATCGACCTAGGTAATGAGGCAGACAAGAGGGAAGTCAAGATTGGCACCAACTTGGAAGACTGTGTCAAGAGAAGATATGTCGGGGCTTGATACTGATATCGTAGTTCATCGTCTACCAATGAAGGAGGATTATCCTCCGGTCAAGCAAAAGGTTTGTCGCATGCGGCCAAACATGTTTGAGAAAATAAAAGCTGAGGTAATGAAATAGCTCGATGCAGGTTTTTTGGCAGTGACGTTATATCTCCAATGGGTTGCAAATATGGTCCCAGTGCCAAAGAAAGATGGAAAAGTTAGTATGTGCGTAGACTATAGGGATTTGAATAGGGCCAACCCCAAAGACGATTTCCCACTACCTCATATCAATGTCTTGGTCGACAACACAGATCAACATAAAGTTTTCTCCTTCATGGATGGGTTCTCCAGTTACAACCAAATCAAAATGGCACCCGAAGACATGGAGAAAACCACTTTTGTTACACAGTGGGGAACCTTCTGTTATAAGGTCATGCCTTTCAGTTTGAAGAATGCAGGCGCAACCTATCAACGAATTATGGTATCCCTATTTCATGACATGATCCATCATGAGATAGAAGTCTATGTTGATGATATGATTGCAAGATCTCAAATTGAAGAACAACACCTTGATCATATTCACAAGCTGTTTGAGAGGTTGAAGAAATACAAGCAAAGGCTGAATCCCAACAAATGGACCTTCGGGGTAAGGTCTGGAAAACTCTTAAGGTTTGTCGTCAGTGGAAAAGGTATTGAGGTTGACCCTGCAAAAGTCAAAGCTATACAAGAAATGCCAGCTCCCTGTACTGAGAAAGAGGTCAAGGGTTTCTTAGGTCGACTCAACTATATTTCCCGATTCATATCTCACCTAACTACTACTTGTGAGCCAATCTTCAAACTGCTGAAGAAAGATAAAGTAGTCAGATGGAATGATGACTGCCAAGCAACTTTTGACAAGATTAAAGAATATTTGCAATAACCTCCCATCCTGATGCCTCTAGTTGAGGGAAGACCTCTGATTATGTACTTGATTGTATTAGAGAATTCAATGGGTGTGTGTTTTGGACCAACATGACGAGTCTGGACAAAAAGAGCATGCAATATACTACCTTAGCAAAAATTTTACCGACTGTGAAACCAGATATTCACTGCTCGAGAAAACTTGTTGCGCTTTGGCATGGGCTGCTCGTCGGCTAAGACATGATATGTTAACTCACACCACTTTATTGATTTCTAAGATGGATCCCATCAAGTATATCTTTGAGAAGCTAGCTCTCTCCGGACAAATAGCTAGATGGAAAATGATTTTGATTGAATATGACATCCAATACACTACACAAAAAGCAATCAAGGGAAGTGTACTGGCGGATCATTTGGCGCATCAAGCTATTGATGACTACCAATCCATGAAATTTGAATTCCCGGACGAGAATATCATACTGATAACCGACATTGAAAAGCCTGGACCGTACGAAGGACCTGAACAAGGATCCCGATGGACTATGGTTTTTAATGGAGCTTCCAATGCTTTAGGTAACAGAATTGGTGTTGTGATTATTTCCCCCGAAGGTTGTCACATGCCTTTCTCTGCCAGACTATGCTTCGACTGTACAAACAACATGGCTGAGTATGAAGCATGCATCTTGGGTCTAAAGGCTGCTATCGACCCAAGGATCAAGTTCTTGGATGTATAAGGGGACTCAACTTTAGTAATCAGTCAAGTTAAAGGAGAACGGGATACCAAACATCCAAACCTGATCCCTTACAAAGAGCTCGTGCTAAATTTGATACCATACTTTGAGGAAGTTACCTTTGAACACTTCCTAAGAGAATAAAATCAGTTGGCAGATGCCTTAGTGACAATGTCATCCATGTTCAAGGTCAATTGGGACAACGAGGCTCCTAGAATTACAATCGAAAGATTTGGCGAACCTGTGCACTGTTATGAGATCGACACTGACGGGGAGAAGCCTTGGTATCATGAAGTGAGGAGGTACCTTTAAGTACAAGAGTATCCTAAAGGAGCTTCCATCAACATTGTGGGTCGAAGCTGCTTCATTTGCCTCAGTAACTAAAAACATTGTGGCCCATTTCATCAAGCATAAGCTCATATGCCAGTATGGAATCCCTGAAAGAATCATGACCAAAAATGGAACCAACCTTAACAATTCCATGATTACTGAACTCTGTACGCAGTTCAAAATCAAGCATCACAATTCTTCTCCTTACAGACCCAAGATGAATGGTGCAGTGGAAGGTGCCAATAAAAACATAAAGAAGATTATGCAGAAGATGGTAGTGACCTATACAGATTGGCATGAGATGCTACCATTTTCTCTTCATGGCTACCGTACTTTGGCTCGAACATCAAATGGGGCAACCCATTTCTCTTTGGTCTAGGGCATTGAAGCTGTCTTGCCTGTTGAAGTGTAGATTCCTTCTCTGAGGATTATGAAAGAAGCGGGCTTAGGAGAAGATGATTGGATTTAGACAAGATTGGATCAATTGAATTTGATTGCTGAAAAGAGATTGACTGCTGTTTGTCATGGTCAAATGCATCAAAATCGTATGATCAAGGCATTCAACAAAAAGATCAAACCTCGGGTGTACCAGGCTGGTGACTTGGTAATAAAGCACATCATTCTACCATAAGGCGATCCCAGGGGAAAATGGACTCCCACTTACGAAGGGTCGTTTATTGTCAAGAAAGTATTATCTGGCGGTGCTATGATGCTAACCACTATGGGCGGTGAAGATTTCCCACACCCTGTGAACACAAACCTAGTCAAAATATACTACGCATGAAAAGAGACCCTCTAGGTTGACATACCTAGGAAAAATAAGGGCATCCCAGCGAACCAAAAAGGTTCGGGAAAAAATTAGGGATATATACAAAAGATTGTACACCCAGCAAGTCGAAAACCTGAAAGGGCGACTTGGGCAAAAATGGGTATCCCGGTGGACTAAAAACCCGAAAGGGAGGTCCAGGCAAAAGTTAAGGATTAAAGCGTACGACTATGTCTCGTTGAATCACTATAGCCAGCTTTATTACCAAGGTCAAAAGTTCAAATGGTATGAGATCAATTCAATCAACTTCTTTCAACGATAAAAAATGGTGTTCGAAGACATAGGGGCAATAGCGGAGTTGGAGCCCAATGAGATCATTTCCACATGGCTATATAATTTTTGTTTTCACTTTGTATTCTTTTCATTTTTCGATGACTTCATCTTATTAAGATTTCCGTCTACCTGTATAAAAAATGCATGTTTATAGACAAATTATCAATACAAATATGCTTTGAAGTGTAAACTTTTTGTTTTTTCTGTTTTGACTGCAAAAAACGTCCAATGACTAAAATTGAATGAACAGATGCATACGAACATGATTAACTGTTAATAAATGTACACACAAGAACAATAATAAGAATTTACTCAAGGATTTGGGGTATCCCCATATATTTACTTCATTGATATTACCCCCACGGAGCGAATTCATACATCCAGAGTTCCAATCAACATATTTCCTGGAAATTCTCTTCCCCTGCAAAAATTCTTCCTCAGATGAATACATTTCCCCAGTAAGGTCTTTAGAATAACTTCCTCGACAAGATTTATTTCCCCAACATACTACAATCTACCCCAACTTGTGTTTACTTCTTGGACTATTACAAATCAACAGAAAACACCTCTCGTCCCCGACAAAGTTGATATTATCACCAAAAAGTTATTGCGAAGCCTGGAACCCGACCAGATACCAGTTAACTTCATCCTCCCCAGATGATCAGAAGTCTTATCATATCTTTTATTCCCAGTCAGGGCATATGAGAGTTAAATTCCCCAGTAGAGCAATGGATAACCAAGGTTCCTAAACTCTACTCCCCAAATAGAAATCAACACTCCCTGTAGAGTTTCCTTAAACAGCAAAACATGAATTCCCAGCAGAAGCATTCTAAAACAAGATACACATATTCTTCATCTCTAGATGTTGTCAAGGATTTATTTTCCAAACAAAGATATACTTCAATAACATTACACACTCATACATCATGGCATATGCATACAAAACACATATAACACAATCTCATTTATTTTGAGAAAATCATTACACAACGCATGCATCATGACATTGCGTTACAACTAATTCTTTAGCTTTTCAGGAAAGAACAGTCACCAGATGAATACCATCAGTGACAAACATTTTATCTGCTGGTTAAGTTTAAATTGACCAATGATTTATCCTGATTCCGTTCCGGTAGACTCTTTCTCTGGTTCAGTTAAATAGCTATTAAGATTTATACTAATTTGTTATCTAGTTAAATATTATTCAAGACCTCTACTGGTTCAACTTAAATCGACCAATGATTTATCCTGATTCCGTTCTGGTAGACACTTTTTCTGGTTCAGTTAAATTGCTCCTAATATTTATAATGATTCGTTATCCAGTTAAATATTATTCAAGACCTCTCCTGGTTCAGTTTAAATCGAACAATGATTTATCTTGATTCCGTTCCGATAGGCACTTTCTCTGGTTCAGTTAAATTGCTCCTAAGATTTATACTGATTCGTTATCTAGTTAAAAATTATTCAAGACCTCTGCTGGTTCAGTTTAAATTGACCAATGATTTATCCTGATTCCATTATGGTGGATACTTTCTCTGGTTAAGCTAAATCACTCCGAATATTTATACTGATTCGCTATCCAGTTAAAGTTTATTCAAGACCTCTGCTCAGTTCAGTATAAATCGGCCAAAGATTTTTTATGATACTTATTATCAACAGTCACCTTGGATAGCATATATAAACCCATCTTCGACGAAATTCCATCACTCCCCAAATGGAATCTTTAAGCCCATGTCTAACACAATCAACCAACAACATTATTTCGTGCGAGTGCAAATTTTTAGGCACTCTAGTGTTCAATCACCTTCCACCTTCAAGTTACGAATGGTGGACCCGCAAATATAACTCTTTAGGTTTAAGAAGATTGAACACGGTCAGTTGTTGTACCCCAAAATTTCCCCTCCCCTTTCTCAAGACGTTTCCCACAAGATCTCCAAAAGCTCAAACTTGCACAAGTGTTGATTAGGTCAAACCATCTCCTAAACACTGATGACTCAAATTAGGGTTTTGATTTTTACAAGGGTAATTGGACTCCTAATTCCTCAAATTACCTTAATGTATCATTATAGACCTCCAATAATACTCATGTCAAGTTTCAAGTCATGTATCACAAATTTGCTTAGTAAATTGCTCAAATGACTGAAAATCAACTGTATTGGGTAAAAAGTCAATTGTGGTCAACCTACAGTCAAACTTCATGAATTTTTGCTAACATCAACATCTTAAAGTCCTATTCATAATTTTATCAAGTATTGATCACAATCTCTCAAGAAAAGCATTCAATTTACCAAAAGGGCAAAATGGTCAAAATTAGGGTTTTGACTGTATTTGACTGATCAGGGACTTTTGACCTAATGCATGATCTAATGGCTTGAAACACAATCTAAAGGATTCAAATACAACATGATTGACCTAATTTCATGGCTCAAAATATTTCTCAAGATCAATTGATTGATAGTTGAAATTCAGTCAATTGATGAAAAGTCAATTGATACACCAAAAGTCAAACTTTGACTTTTTGATCACAATTAAGTTTCAAAGATCACAATTCATCAAGAACTTAAAAAATATGAAGCTTGATCATAAATAAATCAAGAAAGTCAAAAGTCAATTTGAAAAGTCAAACTTTTTAAGACTTAGAAATTTTTCTAAGTGTTCTAAACATGATAATATCATAACTTCATGACATTTTTTCACCAAGATGCAAGATGATTCAAAGAAAACTTTCAACCTGAAAGTTGTAGATATTTATGATATCTATAACTTTGCTTTACTGATCAAGTCCTATAAATGCTTGTATTTTGAATTTGAAATCCATGAAGTCAGGTACTTTTTCTTAAACACTTAGTGAAATTTTGACCTAGTTTGGTCAGGATTTTGACCTACCTTCTTGGAAAATTTTCACATAGTTCCAATTTGATTTTTCGAAAATGGAAAACATGAAATTTGTATAGGATGTTCCAATATTTTCAAAATGTCCAATAACTTAATGAGATCATTTTTGAGCTAAGAGAATCGAAGGCAAGAATTTGGACATTCATTCTTGAATTATAGGTCATTTTTGTGATGAACAAGAATTCAAATCTCATAGCCATGCTGTACAATCTTGTTTTGCAGGCTCCAAACTTGTGTTTCACTCCATAATTAATTGTTTACATAATGGATTGAGCAATTATCCAAGTGTTTGAGTCATTATCCAAATCAAATTTCCATTTAAGGAAGAAATTTCATACTTCCATTTTGGAAAAGTGACTTTAATCACAAAGTCCACTCCCCTTGAGCCTTCCATTTATTCTTTCTGCATAAGCATCCTCTATAAACTCAGTGCAAGCATGTTCAAAGTTTCTAGCCACCCTACCTTGCCTTGAAACCATGTTTGTCTATGCTTGCTTCAAAAACAAGTCAAAACCCATAACATGTGATTTTGTACTTCTGACTTCTCCAAGCTTCCAAACCATTTGCCTATAAATTAAACCTTTATTCACAATCATGGACACGAATTGACAAGCCCTCAAGCATCCCAAAACTCTCTGAAATTCAAAACTCTGCATAAACCTCCATTATTATCATTTCTGGCCAAGAAACTTGAAACACAAAATCTACTCGTGCGCTTGCTCTCTAAACCATCCACAAAGCTTCTATACATCAAGTACAACTCAACCAAACATCTGTTACAATTCTGTAACATCATCTTCTTCATCTTCCATAACCAAAAACATGGCATTGCAACTTGACTTCTCCATATCATTTCAGCTACTCTCAACTCAAGATAAGCATTGCAATAGCTTCCTGGGGACTCAAGGAAGCTAACCTGATCATTGCAGCACCTTTAATCAAGCTCATTTGCAAAACGTGAATTCCATTTTTGAGGTAAGTTTTCTGATTTTTCAAAGATAAAATGTAGACATCATGGCCCTGAAACTGACCATGTCCTTAGAATTCATTTATATTGCTTGAGTGGTGAGAATTTTAGGTTTGAAATATCTGGAAATTTTAGGTCAAATTTGGTACCATTTAAATTCGTGTTCATCTTTGAATGTTATCTTAAGTTATTTACATTGTTGAAATCGTGGTTAAATTTCCAGCAATTTTCATGTTTATATTTTTCATTTTGGTTGAGAGATGAGAAAGTTACAGATTTTAAAAATGCTGATAAATTTTCTGGCGCGAGGAAGAAGATGAAGTCATCTTCAGGAACGTGTTTCAAATATATATTTATGGTTTTGTTTATAATACCTGATATACAGCCACCCCAGTGGTTAAGAGCGCGCGCGTAAGACTTGGAACTATAGGAACATGGGGTCGAGCCCCAGTTTGTTTTATTTTTACATATTCAATGCAAGCAGCCCTTAGCGTGCAAGGTACACCCTCAACTCTCAACCACTTGATCATCATCAAGCCGTCTCCAATGCACCACATGCCATCTCCATGATGAACCTCCAGCAAGCCTTTCACACTAAATCATCACAGGCAATGGGCTCACTGTTTTGGGCCTGAGTTTTTTGCTATTTTCTCACCCTCCATTTGCTTTTCACACACAGGCCCAAACAATTTCTTTTCTTATTTTAATTTATTGTTTTTTTTGTTTAATCATTTATTTCATTAAAATAAAATCATAAAAAAATTAGGTTTAGGTCTTTAATTAATAATTTAATTTTTCACAAATAAAAATTTAATTTAATTTAATCATTCTTTGTTTATTTTATAATTAATTTGTATTTAATTAAAACTAGGTTTTTCTTATTATTTTTTACATTACATTAATTTATTTTTCTAAATAAAACTCCAAAAAGATATTTTCTAAATATTTTGAATACCTTAGGTTTTCATTAATTAAATTATATTTTCACAAATAAAATTAGTTAATCAAACTTTATCAATTTGTAAATAATTAATTAGTTTTCATTTAGGTTAAAATACTAAAATCTCTCTTTCATAAAAAAACCCTAAAAATTTATTTTCTTAATTAATTTAATTTCTTTTCTTAAATTAATCTAGGTTTAGTTTTATTAAAATCAATTTAAACTATTTCCTTTCATTTTGTTAGTTTAATTAGGATTAAAACCTTACATATAAAAACTCAAACAAAAACAATTATCTTTTCCTTTCACATTGCCTTCATTATTCTTGTACATTATTTGTTCATATTCAATATGGTTGTAATAGTAAATTAGGTTTTATTTGCTTTCATCCCCCATTCATAAACTTGTATCCCCATCCCCCAAATGATGTAATAGCGTAGAATTTTACATTTCCGTAATTTATCGCTTTTCAATATAAATGTTAGTAATTAGGGTTTGTATGGCAAGACATAAAATCAACAAATAGAAAAACTCTAATTTCAAAGACAAAAGTGCATGAAAACAACACACTTTGTACACTTGCACCTCTAGGGTTAACCCCCACTTGTTGCCTAAAGATAAATACTGTCATGTCCCTTGAACGTGGGATACTTTAGCAATGACCCTCAAATACAAGATCATAGTCCATCGACGACCCTTCAATGTTGCTTCGATAAACGATCTTAGAACCTTAAGACAAATTTCTAAAGTATCTTACAATGTTGCCTTCTATGAGTGTACGATGACCCATGCTTGTCCCTTCACATCCAATTATAAGGCTTCTTATCAATCAATGATAAGATAGAAATATTTAAAGGAGGAGGAAATGAACAAAGACTTTTTGAATAGGTAGAACATTCGTAGTTGCTTGCTCACAAACATTTCAAAACACTTTCCAAACACACCAACACCTTCAAATGAAATATTTTTAAAAGTCAACACTTTGGATACATTCTTATAGAGACGAGAATCATTACAAATTTCGCCTAAGCAAAGGCACTTCTCAAAATACTTTCAAACAAATCACAAACACATTTCAAACAAAGCATTTTAAAGTGAGCTAGAAACTAAGAGCCCGTAGATAACTATGGATGAAAAGGGTGCTAATACCTCCCATTTTCATAACCTACCCCCCGACCTCAAGAAAAATATCTCAAAAGGTCTTTCCTGTTATTTTCACCCTTTTCTTTATTGGATAAAAGAAAAGCCGGTGGCAACTCTTGTTATCCGCAACAATTGCGATAAAACACAAAACAGCCAAGTCAGTTCTCCCACCGTATTACACCATACGAAAAATAAAGTAAAAATTCATATCAAAGAAATTTTTTTGGTGAAAAGGAAATTTTATTAATGAGATTGGCCTGTGAATAGGCATTCATACATGGAAACAACTCCTAAATGAGGCAGTTGCAAAGAAAAGACAAAATACAGCAGGTGAAATGGAAATAAGAAAATCTCAAACTTCCATTAAAACCGATATTGCCATAGTTCTCGTATCCTTGATGATTCTAGTGCTTTACTTCTGAAGGGTAGTAGTCGAATTGATCCATCCACTGTCAAGAGTGTATAATGTTATTCATGAAGAGCTTTAAGACTGCAACCTCTCGCTTTTAGTCCCTAATTTTTGCCTGGATCGCCCTTTCGGGTTTTCAATCCACCAGGATACCCATTTATTCCTAATCCGCCCTTTCGGGTTTTCGACTTAGCGGGTTATACTCTTTTTTCTTCTTTTTAGCCTAATTTTTTCCTAAGCCACCCTTTCGGGTTTTCAACTTAGCATGTCTTTTTATGTGTAGTATTTTTTGACTGAATCTGATTTGATTGGAAGTGGAACGTTGTCCCTATCCATGTCTGTCAGGATTATAGCACCTCATGATAAAGCTTTCTTCACGATGTATGGTCTCTCATAGTTGGAAGTCCACTTTCCTCTTGGATCAGAGTGATTTTGGAAGATCTTCCTTAAGACCATGTCACATGTGTAGAACTCTCGAGGCCGAATCTTCTTGTCAAATGTTCTCTTGAGATGTTGTTGATATAACTAACCATGACAAATGGTTTTAGGTGCTTCTATTCAATGATATTGAGTTGGTCTAGCCTCGTTTGAATTCATTCAGCTTCATCAAGCTTGGAATCCACCAGAGCCCTTAATGAAGGAATTTCCACTTCGACTGTGAGCATCACATCCATACCATAGACTAGCAAAAAAGGAGTTTCCCTAGTGGAAATACGCACAGAATTTCTATAACCATGTAGAGAAAAGGGCAACATCTCATGCCAATCCTTGTATGTTCTCACCATTTTCAAGACGATCTTCTTTATGTTCTTGTTAGCTGCTTCAACTTCTCCATTCCTTTATGGCCGATAGGGTGAAGAATTATGGTGCTTAATCTTGAATTCTTCACACATCTCCTTCATCATTTTGTTGTTGAGATTCGACCCGTTATCAATGATGATATTGTTAGGAGTCCCATAACGACATATGATTTATTTTTTGATTAAGCGAGTGACGACTTGCCTGGTCACATTCTTGTAAGAAGTTGCTTCTACCCACTTGGTGAAGTAGTCAATAGATACGAGAATGAGCCCGTGTCTATTTAAAGCGCTTGGCTTAATCCGTCCAATAATATCAATACCCCATATTGCAAAGGGCCATGGTGAAACCATCACATTTAAAGGAGTGGGAGGAATATGTATCCTATTTGCGTAAACTTGACATTTATGGCACATATTGGCGTACACACAATAGTCACTTCCCATCGTCATCCAGAAATAACCTGCTCGTAGGATTTTCTTGGCCATAGTATGTCCACTGACATGAGACCTTAAAGAGCCCTCATGAAGTTCTCGTATGATGGATTCTGCTTCATGTCTATCCACGCATCTGAGCATAACCAAATCATAGTTTCTTTTGTACAGAGCGTCTCCTGACAATAATAACTTGGATGCTAATCTTCTAAGAGTCCGCTTATTACAAATTATAGCACCCTCGGGATACTCTTGCTCCTCAAGATATCTTTTAATGTCAAAATACCACGGCTTTTCATCCGACACGTCTTCGGTTGTGAGATAATGAACAAGGAAAACATGTGTTGGCTCCTTGTAACAAAGTATTCTTATATTGGGCGCATGATTTGGATAACTGACTTTGAACATTGCTGCTAAAGTAGCTAGAGCATCTGCTAACTGATTTACTTCTCTAGGAATATTCTCAAAGGTGATTTCATCAAAAGCGGGAAACAAATCTAATATGTAATCCCTGTATGGAACTAAATTGGGGTGTCGTGTATTCTAATCACCTCGTATCTGGTATATTACTAAGGCAGAATATCCATAAACTTTGAGAATCTTGATCTTCAACACAATGGCTCCTTCAAGGCCCATTACACAAGGTCCGTATTCTGCAACAATCTTCGTGCAATCAAAGCATAACCTGGCAGTGAAAGGTATGTGAGTATTGCATGGAGAAGTCTCTCATACGGTGGGAGAACTGACATTTTTTTTGTTTTATCCAAATGTTGAGGATAACAAGATTCACAATCGACTTTTCTTTTATCCAATAAGGAAAGGGTGAAAAGAACAAGAAAGACCTTGAATATTTTTGAGTTCGGGGGGTAGGTTATGAAAAGGGAAGGTATTAACACCCTTTTCATCTGTAGTTATCTATGGACTCTTAATCGCTAGCTCACCTTGAAAATGCATTGTGAATGTGTTAAAAATACTTTGAAAAATTCCTACGTATGACAACTTTGTAATGATTCTTTTATTAGTTAAGAATGCGTACAAAGTGTTTGTTTTTGAAAATATTTCAGAGATAGTGTTTGTAACAAGATGTTTTGAAAAGTGTGAGCAAGCGACTTAGAACTATCTACCTACTCAAAAGTCTTTCGTGTTATTTTCCTCCTCCTTTAGATAGCGTTATCCTACCATTAGTTAGTAAGAAGCCCTATCGTTGGATGTTTGAGGGACTGGCGCGGGGTCGTCGCTTTGGTCATAGAAGGCAACATATAGGGATACCTTAGCAATTTTAAGGGACAATCATCATATATTCATAGGCAACATTGAGTGACAAGATCATTTCTCGTAGACAACTCGAGGGACATTATAGGACTATGATCTTTATGATGATTTTAACCAAGGGTCTTTGCTAAGGGTATCCCTACATTCGAGGGGCATGACCATTTTTATTCGAAGGCAACAAGTGGGGTTACCCTAGAGGTGCGTGTGTGAAGAGTGATTCAATTCGGTTATTTATCTTGTTTATTTAGGGTTATCTAATGGTTGGTTTATCTTACTGTTGTACCCCAACTTTTGCCCCTAAGATCCCTTCATCATACCATGTTGATTTATTCACAACAAGATCACACTAGGATTCTTGGTTCCCCTCCCTACTTTGAGTTTTGCTCCTTTTGAGGGATTACTAAGCACCTTGACTTATGTTCCTTTTGTGATCATGAATATTGTTTTGATTTCTTCACTTAACTAATAAAATACAATGTTGGCTTGTCTTTCTTGTTATCCATGTAGGTAAGGGCAATGAGCTTTAACAAGTTACTCCATGGGTTCATGAGTCAATTTCCATGCCCTAGCCAATAAAAGCTTGAGAAGTTCAAACCTCACCATTATAGTGGTTTTGGAAGAATTGGCATGGCAAAGTTGCTTTGATTCATCACATTTCAAGGTTATTAGATGTGACTCAAAAGTACAAGGGGTTGATTGGAGAAGCTGTTATGTTTGGACAAGGCCTTGTTCCTATTGGTCACAAGAGTATATTTATCTCAATTTTCAAGATATGGAAGCGGTTTTCGTGGATATGAGTCCTCATTATCATCCTCAACAACTTCTATTCACAAAGCAAGAATATTGGTACAAGAAGTTTGTTCAAACTTGTCAAAGTTCCTCAAGGCATTCTCTTGATCTAGAAGTTAGGGTTTTGAACTTCAAAGGAGCATATCTTGCTCACCTTTTGGTATTTTTGAGTGATTCCAAATACATCCTTCTCTTCAAAAAGTTATCAACAAATCACTTCAAAATTTCCAAGGAGTTTACATGTGGAAGAGCCTTGATGAAAAAGAAAGATTACAACTCATCTAGATGAATCCACAATTTTACATAAGTAACTTCAAATGATCATAAGTTGATCAATTTTCATCACCTTGAGTCTATTATTTTTCCATAATGATCTTGAAGATATGAACTTTATGCCTTATTTTATGTCCAAAGTGGGATAATGGATGGAAGTTGCCTTAAATATGCAAAATATTATAGGCCATTTCATGATTTTTGGCCAACTTCAACAAGTTGTAACTCTCTCAATTTTTGGAGATTTTGAATGTTTCAAGTCCTAAAATGTCATTCAAGAGATATACTTTATGCCATATTTTTTGGTCAAGAGCAAATTCCAAGTGGAAGGCCATCATTGGATGCAAGACATTATAGGTCATTTTTGAAGAAGAATTTGAAATATTTCTAAGTATGGAAAGTCAACCCTTTTTCTTCAACTTTGACTCAATGCAACTTTCAGCTCAAGTAGCCATTTAACTCCATTATTTTTCCATTGCAAAGCTTGTAACCTCATCTTTCTAAAGCATCAAGAATTATTCCCTAAGACCCCTTGAGTTGGAAATGCCATGGATTTGAATTTGGTAACTTGAAAATGAATTTTCCACAAAGTCAGAATTTTGAAATCCATAATGAGACTTCTAATCACAAGATTTATGCGCATTTTTGATTTAAACTTGATTAGAAAACTTTCCAGAAGTGATTAGCACCCCAAAACGCAAGATTTCGTTGAGTTTTGATGGAAATGAAGTCACACTTCACTCGTGCTCGACCTTCACTCAATTTCCCTCCAAACTTCCTTGTTTCTTCCAATTTTCATTCCCATTCACTTCCCTATAAATAGAGGGTCATCCCCCATTCATTTCTTCAAGCTTTGAGAGCCAAAAACACCCTGCCAAAACTTCACACGAACCCATCTTTTTTTAAATTAAGTTTCTGAGATTTAAGCTCCATTTTCCAAAATTATTTGTGCATTCATCATCCTTAAGCATCATATAAACTCTCCAGCATATAAACCAATCAAAAGGAGCCATAATTCAAGCTACATAAGTCCAATTTCAGAGCTTTTTCCTTGAACTTCGAAAAGGTAGAATTCTCCACCATTTGGATCCAAATCAAGCACTAATTTATTCTACTCCTTCTCCTGATTCCAATGCTGCTTACAATTTTTAAATCCATTGAGAATTGAGAGAGAAATCTCAAATTGAAGGTGCTAATTGTTTTCTGGGTTTTTGATTCATATCTCTCTCCATACCTTATATAAATTTGGCACGATGGTGGTGTTAGAATCGTCTTGAAGAGACGAGTTCAATGATACTGGCCTGGGATCCTAATTTTTCCATTTGAAGGATCTCACAAAATCCCCATTGCAGGGTGTTTGGAGGTTGAAGACGATGATGTGTCTCTTCTCAGCCAATGATAGCGTGCCAAACATTTTAATTTCATTGATTGCCCTTTTTATGATCCTATGCGCATCTCACTAAGGTCCATATCAAGCACAATGCATCTGGTCCACTAGATCAGCTTACTAACTCATTTTGACTATGATCTGATGGTCCACATCTTTTTTGTTTTATTTTATTTTCTGATTTTATATTTTTATTGATTAAATTTTCAACAATTCATAACTCATTTATTTTTTATCCAAAAATTATGAAAAAATTCACAAAAATACTTTGAATTATTTTTGATCTCATGACTATATTTTCACTTTTTTATTTTGACATTTGATATTTTTTGTATTTTTTGAATTATTTGCTTTCTTTTAATTACTTAAAAAATACTTTCTGACATTTTTTAATTCTGAAAAAATATTCATAAATATTATTTTGCATATTTTTGACTTTCTGAAAATTTTATGGAATTTTATGTTGAGGTTTACTATTTTTGACCTATTTTTTGTTTGTTTGAACAATTTTAAATAGTTTAAAAATAGTTTCTGACTTTTAAGAATTACCAAAAATTTTATAAAAATATTTGGATCCATTTTTGATTTTTTATGGCCTTAATTTTTCTTTCTTGATTAATTTGAACATAGTTGATATTTTTCTCTTCTATTTTGATTTTTAAACATTTTTTAAAACCTTTTAATGTATATTTTAAATGTGATATTATTTTGTGATTATTTTATGGCTAATCTTGGGTTAGATTTTGGATCATGAACTTTATTAACATCATTGGATCCATGGTGTTGAGTTTAACTCCACAAAAATAGATGAATGATTTTAATAATAGTTTGATTAAAATTTAATTCAAACGTGGTTTGTATATTTTTTCCCTATCCCTCTTCATCTCATTCCCTTCTTATTGCACTAAATGTTGTTGGAGCATGATCTCTATATCATGTCTAAAAACAAATGGTGCATAGATTGCTATTGACCGACCTCAAAATAGGTGCGACTTCTATATAAGTCCACTTACGATTGCTTAACATAGCGCTAAATTTTGTCCCGATTCGAATAAATGATCATTCGTGGCCCAAACTTATGATTGCAAGCCCAAGTATGTTAATTTGATCTCTTTGATCCAATAACCTTGAGATTCATTATGTGGAGGCTTTGGTTCTATCAATACTCTAATGGATCTACAATACCTTTGGTCAACACGGATCACTTAAACATCGTTGATCATTAAATGGTACTTATGAAAATTCCAAATGGATGATATACTTGACAAAAAGCAAATGCAACTTGTTGTGTGGAGGCTTTGGTTCTACCAATCCTCTAATGAGTTCCAAATGCAAGCTTCAAGATGGTCATCCAACTAACCACTAATTATTGACTTGTTTTACCTTATGCTTTTATTATTTTTTATGCTTTATGTACTATTTACTTTTAGCATTTACATTTCATGCCATTTTCATCTTTGCTCATTTGAGCATTTATTTTCTTGCCATTTTTACTTTGCTCACTTGAGCATTTCTTTTCCTTTCTTAAGATACTTAATAATCAACATAAACCCTAAAAAATCTTTAATGGTACTTGGACTATTTGGTTACTATCCTTGGCATTATGGAGCATGGGACTTTTTCTTGGACTTAGGATTATAAACCTTGGCCTATCTTGGAAACCTTGTGATCTTATCTGACTATTTTGTCCGGAGCTCTTGAGGTTTACCTCAAGACGTTGGATTGTTTGTTTGTTTTATGTGCAGGTTATTGTGATTACATCTTTTGTTTGTAATCTGGAACTCACCCGTATACAATCGTTACTCTGCCCAATTTTTAGGAAGACTTAATACACTTAAAGTTTGGTTCTCTCAAGAGGTCTAGTATTTTGCTTGCTTGGTTTCAATCCAAAGAATGGGAACTCTATCTTTGCTCTTAGTGTCAAGTATTGGCTTCTTGTTGGTTAGATGGTTCTTATCCCTAGCTTTTACCTTATGCTTCAGGATAGCCTCTTCTTCTCCTCCCATCTTCTTTAATTTCAAAAATCTTCTCCCTACTTTTGAAAACTCTTCTTGTTTTAAACTTGAACCACTTTTATAATAAATTTGGACTTATGTTCATGTATTTTCAAAACATTTTCATAAATAAACCCCAATCAACTTAATGATACCTTGACATTTTTTTGTGAGAAGACTAAAAGTCAATCAATCTCATTTTAAACCATTTTTCCATTTTGGATTTTTTATCTTTAAACTTTTCTCAAAAGATTGAACTCTTGTCAATCCTTGTAGTGATGCAAACAACTATACTTCTACAATATGTAGTGAAGAGAGATATTTTTCACTTGGGTGTTGAGTGAGGCATTGTTGATTTTAAAATCCAAGTTATATCCTCCACTTTTAGATGACTCAAATTCTCCTTTCTCATGATTGTGGGTAGTAGGCATGTTTTCCACATGGACAATGACGATGATGTTTTATCTCATAAAATTGACCAACGCATTTGTGTTTCAAATTTTTAAAAGAGGAACTACGTGTACCCTGATCCTCTATTGCACGAAAGGTGGTACGTAGGCACTAAAGGTTCGCAACCGCGTCGGGTGCAAAAATCATAAAAAATATATTTCTTTCCTCACCTCCACCATCCATTTTATATACAACACTTTTTAGCCAAAATATACAGATTTTACAAAGAGGTTCCTGCAGAGTACGTAGATGTTTAGGGTGCTAATACCTTCCCTTTGCATAACCAACCCCCTTACCTTGAATATTTCCCCCTTTTTTTGGGTTATTCGCTCTTTTCCCATTCCTTTGGAAACAATAAAGCGCGGTGGCGATTTTTATTTTGATTTGTATGAAGTCTAGTCAATCCAATGGCTTAGTCTTGAACATTTCTACCCCTACAAAAAAATGGCGACTTCACTGGAGAAAGATTGAACTCTTGCTGGTCCATCCCTAAGTGTGTTGAGCCTATCTTTGTTTATATCTGTATATGTGTTATTACTATTTTTGTGATTATATGTTGTATATATATTTGTCTAGATTTTTCTGGTTTTCAGGGTGCTTGGTGATTACTCATAAGTCATATACCCGAACTTGGGAAAACTTTAAGATAGGACGAGCGGTATAGTCATATTAACTTTGAGGGAGTAATCCAAAATAAAGGAGGCATGAGATCCGCCACTCAGTGGAGGCCCATTTGACTGTAGTGTCGTTTACCGAGTAATCGGGAAGACGTATTGCTTTCAACCTGAGAGCCTGCTGAAACTGAGGACCGTAGAATACTAAACCCATCTTGGCCTTTTAGGTGTAGTGCGGAAGCTATGCCGGAGTAATCCAGAAATAGTTGTCACGTGATACTATACTCGGACGAGTCTTTCTTCAAAATATTACTAATTATCGAGTTAATCGGGAAGTTGGTAATATCCGAAGGAAGGATGTAGACTCTGGGAACCTCTAGAACCTTGTTCGGTAGGTGATAACTTTTTATACTAAAACCTTATGGGTAGTACCTTCGACCTCATGCTCGTGATGTTGAACCTATGAACCCTATATGTGTGATCTTGTGTGTGATTGTTGCATCATGCATCCATGCGCTCATAAGCATCTTTTGACGAAAAACATATTTCAATCGATTTAAAGGTTGACTATTTGTGAATATCTCAGGTACTTTATAACCATGGATTCTGGAAAGAGAAAGACCGGAAAATACATTTTTAAGGATCCCAAGATAGATGAGTTGATCAGTCTAATTCTCGAGATCGAGTGTTCTGCAGACTTTCGGAAGAAGTATGGGTCCATTATTCCTCTCATGAAGCTGAAGATGAAGGAGGGTATTCTCTCGACCATGGTCCAGTTCTATGATCCAATGTATCATTGCTTTAATTTTCCCGACTATCAGTTGATGCCTACACTGGAGGAGTATTCTTTTCTATTGGATTTACCTGTTACTGATCGTGTTCCTTTTACTGGTTTGGAGGGTGAGCCAAAACCACATGAGATTGCTGCTTTGATTCACCTGGGGAAGTATGAGGTTGAAGCCCATATGACTACTAAAGGAGGGATTAGAGGATTACCAGCTCAGTTCTTATTGGAGAAAGCTTGTTACTTTTCCAGAATGATGAGTACAGTTGTCTTTGAGGCAATCTTTGCTCTACTTGCTTGCGGGCTGTTCTTATTTCCTAATGTGGACAAGTTTATCGACATTAACGCTATCAGGACTTTCATGATTGGAAACCCAGTTCCTACACTATTGGGTGATGCTTATTACTCTATTCAGCTTCAGAATTCTTACCATGTGGGAATGATTATCTGTTGCGTGCCTCTGTTGTACCGGTGGTTCATCTCTCATATGCCTCAGTCTGATGCTTTTTGGGATGTCAAGAAGGAACCCCGTTGGGCTCCTAAGATCATGGCACTTACTCACTGGGATATTGATTGGTATCATCGAGCTTACCAGGATATAGAGATTATTGACAGTTGTGGTAGTTTCCCCAATGTACCTCTTCTTGGTACAAAGGGAGGAATTAACTATAACCCTGTTCTTGCACGGCGACAGCTTAGTTATCCGATGAGGGATAAACTGAATAGTATTTATTTGATTATTTTCTTTCTGAAGGAAGGGGAAGACCATAGGGAAGCTAGGGAGCAGATTGCGAAGGCCTGGCGTCAAATTCATAAGAAGAATAGGAAGGATTTGGGACCTAGGGTTGCTGTTTCTTTGGAGCCATATCTTCAATGGATCCGATCGAGAGCCATTCAGTTAAAGATGCCATATACCTGGGAGACACACATGCCTGATCTATTTGTGAAGACCACTCCTCCCTTATTAGATGATCTAGAAGAGCTGCAACTTGCTTTGGTTAGGATGCAACAGGAAAGGGATGCTTGGAAGAACAAGTTCGAAACTTTAGAGAGTTCCTACAGAGCAGACCTGAAGGAGAAAGACGACATGATTGAGATCCTTTAGAGTCGAGCGGTAGAGTCTATAGAGAGGCAAGGGGATTTATTTTCTCCTAAGCCTCAATCAGGTGCTGATTACTTACTTCCTGATTCAGATGATTGGAAAGAGGTTTCCATCAGACATGTGTAAGAAAACGAGAGGTTGAAGGCTCAGATTGTCAGGCTCACAGGGAAGCGCCAGCGTATAGAGTGATCTCCATCAGTTCTTTTTATCAGGATTTTAGATTTTATTTTCATCTTGTACTTGAGATCATTGAAACTTGTAATCCATTTTGGAGTTATTATAATAAAATTTTTCAGTATTTCAAAAGCTTTATTACTTTGATGTTTGCAATATGTCTATAAACCTTAAATCCCTTGAAATATTAAATTATGAAGCAAAAATAATCATATGCATTGCATATCATGTATCATATTGCACATATTTCTTGCATTTATTATGCATATCCAGGTATCTTACCCAGCTTCTTTACTTTGTTCAGCAAGCTGACTCATCACTACAATACTCGGGCTAATTTCAAAAAGAAGATGGACAACTTAGAACAGGAGAATCGCGAGCTGCGCGAAGAAGTTTCTGCTTTGAAGGTCGTCATGGCCAATCTGAATACTCTGTTGGAAGCTCTTGTGGCTGCTCAGAATCAGCCACCGAGTGTTCAACCTCAACCAACAAGGGCAACTACTGAAGCTCTGAATGTTCCCGTATCTGCTACTCCAGCTGTTGTTTAGAATCGCATGCCTCAAGGTTATCCATGGGGAATGACCAAGAATTTTGCACCTGAAGGTTTCAATCTTGGGCCTCAAGATACTCCAGTGGTTTAGACTATTGTTACTCCGGCACCTCTTGTGGTGCATGCTGTTCCTGCTGCACCTCCGTCGGTGAATATGGTTCCTGTTGTACCCTAAAATTTTCCCTCCCATTTCCTCAACATTTTCTTATCACCAGACCTTTGAAGATCAAGATTCAGTTAGGGTTTCCTCTGCTCAGGACTTCTCCTAGCACTATGGACCCAAATTAGGGTTTGTGTTTGCACAAAGATGTTTTGACCTAAAATGCCTAAGATGAATTTCATGCTTCATGTTGGACTCCCAAGTTTATCCATACCAAGTTTCAAGTCTTGATTCCAAGTTTTACCCAGTCAATTGGATAGTTGACCTAGAAATCAGCTGTATTGGGGAAAAAGTCAACTGTGGCCAATTGACAGTCAAATCTCATGAAAATTAACCCACATCAACATTATGAACTCATATGGACCATTTGATCAAGTTTGGATCACAATTCCACAAGAAATTTGATCAGATCACCAAAAGGGCAAAATGGTCATTTTTAGGGTTTTGACTGCACAAAGGCAATTTTTGACTGTTTGACCTAGCCAATGGCAAACCAAGCTCCCATATGGACTCAAAGACCCCATGGAATTATCTTGACATGCTCAACAAACTCAAAAGATCCCAAGTACACAAGATTGACAGTTGAATTTCCCAGTCAATTGATCAATTTTGACTGTATACTGAAAAGTCAAACTTTGACTTTTTGGTCAAAATCAAGAGTCAAGATTCATTTTTCATCAAAACATGCCAAATAATGAAACTTGTTCACCAAGAAACCAAGAAATGCAAATTAGGGTTTGAAATGGAATTTTTCATAACTTAGAATTTTTTCTAAGTTATGGAAAACCCTAATTTTTCCCCTACTTTGCCCCACTTTTTCACCAAGATTCATTTGGATTCAAACAAAAGTCAAAACATGAAAGTTGTAGCTTGTTGCATAATCTACAACTTTGATTCACAAAGTTTTCTCATTTGAAGCTTGTATCTCAAGTTAAAATATTTTGAATAAGGGCACTAAACCATTCTTAACTTAGTGAATTTTTGACCTATTTTGACAAGGTTTTCTACCCCACTTCAAGGCCATTTTCCATACACTTCCACTTGGAATTTCAAATTTCACTTCAAATATGGATTGTAGTACACATTCCAAGATTTCCAAAATGTCCAAGAACTTCTCAAACAACCTCATGGTTAGGGAGAATCGAATTTTGCAAAATGGCAAAAACTCACTTTGTTCATGACCAAGTTACATGTCCATAACCTTGCAATTTGAACTCAGCATGCCTTAAGCTAGATTACAGGTCTTTTATCTCATCTACACTCCATAATTTAATGCCAATCCTTTGTGCCAAGGTGTTGTTCTATGAGTTTGGATATTGTATGCAAGATTAATCCATTTATAGATAAAGCATAATATCCATTCTTGAAAAGTTGCACTTTATGTCAAATTGAAAATCCAACAAGTACATTGCAAATCTGATTGGCACAAGATTATGAGCATAACACACTGATCAAGAAGGGATTATGCAGCACATTAGGGGGTCCTCTACATGCCTAGAAACACAAGTTGGCATTTGTTGCTTAAAGTTGAAGAAAAGTGCCATAACACATACCAACTACCATATCAGCTCAAGAACACTTAGACAAACTTATCAAACACATTCCACACAACACAACCAAGCTAATACACGAGCCCTTAGCCTTCAAAACACCCTCAATCTCAGAATCACTCTAAAACTGCAAAAACAGGGCAAGGCCTGCAGTTTGAGTATCATCTCTCAATCCCTTCAAGCATTCTTGCCCAAACCAGTTCATATACATCCCCTAACATCTATGCAAGCTAACCAAAAGCAAAAACACGACCTGTAATCCCTCTAACTGGTTCCACCATTTTCACATTTCTGACTTGTAGGTGAAGTTCTCTAGCTCGATTCAGAAGCTTTCAAGACAAAGTAAACATTGGAATAGCATCCCTGGACCTCAAGGAAGCTTTTCCAATCATCTCCTTGCACTGAAAGTTCCTACATTGCCAGATTAAACTTCAACTGAACAGGTAAGTTTTTGAATTCGTATCTCTCTTATTAGGCATTGTTAGCTTTAGGTTTGTGAAGAGAATATGTCATAATCATTGCCCTGAACATGCCCATATAGTTAGATTTTATTTATATTATGTGTGTTGCAAGAATTTGATGCCTGAACTTTGAACAAAAATTAGGTTAAAAATTGGGAGAGAAGAAATTCTCTCTCATTTCTGAGAGTTAGATCATGTTCTTTATATGTATGAAATCGTGAGATGATGCTTTACATTTTTTGTGTTGGAAGTTTGTTCAAAAAATCAAAGAATCAGGATCTTGATGTTGAAGCAAGAGGCGCGCGTATTTTTCAAACATTGTTTGCTGGAGGTTGAAGACAGGTCTTCTGGGCTGGGCCTGGAATATTTTTCTTATTTGCACCACATAATTGCTTTTACACCCCCAAGGCCCATTTGCTTATTTCTTTGACTTTTTGACTTTTTTTTCTTTTTTGATTGACTTTGTTTATTTTTTCTCATGACATTAAAAATATAAAAATATTTTTTCTCACCATTTTTGATTTTGTTAGGCATTTATTTTACTATCTTTTAGTTTATACATAAATATATATATATATATATATATATATATATATATATATATATATATATATATATATATATATATATATATATATATATATATATATATATATATATATATATTTTGTTTAAAATACTAAAAAAATAGTACAAATGCATTTCTATACATTTTTATTTTTGTTTTACTTTCTGAAAATATTTTATAGAAAAATTACTTTTTTATTAAATATTAAATATTATTATTTTTTATATATAATACATATTTAGAATTTAATACATAAATATATATATATTTATTAATATATTTAGAATAAAATACTAAAAATATACATATTTTATTTTATTAAATATTAAACACTAAAAAATCATTTTTGACAAATACTTCACTTTATTTTGTACATAATAAATAAATACTTGTATTAAATTAAATAATAATACATTTCATTTAATAGAAATTAGGGTTTGCCCTAAATACATAAAAATTCCAAAAAGATAATACTTTTTATTTTGTTTATTTGACATATAAAAATACCTTTTTTTTCATACATACAAAAACCATTTTTGCATCTTGCATATTTTATTCCATTTTTATTTAATTATTGTACATTAATTAAATTGTATAAATTCAAAATTGATGTAATAGTTTAGGTTTAAGTTCCTTGTCAAAATCTCCATTTGAAACATTGTACCCCCCTCCCTATATTATTGTGTTGTAATAGCGTAGGAGTTTAAATTTCGCACTTTATCGCTTTCTAAATATACAATGCTAGAATTAGGGTTTATATGCGAATAAAATGAACAAAATAGTTATGACCTAATCTCAAGACAAACAAGCATGAAAATGGACACACAAATCACACTTGCACCCCCTAGGGTATTCCACTTGTTGCCTTTCAAAATTGGGCCATATTGCATGTTAGGTCTCTTTGGGCAAAACAAACAAATCAAATGATCATAGTCCCTCGATGACGCTTTCAAAATGTTGCCTAAACAAAGGATCAAGTCCCTTAAAGAAAATGCCCAAAGATACTTGGCACCATTGCAATTATGGTCTAAATGATGACCCGCGCCCGTCCCTTTCACATCCTAACATGAGATTGTCCACTAAATACAATGGTGGAACAAACTTATTAAAAGGGTTAAAACATAGCAATAAACTTTGAGAAATTTAGGAGTAGATAACCTCTTAGTTGCTTGAATCAAACTTGCAAAAAAAAAACACTTGCCTATTTTCTAAAACACACCTCACAACACTTTTAAAAACAATCTTCAAAAACAAATGAAAACCTTTTCAAAATACGTACACCTTTGTATACATCCCAACATGGATCATTACAAAGGTTGCCACCACAATGGCTTCTTTTCAAAAACATTTTTCAAACCCACACACACAAAGCACCATTTAAAACAATTGAAAACAAAAGGCAAGTGATCTAAGCAATTAACTAAGAGCCCATGGATAACCATGGATAGAAAGGGTGCTAATACCTTCCCTTTCTATAATCTACTCCCCGAACCCAAGAAAACATCTCAAAAGGTTTTTGCTGTGCTTTTTAACCTTTCCTTAGGATAAAATAAAAAGTCGGTGGCGACTCTTGCTCAACCGAAACATTTGCGAAAACAAACGCAAAAGCATAGTCAGTTCTCCCACCGTATCACAGAACTGGCGACTCTGCTGGGGAAATTTTTAAAAGTGGAGTAACCTTAGGGCTTAGATCACCCTCTTGCATGACTAATTGTTTGAATTGATTGCTTTATATCTTGGCTCTATTGTTTGGGTTTGCAATCCTACACCCGGATTTTGGGAAACATTCATAGATAGCAATACGTTGTGGAAGCTGTGAGGGGTATACCGACACGGTCGAAGCAATAGCTATATTAGTGCGACATATTTGTGAGTACCGGTAACCCTTGAGTTCAATCAAGGAGAGTACGGGGCCGCTGAGTGATGTCACTAAGCACTAATGACCTAGAACCTTACTTGACCATCTTGGCCTTTTATTAGGGGTAGTGAGATGACCGGCTTTGGTGCAGTCCGAAGTTGGTAGATACTCGATACTACACTCATTGAGGGTTGCTTTCTTGGAATATTTTGGTCGCTAGTTAAGTGGCTAAACCAAAACAATGAACAATGAAAACAATCCAGTGATATTGAGCCCCTTAGAACCCGGTTACTATTTATAGGACAGGTTTTTAAGCCAACTACACTCAAGAGGGTACTTACCTATGAAACCCCATGCAAGCCTGAAACTAGGGTTTGGTGTGATTTGCTTGTACATATGTTTTGTGCATACATCATAAACATCATGAAACATCATATGCATTCTCTAACCATTTCAAGGGTTTTGGATCTTCATCTTTGTTCTTGTTTTGTAGGACATGGAAATTCCTCGCAGAAATACCATTCAAGTCAACCTTGTTAGAATCTCTCCTCAACTCAAGGAGATCACTTCAAAAATTCCGGAAAATTCATCCTTCAGTGAAAGACATGGTAGACTGCTCAGCCTAGTCAACACCAACATTGAAGAAGACATGATGAAAGTGCTATTCCAGTTCTTTGACCCCCTTCACCACTGTTTCACTTTCCCTGATTATCAGTTGGTGCCCACTTTGGAGGAATTTTCTCAACTCCTGAGAATTCCTATCCTTAATCAACTACCTTTCAACGGTACGGAAAAGGAACCAAAGCCTGAAGATGTTGCTCGAGCACTACATCTACAGCCTTCTGACATCAAGGGGCATTGGGAAACCAGAAGCGGCGTCAAAGGATTCTTAGCAAAATTCTTGTTTGAGAAGGCACAAGAATGTTGGAACTCATTGGACCTACAAGCCTTTGAAGAGATTGTGGCACTCCTTATCTATGGGTTGGTCTTGTTCCCAAATCCTGACCAATTGGTAAATGTCAATGCTGTCAAAATCTTCTTGTCCAGAAATCCAATACCGACATTGCTTGGGGACATTCTTCACTCATTTTACACACGAACAATGAGAAAGAGGGGTGTTCTCATGTGCTGTACTCCTCTCCTTGCAAGGTGGTTTATTTCGCACCTTCCACAATCTGTCTTGAAGAATGACCAAGGTTCAAGGTGGTCCCAACGGTTGATGACTCTTACTCATTCTGATGTGCATTGGTGTTCTCGGTCCAGAGAAAATGTCATCATTGTCGATCGTTGCGGAGAATTTCCTAATGTTCCTTTACTTGGAATTAGGGGAGGTATCACCTACAACCCTTGCCTAGCTTTGAGGCAATTTGGATATGCACGGAGGGATGGCCCTCATGATATGTTGATTCCTAGCCTAGTTTTTGACTTCGACAACGATGTGCAAGGACTTCGCCAAAGATTCATCAAAGCTTGGGGAAAACTCAACAAGGTTGATAGCAAGACTCTGGGACACAAGAACTCCATCCCTCTCGAGCCCTATCTCAAGTGGGTACGAGCCCGAGCCCAAAGTCTAATGATGCCTTATCCTCATGTACTCCCAGTAATTAAAGAGCCCGTCAATGAAGGAGAGGTTCCCTACACCATCCTACATCCAGACATGCCTACATCGTGGGAGGAAATGCAGAAAAGTTGGATTCAGCTCAAGGAGGAACGGAACACTTTTGAAGCTAGCTTCTACGCCAGTGAGAAGAAGGTTCTAGAGCTTACCCGCCGACTCCACGAGCAAGAGGCCCTCAATACCTACATCGCACCAAAGAGGATGCGCAATGTCTTTCTGCCTTAAGAAGTTTATTTTGTAATATTTGGCCCATGGGGCATTTATGTACTAACAAATTTCTTCTTATTAATATAACGTGCGTTCTTCTTTGTCTAAAACAACTTTGAATGGTCTAAATCCTTGAATGCATTGCATACATAAGCATACCATTCATCATGTGCATAAGCAGGTCTCATTCCAGGTTTCCTTATCTGTCTGCTGTTTATTACAGTAGGATGGATCTCGAGCAAACAGTCAAAGACCTACAAGCTCAGAATGCACAGTTCCAGCAACTCCTGACAACCTTGGCTAAAGGTCAGGAGGATCTCAAGACCTTGCTGGGGAACAAAGACCCAGTTAAAAATAAGAAAAAGAGGCTCGGGGTGGCTACTTTGGGGAGAAGATTTGACGGAGAAGCTCGGAGAGTGCTTGAATTTCCTCCTACTTCTGATGAAGGGACTAGTAAGAGAGATGGAGCTGCGGTGCCTTCCGAGTCTGATGCGGAAGAAGAAGAGGTTGAAGAGGATGAAGATTATTCTGACCAGCAATACCCTCCAGCTGATGATAAATACAAAGGGTTAGAAGACAGATTAGCCGCCATGGAATTACAAAGAGTACCGGGTTTGGATTTTGAAGACTTGGGTTTGGTTGCCGGGATTGTGATTCCCCCAAAATTCAAAGTGCCAGTGTTTGTAAGGTATGATGGGCTGTCCTGTCCCAAAATGCATCTCAGGTCCTACGTGAGAAAGATTCAACCTTATACGGCAGATAAAAACCTCTGGATTCATTTCTTTCAAGACAACCTTTCTTGAGCTCAGTTGGAGTGGTTTTATCAGCTAGAAGGAACCAGTGTCCGGAATTGGGAAGATTTGGCCACCACTTTCTACAAACAATACCAATACAATTCTGACCTTGCCCCTACTCGTACCCAACTTCAGGGTATGTCGATAGGAACAGGCGAAGGATTCAAAGAATACGCACAAAAATGGAGGGATTTGGCTGGCAGGGTGCAGCCTCCTTTAACCGATTGTGAACTTGTTGATATGTTTTTAGGGACCCTATCTGGGCCATTTTTCAATCATCTGATTGGTAACTCTTCCGCGGGGTTTACCGATTTGATCTTAACGGGCGAAAGAATAGAAGCTGGCATCAAGTCAGGAAAGATTCAGAAGGGTGTTGCTACAAGTACTGAGAAGAGGCCCTTTAAGAAAGAAGCAAATGCCGTCTATGGTCCTAGAAGACAAGTCAAGCCCGAAAGTCGCCAAGCCGTCAATGCTTTGGTCATTTCAAAACCTGCTGCTGCTCCTCAGCAGTACAATCAACAAAGAAGTGAAAGGCCCAAGAGGCAGTATACTCGGCTGAGTATGACCTTATCTCAAATTTTACCCCAACTGTTATCAACCAATTTGGTTACCACCAAAGAAGCTCCTAAAGTCGTGAATACTGCGTCTCCTAAGTATAACCCAAATGCCCGGTGTGCTTATCATTCTGATAGTCCCGGGCACACTACTGACGATTGCTGGGCCTTGAGAAACAAAGTGCAAGATCTTATCGACGCGAAGGAAATTCAGTTTGAAGCGCCTGAGACACCAAATGTTGTAACTGCTCCTATGCCCCAGCATAGAGTAAATGCCATTGAGGAAGAGTTGTATGCTGTTTCGGTGAATGAAGTTGTTACCCCTCTTTTGACTGTTAAGAGGAACTTACTACTAGCCGGTTTATTTCCGGGTTGTAGTAAGGGTTGCCTCCTGTGTGCTGTTATCCCTACCGGTTGTCCACTGCTGAAGTCAGGCATCCAAAGCCTGATGGATAGCAAGGAATTCTATTCAAGAAAACTGTTATTCCGTCTGTTTCCGTTGAAGAAATATCTGTTGTCACAATTTACAATCCTGCCAAAGCTCCTGTGAAGAAACCCGTCCAAATTATGTCTGTTGCACCCATCACTATCACTGTCCCGGGGCCTCTCCCGTATGAGTCTGATAAAGCTGTTCCATGGCAGTATGGAGCCGACGTATATGTGCTTGGGGTGAAGCAGGAGTCCAACACCAATACCAGTATCAGTAATATCACTGGTCCCGCAAAGATTACCCGCAGTGGTAGGCTCTTCTCGCCTGACATTGCACCGCCAGTTATCCGAAAACCTCTCACCATCACCTCCGCAAGTGTGCATGTTCCAGTTCAAGTTCCTGTGTCTACTACTGCCGCCGAGTCTTCTGATACTCGGGGCAAAGAAGTTGCTACCGATTTGCCTGCCAGGACGGAGGCACCAAAAAAGAAGACTGCTGTGGAAGCCTCCCAACAAGAAATGGAGGAAATTCTTAAAATTATCAGAAAAAGTGACTTTAACGTAGTTGAACAGTTGGGGCATACTCCCTCCAAAATCTCTATGCTATCATTGCTGTTATGCTCAGAGGCCCATGCAAAAGCCCTGATTTCATTTCTGAAAACGGCCCATGTGCCGCAAGAGACCTCCGCGGATCAATTCACCGACTTTGTGGCTAATTTGACGGCTGACAATGGCTTGGGGTTCTCAGATGCTGACCTTACCGCCAAAGGGAAAAATCACAATGATGCCCTGCATGTTTCCATAGAATGCAGGGGCACTACTCTCGCACACGTGTTAGTGGATACCGGCTCTTCCCTGAATGTTTTACCCAAGAAGGCATTGGACCGCTTGGATTGTGAGGGTCTGGAGTTAAAACCTAGTAACATCATTGTTAGAGCCTTCGACGGTTCTAAGAGGATGGTGCACGGTGAGGTAGACATTCCTATTCGTGTGGGTTCCCAAGTTTTCGACTCAACGTTCTATGTAATGGATATTCGTCCGTCTTACTCCTGCTTGTTGGGTCGACCCTGGATTCACAAAGCTGGGGCAGTAACCTCCACTTTACACCAAAAGCTCAAATACCCTGTCAAAGGGAAGATTGTTACTGTGCAGGGTGAGGAGGAATACATGGTGAGTCACTTGAATTCATTCCGATATATCGAGATGGACGGGGAGTTTATTGAAACCCCTTTTCAACATTTTGAGGAAGTACCTCCAGTGTTGGCATCGGCTGAGGCAGTGGTTGAAAAAGACTTTCCGTTGAAGATGGCATCCTTAAGGGATGCCCGGGCTGTAATCGAGAAAGGCAATTGTGCAAACTGGGGTCAGCTTCCTGACTTCACTCAAAAGAATGACAAGTTTGGGTTGGGCTTTACTGCAGAGGCTCAGAGGGCTGTGCGCAAGGAAAAGATCAGAAAGGCTCCGGTGTTTATCTCCAACCCAAGGGTGAATGCTATTGAGGAGGATGTAGAGGAAGCAGAGTTTGACAGTTGGATCTACCCGACTACCAGCAACGAACCGAGCAACTGGACGGCAAAGGATTTTACACCTATCACATTTGTCACGCAGTAATTAATTTCTTTTGATTTCCAATTTGTAACAAACAATATGTTAAAACTTTGTCGGCTCGATGTCCTACCCGGGGCATCGTAGCTCCATTTGTGAGGGCTTTTTGTATGACATTTCCATATATCATCAATCAAAACATTGGACGTTTGTTGCATTTCAAATCTTGTGCTCTTTTTCTTTTTGTGTTATATATATTGCAAAACAGCTATATTTACACACACTCACTTATACAAGTTTCAATCCACTCTGGATCTCACTGGTAACAGCTCTGCTACCGCCAGTTATGACTTCGAGAACCCGATCAACTTGGCCGAAGATGAAGGTGAAGATGATTGCGAAGTGCCTGGTGAACTCGCAAGACTTCTACTCCAGGAAGAGGGGGCTATTCAACCACATGAAGAGCCGGTGGAAACAGTTAACCTGGGTACTGAGACAGATAGGAAAGAGGTCAAGATTGGTGCCAATCTAGAGCTCAGCGTGAAGCAACGATTGATCCATATGCTACAGGATTACATGGAGATATTTGCTTGGTCCTATGAAGATATGCCTAGTTTGGATGCCGACATTGTAGTTCATCACCTGCCAACCAAGGAAGACTGTCCTCCGGTAAAGCAAAAGGTCCGTCGTATGCGCCCAGAGATGTCTGAAAAGATCAAGGCTGAAGTTATGAAGCAATTCGATGCCAGATTTCTAGCAGTAACTTCTTACCCTCAGTGGGTTGACAATGTGGTGCCAGTGCCGAAGAAGGACGGTAAAGTCAGAATGTGTGTCGATTACAGGGATTTGAACAGGGCCAACCCCAAGGATGATTTTCCTCTACCTCACATTGACGTCCTCGTTGACAATACTGCTCAACACAAGGTGTTCTCCTTCATGGATGGTTTTTCAGGGTATAATCAGATCAAGATGGCTCCGGAAGATATGGAAAAGACTACCTTTGTGATTCAGTGGGGCACCTTCTGTTATAAGGTCATGCCATTCGGATTGAAAAATGCTGGGGCAACCTATCAACGTGCCATGGTTGCTTTATTTCATGATATGATCCATCATGAGATTGAGGTATACGTTGATGACATGATTGCAAGGTCTCAAACTGAGGAAGAGCACCTTGACCATCTAAGGAAGTTGTTTGACCGACTCAAGTTATACAAGCTGAGGTTGAATCCCAACAAATGCACCTTTGGGGTAAGGTCCGGAAAATTGCTAGGCTTCATTTTAAGTGATAAGGGTATTCAAGTGGACCCTGCCAAGGTTAAAGCCATTCAAGAGATGCCAGTTCCTAAGACAGAGAAAGAAGTCAGAGGCTTCCTGGGACGACTGAATTACATTGCCCGATTCATCTCACATCTGACTGCTACTTGTGAGCCAATCTTCAAATTACTGAAGAAAGATCAAGTAGTACGCTGGAACGATGAATGCCAGGCTGCCTTTGAAAGGATAAAGGAATATCTCCAAGAGCCACCCGTTCTTATGCCACCAGTGGAAGGAAGACCTCTAATATTATACTTGACAGTACTTGATAATTCAATGGGGTGTGTGCTGGGGCAGCATGACGAGTCTGGCCGAAAAGAGCACGCTATTTATTACTTGAGCAAAAAGTTTACCGACTGTGAGTCTCGTTACTCACTGCTTAAGAAAACTTGCTGCGCTCTAGTATGGGCTGCTCGCCGGCTGAGACAGTATATGCTGACTCACACTACTCCATTAATTTCAAAGATGGATCCCATCAAGTACATATTTGAAAATCCTGCTCTGTCTGGAAGGATAGCGAGATGGAAAATGATCTTGACAGAATATGACATCCAGTATACAACTCAGAAAGCTATTAAGGGAAGTGTACTGGCAGATCATTTGGCACACTAACCTGTGGACGATTATCAATCATTGAACTTTGATTTTCCGGAGGAAGACATCATGGTGGTAACTGACTGTGAAGTCCCTGGACCGGATGAAGGACCTGAGGAAGGATCCCGATGGTCTATGCATTTTGATGGAGCCTCCAATGCTTTGGGTAACGGCGTCGGCGCTGTAATCATATCTCCCAAAGGAACTCATACTCCACTCACCGCCCGATTGTGTTTCAACTGCACCAACAACATGGCAGAATATGAAGCATGTATCATGGGTTTACAAGCTGCAATCGACTTAAGGATCAAATTTCTGAGTGTCTTCGGAGATTCCTCTCTCGTGATCAATCAGATCAAAGGCGAGTGGGATACGAAACACCCAAACCTTATTCCTTACAAGGAGTATGTGTCAACCTTGCTTCCCAACTTTGAAGAAATAACTTTTGAGCACTTCCCAAGAGAGGAGAATCAGCTAGCGGACGCACTAGCTACGATGTCTTCAATGGTCAAAGTTAAATGGGACAATGAGGCTCCCCGGATCATTATCTGGAAGTTGGATGAACCGGCATACTGCTGCGAACTTGAGGCTGAGAAGGTGACTGAGAAACCCTGGTATCATGAGGTGAAGAGGTACTTGGAAGCTCAGGAATACCCTGAAGGTGCATCTGTCAATGACAAGAAGTTCATGAGAAGGTTTGCGGCAAAATTCTTCCTCAGCAACGGCGCCCTCTACAAACGGAATCATGATTCAACTCTGCTACGTTGTGTGGATAAGGCTGAAGCAGAGAAGATCATGATAGAACTGCATGAAGGTACATTCGGGACACATTCCAGCGGACACACCATGGCAAAGAAAATCCTTAGGGCAGGATATTTTTGGTCCACCATGGAAGCCGATTGTTACCAACACTCTCTAACTTGTCACAAATGCCAGATCTATGCTGACAAGGTGCATATTCCTCCAGTTCCTTTGAACGTCCTGACGGCACCTTGGCCTTTTGCAATGTGGGGCATCGATATGATCGGTGAGATCCGACCGACAGCATCCAATGGGCATCGCTTCATCTTGGTGGCGATCGATTATTTCACAAAGTGGGTTGAGGCAGCTTCCTACGCCACGGTAACCAAGAGCGTCGTGGCACGTTTTATCCGGCATAATCTGATCTGTCGGTACGGCGTCCCGGAAAGAATCATTACGGACAATGGTACCAATCTCAACAACAAGATGATCACTGAGCTCTGCGAACAATTCAAGATACAGCACCACAACTCTTCTCCCTACCGGCCGAAGATGAATGGGGCTGTAGAGGCAGCTAATAAAAATATCAAGAAAATTGTGCAGAAGATGACAATGACCTATAAAGATTGGCACAAGATGTTACTGTTCGCTCTTCATGGGTACCGTACCTCAGCAAGGACGTCAACCGGGGCAACTCCTTTCTCCTTGGTTTATGGCATGGAAGCAGTCTTGCCAATTGAAGTCCAGATACCCTCTCTCCGGATAATGAAGGATGCAGACTTGAGCGAAGATGATTGGATCCAGACTCGACTTGATCAGTTAAACCTGATTGATGAAAAGAGACTCACCGCTATCTGTCATGGTCAGACGTATCAAAAGCGAATGATCAGGGCATTTAACAAGAAAGTCAGGCCACAAGAGTATCAAGTTGGAGACCTGGTAATCAAACGCATCATCCTTCCTCAAAGTGATCCCCGGGGCAAATGGACCCCTACATACGAAGGGCCATTTGTGGTTAAACATGTGTTCTCAGGAGGAGCCATGATCCTAACCACCATGGATGGTGACGACCTTCCTCACCCCGCCAACGCAGACATAGTGAAAAGATACTACGCATGAATAAAAGACCCGCTAGGTTGACATACCTAGGCAAAAATTAGGGCTTCCCGGCGAACCAAAAGGGTTCGGGCAAAAATAAGGGATGAAATAAAAAAAAAATTGTACACCCGGCAAGTCGAAAACCTGAAAAGGCGGCTTGGGCAAAAATGGGTATCCCGGTGGACTGAAAACCCGAAAGGGCGGTCCAGGCAAAAGTTAGGGATAAAGCGTAACACTATGTCTCATAGGATCACTTCGCATCCGGAATTCGGCATCAACCGTCTGGCTCAGATCTCGGCATCGATCAATCAGCTTCATCTTCAATCAAGCAACAAAGTGATGAGAAGCTTGAAGACATAAAGGCGATAGCAGAGTTGGAACCCAGTGGGATTGTTCACATAGCTGTTTTGTTTCCTTTTCAAAATTGTAAATCCTATGTTATTTGGCGGCGTCCTCTTACTAGGATGTCAGCCTCTTGTACAAAAACGCCTATTCACCGGCAAAGTTCAAATCAATACAAATTCACTTGTCCATACAAATTGCCATTGTTTTTCTTTTTTCTGTTTTGTTTTGCGAAAAACGTCCAATGTTCATTTTTGATATATGCATTTGACATTAAATTGCTGATTCATAAATATTTTGCATATAAAACAAAAGATTAACTACAGGTGATATCAGAGACAGGGGCAATGTAAAGTTGTCTGATGCAGTCTGGTTGCTTTGTCCGCCAAGGTACCAAGGTAGGTTCGACTGAAGAATGTGACCAAGTCATCTCAACACCCCGCAGAGTAAGACAAGATTCAGCAATACTTCCCCCAGTGAAGTCGTCAGCTTTCCCCGGCAGGTCTAAAAGCTTATCCCCAGTAGATTCTGGAAGCTTGTTCCCTGCAGAATACGGACGTCTCTCCCGAGCTTTATTCAGAGTTATTCCTCACCAGGCTTTATAACTGGGTTATCCTCAGCTATTTGCCATGAAAGATCGCCCTCGTCAAGGTTCTTTCAGTCCCCGGCAGGAGTTTGTCTTTGGTATTCCCCAAGCAGAGTTTATCATCATTATCCCCAGCAGAATCCATCATTGAAGTCCTCAGCAGGCCTCTCGTCAAACTTCAGCAAAGTATCTCTTCCACAGATCAATTCCCCGGCCGATCGTCAAGGATTCATTTTCCTAAGACGAAAATACATTCATAAACATTTCACGTTTTCATACATCCTGCTTACATACATGATAAGTGCATACAACACTATCTCATATTAAAGCATCATGCATATCATACCTCATGACGTTGCATACAACTTATGTTTTGCCTTTTCAGGGAAAAAGACAATCCCCAAGACAATTACCTTCAACTGTCACAAATTCCAGATTCGATTCCTGTATCTAGCCAGGGCACATCTGAGAGTGATTAGTTTCCAGACTCGACTCCTGTATCTAGCCAGGGCACGTCTGAAGAGTTCGAAGATTTGATTCCTGTATCCAGCCAGGGCGCATATATCAACTACAACATTTCCAGATTCGACTCCTGTATCTAGCCAGGACATATCTGTTGACTACATTCCCAGACTCGAATCCTGTATCTAGCCAGGGCACGTCTGAAGAGTTCGAAGCTTCGATTCCTGTATCCATCCAGGGCATATCTATTGACGACTATTCCCAGACTCGACTCCTGTATCCAGCCAGGGCACATCTGTGAGCAACCATTTGTAGACTCGACACCTGTATCTAGCCAGGGCATGTCTGCATAAAGAGATTGAAGGTCAAACACCTGTAACAAGCCAGGAAAACATCTGTCTTTCTCAAATACACAAGTTCTCGCTAAGGAATCTCTTATGCGATCAACGCTTCCAAATGGCATCTATAAGCCCATTCCCGACAAGGTTCTGTCACATCTCCAGATGGCATCTATAAGCCCATCTCCCTATCCACCATCTCTCCAAATGGCATCTGTAATCCCATTCCCGACATCACACTGCTGATACTCTAACATGCGAGTGCAAATTTCCGGGCACTCTAGTGTCCAATCTCCTTTTACCCTCGAGTCACGAAAGGCAAACTTGCCAATCTAACTCTTCAGGTACAAGAAGATTAAACAGGGGCAACTGTTGTACCCCAAAATTTTCCCTCCCATTTCCTCAACATTTTCTTATCACCAGACCTTTGAAGATCAAGATTCAGTTAGGGTTTCCTCTGCTCAGGACTTCTCCTTGCACTATGGACCCAAATTAGGGTTTGTGTTTACACAAAGATGTTTTTACCTAAAATGCCTAAGATGACTTTCATGCTTCATGTTGTACTCCCAAGTTTATCCATACCAAGTTTCAAGTCTTGATTCCAAGTTTTACCCAGTCAATTGGATAGTTGACCTAGAAATCAGCTGTATTGGGGAAAAAGTCAACTGTGGCCAATTGACAGTCAAATCTCATGAAAATTGACCCACATCAACATTATGAACTCATATGGACCATTTGATCAAGTTTGGATCACAATTCCACAAGAAATTTGATCAGATCACCAAAAGGGCAAAATGGTCATTTTTAGGGTTTTGACTGCACAAAGGCAATTTTTGACTGTTTGATCTAGCCAATGGCAAACCAAGCTCCCATATGGACTCAAAGACCCCATGGAATTATCTTGACATTCTCAACAAACTCAAAAGATCCCAAGTACACAAGATTGACAGTTGAATTTCCCAGTCAATTGATCAATTTTGACTGTATACTGAAAAGTCAAACTTTGACTTTTTGGTCAAAATCAAGAGTCAAGATTCATTTTTCATCAAAACATGCCAAATCATGAAACTTGTTCACCAAGAAACCAAGAAATGCAAATTAGGGGTTGAAATGGAATTTTTCATAACTTAGAATTTTTTCTAAGTTATGGAAAACCCTAATTTTTTCCCAACTTTGCCCCACTTTTTCACCAAGATTCATTTGGATTCAAACAAAAGTCAAAACATGAAAGTTGTAGCTTGTTGCATAATCTACAACTTTGATTCACAAAGTTTTCTCATTTGAAGCTTGTATCTCAAGTTACAAATTTTTGAATAAGGGCACTAAACCATTCTTAACTTAGTGAATTTTTGACCTATTTTGACAAGGTTTTCTACCCCACTTCAAGGACATTTTCCATACACTTCCACTTGGAATTTCAAATTTCACTTCAAAGATGGATTGTAGTACACATTCCAATCTTTCCAAAATCTCCAAGAACTTCTCAAACAACCTCATGGTTAGGGAGAATCTAATTTTGCAAAATGGAAAAAACTCACTTTGTTCATGACCAAGTTACATGTCCATAACCTTGCAATTTGAACTCAGCATGCCTTAAGCTAGATTACAGGTCTTTTATCTCATCTACACTCCATAATTTAATGCCAATCCTTTGTGCCAAGGTGTTGTTCTATGAGTTTGGACATTGTATACAAGATTAATCCATTTATAGATAAAGCATAATATCCATTCTTGAAAAGTTGCACTTTATGTCAAATTGAAAATCCAACAAGTACATTGCAAATCTGATTGGCACAAGATTATGAGCATAAAACACTGATCAAGGAGGGATTATGCATCACATTAGGGGGTCCTCTACATGCCTAGAAACACAAGTTGACATTTGTTGCTTAAAGTTGAAGAAAAGTGCCATAACACATACCAACTACCATATCAGCTCAAGAATACTTAGACAAACTTATCAAACACATTCCACACAACACAACCAAGCTAATACACGAGCCCTTAGCCTTCAAAACACCCTCAATCTCAGAATCACTCTAAAACTGCAAAAACAGGGCAAGGCCTGCAGTTTGAGTATCATCTCTCAATCCCTTCAAGCATTCTTGCCCAAACCAGTTCACATACATCCCCTAACATCTATGCAAGCTAACCAAAAGCAAAAACACGACCTGTAATCCCTCTAACTGGTTCCACCATTTTCACATTTCTGACTTGCAGGTGAAGTTCTCTAGCTCGATTCAGAAGCTTTCAAGACAAAGTAAACATTGGAATAGCATCCCTGGACCTCAAGGAAGCTTTTCCAATCATCACCTTGCACTGAAAGTTCCTACATTGCCAGATTGAACTTCAACTGAACAGGTAAGTTTTTGAATTCGTATCTCTCTTATTAGGCATTGTTAGCTTTAGGTTTGTGAAGAGAATATGTCATAATCATTGCCCTGAACATGCCCATATAGTTAGATTTTATTTATATTATGTGTGTTGCAAGAATTTGATGCCTGAACTTTGAACAAAAATTAGGTTAAAAATTGGGAGAGAAGAAATTCTCTCTCATTTCTGAGAGTTAGATCATGTTCTTTATATGTATGAAATCGTGAGATGATGCTTTACATTTTTTGTGTTGGAAGTTTGTTCAAAAAATCAAAGAATCAGGATCTTGATGTTGAAGCAAGAGGCGCGCGTATTTTTCAAACATTGTTTGCTGGAGGTTGAAGACAGGTCTTCTGGGCTGGGCCTGGAATATTTTTCTTATTTGTACCACATAATTGCTTTTACACCCCCAAGGCCCATTTGCTTATTTCTTTGACTTTTTGACTTTTTTCTTTTTTGATTGACTTTGTTTATTTTTTCTCATGACATTAAAAATATAAAAATATTTTTTCTCACCATTTTTGATTTTGTTAGGCATTTATTTTACTATCTTTTAGTTTATACATAAATAGATATATATATATATATATATATATATATATATATATATATATATATATATATATATATATATATATATATATATATATATATATATATATATATATATATATATATATATATATATATATATATATATATATATATATATATATATATATATATATATATATATATATATATATATATATATATATATATATATATATATATATATATTTTGTTTAAAATACTAAAAAAATAGTACAAATGCATTTCTATACATTTTTATTTTTGTTTTACTTTCTGAAAATATTTTATAGAAAAATTACTTTTTTATTAAATATTAAATATTATTATTTTTTATATATAATACATATTTAGAATTTAATACATAAATATATATATTTATTAATATATTTAGAATAAAATACTAAAAATATACATATTTTATTTTATTAAATATTAAACACTAAAAAATCATTTTTGACAAATACTTCACTTTATTTTGTACATAATAAATAAATACTTGTATTAAATTAAATAATAATACATTTCATTTAATAGAAATTAGGGTTTGCCCTAAATACATAAAAATTCCAAAAAGATAATACTTTTTATTTTGTTTATTTGACATATAAAAATACCTTTTTTTTCATACATACAAAAACCATTTTTGCATCTTGCATATTTTATTCTATTTTTATTTAATTATTGTACATTAATTAAATTGTATAAATTCAAAATTGATGTAATAGTTTAGGTTTAAGTTCCTTGTCAAAATACCCATTTGAAACATTGTACCCCCTCCCTATATTATTGTGTTGTAATAGCGTATGAGTTTAAATTTCGCACTTTATCGCTTTCTAAATATACAATGCTAGAATTAGGGTTTATATGCGAATAAAATGAACAAAATAGTTATGACCTAATCTCAAGACAAACAAGCATGAAAATGGACACACAAATCACACTTGCACCCCCTAGGGTATTCCACTTGTTGCCTTTCAAAATTGGGCCATATTGCATGTTAGCTCTCTTTGGGCAAAACAAACAAATCAAATGATCATAGTCCCTCGATGACGCTTTCAAAATGTTGCCTAAACAAAGGATCAAGTCCCTTAAAGAAAATGCCCAAAGATACTTGGCACCATTACAATTATGGTCTAAACGATGACCCGCGCCCGTCCCTTTCACATCCTAACATGAGATTGTCCACTAAATACAATGGTGGAACAAACTTATTAAAAGGGTTAAAACATAGCAATAAACTTTGAGAAATTTAGGAGTAGATAACCTCTTAGTTGCTTGAATCAAACTTGCAAAACCAAAACACTTGCCTATTTTCTAAAACACACCTCACAACACTTTCAAAACAATCTTCAAAAACAAATGAAAACCTTTTCAAAAGACGTACACCTTTGTATACATCCCAACATGGATCATTACAAAGGTTGCCACCACAATGGCTTCTTTTCAAAAACATTTTTCAAACCCACACACACAAAGCACCATTTAAAACAATTGAAAACAAAAGGCAAGTGATCTAAGCAATTAACTAAGAGCCCATGGATAACCATGGATAGAAAGGGTGCTAATACCTTCCCTTTCTATAATCTACTCCCCGAACCCAAGAAAACATCTCAAAAGGTTTTTGCTGTGCTTTTTAACCTTTCCTTAGGATAAAATAAAAAGTCGGTGGCGACTCTTGCTCAACCGAAACATTTGCGAAAACAAACGCAAAACCATAGTCAGTTCTCCCACCGTATCACAGAACTGGAGACTCTGCTGGGGAAATTTTTAAAAGTGGAGTAACCTTAGGGCTTAGATCACCCTCTTGCATGAGTAATTGTTTGAATTGATTGCTTTATATCTTGGCTCTATTGTTTGGGTTTGCAATCCTACACCCGGATTTTGGGAAACATTCATAGATAGCAATACGTTGTGGAAGCTGTGCGGGGTATACCGACACGGTCGAAGCAATAGCTATATTAGTGCGACATATTTGTGAGTACCGGTAACCCTTGAGTTCAATCAAGGAGAGTACGGGGCCGCTGAGTGATGTCACTAAGCACTAATGACCTAGAACCTTACTTGACCATCTTGGCCTTTTATTAGGGGTAGTGAGATGACCGGCTTTGGTGCAGTCCGAAGTTGGTAGATACTCGATACTACACTCATTGAGGGTTGCTTTCTTGGAATATTTTGGTCGCTAGTTAAGTGGCTAAACCAAAACAATGAACAATGAAAACAATCCAGTGATATTGAGCCCCTTAGAACCCGGTTACTATTTATAGGACAGGTTTTTAAGCCAACTACACTCAAGAGGGTACTTACCTATGAAACCCCATGCAAGCCTGAAACTAGGGTTTGGTGTGATTTGCTTGTACATATGTTTTGTGCATACATCATAAACATCATGAAACATCATATGCATTCTCTAACCATTTCAAGGGTTTTGGATCTTCATCTTTGTTCTTGTTTTGTAGGACATGGAAATTCCTCGCAGAAATACCATTCAAGTCAACCTTGTTAGAATCTCTCCTCAACTCAAGGAGATCACTTCAAAAATTCCGGAAAATTCATCCTTCAGTGAAAGACATGGTAGACTGCTCAGCCTAGTCAACACCAACATTGAAGAAGACATGATGAAAGTGCTATTCCAGTTCTTTGACCCCCTTCACCACTGTTTCACTTTCCCTGATTATCAGTTGGTGCCCACTTTGGAGGAATTTTCTCAACTCCTGAGAATTCCTATCCTTAATCAACTACCTTTCAACGGTACGGAAAAGGAACCAAAGCCTGAAGATGTTGCTCGAGCACTACATCTACAGCCTTCTGACATCAAGGGGCATTGGGAAACCAGAAGCGGCGTCAAAGGATTCTTAGTAAAATTCTTGTTTGAGAAGGCACAAGAATGTTGGAACTCATTGGACCTACAAGCCTTTGAAGAGATTGTGGCACTCCTTATCTATGGGTTGGTCTTGTTCCCAAATCCTGACCAATTGGTAGATGTCAATGCTGTCAAAATCTTCTTGTCCAGAAATCCAATACCGACATTGCTTGGGGACATTCTTCACTCATTTTACACACGAACAATGAGAAAGAGGGGTGTTCTCATGTGCTGTACTCCTCTCCTTGCAAGGTGGTTTATTTCGCACCTTCCACAATCTGTCTTGAAGAATGACCAAGGTTCAAGGTGGTCCCAATGGTTGATGACTCTTACTCATTCTGATGTGCATTGGTGTTCTCGGTCCAGAGAAAATGTCATCATTGTCGATCGTTGCGGAGAATTTCCTAATGTTCCTTTACTTGGAATTAGGGGAGGTATTACCTACAACCCTTGCCTAGCTTTGAGGCAATTTGGATATGCACGGAGGGATGGCCCTCATGATATGTTGATTCCTAGCCTAGTTTTTGACTTCGACAACGATGCGCAAGGACTTCGCCAAAGATTCATCAGAGCTTGGGGAAAACTCAACAAGGTTGATAGCAAGACTCTGGGACACAAGAACTCCATCCCTCTTGAGCCCTATCTCAAGTGGGTACGAGCCCGAGCCCAAAGTCTAATGATGCCTTATCCTCATGTACTCCCAGTAATTAAAGAGCCCGTCAATGAAGGAGAGGTTCCCTACACCATCCTACATCCAGACATGCCTACATCGTGGGAGGAAATGCAGAAAAGTTGGATTCAGCTCAAGGAGGAACGGAACACTTTTGAAGCTAGCTTCTACGCCAGTGAGAAGAAGGTTCTAGAGCTTACCCGCCGACTCCACGAGCAAGAGGCCCTCAATACCTACATCGCACCAAAGAGGATGCGCAATGTCTTTCTGCCTTAAGAAGTTTATTTTGTAATATTTGGCCCATGGGGCATTTATGTACTAACAAATTTCTTCTTATTAATATGACGTGCGTTCTTCTTTGTCTAAAACAACTTTGAATGGTCTAAATCCTTGAATGCATTGCATACATAAGCATACCATTCATCATGTGCATAAGCAGGTCTCATTCCAGGTTTCCTTATCTGTCTTCTGTTTATTACAGTAGGATGGATCTCGAGCAAACAGTCAAAGACCTACAAGCTCAGAATGCACAGTTCCAGCAACTCCTGACAACCTTGGCTAAAGGTCAGGAGGATCTCAAGACCTTGCTGGGGAACAAAGACCCAGTGAAAAAGAAGAAAAAGAGGCTCGGGGTGGCTACTTTGGGGAGAAGATTTGACGGAGAAGCTCGGAGAGTGCTTGAATTTCCTCCTACTTCTGATGAAGGGACTAGTAAGAGAGATGGAGTTGCGGTGCCTTCCGAGTCTGATGCGGAAGAAGAAGAGGTTGAAGAGGATGAAGATTATTCTGACCAGCAATACCCTCCAGCTGATGATAAATACAAAGGGTTAGAAGACAGATTAGTCGCCATGGAATTACAAAGAGTACCGGGTTTGGATTTTGAAGACTTGGGTTTGGTTGCCGGGATTGTGATTCCCCCAAAATTCAAAGTGCCAGTGTTTATAAGGTATGATGGGTTGTCCTGTCCCAAAATGCATCTCAGGTCCTACGTGAGAAAGATTCAACCTTATACGGCAGATAAAAACCTCTGGATTCATTTCTTTCAAGACAGCCTTTCTGGAGCTCAGTTGGAGTGGTTTTATCAGCTAGAAGGAACCAGTGTCCGGAATTGGGAAGATTTGGCCACCGCTTTCTACAAACAATACCAATACAATTCTAACCTTGCCCCTACTCGTACCCAACTTCAGGGTATGTCGATAGGAACAGGCGAAGGATTCAAAGAATACGCACAAAAATGGAGGGATTTGGCTGGCAGGGTGCAGCCTCCTTTAACCGATCGTGAACTTGTTGATATGTTTTTAGGGACCCTATCTGGGCCATTTTTCAATCATCTGATTGGTAACTCTTCCGCGGGGTTTACCGATTTGATCTTAACGGGCGAAAGAATAGAAGCTGGCATCAAGTCAGGAAAGATTCAGAAGGGTGTTGCTACAAGTACTGAGAAGAGGCCCTTTTAGAAAGAAGCAAGTGCCGTCTATGGTCCTAGAAGACAAGTCAAGCCCGAAAGTCGCCAAGCCGTCAATGCTTTGGTCATTTCAAAACCTGCTGCTGCTCCTCAGCAGTACAATCAACAAAGAAGTGAAATGCCCAAGAGGCAGTATACTCGGCTGAGTATGACCTTATCTCAAATTTTACCCCAACTGTTATCAACCAATTTGGTTACCACCAAAGAAGCTCCTAAAGTCGTGAATACTGCGTCTCCTAAGTATAACCCAAATGCCCGGTGTGCTTATCATTCTGATAGTCCCGGGCACACTACTGACGATTGCTGGGCCTTGAGAAACAAAGTGCAAGATCTTATCGACGCGAAGGAAATTCAGTTTGAAGCGCCTGAGACACCAAATGTTGTAACTGCTCCTATGCCCCAGCATAGAGTAAATGCCATTGAGGAAGAGTTGTATGCTGTTTCGGTGAATGAAGTTGTTACCCCTCTTTTGACTGTTAAGAGGAACTTACTACTAGCCTGTTTATTTCCTGGTTGTAGTAAGGGTTGCCTCCTGTGTGCTGTTATCCCTACCGGTTGTCCACTGCTGAAGTCAGGCATCCAAAGCCTGATGGATAGCAAGGAAATTCTATTCAAGAAAACTGTTGTTCCGTCTGTTTCCGTTGAAGAAATATCTGTTGTCACAATTTACAATCCTGCCAAAGCTCCTGTGAAGAAACCCGTCTAAATTATGTCTGTTGCACCCATCACTATCACTGTCCCGGGGCCTCTCCCGTATGAGTCTGATAAAGCTGTTCCATGGCATTATGGAGCCGACGTATATGTGCTTGGGGTGAAGCAGGAGTCCAACACCAATACCAGTATCAGTAATATCACTGGTCCCGCAAAGATTACCCGCAGTGGTAGGCTCTTCTCGCCTGACATTGCACCGCCAGTTATCCGAAAACCTCTCACCATCACACCCGCAAGTGTGCATGTTCCAGTTCAAGTTCCTGTGTCTACTACTGCCGCCGAGTCTTCTGATACTCGGGGCAAAGAAGTTGCTACCGATTTGCCTGCCAGGACGGAGGCACCAAAAAAGAAGACTGATGTGGAAGCCTCCCAACAAGAAATGGAGGAAATTCTTAAAATTATCAGAAAAAGTGACTTTAACGTTGTTGAACAGTTGGGGCATACTCCCTCCAAAATCTCTATGCTATCATTGCTGTTATGCTCAGAGGCCCATGCAAAAGCCCTGATTTCATTTCTGAAAACGGCCCATGTGCCGCAAGAGACCTCCGCAGATCAATTCACCGACTGTGTGGCTAATTTGACGGCTGACAATGGCTTGGGGTTCTCAGATGCTGACCTTACCGCCAAAGGGAAAAATCAAAATGATGCCCTGCATGTTTCCATAGAATGCAGGGGCACTACTCTCGCACACGTGTTAGTGGATACCGGCTCTTCCCTGAATGTTTTACCCAAGAAGGCATTGGACCGCTTGGATTGTGAGGGTCTGGAGTTAAAACCTAGTAACATCATTGTTAGAGCCTTCAACGGTTCTAAGAGGATGGTGCACGGTGAGGTAGACATTCCTATTCGTGTGGGTTCCCAAGTTTTCGACTCAACGTTCTATGTAATGGATATTCGTTCGTCTTACTCCTGCTTGTTGGGTCGACCCTGGATTCACAAAGCTGGGGCAGTAACCTCCACTTTACACCAAAAGCTCAAATACCCTGTCAAAGGGAAGATTGTTATTGTGCAGGGTGAGGAGGAATACATGGTGAGTCACTTGAATTCATTCCGATATATCGAGATGGACGGGGAGTTTATTGAAACCCCTTTTCAACATTTTGAGGAAGTACCTCCAGTGTTGGCATCGGCTGAGGCAGTGGTTGAAAAAGACTTTCCGTTGAAGATGGCGTCCTTAAGGGATGCCCGGGCTGTAATCGAGAAAGGCAATTGTGCAAACTGGGGTCAGCTTCCTGACTTCACTCAAAAGAATGACAAGTTTGGGCTGGGCTTTACTGCAGAGGCTCAGAGGGCTGTGCGCAAGGAAAAGATCAGAAAGGCTCCGGTGTTTATCTCCAACCCAAGGGTGAATGCTATTGAGGAGGATGTAAAGGAAGCAGAGTTTGACAGTTGGATCTACCCGACTACCAGTAACGGACCGAGCAACTGGACGGCAAAGGATTTTACACCTATCACATTTGTCACACAGTAATTAATTTCTTTTGATTTCCAATTTGTAACAAACAATATGTTAAAACTTTGTCGGCTCGGTGTCCTACCCGGGGCATCGTAGCTCCATTTGTGAGGGCCTTTTGTATGACATTTCCATATATCATCAATCAAAACATTGGACGTTTGTTGCATTTCAAATCTTGTGCTCTTTTTCTTTTTGTGTTATATATATTGCAAAACAGCTATATTTACACACACTCACTTATACAGGTTTTAATCCACTCTGGATCTCACTGGTAACAGCTCTTCTACCGCTAGTTATGACTTCGAGAACCCGATCAAGTTGGCCGAAGACGAAGGTGAAGATGATTGCGAAGTGCCTGGTGAACTCGCAAGATTGCTACTCCAGGAAGAGGGGGCTATTCAACCACATGAAGAGTCGGTGGAAACAGTTAACCTGGGTACTGAGACAGATAGGAAAGAGGTCAAGATTGGTGCCAATCTAGAGCTCAGCGTGAAGCAACGATTGATCCAGATGCTAAAGGATTACATGGAGATATTTGCTTGGTCCTATGAAGATATGCCTGGTTTGGATGCCGACATTGTAGTTCATCACCTGCCAACCAAGGAAGACTGTCCTCTGGTAAAGCAAAAGGTCCGTCGTATGCGCCCAGAGATGTCTGAAAAGATCAAGGCTGAAGTTATGAAGCAATTCGATGCCGGATTTCTAGCAGTAACTTCTTACCCTCAGTGGGTTGCCAATGTGGTGCCAGTGCCGAAGAAGGACGGTAAAGTCGGAATGTGTGTCGATTACAGGGATTTGAACAGGGCCAGCCCCAAGGATGATTTTCCTCTACCTCACATTGACGTCCTCGTTGACAATACTGCTCAACACAAGGTGTTCTCCTTCATGGATGGTTTTTCAGGGTATAATCAGATCAAGATGGCTCCGGAAGATATGGAAAAGACTACCTTTGTGACTCAGTGGGGCACCTTCTGTTATAAGGTCATGCCATTCGGATTGAAAAATGCTGGGGCAACCTATCAACGTGCCATGGTTGCTTTATTTCATGATATGATCCATCATGAGATTGAGGTATACGTTGATGACATGATTGCAAGGTCTCAAACTGAGGAAGAGCACCTTGACCATCTAAGGAAGTTGTTTGACCGACTCAAGTTATACAAGCTGAGGTTGAATCCCAACAAATGCACCTTTGGGGTAAGGTCCGGAAAATTGCTAGGCTTCATTGTAAGTGATAAGGGTATTCAAGTGGACCCTGCCAAGGTTAAAGCCATTCAAGAGATGCCAGTTCCTAAGACAGAGAAAGAAGTCAGAGGCTTCCTGGGCCGACTGAATTACATTGCCCGATTCATCTCACATCTGACTGCTACTTGTGAGCCAATCTTCAAATTACTGAAGAAAGATCAAGAAGTACGCTGGAACGATGAATGCCAGGCTGCCTTTGAAAGGATAAAGGAATATCTCCAAGAGCCACCCGTTCTTATGCCACCAGTGGAAGGAAGACCTCTAATATTATACTTGACAGTACTTGATAATTCAATGGGGTGTGTGCTGGGGCAGCATGACGAGTCTGGCCGAAAAGAGCACGCTATTTATTACTTGAGCAAAAAGTTTACTGACTGTGAGTCTCGTTACTCACTGCTTGAGAAAACTTGCTGCGCTCTAGTATGGGCTGCTCGCCGGCTGAGACAGTATATGCTGACTCACACTACTCTATTAATTTCAAAGATGGATCCCATCAAGTACATATTTGAAAATCCTGCTCTGTCTGGAAGGATAGCGAGATGGCAAATGATCTTGACAGAATATGACATCCATTATACAACTCAGAAAGCTATTAAGGGAAGTGTACTGGCAGATCATTTGGCACACCAACCTGTGGACGATTATCAATCATTGAACTTTGATTTTCCGGACGAAGACATCATGGTGGTAACTGACTGTGAAGTCCCTGGACCGGATGAAGGACCTGAGGAAGGATCCCGATGGTCTATGCATTTTGATGGAGCCTCCAATGCTTTGGGTAACGGCGTCGGCGCTGTAATCATATCTCCCAAAGGAACTCATACTCCACTCACCGCCCGATTGTGTTTCAACTGCACCAACAACATGGCAGAATATGAAGCATGTATCATGGGTTTACAAGCTGCAATCGACTTAAGGATCAAATTTTTGAGTGTCTTCGGAGAGTCCGCTCTCGTGATCAATCATATCAAAGGCGAGTGGGATACGAAACACCCAAACCTTATTCCTTACAAGGAGTATGTGTCAACCTTGCTTCCCAACTTTGAAGAAATAACTTTTGAGCACTTCCCAAGAGAGGAGAATCAGCTAGCGGACGCACTAGCTACGATGTCTTCAATGTTCAAAGTTAAATGGGACAATGAGGCTCCCCGAATCATTATCTGGAAGTTGGATGAACCGGCATACTGCTGCGAACTTGAGGCTGAGAAGGTGACTGAGAAACCCTGGTATAATGAGGTGAAGAGGTACTTGGAAGCTCAGGAATACCCTGAAGGTGCATCTGTCAATGACAAGAAGTTCATGAGAAGGTTTGCGGCAAAATTCTTCCTCAGCAACGGCGCCCTCTACAAACGGAATCATGATTCAACTCTGCTACGTTGTGTGGATAAGGCCGAAGCAGAGAAGATCATGATAGAACTGCATGAAGGTACATTCGGGACACATTCCAGCGGACACACCATGGCAAAGAAAATCCTTAGGGCAGGATATTTTTGGTCCACCACGGAAGCCGATTGTTACCAACACTCTCGAACTTGTCACAAATGCCAGATCTATGCTGACAAGGTGCATATTCCTCCAGTTCCTTTGAACGTCCTGACGGCACCTTGGCCTTTTGCAATGTGGGGCATCGATATGATCGGTGAGATCCGACCGACAACATCCAATGGGCATCGCTTCATCTTGGTGGCGATCGATTATTTCACAAAGTGGGTTGAGGCAACTTCCTACGCCACGGTAACCAAGAGCGTCGTGGCACGTTTTATCCGGCATAATATGATCTGTCGGTACGGCGTCCCGGAAAGAATCATTACGGACAATGGTACCAATATCAACAACAAGATGATCACTGAGCTCTGCGAACAATTCAAGATACAGCACCACAACTCTTCTCCCTACCGGCCGAAGATGAATGGGGCTTAGAGGCAGCTAATAAAAATATCAAGAAAATTGTGCAGAAGATGACAGTGACCTATAAAGATTGGCACGAGATGTTACCGTTCGCTCTTCATGGGTACCGTACCTCAGCAAGGACGTCAACCGGGGCAACTCCTTTCTCCTTGGTTTATGGCATGGAAGCAGTCTTGCCAATTGAAGTCCAGATACCCTCTCTCCGGATAATGAAGGATGCAGACTTGAGCGAAGATGATTGGATCCAGACTCCACTTGATCAGTTAAACCTGATTGATGAAAAGAGACTCACCGCTATCTGTCATGGTCAGACGTATCAAAAGCGAATGATCAGGGCATTTAATAAGAAAGTCAGGCCACAAGAGTATCAAGTTGGAGACCTGGTAATCAAACGCATCATCCTTCCTCAAAGTGATCCCCGGGGCAAATGGACCCCTACATACGAAGGGCCATTTGTGGTTAAACATGTGTTCTCAGGAGGAGCCGTGATCCTAACCACCATGGATGGTGACGACCTTCCTCACCCCGCCAACGCAGACATAGTGAAAAGATACTACGCATGAATAAAAGACCCGCTAGGTTGACATACCTAGGCAAAAATTAGGGCTTCCCGGCGAACCAAAAGGGTTCGGGCAAAAATAAGGGATGAAATAAAAAAAATTATACACCCGGCAAGTGGAAAACCTGAAAAGGCGGCTTGGGCAAAAATGGGTATCCCGGTGGACTGAAAACCCGAAAGGGCGGTCCAGGCAAAAGTTAGGGATAAAGCGTAACACTATGTCTCATAGGATCACTTCGCATCCGGAATTCGGCATCAACCGTCTGGCTCAGATCTCGACATCGATCAATCAGCTTCATCTTCAATCAAGCAGCAAAGTGATGAGAAGCTTGAAGACATAAAGGCGATAGCAGAGTTGGAACCCAGTGGGATTGTTCACATAGCTGTTTTGTTTCCTTTTCAAAATTGTAAATCCTATGTTATTTGGCGGCGTCCTCTTACTAGGATGTCAGCCTCTTGTACAAAAACGCCTATTCACAGGCAAAGTTCAAATCAATACAAATTCACTTGTCCATACAAATTGCCATTGTTTTTCTTTTTTCTGTTTTGTTTTGCGAAAAACGTCCAATGTTCATTTTTGATATATGCATGTGACATTAAATTGCTGATTCATAAATATTTTGCATATAAAACAAAAGATTAACTACAGGTGACATCAGAGACAGGGGCAATGTAAAGTTGTCTGATGCAGTCTGGTTGCTTTGTCCGCCAAGGTACCAAGGTAGGTTCGACTGAAGAATGTGACCAAGTCATCTCAACACCCCGCAGAGTAAGACAAGATTCAGCAATACTTCCCCCAGTGAAGTCGTCAGCTTTCCCCGGCAGGTCTAAAAGCTTATCCCCAGTAGATTCTGGAAGCTTGTTCCCTGCAGAATACGGACGTCTCTCCCGAGCTTTATTCAGAGTTATTCCTCACCAGGGTTTATAACTGGGTTATCCTCAGCTATTTGCCATGAAAGATCGCCCTCGGCAAGGTTCTTTCAGTCCCCGGCAGGAGTTTGTCTTTGTTATTCCCCAAGCAGAGTTTATCATCATTATCCCCAGCGGAATCCATCATTGAAGTCCTCAGCAGGCCTCTCGTCAAACTTCAGCAAAGTATCTCTTCCACAGATCAATTCCCCGGCCGATCGTCAAGGATTCATTTTCCTAAGACGAAAATACATTCATAAACATTTCACGTTTTCATACATCCTGCTTACATACATGATAAGTGCATACAACACTGTCTCATATTAAAGCATCATGCATATCATACCTCATGACGTTGCATACAACTTATGTTTTGCCTTTTCAGGGAAAAAGACAATCCCCAAGACAATTACCTTCAACTGTCACAAATTCCAGATTCGATTCCTGTATCTAGCCAGGGCACATCTGAGAGTGATTAGTTTCCAGACTCGACTCCTGTATCTAGCCAGGGCACGTCTGAAGAGTTCGAAGATTCGATTCCTGTATCCAGTCAGGGCACATCTATCAACTACAACATTTCCAGATTCGACTCCTGTATCTAGCCAGGACATATCTGTTGACTACATTCCCAGACTCGACTCCTGTATCTAGCCAGGGCACGTCTGAAGAGTTCGAAGCTTCGATTCCTGTATCCAGCCAGGGCATATCTATTGACGACTATTCCCAGACTCGACTCCTGTATCCAGCCAGGGCACATCTGTGAGCAACCATTTGTAGACTCGACACCTATATCTAGCCAGGGCATGTCTGCATAAAGAGATTGAAGGTCAAACACCTGTAACAAGCCAGGAAAACATCTGTCTTTCTCAAATACACAAGTTCTCGCTAAGGAATCTCTTATGCGATCAACGCTTCCAAATGGCATCTATAAGCCCATTCTCGACAAGGTTCTGTCACATCTCCAGATGGCATCTATAAGCCCATCTCCCTATCCACCATCTCTCCAAATGGCATCTGTAAGCCCATTCCCGACATCACACTGCTGATACTCTAACATGCGAGTGCAAATTTCCGGGCACTCTAGTGTCCAATCTCCTTTTACCCTCGAGTCACGAAAGGCAAACTTGCCAATCTAACTCTTCAGGTACAAGAAGATTGAACAGGGGCAACTGTTGTACCCCAAAATTTTCCCTCCCATTTCCTCAACATTTTCTTATCACCAGACCTTTGAAGATCAAGATTCAGTTAGGGTTTCCTCTGCTCAGGACTTCTCCTTGCACTATGGACCCAAATTAGGGTTTGTGTTTGCACAAAGATGTTTTGACCTAAAATGCCTAAGATGAATTTCATGCTTCATGTTGGACTCCCAAGTTTATCCATACCAAGTTTCAAGTCTTGATTCCAAGTTTTACCCAGTCAATTGGATAGTTGACCTAGAAATCAGCTGTATTGAGGAAAAAGTCAACTGTGGCCAATTGACAGTCAAATCTCATGAAAATTGACCCACATCAACATTATGAACTCATATGGACCATTTGATCAAGTTTGGATCACAATTCCACAAGAAATTTGATCAGATCACCAAAAGGGCAAAATGGTCATTTTTAGGGTTTTGACTGCACAAAGGCAATTTTTGACTGTTTGACCTAGCCAATGGCAAACCAAGCTCCCATATGGACTCAAAGACCCCATGGATATATCTTGACATGCTCAACAAACTCAAAAGATCCCAAGTACACAAGATTGACAGTTGAATTTCCCAGTCAATTGATCAATTTTGACTGTATACTGAAAAGTCAAACTTTGACTTTTTGGTCAAAATCAAGAGTCAAGATTCATTTTTCATCAAAACATGCCAAATCATGAAACTTGTTCACCAAGAAACCAAGAAATGCAAATTAGGGTTTGAAATGGAATTTTTCATAACTTAGAATTTTTTCTAAGTTATGGAAAACCCTAATTTTTTCCCATCTTTGCCCCACTTTTTCACCAAGATTCATTTGGATTCAAACAAAAGTCAAAACATGAAAGTTGTAGCTTGTTGCATAATCTACAACTTTGATTCACAAAGTTTTCTCATTTGAAGCTTGTATCTCAAGTTACAAATTTTTGAATAAGGGCACTAAACCATTCTTAACTTAGTGAATTTTTGACCTATTTTGATAAGGTTTTCTACCCCACTTCAAGGCCATTTTCCATACACTTCCACTTGGAATTTCAAATTGCACTTCAAAGATGGATTGTAGTACACATTCCAAGCTTTCCAAAATGTCCAAGAACTTCTCAAACAACCTCATGGTTAGGGAGAATCGAATTTTGCAAAATGGCAAAAACACACTTTGTTCATGACCAAGTTACATGTCCATAACCTTGCAATTTGAACTCAACATGCCTTAAGCTAGATTACAGGTCTTTTATCTCATCTACACTCCATAATTTAATGCCAATCCTTTGTGTCAAGGTGTTATTCTATGAGTTTGGACATTGTATGCAAGATTAATCCATTTATAGATAAAGCATAATATCCATTCTTGAAAAGTTGCACTTTATGTCAAATTGAAAATCCAACAAGTACATTGCAAATCTGATTGGCACAAGATTATGAGCATAACACACTGATCAAGGAGGGATTATGCAGCACATTAGGGGGTCCTCTACATGCCTAGAAACACAAGTTGGCATTTGTTGCTTAAAGTTGAAGAAAAGTGCCATAACACATACCAACTACCATATCAGCTCAAGAACACTTAGACAAACTTATCAAACACATTCCACACAACACAACCAAGCTAATACACGAGCCCTTAGCCTTCAAAACACCCTCAATCTCATAATCACTCTAAAACTGCAAAAACAGGGCAAGGCCTGCAGTTTGAGTATCATCTCTCAATCCCTTCAAGCATTCTTGCCCAAACCAGTTCACATACATCCCCTAACATCTATGCAAGCTAACCAAAAGCAAAAACACGACCTGTAATCCCTCTAACTGGTTCCACCATTTTCACATTTCTGACTTGCAGGTGAAGTGATTCAGAAGCTTTCAAGACAAAGTAAACATTGGAATAGCATCCCTGGACCTCAAGGAAGCTTTTCCAATCATCACCTTGCACTGAAAGTTCCTACATTGCCAGATTGAACTTCAACTGAACAGGTAAGTTTTTGAATTTGTATCTCTCTTATTAGGCATTGTTAGCTTTAGGTTTGTGAAGAGAATATGTCATAATCATTGCCCTGAACATGCCCATATAGTTAGATTTTATTTATATTATGTGTGTTGCAAGAATTTGATGCCTGAACTTTGAATAAAAATTAGGTTAAAAATTGGGAGAGAAGAAATTCTCTCTCATTTCTGAGAGTTAGATCATGTTCTTTATATGTATGAAATCGTGAGATGATGCTTTACATTTTTTGTGTTGGAAGTTTGTTCAAAAAATCAAAGAATCAGGATCTTGATGTTGAAGCAAGAGGCGCGCGTATTTTTCAAACATTGTTTGCTGGAGGTTGAAGACAGGTCTTCTGGGCTGGGCCTGGAATATTTTTCTTATTTGCACCACATAATTGCTTTTACACCCCCAAGGCCCATTTGCTTATTTCTTTGACTTTTTGACTTTTTTCTTTTTTGATTGACTTTGTTTATTTTTTCTCATGACATTAAAAATATAAAAATATTTTTTCTCACCATTTTTGATTTTGTTAGGCATTTATTTTACTATCTTTTAGTTTATACATAAATAGATATATATATATATATATATATATATATATATATATATATATATATATATATATATATATATATATATATATATATATATATATATATATATATATATATATATATATATATATATATATATATATATATATATATATATATATATATATATATATATATATATATATATATATATATATATATATATATATATATATATATATATATATATATATATATATATATATATATATATATATATATATATATATATATATATATATATATATATATATATATATATATATATATATATATATATATATATATATATATATATATATATATATATATATATATATATATATATATATATATATATATATATATATATATATATTTTGTTTAAAATACTAAAAAAATAGTACAAATGCATTTCTATACATTTTTATTTTTGTTTTACTTTCTGAAAATATTTTATAGAAAAATTACTTTTTTATTAAATATTAAATATTATTATTTTTTATATATAATACATATTTAGAATTTAATACATAAATATATATATTTATTAATATATTTAGAATAAAATACTAAAAATATACATATTTTATTTTATTAAATATTAAACACTAAAGAATCATTTTTGACAAATACTTCACTTTATTTTGTACATAATAAATAAATACTTGTATTAAATTAAATAATAATACATTTCATTTAATAGAAATTAGGGTTTGCCCTAAATACATAAAAATTCCAAAAAGATAATACTTTTTATTTTGTTTATTTGACATATAAAAATACCTTTTTTTTTCATACATACAAAAACCATTTTTGCATCTTGCATATTTTATTCCATTTTTATTTAATTATTGTACATTAATTAAATTGTATAAATTCAAAATTGATGTAATAGTTTAGGTTTAAGTTCCTTGTCAAAATCCCCATTTGAAACATTGTACCCCCCTCCCTATATTATTGTGTTGTAATAGCGTAGGAGTTTAAATTTCGCACTTTATCGCTTTCTAAATATACAATGCTAGAATTAGGGTTTATATGCGAATAAAATGAACAAAATAGTTATGACCTAATCTCAAGACAAACAAGCATGAAAATGGACACACAAATCACACTTGCACCCCCTAGGGTATTCCACTTGTTGCCTTTCAAAATTGGGCCATATTGCATGTTAGGTCTCTTTGGGCAAAACAAACAAATCAAATGATCATAGTCCCTCGATGACGCTTTCAAAATGTTTCCTAAACAAAGGATCAAGTCCCTTAAAGAAAATGCCCAAAGATACTTGGCACCATTGCAATTATGGTCTAAACGATGACCCGCGCCCGTCCCTTTCACATCCTAACATGAGATTGTCCACTAAATACAATGGTGGAACAAACTTATTAAAAGGGTTAAAACATAGCAATAAACTTTGAGAAATTTAGGAGTAGATAACCTCTTAGTTGCTTGAATCAAACTTGCAAAAACAAAACACTTGCCTATTTTCTAAAACACACCTCACAACACTTTCAAAACAATCTTCAAAAACAAATGAAAACCTTTTCAAAAGACGTACACCTTTTTATACATCCCAACATGGATCATTACAAAGGTTGCCACCACAATGGCTTCTTTTCAAAAACATTTTTCAAACCCACACACACAAAGCACCATTTAAAACAATTGAAAACAAAAGGCAAGTGATCTAAGCAATTAACTAAGAGCCCATGGATAACCATGGATAGAAAGGATGCTAATACCTTCCCTTTCTATAATCTACTCCCCGAACCCAAGAAAACATCTCAAAAGGTTTTTGCTGTGCTTTTTAACCTTTCCTTAGGATAAAATAAAAAGTCAGTGGCGACTCTTGCTCAACCGAAACATTTGCGAAAACAAACGCAAAACCATAGTCAGTTCTCCCACCGTATCACAGTTCCGTTTGTTAATGATGATGTGTGTCGTACTTTCCATCCACTGAGTGAAGACTTGGGTCTTTATGACATAATGGATGATTTTCAAGAGCAGTTTGACAAGATGCAAAGAGAGATGAAGGCCCTTAGGGGAAAAGAGCTATTTGGGCAAAACGTGAATAAGCTATGTTTGGTCCCGAATGTTAAGATACCGTCTAAGTTTAAGGTCCGGAGTTTGAGAAGTACAAGGGAACCACTTCCCCTCGTGCTCATCTGGTGATGTACGTGAGGAGAATGTCTACCCATACTGATGATCAGCGTCTGCTGATTCACTTTTTTCAGGATAGTTTGACCGGTGCTGCGTTGAAGTGGTATATGAGTTTAGACAGCGCTAATATCCATACTTTTAATGATTTGGGAGAACCATTCATCAAACAATACAAGTATAATGTGGACATGGCGCTTGACCATGACCAACTTAGGGCCATGGTTTAGAAAGACAGCGAATCATTCAAAGAGTATGTGCATAGATGGCGCGAGGTAGCCTCCCAAGTGATTCCTCCCATGGAAGAGAAGGAGATGAATAAGATTTTCTTAAAGAAACTGGGTGCTTTCTACTACGAGAGGATGGTAGCAAGCGCGCCAAGTGACTTTACTGAGATGGTAGGAATGGGTATCCGCTTGGAAGAGGCTGTAAGAGAAGGCCGTTTGACGAAGAGCGAAGGATCTGGAGGTGCGAAGAAGCCATCTTATGGGTTTGCTAAGAAGAAATAGGGAGATGCAAATGCTGTTATGCAAGAGAGGAGGGTAAATGCTCCTAGAAGGAATTATCAGCGTCATCAGCAAGTCGCCTCAGTGACTCCTATTATGAATGCCACTCCAACTACCGTTTCTTATCAGAGACCGTCCCAGCAGGGGAATCAAGGGTATAATCAGAGAAGAGAGAGTTATGACCCTATTCCCATGAGCTATACAGAGCTACTACCATTATTGATTCAGAAAAAGTTGGTCCAGACACGACCACCTCCCTCCGTACCATCACCATTGCCTTTGTATTACAAGGCAGACCAAACATGTGCTTTTCATCAGGGAGCACCAGGGAATAGTGTTGAGAATTGTTACCCTTTGAAGAATGAGGTGCATAATTTGGTAAAGTCTGGTGTTCTATCTTTCAAGGACATGAGACCTAATGTGAAAGATAACCCTCTACCCAAGCATGGGGGAGTAAATGCTGTAAATATTGTGGCCGGTTGTCCAGGAGACTTCTGGATTTTTGACATTAATCTGGTTAGAGGAGATTTGGTAAAAATGCACGCAGACCTCTGTGAATTTAGCTACTATACGCATGGCCATGCCAGTTGTGCTACTTGCAATACATATATATAGGGTTGCGAGAAGATAAAGGCTGATTTACAGGAGATGATGGATGAAGGCTTAATCCATATAATCAGGCCTAGGGCAGAGTATGAAGAGGAAGTGAATATGGTTTCTGGATGTCCTGGTGAATTCAGAATTTTTGATGTGGAGTATTTGAATGAGGATCTCGTGCAGTTGCATGCTACCTTCTGCCATACGGCTGGTCAGGTGGAACACCAATATGGATCTTGCCTAGTTTGCTGTCGAGATCCACGAGGATGTTCAATCGTGAAGAATGGTGTTCAATTGCTATTAGAAAATGGAACTATCAAGATCACAGGTCATAGGTATGATTATCATGAGGTTGATATGGTTGAAGTTTGTTTAACGGAAGAAGAGTCAGAGGAAGAGTATGCCTCCGCGGATGAGTATTTCTCTTCAGACGAAGATTTGTTTTCCAGAAATGACTTTTTAATGACTGATTGTGTTGAAGAAGGGGTAAACTTCATTGTGCCTTGTTTTGGTGCACCCACTCATTTTGAAGTGGAGTATCATAGCAAGCTAGTTGTTACCCCATTGGTGATTAGTTTACCAGGTCCTATCCCCTACAAATCAGATAAGGTTGTGCCTTATAAATACAATGCTACAATCTTAGAAGATGGGGTGGAAATTCCCATCCAGCCAATGCCAGATGTTGGAAATATAGCTGAAAATAGCAGAGTGACCCGTAGCGGTCGTGTGTTTATGCCGGTTGTTCAGAGAGATGTTGCTGCTGGAAAGAAAATTGCTGAGAATGATGAACCTAAGAAGGCTACAAGAGAGACTAGTGGAGCTATGCTAGAGAAATAAGTGGATGATATTTTGGAGATAATTAAGATGACCGACTACATAATTGTAGATGAGCTACTGCAGACTCCTTCAAAGATATCTATCTTAGCTTTATTAATGAATTCCTCTGCTCATAGAGAATCCTCGATGAGGGTACTGGACCAAGATTTTGTGGAGAGTGACATGCCAATAGATCAATTCAGCAACGTAATTGGAAATATTACGCCATGTAATAATTTGAGTTTCTGCGATGATGAATTACCAGATGAAGGGAGGAATCACAACCTGGCCCTCCACATCTCTATGAACTGCAAGAATGATTCGCTATCCAATGTGCTAATTGATAATGGATCCGCGTTGAATGTTATACCGAGGAGTACTCTCATGAAGTTGAAATACCAAGGAACACCTATGCGCCCGAGTGGCATCATTGAAAGCATTTGATGGGTCGAGGAAATCTGTCATTGGTGAAGTGGACTTACCCATCCATATAGGACCATATTTGTTCCAGATAACCTTCCAGGTCATGGACATTATTCCCGCTTATAGTTGTTTGCTAGGACGACCATGGATACATGAAGCATGGGCTATCACTTCAACTTTACATCAGAAGCTAAAGTTTGTGCGTGAAGGGAAGGTAGTGATCATAAATGGGGAGCAGGAATTGTTGATATCTCATTTGTCCTCTTTCAGTATTGTAGAAGTGGATGAGGCTGCTGTTGGAACCCAGTTCCAAGCCCTATCTGTTGACAACATAGGGAGAAATGAGAATTCCATGGTTTCGCTGAAGGACACGCAACAGGTTGTGCGCAATGGTCATAATGCAATTTGGGGACGAATTGTGGATCCACCCGTGAACAAGAAAAGAATTGGCTTGGGTTTCTCTTCAAAGAATGGCATAGGCGAAGGTTTGAAGTCAAAGTCTACTATGGGAAGCTATCATGATGTTTTCCGCAGCGGAGGTTACCTCCATCCAACTGATTCTGGAATTAATGCTGTTGAGGAGGATGAAGCAGAGTAGGAAATTCCGAATTATGTGACGCATGAAGTCAGAGTTCAGAACTGGGTCACCATTGATGTTCCCTCTTGCATACATATTTCAAAGTAATTTGATTTGATTAATCTTTTTTTCTTGAAAGGCTTTCACTCTGCCCAAGGTGGAAGTATTAATGTTGTAGGGCTTATCTATTTGCTATGACTATTAAGATCAATAATAAAAGTTGTCTTTGTTTCCCAAATTGTGTTTTTATTTTTTGCTTTTTCTTGGAAAATGGTAATAAAAAAAAACCTTTCAAAATAAATAAAACTGAAATTCAATATGCATGATCACTTGTTATATGTGCCAGTTTCTAAAAGCAATCATAAATCATATGTGCAGATTAATTAAAAAACTCGTTGAATACAATGACCCTGCACCCTCTCCCAACATTGAATGTCTTGTGTTTGGGGATGAAGAAAAAGATTATGACGAGATTCTAGAAGAGGTATCACGGTTGCTTGAGCACGAGGAAAATACCATTCATCCATATAAAGATCCTTTGGAAGTGATCAATTTGGGTTCAGAAGAAGATCCGGAGGAAGTCAAGATTAGAGCATCGTTGCATCCCAATGTGAAGAGAAGGTTGATTGAGTTGTTGAAAGAGTATGTGGATCTTTTTGCTTGGTATTACCAAGATATGCCCGGTCTAGATACATATATTGTCGAGCACCGTTTGTCGTTTAAGCCAGAGTGTCCGCCAATTAAACAAAAGTTGAGAAGAACTCACCCAGATATGACAGTAAAGATCAAAGAGGAGGTTCTAAAGCAGATTAATGCTGGTTTTCTTGTGACATCAGTGTATCCTCAATGGATTACCAATATTGTCCCAGTACCAAAAAAAGACAGAAAAGTCCGCATGTGCGTGGATTACAGATATCTAAATAAAGCTAGTCCAAAAGATGATTTTCCATTGCCTCACATCGACATGTTAGTGGATAGCACAGCAAAATTCAATGTATTCTCGTTCATGGACGGAATTTCCCGGTATAATCAAATAAGAATGGCTCTAGAGGACATGGAAAAAACAATGTTTATCACACCCTGGGGAACATTCTGTTACAGAGTGATGCCCTTCGGGTTGAAGAACACTGGTGCAACGTACCAGAGGGTTATGACAACCCTATTCCATGATCTGATGCATAAGGAAATTGAAGTATATGTTGATGATATGATCGCCAAATCCCAGACTGAAGCAGGGCATATAGAAGATTTGTTGAAGTTGTTTCAGCGTTTGAGGAAGTATCGTCTCCGCTTGAATCCAAATAAATGCACCTTTGATGTTCGATCGGGGAAGTTGTTGGGTTTCATTGTTAGCAAGAAAGGAGTTGAAGTTGACCCTGATAAAGTCAAAGCAATTCAAGAAATGCCAGCACCAAGAACTGAAAAGAAAGTCAGAGGTTTCCTCGGGCGTTTGAATTATATTTCCAGATTCATTTCCCACATGACTGCAACATGTGAACCGATCTTTAAGTTGTTAAAGAAAAATCAAGGTTGTGTGTGGACGGATGAATGCCAAAGGGAATTTGAGAGTATTAAAGAATATTTGCTTAAACCTCCTATCTTGCTCCCTCCCGTAGAAGGAAGACCGTTGATTATGTATCTAACAGTGTTAGATAAATCCATGGGTTGTATTCTGGGACAACAGTCTGAAACAGGGAAGAAGGAGTTTGCCATTTATTATCTCAACAAAAAATTCACTGATTGTGAGTTGCGGTATTCCATGCTGGAAAAAACATGTTGTGCTTTGTCCTGGGCGGAAAAGCGTTTGCCGCATTATATGTTGAATCACACCACTTGGTTGATCTCCAAAATGGATCCAATCAAGTACATTTTCAAAAAGCCTGCTCTTACTGGGAGAATTGCCCGCTGGCAGACGTTGTTTTCTGAATATGATATCGAATACCGCACTCAAAAGGCTATTAAAAGTAGTGTGTTAGCAGATTATCTTCCTCACCAACCAGTGGAAGATCACCAGTCTGCAAGATATGAATTCCCCGATGAGGATGTGATGTTCCTGAAAGTGAAAGATTATGATGAACCATTTCCTGAGGAAGGCCCTGACCCTGAATCTCGTTGGAGTATGATATTTGATGGAGCTATGAATGCTTATGGTAAAGGAATTGGTGTTGTGATTATCACTCCTCATGGATCGCACATTCCTTATACTGCAAGGTTAACATTTGATTACACTAATAATATGGCAGAATATGAGGCTTGCATCGTGGGTCTCGAGGAAGCTATTGACCTCAGAATCAAAATTCTAGATGTGTATGGTGATTCAGCTTTGGTGATAAATCAGATTAAAGGAGAATGGGACACTCGTCACCCTGGCTTGATCCCTTACAAAGATTATGCTATAAGATTATTACCCTTCTTCAATAAAGTTGAATTCCATCACATCCCTAGAGATGAAAGCCAAATGGCGGATGCTCTGGCAACTCTGGCTTCTATGTACCAGGTGAATACTTGGAATGATATACCGCGAATTATGGTTCAACGGATGGATAGGCCCGCTCATGTGTTTACAGCAGAGGACGTAACAGATGAAAAACCCTGATATTATGATATCAAACGTTTTCTTCAGACTCAGGAATACCCGATTGGTGCGTCGAGGGAAGATAGAAAAACATTGAGGAGATTGGCAGACAGTTTCTTCCTCAGTGAAAATGTGTTATACAAGAGAAATTATGACATAGTCTTGCTCAGATGAGTGGATAGACACGAAGCAGACATGTTGATGCATGAGATTCATGAAGGTTCATTTGGAACTCACGCCAATGGACATTCAATGGCTAAAAAGATGCTAAGGGAAGGTTATTATTGGCTGACAATGGAATCTAACTGTTACAAATTTGCAAAGAAGTGCCATAAATGCCAGATTTATGCAGACAAGGTCCATGTGCCTCCAACGCTTCTCAATGTGATTTCCTCCACATGGCCTTTCTCTATGTGGGGTATTGACATGATTGGGATGATAGAGCCCAAAGCTTCGAATGGGCACCATTTTATCTTGGTAGCAATTGATTACTTCACCAAATGGGTGGAGGCTGCTTCATATTCCAATGTTACTAAACAGGTTGTTGTGCGTTTCATCAAGAATAATCTCATATGCCGGTATGGTATGCCGAGCAGAATCATCACTGACAATGGCTCAAATTTGAATAATAAGATGATGACAAAACTGTGCGAAGAATTCAAGATTGTCCATCATAATTCATCTCCATACATGCCTAAGATGAATCGGGTTGTTGAAGCTGCTAATAAGAATATCAAGAGAATTATCTAGAAGATGGTTGTTACTTATAAGGATTGGCATAAAATGATCCCTTTTGCTCTGCATGGATATCGAACATCTGTCCCCACTTCAACAGGAGCAACCTCGTTCTCCCTGGTGTATGGAATGGAAGCTGTACTCCCAGTCGAGGTTGAGTTTCCCTCGGTGTGTGTGATAATGGAAACCAAGTTGATAGAGGCTAAATGGGTCTAGAACAGGTTTGACAAATTGAATTTGATTGAGGAGAAGAGGATGACAGCCTTGTGTCATGGCCAGTTATATCTAAAAAGAATGAAGAAATATTTTGATAAAAAGGTCAAACCACGTGAATTCAGAGAAGGCGACCTCGTGCTCAGGAAGATCATGTCTTTCAACACTGATTTTAGGGGCAAGTGGACTCCCAATTTTGAAGGCCCGTATGTTTTTAAGAAATCCTTCTCTGGCGGTGCATTAGTTCTTGAAACTATGGATGGCGAGGAGTTCCCATGTCCCATGAATGCTGACGCAGTCAAGAAATACTTCGCCTAAAAAAAATAAAAGAACAGCTTGCTAAGTTGAAAACCCAAAAGGGCGGCTTAGGAAAAAAAGGAGCGTCTCAGTAGGCCGAAAACCCGAAAGGGTGGTCTAGGCAAAAAAATAAGAGACCTAAACAGAATAAATTTCCCGCTAAGTTGAAAACCCGCAAGGGAAGCTTAGGAAAAAGTTAGGGATTTTCTTGGCAAGTAACTACGTCAGACAAGACTTGATCGTTGAAGAAACAATCTTCTCGGATCCTCACCATACTTCAACAAAAGTTGCTGCTCAGGATTTCAAAAGTTGTTAGGGGGGATAGTGGTCATTGTATCTCAATGTATCTTTTCCATTATGTATTACCATTTCCCAAACTTTGTAATCATCTAGGGAGTCTCGCCATTCGCAGACTACCATTCTATTAATGAAATTCAAGCTTTTACCCAATTCTTTGTGTTTCTTATTTTATTTAGCTTGTAAAGACTCCATTTATTACTGATAATAACTTTCAAAGCAAAGAGATTAAATAAAAAAATTGATTCTTAAAAAAAAGATTTTTACAATTTACTTTTACTTTGAGATTTATGATGAAACAATGACAACAAAAATGGTGATCCCAGAAATGGACAAACTCCGGTTGTTTTGAGAAGTTTTGTTCCCCTCGGGAAGGTCTACTCGGGTTGTTTTCACCGTATTAGGTTTATGGTTCCGGTATCCTCAGTCAAGTTTGGATTCATGTCTCCTCTTTTCTAAGTTTTCATGATGTGAAGTTTCAATCCGCATTTTTCTCCAGTGAAGTAGGCTTGAATTCCCCAGTGAAGTTTGATTGTTTTGATGTCAGTATGCTTTATTTGAGACTGGTCTTGCAATCTCCAATAGGCATGTTACTTTTGAAAAAAACACTGGTTTCCCCGATGAAGCCCGAAGAAGGATGTTCTAGCCCGATATTTGTTTGATTTGGCTACCTCCGAATTATGCTTCTCCTCAGTAAAGTTAAAAGTAGACAGTAGGTTTGGTTTCCGCAGTTGGCCTTTACATTTCTTGGAATGATCATCCTGGTTGAATCTTAGCCGAGTGTTGTTAGTGCCCGAGGCAGTTTTGCCTGGTTGTTCCTCATGTTGTGTATCTGTTTTGTCAGCATGCATACGATAACACTCATACATTCATACATGCATTATGCATAGCTAAAATTGACAAATCATTGTCCATTGACATTTTTTAATATTTTTTGTTGACATATTACCCTGTTTTGTAGAGATAAGTTACCCTCTTTTCATTAGAGCATTGGTCTTAAGCAGAAAACATACATGCTTTCAATTTCCCTACTGAGTTGTCCCTCATAGAAGATTTCTGCTTTAGCCTTCCAGTACAGTTCCTTGTTTGGACGGATCTTGTTTTCCCTCTTGAGTTTATTTCTCAAAGGATGTATTATGGTTGACTGTTTCATTCCAGTTTATTTCTGGTTTGGATCTGTGGTCCCCTGGCAATATTATTTACTTTGGAATCCTGAAAAACTCCAAGCTTTGGTTGGTGCATTTATTTTGCACAAGAAGACTTTATCCCCTTAGCAAGAACATCATGGAATCTCCCCAGGAAGTCATACCTCTTGCCCCAAAAAGTCATTTCCTTTTACAATCCTTCGTGACCATAAATATAAAGTCTCTTTATTTGAGGGACTGGCGTGGGGTCGTCGTTATGGTCATAGAAGGCAACATATAGGGATACCTTAGCAATTTGAAGGGACAATCATCATATATTCATAGGCAACATTGAGTGACAAGATCATTTCTCGTAGACAACTCGAGGGACATTATGGGACTATGATCTTTATGATGATTTTAACCAAGGGTCTTTGCTAAGGGTATCCCTACATTCGAGGGACATGACCATTTTTATTCGAAGGCAACAAGTGGGGTTACCCTAGAGGTGCGTGTGTGAAGAGTGATTCAATTCAGTTATTTATCTTGTTTATTTAGGGTTATCTAATGGTTGGTTTATCTTACTGTTGTACCCCAATTTTTTCCCCTAAGATCCCTTCATCATACCATGTTGATTTATTCACAACAAGATCACACTAGGATTCTTGGTTCCCCTCCCTACTTTGAGTTTTGCTCCTTTTGAGGGATTACTAAGCACCTTGACTTATGTTCCTTTTGTGATCATGAATATTGTTTTGATTTCATCACTTAACTAATAAAATATAATGTTGGCTTGTCTTGCTTGTTATCCATGTAGGTAAGGGCAATGAGATTTAACAAGTTACTCCATGGGTTCATGAGTCAATTTCCATGCCCTAGCCAATAAAAGCTTGAGAAGTTCAAACCTCACTATTATAGTGGTTTTGGAAGAATTGGCATGGCAAGGTTGCTTTGATTCATCACATTTCAAGGTTATTATATGTGACTCAAAAGTACAAGGGGTTGATTGGAGAAGCTATTATGTTTGGACAAGGCCTTGTTCCTATTGGTCACAAGAGTATATTTCTCTCAATTTTCAAGATATGGAAGTGGTTTTCGTGGCTATGAGTCCTCATTATCATGCTCAACAACTTCTATTCACAAAGCAAGAATATTGGTACAAGAAGTTTGTTCAAACTTGTAAAAGTTCCTCAAGGCATTCTCTTGATCTAGAAGCTAGGGTTTTGAACTTCAAAGGAGCATATCTTGCTCAACTTTTGTTATTTTTGAGTGATTCCAAATACATCCTTCTCTTCAAAGGGTTATAAATAAATCACTTCAAAAGTTCCAAGGAGTTTACATGTGGAAGAGCCTTGATGAAGAAGAAAGATTACAAGTCATCTACATGAATCCACAATTTTACATAAGTAACTTCAAATGATCATAACTTGGTTAATTTTCATCACCTTGAGTCCATTATTTTTCCATAATGATCTTGAAGATGTGAACTTTATTCCTTCTTTTATGTTCAAAGTGGGAAAATGGATGGAAGTTGCCTTAAATATGCAAAAGATTATAGGTCATTTCATGATTTTTGGCCAACTTCAACAAGTCATAACTCTCTCAATTTTTAGATATTTTGAATGGTTCAAGTCCCAAAATGTCATTCAAGAGATCTACTTCATGCCATCATTTTTGGTCAAGAGAAAATTCCAAGTGGAAGGCCATGTTTGGATGCAAGACATTATAGGTCATTTTTGAAGAAGAATTTGAAATATTTCTAAGTATGGAAAGTCAACCCTTTTTCTTCAACTTTGACTCAATGCAACTTTCAGATCAAGTAGCCATTTAAATCCATTCTTTTTCCATTGCAAAGCTTGTAACCTCATCTTTATAAAGCATCAAAAATCATGCCCTAAGACCCCTTGAGTTGGAAATGCCATGGATTTGAATTTGGTAACTTGAAACTGAATTTTCCACAAAGTCAGAATTTTAAAATCCATAATGTGACTTCTAAACACAAGATTTATGCGCATTTTTTATTTAAACTTGATTAGCAAACTTGCCATAAGTGATTAGCACCCCAAAACGCAGGATTTGGTTGAGTTTTGATGGAAATGAAGTCACACTTCACTCGTGCTCGACCTTCACCCAATTTCCCTCCAAACTTCCTTGTTTCTTCCAATTTTCATTCCCATTCACTTCCCTATAAATAGAGGATCATCCCCCATTCATTTCTTCAATCTTTGAGAGCCAAAAATACCCTGCCAAAACTTCACACGAACCCATCTTTTTTTGAATTCAGTTTCTGAGATTTAAGCTCTCTTTTCCAAAATTCTTTGCGCATTCATCATCCTTAAGCATTATATAAACTCTCCAACACTTAAACTAATAAAAAGGAGCCATAATTCAAGCTACAAAAGTCCAGTTTCAGAGCTTTTTCCTTGAATTTCGAAAAGGTAGAATTCTCCACCATTTAGATCCAAATCAAGCACTAATCTATTCTACTCCTTCTCCTGATTCCAATGCTGCTTACAATTTTTAAATCCATTGAGAATTGAGAGAGAAATCTCAAATTTAAGGTGCTCGCTATTTTCTGGGTTTTTGATTCATATCTCTCTCCATACCTTATATAAATTTGGCGCGATGGTGGTGTTAAAATCCTCTTGAAGAGACGAGTTCAATGATACTTGTCTGGGATCCTAATTTTTCCATTTGAAGGATCTCACAAAATCCCCATTGCAGGTGTCTGGAGGTTGAAGATGATGACATGTCTCGTCTCAGCCAATGATAGCGTGCCAAACGTTTTAATTTCATTGGTTTCCCTTTTTATGATCCTATGCGTATCTCACTAAGGTCCATATCAAGCACAACGTGTCTGGTCCACTGGATCAGCTTACTAAAGCGTTTTGACTATGATATGATGGTCCACATCTTTTTGGTTTTATTTGATTTTCTGATTTTATATTTTTATTGATTAAATTTTCAAAAATTCATAACTCTTTTATTTTTTATCCAAAAATTATGAAAAAATTCACAAAAATACTTTGAATTATTTCTGATCTCATGACTATATTTTCATATTTTTATTTTGAAATTTGATATTTTTTTTGTATTTTTTGAATTATTTTCTTTCTTTTAATTACTTAAAAAATACTTTGACATTTTTTAATTCTGAAAAAATTCATAAATATTATTTTGCATATTTTTGACTTTCTGAAAATTTTATGTTGAGGTTTACTATTTTTGACCTATTTTTTGTTTGTTTGAATAATTTTAAATAGTTTAGAAATAGTTTCTGACTTTTAAAAATTACCAAAAATTTTATAAAAATATTTGGATCCATTTCTGATTTTTTATGGCCTTACTTTTTCTTTCTTGATTAATTTGAACATAGTTGATATTTTTCTCTTCTATTTTGTTTTTTAAACATTTTTTAAACCCTTTTAATGTATGTATTAAATGTGATATTATTTTGTGATTATTTTCTGGCTAATCTTGGGTTAGATTTTGGATCATGAACTTTATTAACATCATTGGATCCATGTTGTTGAGTTTAACTCCACAAAAATGGATGAATGATTTTAATAATAGTTTGATTAAAATTTAATTCAAATGTGGTTTGTATATTTTTTCCCTATCCCTCTTCCTCTCATCCCCTTCTTATCGCACTAAATGTTGTTGGAGCCTGATCTCTATATCATGTCTCAAAACAAATGGTGCATAGATTTCTATTGACCGGCCTCAAAATAGGTGCGACTTCTATATAAGTCCACTTATGATTGCTTAACATAACGCTAAATTTTGTCCCGATTCGAATAAATGATCATTCGTGGCCCAAACTTATGATTGCAAGCCCAAGTAAGTTAATTTGATCTCTTTGATCCAATAAACTTGAGATTCATTGTGTGGAGGCTTTGGTTCTATCAATCCTCTAATAGATCTACAACACCTTTGGTTAACGTGTATCACTTAAACATCGTTGATCATTAAATGGTACTTGTGAGAATTCCAAATGGATGATATACTTGACAAAAAGCAAATGCAACTTGTTGTGTGGAGGCTTTGGTTCTACCAATCCTCTAATGAGTTCCAAATGCAAGCTTCAAGATGGTCATCCAACTAACCACTAATTATTGACTTGTTTTACCTTATGCTTTTATTCTTTTTTATGCTTTATGTACTATTTACTTTTAGCATTTACATTTCATGCCATTTTCATCTTTGCTCATTTGAGCATTTATTTTCTTGCCATTTTTACTTTGCTCACTTTAGTTTTTCTTTTCCTTTATTAAGATACTTAATAATCAACATAAACCCTAAAAAGTCTTTAATGGTACTTGGACTATTTGGTTACTATCCTTGGTATTATAGAGCATGGGACTTTTTCTTGGACTTAGGATTAGAAACCTTGGCCTATCTTGGAAACCTTGTGATCTTATCTGATTATTTTGTCTGGAGCTCTTGAAGTTTACCTCAAGATATTGGGTTGTTTGTTTGTTTTGTGTGCAGGTTATTGTGATTACATCTTTTATTTGTAATCTGGAATTCACCCGTATACAGCCGTTACTCTGCCCAATTTTTATGAAGACTTAATACACTTGAAGTTTGGTTCTCTCAAGAGGTCTAGTATTTTGCTTGCTTGGTTTCAATCCAAAGAATGAGAACTCTATATTGGATCATAGTGTCAAGTATTGGATTCTTGTTGTTTAGATGGTGTTGTACCCCAAAATTTGCCCTCCCATATTTCTCAAAACATGGCAAGAAAAATCTCCAAGTTGCTCAAGGTTGCTCAAAGGTTGGTCAGACAAGCTCTCTCCTAAGGCAGTCTACCCCAAATTAGGGTTTCACATTGCTTCAATATCCTTGAGTCCAAATTACCTCAAGTACTCCCCGATGTCCTAATATGTTCTCAAGATCATCCATGTCAAGTTTTAAGCCTTGCAGAGGAAGTTTGCTTAGTCAATTGCTCAAAGGTCCAAAAATCGACTGTGCTAGGGCAAAAGTCAACTATGACCCAAATACAGTCAAACTTCAAGATTTTTTGTCAACATTCTAATTTTTAAGTATATTTCATCATTTTATCAAGGGTTGATCATGACTCATCAAGGATTGCACAAAATTCATCAAGATTTAAAAATTGCTAAATTAGGGTTTTGTAGGAAAAGTCAACTCAACTTTGACCAAGCATAACTTTCTCATACTTTATGATAAATGACCCATCCAAAGCTCATTTTGAATAGTATGCAATTCCCTACAATCCATCTTCGTACCCCAAGTTCAAAAAATGCACTCACAAGAAGTTATGAATTTTGACATTATAGGTGATTTTTGAAAGTCAACAAAATCACCTTTTTTGTCAAAGCTTATAACTTAAGCATGGAATATCAAAATGAGATGAGACCAAAAGGATTGATTAGAGGACATCTAAAGCTTTCTATAAAGTCCAATAACACTTCCAAAAGTTCAAAATTTAAGAAGTTATGCATTGTTGAAGTTGGACTTTGTTTGCAAATTGCCAAAAGTCAACTATCCCCAAAACTTCAAATTTTGCCAAATGGGCCCATTCTTTTTCACTTGATTTGAGTTTGCATTGTTTCCCAAGTGCTCTAGCCTTGTCCATGTGTCCATATCATTTTTTTATTAATTATTTTGATTTTATTTGAATTAATTTGATTTAAATCAAAATAAATCAAATAAAATTCAAAAGGCATTGATAACCAAGATTTTATGTTGATTTCAGATTCCGTTATGCAGTTGGCCATCATCAAATTCGTATCAAGTGAATCATGTGCAAAAAAGATTGAAATTAAGCCAATTTGGAAAGTTTGTAAAAGGAGATCAAATCAAATATCCTAACATCAATGTAGAGAGATTTGAACGAAGCTTGTTAACCTAATGCAAGGCACAATACATAAGGAAGCTGGAGACACGTAAATCAGGGTGAGAGAGCATTGGTAGAGGCAGAACAACTTTGCAAAAAATCATAAAAAAGCTTGAGATTAAAATCCAGGTTGGAGGCATTTTCAAGGCCTGAGACGTATCCCAATCGCTTCCTGGCAACACACATAAGCTATCCCAATCCAAACCAGGCATTCTCAGGCCCCCATACGCACCGTAAGTCTCACGCAAGTTACCCCTGTTCTTGAATTCGATTTAAGTTATTCTGGCATCATTTGCGTAAACTAATAGCATATTTGTGATCACAAGAACATTTGCAAGCTTTTGGAATCATTTAATTTCATTTATCTAACCTGTAATGCAAACACCCATAGTTAGGGTTTCTTGGACGTTTTTTGGGAGTTTTCGTTTCAGGTGAAATTGAGATACATGATGGACATGGTTGTATCCATGAGGTTGAGACGAACACGACCATGCCCTTGAAAATCATTTTTATTGCCTGGGGAAGATTTTGGAATGATGATGCGTTTTTAATTGCGGATAAAAATCCGCAGGTAATGTTTACAGGTTTTGGAGGAAGTAGATGATGAGTTGTCGTCCTCCCATAAGCCAATTCAAAATCGCGCGCGTTTTTTTATGTTTTGCTGGCCATTGATTTGTTTCTATATATTATTATTGCATTATATTAGTATAACAAACAAAGTAACATGGCGTGGTGGCAAGCGAATGGTGTATTCTCCTTCAGGACCTGGGTTCGAATCCCAGGTCCCCCTCTTTCTCAATATTATTTCTTTTCAGGTTTTCCAGTGCATATGCCAGTCCAGATCCACACCATACTCCCTCACTATCCAAGCGCCAGATGGCCAAAGGGCTAGATCTGGTGGCCAAGCGTTGAAGGTCCACCAAAGTGCTGGTCAACGCGTGTGTACCAGATTCCAAAGGTCAAACGGACCAGCTGCTAATGGGCCAAGAAATTACTTCCAACACCCTCCAAATCAGGCCCACTTCCTCCTTTCTCTTATATTTTTTTTTTCCATTTTTTATTTAATTTTTTTATTTTATTTTAATTAATTACTAACCAATCATTTTTTTCCTTTTTATAAAAAATCATCAAAAAATATTTTTATCCAAAAAATTTCTGAATTCTTTTTTTTAATAAATACTAATTAATTAATTTAGGTTTTAATTCTAGTAAATTTTAATTTATTTTTGTAAATATTTAAAATTAATTAGACTTAATTAGGTTTTAAATACTAATTTAATTATTTTATTTTCTTTCTTAAAATAAAAAACCCAAAATATGTCATAAATTATTTTTCATTAATTAATTTATTAATTTAATTTAGTGATTTAATTTAGGATTCAATTTCTTTTCTTAAAATAAAAACAACACAAAAAAAAGCATTTTCTTTTATAAGGGTCAAAACCCTAATTCGCATCCGATTTAATTTTGCGTCGCGCTTTATTTTTATTTATCCAATTATACATTTGCTTACAGATTGTAATAGTTAAATAGGACATTTATTTATTTTATCGCATTATTTTCAAAGGGTTGCTTTTGGCGATGTAAATACCCGACGCCTTGTAATTTAATTTCCGCACCTTTTTATTCCGCAAATTACAACTGCTAGATGTTTGATAATAGGGTTTGCATGACAAGACTGAATGTCTAAATCTTAAAATCAAATTAGATCACCCTTAACATGTGCGAAGATAAAAATAACTGAAAACAATACACTCGCACATGCGCACTCTTAGGGTACACCCCACTTGGTTGCCTTCGTAAACGGTCATTGAGTATAGGTCGCTTTAGAGGTCGCCCTCTTGTCTAAAAGATCATAGTTGCCTCGAATGGGTTGCCTCAGATATTGTTGCCTCAAACAAATGATCTAAGACATTAGGGTTATCGCTAAGGCGTTCTAACATTGCTTTAGTGACCGTATGTCCCTCATTCGAATTGACCCTCAAACTCCAACGAAGATGCTACCTACTCACAAATGGTGGGATGGCATTGTCTAAAGGAAATTAGCATAGAACGATTCCTTTTTCGAGTAGGTAGATTAGCTCTTAGATACTCGCTCTTTCGAAACAAAACTTTTTCACACTTACACTCCTTTTCGAACAAAGTTTTAAAAAAACACTTCATTACACTCTTGAGGACAGAAGCAAGAGTTAAATCGAAGTTTCAAACAAAAACTTTTTTTTTCAAACCCACAAGCACAAAGAAAACAATTTTGAAAACAGTTGAGAAAGTACCTAAGAGCCCGTGGATAACCACGAATAGAAAGGGTGCTAATACCTTCCCTTTCTATAATCTACCCCCCGTACTCAGAAACATCTCGAAAAAGGAATTTTTCTGTGCTTTTTTCCTTTCCTTGTTGGATAAAATAAAAGTCGGTGGCGACTCTTGCTTACCGCGACATTTTGCGAACACAAACGCAAACCAGCATTCCAAAAAACAGTCAGTTCTTCCCACCGTATCACAGATGGTTCTTATCCATAGCTTTTACCTTATGCTTCAGGATAGCCTCTTATTCTCCTACCATCTTCTTTAATTTCAAAAATCTTCTCCCTCCTTTTGAAAACTCTTCTTGTTTTAAACTTGAACCACTTTTATAATAAACTTGGACTTATGTCCATGTATTTTCAAAACATTTTTATAAATAAACCCCAATCAACTTAATGATACCTTGACATTTTTTTGTGAGAAGACTAAAAGTCAATCAATATCATTTCAAACCATTTTGCCATTTTGGTTTTTTATCTTTAAACTTTTCTCAAAAGATTGAACTCTTGTCAATCCTTGTAGTGATGTAAACAACTATACTTCTACAATATGTAGTGAAGAGAGATATTTTCCACTTGGGTGTTGAGTGAGGCATTGTTGATTTTAAAATCCAAGCCATATCCTCCACTTTGAGATGATGCAAATTCTCTTTTCTCATGATTGTGGGTAGTAGGTATGTTTTCCACACGGACAATGACGGTGATGTTTTATCTCATAAAATTGACCAACACATTTGTGTTTCAAATTTTTAAAAGATGAACTACGTGTACCCTGATCCCCTATTGCACAAAAGGTGGTACGTAGGCACTAAAGGTTCGCAACTGCGGCGAGTTTAAAAATCATAAAAAATATATTTCTTTCCTCACCTCCACCATCCATTTTATATACAACATATTTTAGCCAAAATATACAGATTTTACAAAGAGGTTTTTGCGGAGTACCGTAGATGTTTAGGGTGCTAATACCTTCCCTTTGCATAAACAATCCCCTTACCTTGAATCTTTCCCCGTCTTTTTGGGTTATTCACTCTTTTCCCATTCCTTTGGAAACAATAAAGCGCGATGGGGATTTTGATTTTGATTTGTATGAAGTCTAGTCAATCCAATGGCTTAGTCTTGAGCATTTCTACCGCTACACTTACCATACATGCCTAGTTACTATACAATTATAAGGAAAGCAGTACATGCAGAAATTAAAGGCATAAATTAAAATGTCCTACGCTATTACAAAGCTTCGGGAGTGGGGGTACAAAATAGTAAAACGGGGGAAATAGAAAGTAAAACCCTAATTTAAACTATTACAAACCTCAACAGTTACATAATCGAAAAAATAACGCAAAAAATAATAAAGCACGCGAAGATTTGTAAGATAAAGCTAAAAAGAACATTGAAAATCGTTTTATGATTATTTTGATGAAAAGAATTTAATGATTAACTTAAGGACTAAATGATTTTAATTAAGAAAAAGAGTTAATTAATTTAAACAAACCCTAAATTAATTTTGAGTAATTTGAGTAATTAAATGAAAAAAGGTTTAATTAATTTAATTAAAAAAATGACTAATTAAGTTAATTAAAAAAACCCTAAGGTCTAAATTAATTGTAATTAAGGAAAAGAATTAATCTAATTATGTTTAAAAAAATGGTTAAAATAAAAAAATTATTGGGCCTGTTATGGAAGAAAATCGGGGGTGTGAAAAATAGAAATTCACTAGGCCCAAAATGTGCAAGCCCAGATCCAGGAAGGTTGTGAATGATCCGGTGTAATCAATCAACGAGGGTGCAACATGGAACATGGATCTGGAGCACTGGACTTGAATTAATGGAGATTTGATGGTAATGGTGAGAGAGCGTATGGTGGACGCGTGAGGGCATACCGTGCTGGATCTGCAAACACAAGAAAATATGAAGACAACAAAATACCAGAGGCAGGGATCGAACCCGTGCCTTGGTATAACAATGCGTTATCACACGTGTTGCTACCACTGGGGCAGCTGTGCATCCATTATTTAAATGAAACAATAAATATATATAATAAGCATGAATGTATTGGTCAAAGAGGCGCTGGAGCCCTAGCTCTGATCGTCTTCTCCGGTAGCCCCTTTTTTCAAAACCTGCAAAACACAAGGAATTATTAGTCTAAAAACATCCTACCCCCCTAAATTGAGGGCTGCAATTTTGACGGGATGATTTTTATGGGCTAAAACTCAATGATTGACTGCTACAACGAAGACAACATGGAATCAGTGTAACTATTGTGTTTCATGGTTTTGGCTGCATGGGATCTCCATAATGATTCAGACATGTACAAAGATATCTCAGAAGCATGATAAAGGCATTAGCATGGCTTAAAACAAAGCAAAAATCAAGATATGAAAGTTATGAGCATTATGAAACCGAAGATGCTATGAAATGAGATTTCACATGTTTTGGATCATCAAAACTGATCCAACCTTACTCTTTATGCTTGTTAAGAGGGAATAGAGTGGTTGTTTGTAGTGAGAGGGTTTGTAACAAGGGTTTCAATATTTTAGGATTCTTTAAAATATTTGATATTTTTTTGACAATTTTGAGGAAAGGGTTTTTCGTGTGGTCTTGTATGAGAATTGCAGAGATTATATAGGGGAAATTAGGTCAAAGATATGTGGACTTGGACCTTGTGTAAGAAGATATGATTTTATCTTATTTATTTTGCATTATTAATGAATAAATCAAAAATAATTAAAATAATTAAAATAAAAATAGGTCAAGGGATGTATGAATGAATTATGAGGTGTATAAGGAGTATAAAGCATGTTTGGACTCTTAAACCATGGCCCAATAGCCAAAAATAACAAGCTTGCTCACTTTGAACTTCATGCATTTGCTCAAAACTTCCAAACTTGCACTGATCATAACTCTCTCAATTTTCATCTTTTAAAGGTGATGGTGGACTTTTTGGAAAGCTCAAGATGCCCTCTAAAATATCTATGTTGATCATTTTTTCTCTTGAAGAATTCATCTTAATGTAAGTTGCCTTGATAAAAAGTGACTTTTTGTTGACTTTTGAATTGACTTGTAATGTATTGGCCCATATCTCTCAAATGAAGCATTTTTTGGACTTGAGCTTAGAGTTACAAAGTTGTAGAGAATTGAATTTCCTTCAACATGATCTTTGGTTGATAAAAATCTGATGAAGCTTGTGAAAGTTGTGCTTGGCCAAAGTTCAGTTGACTTCTCCTAAAGAAAACCCTAATTTAGCAACTTTTGGATTTTGATGAATCTTGAGTCTTCTTGATGAATCATGGTCAACCTTTGATCAAATGATTAATATGACTTTAAAATGTTGATGTTGACCAAAAATCTTAAGGTTTGACTGTATGTTAACCATAATTGACTTTTTACCCAATACAATTGATTTTCAGTCATATGAGCCATTGACTGAGCAAACTTGTGATGCAAGGCTTGAAAATTGACATGAGCATTCTTAAGGACATATGAAAAACCATGAAAACCACTTGAGACCTTAGAAACCCAATATTTCTTGAGAAGTACAAAAACCTAGTTGTAGGTCACTGCTTAGGAGAAGGGTTTTTCTGGTCAACCCTTGAGTGGTCTTGAGTGTTTGAGACCTTCATGAGCATGGGGAAGTATCTTGAATTAATTTGTCTTGAAAATGGGAGGGAATATTTTGTGGTATAACAACGTCGGAATTGCCCCAATACCATGACCTATAGCATTTGATGCACCGTCGAATGTGAGAGTCCATCGCTCCCCTGGTTCGGGTCCTTCCTCATCATCAAGTTTCATAACATCCTCATCTGGAAAATCGAACATCATTGACTGATAATCTTCCAATGGATGGTGAGCAAGATGATCTTCCAGAATGCTACCTTTGATAGCATTTTGTGTGACGTACTGGATGTCGTACTCAGATAAAAGCATTTGCCACCGAGCCAATCTGCCTGTAAGTACTGGTTTCTCGAAGATGTACTTTATCAGATCCATCTTAGATATCAGAAGTGTAGAGTGTGTCAACATGTACTGCCTCAAGCGCCAAGCTACCAATATAAGAGCATGCCAAGTCTTCTCAAGTAATGAATACCTTGATTCACAATCAATACAAGTTTTCCTCAGGTAATAAATGGCGTGTTCTTTTCGTCCAATATCATCATGTTGTCTTAGCACACAACCCATAGATCCTTCAAGCACAGTCAAATACATAATGAGTGGTCTCCCTAGAGCTTGAGGTATGAGTATTAGTGGATTCTGAAGGTATTGTTTATCTTCTTAAAGGCTTCTTGACAACTATCATCCCAATGGACGTCTTGATTCTTACACAACAATTTAAAGATATGTTCACAAATAGCTGTAAGATGAGAAATGAACCTGGCTATGTAATTCAACCTCACAAGGAACCCACATACTTATTTTTCATTTCTCGATGCCGGCATATCATGTATTGCTCTTACCTTGTCAGGATCTACTTCAATTCCTCGCTGACTTACGAGAAAACCATGTAACTTGCCCGATCGAACCCAAAAGGTGCATTTGTTGGGATTAAGCCTTAACCTAAACTTTCATAGACAATCAGAAAACTTCTTAAAATTGACCAAATGTTCTTCCTCAGTCTGTGATTTTGCAATCACATCATCCACATACACCTCGATCTCTTTATGAATCATATCATGAAAGAGAGTAACCATAGCATGCTGATAAGTTGCACCAGCATTTTTGAGATCAAAAGGCATGACCTTATAGCAAAAGGTTCCCCAAGGATTTGTGAAAGATATTTTGTCCATGTCTTCAGGAGCCATTTTTATCTGACTGTAACCTGAGAATTCATCCATGAAGGAGAACACTGAAGACTGAGCAATATTATCACCAACATATCAATATGAGGTAACGGGAAATTATCCTTTGGGCTTGCTCTATTCAAATCTCGGTAGTCAACACACATATGTACCTTACCATCTTTCTTAAGTATAGGCACAATGCTAGTAATCCATTGTGGATAATTTATCACAGATAAGAAGCCTGTATCAAGTTGTTTATGAACTTCTTCTTTGATCTTCAAAACCATTTCGGGTCTAGTTCTTTGCAGCTTCTGCTTTACAAGAGGACATTCTGGCTTAAGTGGCAATCTGCGCACCACTATATCAGTGTCTAAACTGGGAATATCTTCATACGACCAGGCGAAGATGTCAACATATTCTCGAAGCAACTCAATCAACCCCTTCTTTTCTTCACTTTGCAAGGTGGCACCTATCTTGACTTCTCTCTTTACCTCTTTAGTAGAGAGATTGATAACTTCTATATCTTCTTGATATGGCTGGATGACCTTTTCTTCCTGTCTCAAGAGTCTCACAAGTTCTTCAGGGACTTCACAATCTTCCCCACTATCCCCGTTAGCATGGTCAACTGAATTCTCATGGATATTAGGAACCATAGCACTATCATTTTCGATGGAATTCGAAGCGGATCTGCATGATTGATGATTTTATTTTTTATTTTAGAAAGTGCAAGAAAATATTTAGAATAGAAAAAGAAAATCATTTCCATTTTATTTTGAAACGTAAAAAGTAAAAAGAAAAGACAGGGAACAAAAAGTGTATGCGAAAGTGCAAATTTTATTCAATTTTAAACAGAGATTTAAACATAAGGGGTCCATTCTACAAGTTGTATTTATTCCTTGGGTAGGGCATATGACTTAATGGGAACAGAAAATTACACATAAAGGAAAACAACTTCAGGGATGTCCATAGAAGTCCAATTGCTGAGCTCCTGATCCGACGCAATCTGATAGATAAATATGGAAACATCTTCATCATCACCTTCATCATCTGCTGCAAGAACTTGTCCTTCTTTGCTTGTACCAACACTGATGAACACTTCAGAAATTGGGAGAACCTACTTTCCTCTGAGAGGAACCAAACTAGCTTGCACGGAGGGGGGGCGGCTGATATCCAAGACCACAAAAATCTTTCTTCTCAGATACTTCAATCACTTTTCCTCAACCATCATAGAGAGATCTAGCTTCCATGATGAATTTAGCATCATTCAAAGAGGCCATGGGTGCTTCAGACTTTTTACCTTCCATGATGGGGAACCTATCAACAGAAACAATCTCTAGAGCTTGAAAGGGAAATTCACGCACCTCTCCTTCCACTTCCACATAACGATAGGTTTTCAGATTATTAATCACTACATCTTCTTCTCCATAAATGACAACAGCTTTGTCATTTACAATGAATTTTAGGCGTTGGTGAAGAGTAGATGTCATAGCTCCTACTACATGGATCCATGGGTGACCCAAAAGGCAAGTATAGGATGGACGAATGTCCATAACATAAAATGAAAGATAGAAGGTGTGGGGACCAATCTTGACAGGAAAGTCCACTTCTCTCTCCACATACCTCCTTGATCCATCAAACGCTCGAACACTTAGGGTGCAAGGCCTCATCATTACCCCATCCATATTCAGCTTAAAGAGAGTAGCCTTGGGCATCACATTGAGAGAAGAACCTATATCTACCAAAACTCAAGATAAAACCGTATCCAAACACCTTATGGAAATGTGCAGCGCTTTGATGTATGCTCTGCCTTCAACTGGGAGCTCATCATCACAGAAACCCAAACAATTTCCTATAGCAATATTGGTTACGACCCCTTCAAACTGAGATACATAAATGTCTTGCGTAACATGTGCAGAACATAAAATCATCAACAAGGCATTACGGTGAGTCTCTGAACACAAGAGAAGGGACTAGATGTAGACCTTGGACGATGTCTGGTTGAGTTGATCAACCACTTTGTAATCACTTCGCTTGAGAATCCTCAAAAGCTACTCCGCTTATTGACCTAAAGAAGGTTTAGTCTGGTCACCAATCACTTGCTTTCCCCTAGCCTCGGCTAGAACATCACTGTTGATTTCTTTGGGAGGCAGCGGTGGGGGAGAAAAGACCCTGCCACTAAGAGTCATGTTACTAGTTCCTGTGATGTTTGTAATATTCTTGTCACCCACTGAGGGAAACTCATATTTCTTCCCAAGAATATATACCATATTATACTCCAGCAAAAATGCCTTTGAGTTGTCACACAAAGGAGGAATAGGAATTTGAGCTGTCTCAGGGGTAATTGGAGCTTGAATCATTAATGGGGTAGCGGGAGCCTGAATCATCAATAGGGTGTCTTGTGTTACTGAGATGTTCCACAAATAATAAGGAATTTCCAAGACATCAATCTCTTCTTCTAGAAATACCTTCTCTACTTGTAGGACACCTTCATTCATTAGCTGTTGGATAGCCGTCTTCAAACTAGCACACTCTTCAGGTTTAGAGGAACATAGTAAGCAAAAATCATGGAGTTCTTGCAGCACCTCGTGCTTCAAAAAATGTTCTCTAACATTCCCCAGTGACATCTTGATCTCGTCAACCTTGGTTACCAGAATCTACTCACTACCTTCTTCAATAGCATTGACCGTCGCCCCTGGGTGAGGAGGCATGGGATTATTCTAAATATTGGGACCAACAGGGTTGAAATTTATGGTCTTTGCATCGACAAGGTCTTGAACTTTGCATTTAAATGCTCTACAACTCTCAATTGTGTGGCCTGGGGCTCCAGAATGAAATTCAAAATTTGCATTAATATCATACCCCTTTGGAAGAGGATTTGGTGGTGGACCAAGTTCACACAGTTGAACCAACTGATTGGAGAGAAATTGAGGGAGAAGTTAAGCATAAGATACGGATATGATCCAATCTCCTCTCAGGCCCTCTTTGTCTCTGTTGAACTCTCGGACCTTGAGGTTGCTGATTCTATTGTTGATAATTCATAGGTGGTGCAAATTGTTGTTGTGGAAGATACTATGGTTGAGGAACGAAAGGCCGTTGTTGGGCCATCCAGGGTGCTGGAGTTGTAGCAGCATACACTTAGGAACATATTTATTAAGAATGATAGCAGGTGTTGGGAAATAAGGAAATCAAACTTGAGGATATGAAGGAGCTTTTCCTTTGTCGATGGCGACAACACTAGTCTCACCCTATTTCTTCCTGACAAACTCAGAAAACGGCTTCCTACCATTGTCGATATTGTTGTTGGTATTGTTAAGGATACCTTGGATCATTCCAGCCTTGATACAAGTTTCAACATGTTCTCCAATAATAACCATATCAAAGAAAGAAATAGAGGTACTACTGAGCATGTGTTGGAGATAAGGACCTCGTAGAGTACCCATGAACAAATCAACTAGTTCACGATCCAAGAGAGTAGGTTGGACCCTTGCTTCCAGTTCATGCCACCTTTGGGCATACTCTTTAAAAGACTCTTTAGATTTCTATGTCATCCCTTGAAGCTGAGTGCGAATAGGAGCCATGTTGGTATTATAATGGTAATGTCTCAAAAATGCGCCAACAAGCTCTCCCCAAGTACTGACATGAGTTCTTTCTAATTGCATATACCAGTCCAACGGTGCCCCTATCAGATTGGCTTGGAAGAAATGCATGAGCAATGATTCATTTTCAACATAAGCTGCCATCTTGCAATAGTAGGAACGAAGATGAGTCTCTAGGCAGGAGGTGCCTTTTTATTTTTCAAAATCAGGAACCTTGAACTTGGGAGGAATAACTACCCCAAGCACAAGGCACATTGCAGTAGTATTGAATCCTAGAGTCTTGATACCTTCCATAGCTTTGAGACGCTCTTCAAGAGCATGGTACATCTTTTCAGTTTCAGCAACTCCAACAGCGAGATCTGCATGGGGCTCATCAAGATTAATGACGTCGGGATGATCATCAACATCATTCCTAAGAATTCTCGTAGGGGTCTCAACATTCGCATTATTATTCCAACCATTTGCAGAAGTGGAGGGGGCAGCAGTGGTAAGATTGGAAAAACTTTGATGGATCTCTTCTTGACCCTTGATGATAGCATGAAGGGTTTCCATAAGTTGATCCATTCATGTGCCCATGGTGTCCATATCTTGGCAGAGAGAATTCTGATTTTATTCAAAGAGATTCATGAGTCTTCACTAGTTGCTTCTTGTATGGTAGGGATGTAGGGAAGTCGTATTTGTTGTTCACTGAAGTCTGAGGAAAAGGGACCATAATAAGTTCTTGTTGTGAATAATGAATGCATGTTTCATCTCCATTTCCAAGGAAATCCAAAGACTCGTCAATACATAAGTATCTTTTAACAATTTTTATTTTAGAAGAGCTCAACCAACAAGACTTGTCTTTGGAATTCCTTAGATATGAGATGCATATACATGATGGTATGATGTCATGGTATGTCATGTCATGGGATCTCAGCTCCACATATTCTGGATAACAACTATATAGTCCTTTGCATAAACTGAAAGTAACAGGAACAAAGGTCCGACGTCACGAGCATGGAGTCAAGGTAACCACCCATAAGGTATGTACTAAGGGTTTATCACCTGCCGAACAAGCTTATAGGGAAATCCCAGAGTCTACGCTCTTCCTTTGGATATTACCAACGTCCCAATTACTCGGTAATTAGTAATATTCGCAGGAAAACTCTCCTGAGTGCAGCATCGCGTGACAACTACTTCTAGATTACTCCGTCATAGTCTCCGCACTACACCTAAAAGGCCAAGATGGGTAAAGGGTTCTACGGCTTCTCAGCTTCACAGGCTCCTAGTCCGAAAGCAGCAATGTCTTCCCGATTACTCGATAAACAAATACTATAGTCAAAAGGGCCTCCACTGAGTGGGGGATCTCGTGCTTCCTTTGTTAGAACATAGTTTGAATCTACAACCCTCAGTTAGAGTGTTGATGATAACAAAGTACAAGATTAAATGAATTATGAGTTTTATATTTGACATAGATGCTACTTAAAATTATGCTGCTTATTTACAGGAAACTCTGATGGAATCAGCATCAGAATATCAACATCAGCATCAGAATATGTCAACCATAAGATCAATACATATGCTATGCTGAAGTCTGATGAACAAAATCTGCGCTCAACATACTCTGACTCTGATCAAGATCTTAACTATGTCATCAGCACTCAGAAGCAATCAGAATAAGCTAAAGCCAAGAACGCTCAGATCTTCACTACGCAGAACATTATGAAGTGTCAACGGTACTGCATTCAAGACAGATTAATTACCAACGGCATTATTCCAAGACAAAGATCTTCGCAATATGGAAAGAACGTAATGAGCATTGAAATAGAATAATTGGCATCAACGTATCTATTCCAAGAAGTATTTAAACAAATCAGTGAGAAGTGAAATGGCTAATGCTCTACAATACTCTACACGCCTAAAGCAAATCATCTTCATCCTCACTCATACAGTTTGCTAAAGCTCTCAAATTGCTTACTCTATAGTTCTAGCATTCTAGTTTCACATAAGCTTCATTTGTGTATTATCACAGTTGTGATATATAGTTTTTCCAGAAAACATTCAACACACATATTGTTTATTTATCTGTAAGAAAGAATTTCCTTCAGAAACCGGTATGTGGTTTAGACTCAAGAAGGCTTTAGCAGTTGTTAAAGCAGTTGTAATATTCAGTTGAATATAGTGAATTAAGTCCTTGTTGGAGAGAGGCGAAATCACCTTGACGGGTGGACTGGAGTAGTTTGAGATCAAACGAACCAGTATAAAAATAACGTGTTGTCTGCATTTGTTTTCAAGTTTTAACAATTCAACCCCCCTTCTTGTGTTTTTCACTTCTTCAATTGGCATCAGAGCGCCTGGTTCTGAGTTCATAACACTTAACCGTGTCAGTACAAGATCCGGCGTTGAAAAACACTATGGCAGGAACACATCACAACATCAGCAATGACAACAACGAAGAAAGAGACAGATTTAGTGGCAAACCTCCAGTCTTTGATGGAGAGAACTTTGATTACTGGAAAGACAGAATTGAAAGCTTCTTTCTAGCCCATGATGCTGATATTTGGGATATGGTGACAAATGGATACACGCACTCAGTGAATGCAAATGGTCAGAAGATTGACAGGAAAGCAATGTCTGATCAACAGAAGCGTGATTTCAAAAACCATCACAAGGCCAGAACTATTCTTCTCAGTGCTATCTCCTACTCTGAATATGAAAAAATATCAAACAGAGACACTGCTAAGAACATGTTTGATTCTCTCAGAATGACGCATGAAGGCAACCTTCAAGTGAAAGAAACTAAAGCTCTTGCGCTCATTCAGAAGTATGAGGCATTCAAGATGGAAGAAAGTGAATCCATTGAAACAATGTTCTCAAGATTTCAGATTCTGGTTGCTGGTCTCAAAGTCCTGGACAAAGGGTATTCTACTGCTGATCATGTCAAGAAGATCATCAGAAGCTTGCCAAAACAGTGCAGGCCAATGGTCACAGCACTGAAGTTAGCTAAAGATCTCAATACAATCTCTCTGGAGGAACTTGTCAGCTCCCTCAGAAGTCACGAGATAGAGCTGGAAGTTGATGAACCTCAAAAGCAAGGTAAGCCTTTAGCTCTAAAATCAAACAGAAAATCTGATTCTAAGGTTTTGCAGGCTGTTGAAGAAACCTCTGATGGGTCCTCATCAGAAGAAGATGAACTGTCCCTCCTCTCCAGAAGGGTGAACCAACTGTGGAAGCAGAGGCAAAGAAAGTTCAGGACTCCCAAAAGATCTGAGAACCAGAACGAATCCTCCTCCAGATACAGAAGGTCAGAACCCACCTCTGGATACAGAAGATCTAAAGGCTCTTCAGGAAGAAGAAAGCCAAACAACAAGGACATCATCTGCTATGAATGCAACGAGCAAGGACACTACAAGAGTGACTGCCCAAAGCTTCAGAAGGAAAAGCCTAGAAGAAAGTTTGGCAAGGAAAAGAAGAAAAGTCTCATGGACACATGGGATGACTCTGACACATCTGAAGCTGACTCAGAATCAGATGATGAGAGAGCAAACATAGCTCTCATGGCAAACATATCAGAAGAAAGTGAAGCTTCTGAATCAGACTCTAAATCAGACACAGAAGAGGTATTTCCTGACTTTGCTATTAATTTTACTAAGGTTGAATTAGCTGAAAGCCTCAATGAGATTCTGGAACGATATCAGCGGATCAGAGTCAAATTCAGAAACCTGAAAAGGGATCTTGCTTCTGACTCTGATAAAACTGAGAGTCTCAAGTTGGAAAATTCTGAGTTGAAAAATAAAGTTTCAAAATTAGAAAATCTTTTACAAAACTCTCAGAAGGAAACAATTATTGAAACTCCCAGTAGTGCTGATGAGATCATCAAGGAGTATGATCACAACTTTCAGAAGTTTCTTGCTAAAAGCATAGATAGAAGCAAGATGGCTTCAATGATCTATGGAGTTAGCAGAAATGGCAGAAAGGGAATAGGATACCAAGGTAAGGTACCTACACCTAAGAATGCCATGGATTTAGTGATTAAACGAACTCCTCTTAAGTCACACTTTGTATATAGGCACACACACGACATTAAATATACTAGTAGCAATTATTCTGTCAAACCAAAATTCAACCAGAGTTTTGGTAAAACTAACAAATCAGGACCCAAGAAAATATGGGTACCAAAGGATAAAATAATACATGTTGCAGATATCTTTAGCAGCAAAGCAGAAACACCAGTCATGGTACCTGGACTCTGGCTGCTCGCGACACATGACGGGAAGAAGGCATATGTTCCAAAGCCTGGAACTTAAGCCTGGAGGCCATGTAGGCTTTGGAGGCAATCAGAGGGGAAAGATCATTGGCTCTGGAACAGTAGGTAATGGAAATCTTCCCTCTATCAGTAATGTTTTATTAGTAGATGGATTAATGCATAACCTGTTATCCATAAGTCAATTAAGTGATAACGGTTATGATATAATCTTCAATCAAAATTCATGTAAAGCTGTTAGTCAGAAAGATGGGACTATCCTGTTTAATGGAAAGAGGAGAAACAACATTTACAAAATGAAACTTTCTGAACTGAAAAGTCAGAATGTAAAGTGTCTTCTGTCTGTTAACAACGAGCAATGGATCTGGCACAGAAGATTGGGGCATGTTAGTATGAGAAGAATATCTCAGATTAACAAACTCAATCTGGTCAGAGGACTTCCTAATTTGAAGTTCAATTCTGATGCTCTGTGTGAAGCATGTCAGAAAGGCAAGTTTGCAAAACCTGCTTTTAAATCTAAAAACGTTGTTTCCACCTCTAAGCCATTAGAACTTCTGCACATTGACTTATTTGGACCAGTTAAAACTGCTTCAGTCAGTGGCAAGAAGTATGGGTTAGTAATCGTAGATGACTATAGCAGATGGACATGGGTAATGTTCTTAAGACACAAGGATGAGTCACACTCTGTGTTTGTCACCTTCTGCAACCAAGTTCATAATGAAAAGGATCTTAGAATCGTCAAAGTCAGAAGTGATCATGGTGGAGAGTTTGAAAACAAAGATTTTGAATCATTTTTTAATAACAAAGGCATTCTGCATGATTTCTCTTGTCCTAGAACTCCCCAGCAAAATGGAGTTGTAGAACGAAAGAACAGAACATTGCAAGAAATGGACAGAACCATGATCAACGAGACTAACGTTGCTAAAATCTTCTGGGCAGAGGCAATAAACACAGCGTGCTACATTCAGAATAGAATCTCCATAAGACCTATTCTGGAAAAGACTCCATATCAATTGTGGAAGAACAGAAAGCCCAACATTTCATATTTTCATCCATTTGGATGTACTTGCTTTATTTTGAATACTAAAAATTATTTGAACAAGTTTGACTCCAAAGCACAGAAGTGTATTATGTTAAGATACTCTGAACGCTCAAGAGGGTACAGAGTATACAATACAGAAACACAGATTGTGGAAGAATCAATCAGTGTTCGTTTTGATGACAAGCTTGACTCTCAAAAGTCAAAGCAGAATGAATTACTTGCAGGTATGGAAGTTAAATTCACAGGTATTGAAGACAAGTCATCAGAAGCTCTTAACAGAGACACTCCCTCAACATCAGAAAGAGGCACTGCAAGCAATCCAACATATTCTGTTGATCAACCTCAGAAAAGACCATCCAGAAGCAGCATGGATCATCCAGAAGAAACTATCTTAGGAAGAAAGGAAGATCCAATCAGAACAAGAGCCAGTTTCAGAAACTCTGAAGAATCCCTCATGGGACTTGTCTCTCTGATTGAACCATCCTCTATTGATGAAGCACTTTTGGAAAATGACTGGATTCTAGCAATGCAAGAGGAGCTGAATCAATTCACCAGGAATGACGTATGGGATATGGTTCCTAAACCAAAAGGATTCAACGTCATTGGAACAAAATGGGTGTTCAGAAACAAGCTGAATGAACAAGGTGAAGTTGTTAGAAACAAGGCACGATTGGTAGCACAAGGTTATAGTCAGCAAGAGGGGATAGACTATACAGAAACCTTTGCTCCAGTCACCAGGTTAGAATCTATCAGACTTTTAATTTCTTTTGTTGTTAATAAAGGCATCACTCCGTATCAGATGGATGTCAAGAGTGCATTCTTAAATGGCTATATAGAAGAAGAGGTATATGTGCACCACCCCCTGGTTTTGAAAGTTCAAAAAATCCAGAATATGTTTTCAAACTGAAGAAGTCATTGTATGGTCTGAAACAAGCTCCCAGAGCTTGGTATGAAAGACTAAGTAACTTCCTGTTAGAAAAGGAATTCACCAGAGGGAAGGTGGACACAACCTTATTCTGTAAGACAGTTAAGAATGACATTTTAGTCTGCCAGATTTATGTTGATGATATAATATTTGGATCTACTAATCCTTCTCTGGGAAGAAAATTTGCTAAGTGTATGCAGGCAGAATTTGAGATGAGCCTAATGGGAGAACTGAAATTCTTTCTGGGAATTCAGATCAATCAAACCCCAGAAGGAACTTACATTCATCAGAGCAAATATGTCAGAACTTCTGAAGAAATTTGATCTCTCAGAATGTAAGCCATCAAAGATTCCAATGCATCCCACGTGCATTCTGGAAAGAGAAGAGGTAAGCAAAAAGGTAGAACAGAAAGTCTACAGAGGTATGATTGGTTCTCTTCTTTATCTGACAGCCTCAAGGCCTGATATCTTATTCAGTGTATGCATTTGTGCAAGATTCCAATCAGATCCTAGAGAATCTCACTTAACAGCTGTTAAGCAAATTTTCAAGTATCTGAAAGGTACTACTAATATGGGTTTGTTTTATAGAAAATCTAGTGATTACAGCTTAGTAGGTTACTGTGATGCTGACTTTGCTGGAGACAGAGTTGAACGCAAAAGCACTTCTGGAAGCTGTCAGTTTCTGGGAGAAAATCTGATCTCGTGGTCCAGCAAAAGATAATCCACCATTGCTCTATCAACAGCAGAAGCTGAATACATAGCAGCAGCTGGATGCAGCACGCAAATGCTCTGGATGAAAAGTCAACTTGAGGACTTCCAGATTTATGAGAGTAACATTCCTATACTCTTTGATAATACTTCTGCCATTTGCTTAAGTAGAAATCCAATTTTACATTCTAGGGCTAAGCATATAGAAATAAAACATCACTTTATTAGGGACTATATTTAGAAAGGAATCTTAAACTTAAAATTTATTGATACAGACAATCAATGGGTTGATATCTTTACAAAACCACTTTCTGAAGATAGGTTCAACTCCATTCTGAATCATCTCAGCATGAAGCTCTGTCCAGAATAAAACTGTTTTAATTTTATATATTAACCTTCACAATTATGTTTATTACTCGGTGAACTTCTGATCAATCTTCTTTCAGAGTATTTAGAAATGCAGATTGTATCAGATCTATCCATGAAGCTCTGAGCTCTTCAGTTCAAGGATGGAAGTGATGTTCACTCAAAGCAAACAAGTGTCATCCAGTCATCAGCTGGTTTCTGAGGCTGAACACGCGTTCACGCTTCTGAAAAGGCAACGCGCTGATTGGTTGCATTGAGACACATGTCACTGGTAACCGTTTAAGTATCTTTCCTAAATCCCCTAAAATCAGCAATCAATTAATGCTATTAATCATTATTTATTTCTCTCTCTTAAGCGTTTATGTTTTCAAAAACTTTTTCAAAATCTATTTAAACACCACTAACACACATTCACATCGTTTACCCTTACTTTCGTTTTCAATCAATTTCTCTGATATCTGTGTTTGTGTTCTTACTGCTCAAGAAAACCCTTTCAATTTTTTTTCAAAACCACGTGTGAACAATGGCGTCTTCCAGCAATATCTCTTCAAGTTCACAGAAAGACACATCAACTGAGCAATATGAGGTCCCTCTCAGAATGCTACTCACTCCAGTCAAGAACCTGGAAGTTCTGTCAGAGATTATAGTGGATTTCAACAGTTTGAAGGGAAATGGTTTTGATTTATCAGAAGAGATTCAAGCTCAAGGATGGGAGAGATACTTTGACAGGTTGGTGGGTCCAACTTTCCCTATTTTGGTTAAGGAATTCTGGATTCATGCGTCTTCCTCAACTCACCAAGTCACTTCTTATATAATGGGGAAGAAAATTGTGATTACTGAAGACCTAATTGGAAAACTGATTGGATACAATGGTGGTGGCATTTGCTGTATAGACATGGCTGAAAGGTGCTCAGATGTTGCTGTTATAGAAAGGCAGATTTTCACGCTGGGGCTTCCCTCCAGCAAGATAAGGGATCTGAAAGATAAACACAAAATTTGGGCAAAGATTATTCTGGGCTGTTTCAATCATAGGAAGCCCAAAAGCTCTCCTGATTACATAAACATAGATCAGCAGTTTCTGATCTATTTTATTAATCAGAAGGTAAAGATTAATCTAGCTCATCTTCTGTTCAACCATTTGAGAACCAGCGTCAAGGAGACTAGAGAAGAAGAACACACTAAAAGGGATCGGATACCCTTGGGCAGATTGATATCAGACATTCTGACTGAGAATAGGCTAATTGAGCACTTGACAGAAGCACAAGAGATCAGCACCTTGGAACCTTCTGTTGGCAAGCAGCTGAATGCCAAGAATCTCAAGAAGATAAAGCTGATAGAGAACATTAAGAAGGAGCCCAGCGTTACTCCTTTTGCTGAAATCTCCAGCAGAAGAATTCCTCTGGACGACTTCCCTCTATTGTCAGAGATTGACTCCAAGCCTCAAATAGTTCTGAGATACTTGGATGCGTGCAAAGCTGATGGAACAGCTCCTAATCTAAACATTCAAGATCTTCAGCAGAAGGAACCAGAGGTTGCGCTGAAGAAGACTAAGAAGAGAAAATCTTCTCCAGAAGGATCATCACAACAGACTCCAAAGAAAAGAGGTAATCCTGTTTCTGTATCTGTTTTAAGTTCAAGTGCTGTTTCCACATCCATTCCTACTCCAATTCCATATGATATCCCAACACCCCAAACCTTTGAAGATTTTGAAGACTTTGACCCTTCTGAGTCATTAACTCTCAAAAGATCCCGCTCCAAACCATAAAATCCAAACACTATAACCATTCCAGAACCAGAACTTGCACAAGTTCTGTGTGATATAGAACAACATTCTTCCGCTCCCCATACAGTAAATCCAAATACACAACCAGAAATTCCCATTTCTCCATAACCTAACATTCCACTTTCACCCATTCCAGAAACTCCACCCACTCCAATACCAGAACCAGAAATTCCACAACCTTCCTCTCCCCAACCAGAAAATAATCCACCATCTCCTCCACATGCACAAACTCCACAACCTGAGACACAAAACTCTGAGGCTCAAACCTCTGAGTCTCCTGAACCACAACCCTTGGCCATTCAACTGCCTTGTGGTACAACTGTGAACATGTCTCAACTACCATCCTCACCAGAAACAACTCCTCCAAACACCCCACATAGTCCAATCGTTATTTCTGATTCTCCTACTCCCTCACCCAAGAAAACTACAGAAAACCACAGCAAGACAGTCATTGACTTAACAGTCCTTGAACGCCTTGCTGCAATAAACCAGAAAACTGCTATTCCCAAACCGAAACAACCAGATGTTGGGTCCAGCATTTTGAATTTTGAAACAGATATGCAGAAATGGATATCTTCTTTGAAACAAGCAACTCTGGAAGTTGTTGATCCTGCTGTATCAGATCATCTCTGGACTCAATTCAGAAGATGGGTATGCGCTGAAACTTTCAAGCTACAAGACCAGAGCTATGGACAGGTTCAGCAGAACTTCAGCAATCTGTTGAAGGAAATGGAAGGTCCAGTTTCGAGCAAAGTGCTAAAGGAAGAAGTTCTGCATCTGGACAGTGAGCCTTGGTCTGAAAAGCGTCCAACATCTACAATTCAAGCTGCAGAAGAACAGGTTATTCAAGCTGAAGACTTGGGTAAAGCAGAAGAAGCTACAGAAAGCTCTGAGAAGCAGTCTGTATCTGAAGATCCTCAAGCTTCCTCTGTTGACAGGCAAGCTCTGGAGGATTTTAAGAGATCAGATATGCTGATGAATGAACGGGTGGATAAGCAGGATATCAAGATTGATTCTATAACAAACATGGTAGCAAAGCAGAATGAAACCAGCGAACAAATCAAGAGCATGTTGGAAGCCCTGTTCACACGACTTCCTCCTTCTTCTTAGATTTTTCTTATGTTTTCCTTGTTTTCTTATGTTTGTCTGTAATATTCCTACTTGTTCTAAACTCTCACTGCTTCTGTTTTAATACAAACGCGTTTTCTCTAATCTTTTTAACTCTGATTATATATGCTTTTTGATCGCTGACAAAAAGGGGGAGAAAGAACGATATTTTTCAATAACGGTTTACTGAGACAAAAGTCTCAAACATTCTAACATTCATAAATATTTGCTGTTCTGAAAAGCTTACAGGTACAAGAATCTGAAGAACTCTGATGAAGCAAAATTCTGATGCTCAAAGAAAGGTTCAATAAAGTTCTAGAGTTCTGATGCTGAAGGTCTCAAGGAATCAAAGGGAATAATCAACTCAGGGGGAGTTTTTTTCATCATTACTCTGATACTTTTTATTCCTTACTCTCTTAGCTCTGATACTTTTTTCTCGTTAATGGATTATCTCTGATACTGTTTCCTTTTTATCCTTAAACTCTGATACTTTCATCATTTTATTTTAATTGAAAAATCTAGTTTTTGTCATCATCAAAAAGGGGGAGATTGTTAGAACATAGTTTGAATCTACAACCCTCAGTTAGAGTTTTGATGATAACAAAGTACAAGATTAAATGAATTATGAGTTTTATATTTGACATAGATGCTACTTAAAATTATGCTGCTTATTTACAGGAAACTCTGATGGAATCAACATCAGAAGATGTCAACCAGAAGATCAATACATATGCTATGCTGAAGTCTAATGAACAGAATCTGCGCTCAACATACTCTGACTCTGATCAAGATCTTAACTATGTCATCAACACTCAGAAGCAATTAGAATAAGCTAAAGCCAAGAACGCTCAGATCTTCACTATGCAGAACATTCTGAAGTGTCAACGATACTGCATTCAAGGCAGATTAATTACCAACGGCATTATTCCAAGACAAAGATCTTCTCAGTATGGAAAGAACGTAATGAGCATTGAAATGGAATAATTGGCATCAACGTATCTATTCCAAGAAGTATTTAAACAAATCAGTGAGAAGTGAAATGGCTAATGCTCTACAATACTCTACACGCCTAAAGCAAATCATCTTCATCCTTACTCATACAGTTTTCTAAAGCTCTCAAATTGCTTACTCTATAGTTCTAGCATTCTAGTTTCACATAAGCTTCATTTGTGTATTATCACAGTTGTGATATATAGTTTTTCCAGAAAACATTCAACACACATATTGTTCATTTATCTGTAAGAAAGAATTTCCTTGAGAAACCGGTCTGTGGTTTAGACTCAAGAAGGCTTTAGCAGTTGTTAAAGCAGTTGTAATATTCAGTTGAATATAGTGAATTAAGTCCTCGTTGGAGAGAGGCGAAATCACCTTGACGGGTGGACTGGAGTAGTTTGAGATCAAACGAACCAGTATAAAAATAACGTGTTGTCTGCATTTGTTTTCAAGTTTTAACAATTCAACCCCCCTTCTTGTGTTTTTCACTTCTTCATCCTTCTTCGGGATTACTCCCTCAAAGTTAACATGACTATACCGTCCGTCCTAATCCTAAGTGTACACCAAGTTCAGGTATAGGACTTATCAAATGAAATCACCCACCCCAGCATCACAGAAGATACAACATATCCAAAATAGGTGAGTAGCAAAAGTACAATGCAATATATACAAAAGAAAGCAATAAAGAAATAAAGAAAAAAGTGGTGAAGCAAATAAAGTAAATAAATAAGCAACCAAAGAAGCAAACAAACAAAACTAGGATAGTCTCACATAGAATCCCTAGCAGAGTCGCCAGCTGAAGCGATCGACAAAAAACACAGAGTCGCCACCGAACTTTATTTATCCTGAAGGAAGGGGAAATATCGAGAAAACCCCAAGAGGATGGATAAGATAGTATTGCGATCCAAAGAGAAGGTACGAAATTTGATTATGCAAGGGGAAGGTATTAGAACCCCTTACATCCATTGTACTCAACGGGATCCATTTTGATTGTTTGTTTCTAAGGGTGCGTCTATCTAAAATTATACTTGCTAAGGGGAATGCAACGGTTTTTTATTAGTGTGTTCGTGAGGGTCTTGCAACCCTTTGCCTACGTATTCTGTGAAGGAATCAGAACACCGTAGTTCTTCTAGAAAATGTTGGTTTGTTGGTGTTTTTTAGTAGGCGATGTTAGCACACACATTCTAACAATAGGCACGACCTGTATCACGGTAGAACGAAGATAACATGCCCTTTTGAAGAAATATTTGATTTTTTTGAGTCTTTTGGTTAAGTGTGGAACGAGTTTGAATAATGATTAAGTGTTTTTGGATTTTGGATTTAAGATGTTTTTGTTTTAGAGGATTCCATGCAAACGAAAAGTCTAAGGGAAAGTCTACCATAATGTTGTCATACAAATATGGTCTTAAAGTTGGGATTTAAAAGGAAATTTTATCCTAAATTGTTATCATGTATGGATTAATCCTAATGTCTAACTCGACATTAAACGATCAATCCTAAATTAATCGTTTAATGGATTTTCTTAAAGGAACATATTAAGAATCAACCAAAAGAAAATACTGCTAACATTTTTGGGAATTTTATCATGTTAAGAAACTAAACAATCATGAATAGATATCACACAAAATTGCTTTAAAAAAAGTTAAAACAAGCAAGAATTAAAAAGAAATTGAAAATAAAGGCTTGGGGGGGGGGGGGGGTGTCCATCCAGAATCAGGGTATCTTGCCGTAAAGCCTGGGCACAAGGCCCAACAGAATGGTCCAACATCATTTTTTGTGCACTTAGCTTCAATTACCAAACACGCACGGGTTCCAGGGGAATTGCAAGGCCCAACTTCTCAATCCAAACTCCAACACCAAATTTCATATTTTAATTATTTGAATTAAATAAAATTTGAAGAAAACAACAAAACATGTTAGTTGGATTGTTTGGGTTCACATTGATGAATTTTCACGAGAACTCATCCCTCTCATATCTTCTTCACGGTGCCACAAACCCTCAACCTTCTTCTTCTCTAAACTCTCTCAATCTCACACCCTCACTTACCTTTCTGTCGGCTTCTTTGACTCACCTTCTTCTTCATCGACAAACTTCAACTCAGTGCCATGGCCGAACTAACAAACACCACCGCAGACGTTCGCACCATGTCCTCCTCGTATCTTTGCGGATTTTTGAACAACAACGCACATGCCACAGACTCGCATAACTTGGATTTTCATGCTTCAGGATGTATACAAATGCAGGAATGATGGAAGAGATCAAAGATATACCTATCAAAGTTCGTCTGATGCGACATTAATTGTGAATCCGATAAGAAAAATAAAGGAAAAGAGGTAGGCATTTTTGAATATTATTTTTCTTATTCGAGTTGCTGCTTATTATATGCGTTGTTGATCTGAATTAGAAGTTCTATTTATTGCAGCGGGGAGTAGTGTTATGGGTCTGAGCCAAGAATGATATCAGATTTATGATCTTTGATGGAGACTTGAATGGTAACAGCGGTTTAACAGGGTTTCATCTGGAAACTCTGGAGTGGTTCAAAAGTTGGGACATGATGGTTTCACTTGTGGAATGAAAAGGGTGATTGTTTACAGATCGATTGAGGTTTTGATTAAGGGGAGAGTTAAAGTCAATAGTGTGTTGCAGTAGGGCTAAGGTTTATTTAGCAGAGATGGTGAAGGTTTGTGATAGGTCTTAAGGAGGGCTGTAGAGGTTTGAGGTTTCGAAAAGTAGTTATGAGGAAGAGGGAGGAATTTGAGAGTTGTGGAAGACTGATGGAGATTACAAGTTTAAACAATGCGGTCTGTGAGCTTTTGTGTCTATTGTTGGTCAGTTCTTGGTTGGTGTATGGAGTTGAGTGTAAGGTTTATGTATTAGGGTGGTGTAATGGGAAGGCAAAAGGAGGATCGGGTCATATGAAGGTTATTGAAAGAAGGTGCAATGGGGGTATATGATATATTAAAGTGCTAGGGCTATTTGCAGTTCAGGCCCAAGATAATTTTTGTTTGAAACATTAAAATTAAAAGAAGTGGATAATCTTCATGGGCTGCTATTGGACCGGGTCAGAGGCCTAATTTGAAAATTTTCAAGAGAGTCTAATAAAAACCTAGGTCTAAAAGTGGTTGGCCGTTCAAGCTCCTTGTTTCAGTCAAACAACTTTTTTCTCTCAATGAATTATCATTAAGTCTAATTGTTTCCAAAAGTCTCAATTAAAAATCAATTAAAACACTAAAAGCAAAAACAAAATCCTCTATCCACTTTTGTTTGCCTTTTCATTCTCCTCTTCATATCGTTTCATCTCTACTCTCAAGATCAAATTTTCTTACATGGTAAAATGATAAAGACAAGAGTACACAACATAAAACCTCATCCCCAAATCAAAAGCCGGAGCCCCCATTTTCAAGATTTGTAATTGAAGACAAAATAAACAACATAAATAACTGAAAATTTACCTGAATTAGGTATGTTTGTTCTGATATTTTGCTTTCCATTCTCCTTTGCTTCTGTTCTCAATCTCCTTTTTACGTTTTGGGATTTTTTTTGCTGCGAATTGTTTTGCTGCTCCGTGCGAATTGTTGGTCAGGTTGTTGGAGATGATGGCGTTGGCTGCTTGCAGGTTGATTGTTAAGAGCCAAAATATTATTTTTGCAGATGAATTTATGATGGTGATAAGAGAGTATTGAAATTTGTTGTAGGTATGGTCGGTATGAGGTGATTATGCATTGAGAGAGTATGAAGGGTCATTGTTTGTGATGAGTTAAAGATTTATGATATGGTTTTCTGTTTTGCTATGACATGGTTAGTGTAAGGGTTGAAAGTTATGCATTAAGGGTAAAGATATGGGAGGTTGTTTGCATAATGTCGTGGATGATTTTGGAGAGTTTTTCAGAGTTTCTTTAGGGTTAGATTGTTATGTTTCTTGTGTGATTTCTTTGTGTGTTTTTGAAGAGAGATGTATGAAGTTTTTATAGGGTTTTAGAAAGTGTATTGGTCTCTCTTTTTTCTCTGGTTGAAGTCCCAATTTATAATGCAAAATGATAGCATTTAAGGGTGAAAATGGAATGAATTTAAACACTTTTGGTTAACTGTCTTGTGCTTTCTTTGGTGCAACTTTGTGTGATACATTCTTGTGCAATTCTTGGACTGTTATGTTTGGTTTATTTTGACAGGTTTTGGATAGTTTTTTGGCATGTCTCTACAGGCTAGCAGCAGCTAGTTTTGGAATAGCATAGGAGGCTGTCTTTGTAGGGGCTATTTTGGAGCATGAAACAAGATGGAAAGAGACAAGGCAACAATTTTGAGAATTTTTTCGATTTTTTTCGACTCTATGAAAACAGTAAAAAATTCATTAAAAATAGAAAAAAAGATGAATTTGGGAATTTGAAAGCGAAGTCCCGTAACTACTCTGTAGTATGGGACAAATGACCAGAGAATTTTTCGCAAAGGATGCTCAGAACAGAATTCGATTCAGACGCGGTTTTCCCAAAAACCGAATTTTTTTCATATTTTGACTCTAAAACATGAACTGGACGAAACCGTGAGGAGACTAAGGCCTAGACTCGAGGACACTAACCATATGACTCTAAATATGATTAATAAAAACAAGAATCCCCGGCAACAACTCCAATTTGATTTGTTGTCGCGCACGAATCAAAACGAGTATTTTTAAAAACACAGTACAACGACAATGTGACTCGAATCATCTCACAAGGATTCTTGTTTGTATTAATAAAATGTAACTGAATGAGGGGGTTTTGTTTTTAGGTTTTCGATTCAGAAAACAAAAAGCAAATAAGCAATTTAAAATAAGTGATTATAGAATTAAGCCAATCTACTGTTCGGTTTCCTGCTAATAATTGATTTTTACCTTATCAATTACCTACGCGGAATCGATCTCTATTCGATTTCTATAGCTATTGTCAAGCATAACAAATACAACCATATTGGATTCCTATTCTAAATTAAGCAAACGGATTAAGACCTCGTGAATTAAGCAAACACGAATTACAAAGGCGAATTAACGACAAAGTGACGTAACAGCGAATAAACGTTAGAGATCCAATCATACGAATTTAATCAAAACAATTTTATGTAATACAAATTGAGCAAATGTAAATCACAAAATAGTATTGAAAGAGAACAAATTTGATTGATAAAGTAAAAACTTCAAAGCATTGGAAACGCGGTTACAGCAGATTGACTCTGGATGTTTAGTTCCTCATCACAATCGTAAAAGCAAAAGGTATTTTTTTCTGAAATATGAAAACGTGAAAATGAAATTACTGTAGCGGCTGCTAGATATAGCAAGGATAAGGATTCGGTTCATAATCCAACTGGGTCGAAAACATAACCCAGGCCCAAAACAAATGACCCAAAACTTAAATATTAAATGCTGCAACTTCAACGACTTTTTCAACCTTACTACAGCCTGCATTAGCTTCTGGCCACAACTAGAAATTTGTAGGCCTTTCTCTTAGCTTTCCAACACATGGTCAAACGCCTCGATCCGATGTCTGTAGCTCCAGTTATGAATGTTTCCGCGAAAGCTGCAAATGCTGAAAATAAAGTACGAAAATCAAATTAAGCCAAAAATAAACTAAATTGGAAAAACATTATAAAATATAAAAATAAATAAAGAAAAGCATAGAAATGCTTAAAATCAAATATGGAAGAATGTGCATTAAAATTCACTGATCAAATTCCCCCACACTTGAACTTTTGCACTCCGAGCAAAATAAAATCAAAACTCAAAAAGAAACACAACAACATCTCAATTACTCATTCTCGGCTACAAACTATTATTCGGTTAAGATCACAATGATAGGTACTAATCTTTCACACTAAGGATATCGTAGGAACACTAATCCAGAATAATTCAGTCATAAGCCTCCTACATATACAAATCAATCTGAATCATGTTATTATGCCTAAGCCTAACTTACCCATCTTCTTTTTTTTTCATTTAGGCGCAATCACATTAAGCCTGTTATCTCCACACACTCATAGTAAGTCGACCGATTAGTAATTCTGATCCTTTTTTGCATGGGGTTCTGGTACCTAAGTGCTATAACTATTTTCTTACCCAATTGAAGTTGCGGGGGATCGGACCATAATCCACCCTACCAAGTTCAGCACCAGAAACCACTGAACCAACTAACAATGGGTCTTGAAATCTTTTTTTTGTGTAGGTTCTACAACTGTTGGGTTAAGTGACCGGGTGAGGGTCACCAAACTTAGAAGGTGCATTCCTTTTCTCTTTCTTTTTTTTTTCTTTTCAAAACTTGGATCCCTCACTTATTTTCACCGGCTTCCTTATGTAGAGCATGTGTGAGATGGTGCTGACTGCAAAGATAAACTACTCAAGAGAAGAATGAGAAATCAAGGTTTATGTCATAATAAGTATTCAAATTAACTTCCATATGCAGGAGACTTACAATGTTAAGATGATACCGATCTTGTGCACTTTTCCCGAGTCTCACAATTAACCTCAGATTAATCTATAGCCCAAAAATTTCAAAAGGTTGCATTTTTTATATATTTTTTTTTATAACTGAAAATAAAACAAGAAAACAGAGAACAAAATCAAATAAAACAAAGGATTCCCTCACCCGCACTTAAAGCAAGCATTGTCCTCAATGAAAGGACATAACTATTAAATTAGAGAGAAGGAAAGACAAACTCCCTGATCAAGTTGTAGAGTAGTTGGGTCCTTCCAAAGAAAGATCTTCTATGGTTGCGTCTTCAGCTACTGAACTTTCATGGAATAGATTTAGGCGCTTCTCATTAGCCTTGAAAACTTTGTCAGTACCTGCACTTTTAATTTCTAATGCACCATGAGGGAAAATATTAGTAACAACAAAAGGGCCAATCCATTTGGATCGGAGTTTCCCAGCCATAAGCTTAAGGCAGGAGTTAAACAGTAAAACCCGTTGGCCCACAGAAAAGTCCTTTCTAGAAATCACTTTATCATGGAAGTGCTTAGTTTTCTCTTTATAAATCATATAGATTTCATAAGCCTCTAGTCTAAGCTCTTCAAGTTGTTGCAATTGGAGTTTTCTTTCAATACCTGCTTGTTGCATCTCCAAATTACAACTTTTCACCGCCCGATAAGCACGGTGTTCTATCTCAACAAGAAGATGACATGCCTTACCAAAAACAAGTCGATAAGGAGAAATCCCAATGGGTGTCTTGAAAGTTGTTCTTTGAGCCCAAAGTGCGTATTCTAGACGACGGCTCCAGTCCTTCCTATTTGGCTACACCAATTTCTCTAAAACCTATTTGACCTCTCTATTTGAGATCTCAGCTCGCCTGTTACTTTGTGGGTGATATGAAGTAGAGACTCTATGCACAACTTCATACTTCGGGAGAAAAGCTTCCATGGTGTGGTTGCAAAAATGAGTGTCTTGGTCACTTATTATAGCTCGTGATATTCCAAAACTGCAAAAGATATTAGACTTGACAAAATCTGTAACAACTCTAGAATCATTAGTCTTAGTGGGGATAACTTCCACCCACTTTGAAACATAATCAACAACAAGTAAAATGTAAAGGAAACCAAATGATACAGGAAAGGGACCTATGAAGTCGATTCCCCATACATCAAATACCTCATAGAAAAGCATAGGTTGCTGAGGTATTTCATTCTTGCGAGTGATGTTTGTACCCGCTATCTGGCATTCTTTACAAGTGCGGTAAGTCTCATAAGCATCCTTAAAAATAGTGGGCCAATAGAAACCTGAGTCTAGGACCTTTCTTGCAGTTCTTTGAGGACCAAAGTGTCCCCCTACTTGGGATGAATGAGAAAAATTCAAAATAGATTCAATCTCATAGTCAGGGACACATCTCCTAATTACCTGATCACTACCAAACTTCCAAAGATATGGATCATCCCAAACATAATATTTGGCATCACTCTAGAGTTTGTGAATTTGTGACCTGGATGCACCTGCAGGAAAAACAACAGCAACAAGATAATAACAATGTCAGCAAACCAAGGAGTTACCCCATGCAAAAGTAAAAGATGCTCATCAGGAAAGTCACCTTGAATGGGGAAAGGATCATCATCTCTTTCTATCCTGCTCAAGTGAGCAGCCACTAAGTTCCCAGATCCACTTTTGTCTTTAATCTCTACATTAAACTCTTGGAGCAACAACATCCACTGAATCAATCTCGGTTTTGCATCAGGATTCTTCAACAAGTACTTTAAAGCTGCATGGTCAGTAAAAATAAAAACCTTGGAACCTAACAAATATGATCTAAATTTATCAAGAGAAAAAACAATAGCTAGAAGTTCTTTTTCAATGGTAGTGTAATTTATCTGTGCATAATCTACAGTCCTAGAAGGATAGTAAATAACATGGGCAGCCCTGTCAACTCTTTAATCAAGGACAACCCCAACAGCATAATTAGAAGCATCACACATAAGCTCAAATGGGAGGGTCCAGTTAGGGGGCTGGATTATCGGAGCGGAGGTTAATGCTTTCTTCAAGAAGTCAAATACTTCTTTGCATTTGTCATCGAAGTTGAAAGTAACGTCATTCTTCAACAGGTTTGATAGTGGAAGAGATATCTTGCTGAAATCCTTGATGAAACACCTATAGAAACCTGCATGACCAAGAAAAGAACGAATCTCGCGAACACAAGAAGGATAAGACAATGTAGAAATCACATCAATTTTAGCAGGGTCAACAGAAATTCCTTTTTCAGAAATTATGTGACCAAGAACAATTCCCTGCTCAACCATAAAATCACATTTTTCATAATTTAAAACAAGGTTAGTCTCGATGATCTTTCTAAAACCATATTCAAACTACTCAGAATGCATCAAAATAAGAACCATAAAAAGTGAAATCATCCATAAAAACTTCCATGCAATTTTCAATGAAATCAGCAAAAATGCTAATCATGCATCGCTAGAAAGTTCCAGGAGCATTGCAAGGACCAAAAGGCATCCTCCTGTAAGCAAAAGTACCGGAGGGACAAGTAAAAGTGGTTTTCTCTTGATCTTCCAGTGCAATATGAATCTGAAAGTAACCTGAAAAGCCATCAAGAATACCATAATGTGATTTACTAGCTAGTCGTTCAAGCATTTGGTCAATGAACGATAAAGGAAAGTGATCCTTTCTAGTTGCTTGGTTCAATCTCCTATAATCAATACAAACTCTCCATCTATTCTGAACTCTAGTGGGAACAAGTTCATTCTTTTCATTTTTCACCACTGTGAGTCCAAATTTCTTAGGTACAACATGCACTGTACTTACCCATTTACTGTCAAAGAAAGGATAAACGATACCTGCTTGCAAGAGTTTGGTTATCTCTTTTTTCACAACATCAAGAATCAAAGGATTAAGCTTCCTTTGGGGCTGCCTTACTGTTTTAACTCCCTCCTCAAGTAAAATTATGTGCATGCACATCGATGGACTAATACCAGGAAGGTCAGCTAATATCCATCCGATTGACTTCTTGTGATTTTTCAAGACCTGCAAAAGTTTATTTTCTTGATCGAAATCAAGGTTATAAGAAATAATAACAGGGATTTTTTCATTACTCTCCAAATAAACATATTTTGGGTTTTCATGGAGTTGTTTCAGCTCTAAGGACGGGGGATGCTCTATGGATGGAGTGTTTGGGGAAGCCGGGATGTCAAGGGAATCAGCTGCAAAAATAGCTTCATTAATAACAACTTCACATGTAGGAAACACATCAGCCTGCAAGGCAACATCAATCTCAGCACACACAACACACAAGTTATTGTCAGTACAATCAGAACACAAGTAAACATCATCAAATCCAAATAAAGATGGAAAATCAATGGTGTGATACGGTGGCAGAACCGACTGTTATATACTGGTTTTGCATTTTGTATTTGCAAATGTTGCGGTAAGCAAGAGTCGCCACCGACTTTTCTTTTATCCAAATTAAGGAAAGGGTGAAAAGAACAGACAAAAACCTTTTCGAGATTATTCTGAGTAAGGGGGGGGGGGGGGGGGGGGGGTAGATTATGGAAAGGGAAGGTGTTAGTACCCTTTCTATCCATAGTTATCTACGGGCTCTTAGAGGTTTACTCATTTTGAAATACCTTTTGTGCTTTGTGTGTTTGAAAAATGTTTTGAAATTCCTTAGTGCAGCGATTTGCTTTGCGTTTAACTCTTGTATCAGTCTTCAAGAGTGTTAACAAAGCAAATGTTTTTGAAAATTGTTTTTTTTAAAGTAGTGTTTGTATAAGTAAAAAAATGTTTTTGAGCAAACTTCTAACAGCTATCTACTTTGTACTAAAAAAGGTAGTTCTTTTCCTCCTATCCTCTAGACAGTGATATTCTACTATTAGTGAGTAGGTAGCCCTATCGTTGGATGTATGAGGGACATTCGAAGGGACGTTACAGTCACGAAGGCAACTTGTGGAGACACTTTAGCAATTTTTGTTTAGGGACTAGATCATTTACCGAAAGGCAACTGTAGGGTCATCGAGGGACTATGATCTTTTGATTTATGGGTCTTTGCTAAAGCATTCCCGCCTCATGACTGTTTTATTTCTGAAGACAACCAAAGTGGGGTAGCCTAGAGGTGTATATGTGCAAGTATGTTATGTTCAGTTATTTTTGTCTTTTTGTTAAGTTTGCTAACGTTTTGTTATTAGTCTTTGCATACATGCCTAGTTACTAGCAGTAAATATGTACATAATATAAAGTATAGAAGTATAAACCTACACTATTACATGACTTTAGGGAGGGGGATTTACACTGTACAAAAATTTGGGAGTGCATAAAAAATAAAGAAAGCAAGTAAAACCCTATTAATTATTACATTCCAAGATGCAGGCACAATAATATAAAAATGAGAAAAATAAATAACGTGCGAAAGATTGAAAGTTCGTATAAGAAAAACCTAATAAGAAAAATCTTCTTATTTTTGTTGTTTTTGATTTAAGTGAAATGGTCAATTATCCTAAAGTTTATATAATAAAATTAAATTAAGAAAAATAATCTAATTTCTTTTTAGTCTATTTTTATTATTATGAAAATAAAATAATTAGTCCTAAATTCTAATTCATTTTTAATTAAGAAAAGGTTAAAATTTTAATTAATTAACAAAATTTAACTTGATTAATAAAACAACTACTCTAATTTTTTTTTGTGATTTTGATTTTAATGCTAAAATAAATAAAAGAAAAGCTCAATAAAGAAATGAAAACAAAAAACAAAAAATTAAGGGGCATCCTTCGACTGCAGGGAGAAAGGGGACTTTTTGATTCAAAGGGGAAGCATCCTTTCGATCCAGAGATAAATGGGATTTTCGATCCAGGAAAGACGTTTGTCCTTCGACCCAGGGAGAGATGATTGTCTTTTGATCCAGGGGTGGATTCTGTGAGGACACAGAATCTGCAAAGGTATGTTAGCAAAAACGAAAAGCATGACCTGGGTGCTAAGCCCAGATCCTTCGATTCTGCACGCCCTGACCTTATTTATGTTGGATCTACAACAAGTGTTAGAAGCAAAACAAATGCAGGCTTGGGGTCGAACCCAGGTCTTTAGTCTTGAATAACAAATCAAATGAAATTACTAATGTTGATGTGTCATGAAAATGTAGAGATTGATATTTTTACCAATTCTTACCAATGGTTGATGGATGAATCTAGGATGATGGTCGTGGGTACCCTTGTTTGAGGATTACTTCAATTTGGCTTCTGGACGTGGGTACCTATGTTTAAGGGTTGCTTTGATTTGGCTCTTCTGGATGTGCGCTTGCTTAGGGGCTGGTGATGATTGGAACAACTTCAGGAGAACTTCAAGAATGTATTTGCAATTTCGTGTGACCCTCTCTCCTCTTGTGTCCAACATCCCCTTTGTGTGTATGTATGTGGTTCTTTATATAGAAGGGATGGAAGGGACAAGAAAACAAAGGTTTAAACAACCATAAACAAATTTTTTCAAAGCCATGAATGATGTTTTGTAACGTTGCAAAAGTCATGGAAACTTGTCCTTTTTGAAATTGAATGAACCTGGACATACTTCCCTCTTTCGAATGCCTTTAATCCTTGCCCTTCGATTGGGCTCAAGTTGCCACTTTCGACTGGCTCTTTTGAATGGACGTTCTATGTACGCTTTGTGCCCTCTTTGGATGGGCCACTAAGGTGTGTCCCTCGAATGGCTATTTTGAATAGACTTTCTGTGCACACTTTGTGCCCTCTTAGAATGGGCCACCAAGGTGTGTCCTTTGATTGGCTATTTTGAAAGGACTTTCTGTGCATACTTTGTGCCCTCTTCGAATGGGCCACCAAGGTGTGTCCTTCAAATGGCTATGACACGTGTTGAAGTGTGTATAATTGTTTAAAATGGGGCAATTTCCCAGTCGAAACTGGCACAAAGGAAACTTATGTATTGTTGATGCTAGCATGAAGCAAGTCAAATCATGCGTAGAGGAGGCCATTTCCTAGGCGAAGCTGGCACAAAGGTAGCCAGTGCCTTGTATGCTAAAGGCAAGCTGAAGAGGGGGGCTTTTGCCTTGTGGGATATTTGTGAACCGAAGGCCAGTTTGAAGAAGTTCTTGCTTTGTGCGCTGAAGGCACGCACAAAGGGATATTTTGCCTAGTCAAAGCAGGAACCAAGCTTGCTCCAAATACATCAAATGCCCAAATGAAGCAGAAATCCAGCTTGCATGCAGGTAGCCATTGTGAATCAAGCCAGCATGCAAAGCCAATGGTGCAATTGAAGGAGCATTAACATGAGGCCTTTCCTTTTTGGAATGGAGGAGGTTGTTTTAAAGGAAACACATGCCCAATTGGAGCTGGTATGCAGCAAACAAGTAAAAGACTAAGGCTTCAATCGAAGCTTAGAAATTTGAGGCAAGTTTGGAGAAGGTTAGGCACTCAATCAAATCCGGTCCAAATACCAATCGAAAAGGCCCTTTAACATGCCGATCGAAAGACTTTATTAAGATGCCAATCGATGACTCCTTGTTTATCTTCAAAAAATTGATTATTTCCTTTTAATCAAATGCTTGTAATTACCCATGTAAGAGAAAAATCTTGGGAAAATATGAGAGGGAAAATTTTGGGGTACAACAGCTGCCCCTGTTCAATCTTCTTAAACCTGAGGATGTAGATTGGCTTGTCTGCCTTTCATAATCTGAAGGTGGAAGATGATTGAACACTAGAGTGCCCAAAAATTTGCACTCGTATGAAGTAACACTGATGGTTGATGATGTAGGGAATGGGTTTACAGATGCCATTTGGAGGAGATGATAGAGAGTCGTCAGAGATGGGCTTAAAGATGCCATCCAAAATAGATGTTGATTCCACACATGGTCCCCTTGGGGGTTGCTATTACTACTGTCTGAGGAGGAGTTCTCTGGGGAATATGGGTTTCTAGAGTTCTCCTATTTGGGGAAAACTCTGTGGGGAATAAAGTCTAGGAACTTCAGTTGTCCAAGGCTCTGCTGAAGAGTTATCTCTAGAGAGATGACAGTTTATTGTATTTTGGTTAAAGTCCAGGTTTCCAGTGATTTGCTGGGGATAATGGAATTAACTGTTATCTGGAAATGTATTAGAAAGAGCCTGTGTAGGGATGCTTCAAGATGAGCCTGTGTTAGACTGTATGAGAAGAAACCCGTGTAAGATTGCTTCGTCTGGTCATGTAGATGGATTTCATGTCTGGTTTCAGTTGTTTAATCTACAATCAGTCATTCACAGATAGTTGTCCTGTCTGGTTTCAGGTATTAATCTAGAATTTGAAAATTATCGGTTGTTGAGATAGTGGTCCTGGATGGTTTTAGGTATTAATCTCTGACCCAAGAAATAAAGATGGTTTTTTCGTCTGGTTTTGGGTGTTAACCTTCAATCTCCTTATGTAGATAATTTTCCTGGCTTGTTATAGGTATTAATCCTATAGTTGGTCTTCCACAGATGATTCTCCTGGCTTGTTACATGTGTTAATCTAGAACTATATTTTTTTCTTGGTCGTTGAGATAGTTGTCCTCTCTGGTTTCAGGTATTAATCTCTGACTTAAGAAAGAAAGATAGTTTTCCTGGCTTCATACATGTATTAATCTTCAATCTCTTCATGTACATAGTTTTCCTGGCTTGTTACAGGTATTAATCTACAGTCATTCGTCCACAGATAGCTCTCCTGGCTTGTTACAGGTATTAATCCGGAACTTGTTTTGCTGGTCACATAGATAGTTTCCCCATCTGGTTTCGAGAATTAATCTTTGACTTACTGTAAAAGTTGATAGTGTTTGTCATCTGCTAATTTAACCTGAAAAGATAAAATCAGTTTCATGCAATGTCATGATGTATGGATTGCATGATGCTCCCAAAATAAATGATATAATGATATATGTATTTGTATGCACATGCCATGATGTATGAACAGGTAATGCTGTTGCACAAGATCTTTGTCTGAGAAAATAAATCCCTGATAGCTGCTGAAGAGTACCGGGAAGCTGAATCCCGGACTGTTGTAGGTAAGTGAAGAAAGTGATTCTTTAACTTCTGTCGGGGATAATGAATGGAGAGAGTTTTGTTGGCGATTCCCTTTCTCTGTCGATGATCTTTGACTTCTATTTGAGAATGATTTTGCCGAGGGGAAGTGTTCTATTGGAAGATTTCACCAATTTGGAGCAACAAACTCCATTGGGGGATGAACTTCTGTAGCTAGAGAAATAAACTCTACTGAGGATAAGGCTTTATAAACTACTTGAGATTTATAAAACTCTGTTGTGGAAAGTGAACTCCATAAACTACTTGGGGATTTTGTTGGAATCCTGTTGGGGAATCTTGAGAAGCTTGGTGACATCACTGGGGAATATTGGAGCAGCAATTGGATATTTTTCTCTGCTGGGGATGAGGCTTTATAATTTTCTTGAGAATGTGACAAGAAGATGCCCCTGTTTTTGTACCTCATGGAAAGAGAAGTATACTATAATGAACTCGTGTCTGAATGTATCTAGTAGTTGTGTGAGGGAGTGTCAGAATGAATCTATGTTGTGATCGTATCTGAACGGAAAGATGTACTGAATGAGTATCAGAATGGCATCCATATCTAGAGCGTATATGAACTATATTTGAAAGCTGAATCTGAATGAGTATCAGAATGGCATCCGTATCTGGAGCGTATCTGAACTATATTTGAAAGCTGTATTGAATGAGTATCAGAATGGCATCCGTATCAAGAGCGTATATAAACTGTATCTGAAAGCTGAAACTGAATGAGTATCAGAATGGCATCCGTATCTAGAGTGTATCTGAACTGTATCTGAAAGTTGAATCTGAATGAGTATCAATATGACATTTGTATCTGAAGCGTATCTGAACTGTATCTGGAAGCTGTATTGAATGAGTATCAGATGGCATTCGTATCTGGAGCGTATCTGAATTGTATCTGAAAGCTGAATCTGAATGAGTATCAGAATGGAATCCTTATCTCGAGCAGATCTGAACTGTATTTGGAAGTTGTATTGAATGAGTATCAGAATGGAATTCGTATCTGAATCGTATCCGAACTGTATCTGAAAGCTGAATCTGAATGAGTATCAGAATGGCATCTGTATCTAGAGCATATCTGAAGTGTATATGGAAGCTATATTGAATGAGTATCAGAATGGCATCCGTATCTGGAGCATATCTGAACTGTATCTTAAAGCTGAATCTGAATGAGTATCAGAATGGCATTCGTATCTAGAGCGTATCTGAATTGTATCTGAGAGCTGAATCTGAATGAGTATCAGAATGGCATCTGTATCTAGAGCGTATCTAAACTGTATCTGAAAGCTGAATCTGAATGAGTATAAGAATAACACCCGTATCTGGAGCGTATCTGAACTGTATCTAAGAGCTGAATCTGAATGAGTATCAGAATGGCATCCATATCTGGAGCGTATCTGAACTGTATCTGAAAGCTGAATCTGAATGTTTAGAATGTTTCCGCTGGGAATTCCTGTTTTGTGGTTTTGAGAAGAAATATGCTATGGAACATGAAAAGCTTGTAAACCAGGCTAGGGAGCTCTTTAAGATGCCAGAGCAGTGATTGGAGATTCTTGCGCTGTCGGGGTCACAAGAACACCTGACATCACAAGGCTGTAAATTGAGGATGTGGCAGTGTCCTTTTAGTAGGATGCCCCTGGCTCTGTACCTGCTGGAGAAAGTATCTGCGGAGGTTTTGTGGATGGATTGAGTGTCATCCTAACTACTGGAGTCCTTGGTGAATGCAGATCAGTGTAATAAACCTTCTACTGATGGACAAGTGACGAGATGACAGGATGTAGTCGTACGCTTTAATCCCTAACTTTTGCCTAGACTATCCTTTTAGATTTTCAGTCCACCAGGATACCCCTTTTTTCCCAAGCCGCCTTTCCAGGTTTTCGACTTGCCAGGTGTACAAATTTTTTATGTATATCCCTAATTTTTGCCTGAACCATTTTGGTTCGCCGGGATGCCCTTATCTTTGCCTAGGTCAGTCGACCTAGCGGGTCTTTATTCATGCGTAGTATTTTCCGACTATGTCCATGTTCACCGAGTACAGAGAATTGTCATTGTCCATAGTAGTAAGTGTTGTCACACTTTCCAGAAGGTGATTGCTTGATCGTACATGATTCGTTGCTGGAATTCATGTCCAATGCCCCAAGTGATTCAGATGGAGATATGCCCCTGGTTATTTGGCATTTTTGAGGGATTCCTTGAACCTTGATTTGACTGCCCTAGATCAGCTGGACACTGTGCTATTCCCCTTGATTATGAAAGGCCTGTTACTGGAAATTTTTTTTCCGTCTGAGGTGATTCTGTCCATTGAGAGGATCTTTGTTCATTGAATATTCGTTGTGTGAATTTCTCTGTTTTTGAACAAATAGTCATATGCAAACAATGGTATTTTAAGAATGCAAAGCTTATGCCTGTCTTGAAGTTTGAAAATTCATTTTTTAGTAAAACAATTTTTTTTTTTGTAAAAGTGTGATATCAACTCAGGATTTAATAGTAAACCTTACAGGAGTCAGGATACCTTTTGTAACAGTATGCTTCAAAACTAACCAATGCTTCAGCTAGGACTTTTAAGGGTTGTAGCGTGGCCTAGTTCACGGTTTAAGGAACAAAGGATAAAGGCTCAAAATTTATTTGTAACAACCCGTTCTTCGTGATGTTCTTCAACTCTAAACTCAGTTAATTATGCGTTTTAAATCCAAGTTAAGTTATGGAAACATTGCTCTGATACTTGGTGATGGTTCAGAAATTGAATGTTTATTTTGAGAAGGCCGTCATTTTTATAACCTTTTCTTTTTGTTGAGGATTTGTAGTGACCTCTTTTTTTATTATCCCTGCTTTTTACTAAATTATTTCTTTTGTGATTACAGTCAGCGGGATGCCCCCATTTTTTTTCTTAAGTCTCCTTCATAGGTTTTGACTTAATGGGTTTTTCTTTTGAAAAATAATGACTGCCTGCTTTGACGATTTTGCGGAACCATCACCATCATTTGGAAGGTATCTTCTACACTATTTATCGTGTATGAAGGATGAGCTTGCGACTGAATGCACCTCTGAATTAACTGAGAAAGCTACCCTGCCCCAGGTTATGATTAAGGGTTTTAATTTGTGTGAAAAGAAAAACTCCTACTTCTTTGGCTCAAAGGGGTTGACTAGGGATTCTCTTCCTTATAACTCCACTGTTTAGGATTTGAAACAACGCCTGTACATCGTCAGTGGGGTCTACTCAAAAGCATATTGTAGAGATTATGGTATCATTTTCGTCATCCTCCCCCTAAAGGCTTACATCTTTTAATCAAGATTCGAATATCACAAAAAGGAAGTAAGAACGCAATTTTGAAATAGTGAATACGAACAAATTGATTAAAGACAAATATATGCAATGCATTGATGAAATAACAAAGTTTGACATAAATAAGTGTTCGAACAAAAAGAAAATTACAATTTGAAAAAATCAAATGAACAAAAATCCCCTTTGTCCGAACTTGTCACTTCAGATTGTGTGTCTCTGAGGGAAGGTAGAAGAATTCAGTATGGCCATCTTGTGTGACCTCCAACGCTCCTTCATCAATTAGGTATTGAATTTTGTTCTTCAACAACCAACAACTATTAGTGTCATGTCCAGGACTGTTGGAGTGGTATGCACACCTTGCGTTTGGATTGTACCTTGGGGAGGTAGTGTTGAGATTCTGAGGAGGATCCTTTAACGTAACCATGTTAGTCTCCAATACCTGATGCAATACTTGAGTCAAGGACATGTTGGTTTTGGTGAATTGCCTCTTACGCTTGTCTGGCTTTCGTTGATTACCCTGTTGTGGTTGGCGAGGTCGTTGTTGAACCCTTGGCATAACAGCCGTCTGGAAAGGCCTACTCTCCAAGCTAACTTTTTGTCCCATCAGGGGTTGATGAATGACTTGATCCCCAGCCTCGACTGTTTGCCTCATATGATTGCATTCATCTTGATGAAGCTTGTTGGAAATGTCTCTTAGCGCTTCTTATCCCTAGTCTATGCCTTGGATAAGAGCCAATTGCCCCAACATCTGGATTCTCATTGCTTCTACCTCAGCTTACAGTTGTTCAAACTGTTCATCCTTGTTGTTGTCAGGATGTTTCTTGGTCAGATTCCCGATGAGGAATGTTTTCAATTCTTCTTTCCCCTTGGCTAGACTAAAAAATTTCTTTGAATTGAGCATCTTGAGTTTGGAGATCCTTTACTGTCTGTTCGAGAGCCATTTCTTCTTACTGAAATAAGTAGTGAAGAAGATAAGAAACCTGTCTTGAAACCTGTTTATGCAATGATATGTATGATATATGTATGCAATGTTTTCAAGGGCCTTATAGGATCTAAACTCTTTTAACCAAAGCAGAAACAAAGACTTTTTATTAGTAATCTCAAATGAAATTAAAGTTTACAAAGGAATAACAAATAAGAAACTTCTAAAACTTATAAGTCTCCCAAGGACGCTTCCTTTTGGTGCTAATTTAGGCATTGAGATTCTTCTCTTTGTGAAGCCTCTTTGTCAGTTCCAACACCTTTTTCTCACTGGAATAGAATTGGAACTCAAAGGTATCTCATTCTTCTTTGAGCTGTATCCAAGATTTTGCAGTTCTTCGAAGTTTGTTGGCATATCAGGATGAAGAATGATGTGAGACTTGACCCCTTGAACAATAGGATCTATAATCACTTGCAGGATAGCACCATATGATATCATAAGATTTTGAGCACGAGTTCGCACCCATTTGAGGTATGTCTCCAAAGGGATGAAGTTCTTGTGCCCTAGAGTCCTGCTATCAGTCTTTTTAACCATTCCCCAAGCGCGGGTGAACCTCTGATGATGGCCTTGCAGATCATTTGAGTAGTCCAACACAACATCTGGAATGAGCATATCATGAGGACCATCCCTTCGGGTGTAGCCGAACTGACGTAAAGCTAAAGAGGGGTTGTAGGTGATTCCCCCTTTAATGCCAAGGAGTGGCACATTGGGGAATTCTCTGCAGCGATCAATGAAAGAGATGTCTTTTTGGGAGCAAGGGCACTAATAGATGTCAGAGTGAGAAAGAGACATTAATCTTTGGTCCCATCTTAAGCCTAATTCATTCTTCATTACTGATCAAGGAAGGTGCGAAATAAACCACCTATAGAGTAGAGGTATGTAATACATAAGAGTCCATCACTTCATGGTGCGTGTATGGAGTGAGTGTAGAATATCCCCAAGCAATGTAGGCACTGGATTATGAGCAAGGAAAATGTTGATGGCACTGACATCTATAAACTGGTCTGAATTGGGGAACATAACCAATCCGTAGATCAAAAGAGCTAAAACATCTTCAAAGGCATGGTAACTCATAGCGTCTAGGAATACTTGGGCTTTCTTCATCAGGAAACATGTGAGGAGGCCCTTAACTCCGCTCCTTCTTTCCCAATTGGACTTAATGTCAGATGGCTTCAAATGCAAAGCTATGGCAACATCTTCAGCGGTTAGATCTTGTTCTAAACCGGTAAAGGGTATCTGCTCCAATATAGGCAAACCTAGTATTGGAGAATTCTTCTAACGTAGGCACTAACTGATAGTCTGGAAATGTGAAGCAGTGGTTCTTAGGGTCAAATAACTAGAATAAGACACTCATCAAACCTTTGTCAACACCGATAGCAACCAAACTGAGCAAGTAGCCATATCCCTTGTTGAATGAGGAACTCTCGGGAACCTTTGAAATCCATTCTTTGAGTTTGGGAGGGATCTCTACAAAATTGATTCAGATGGTTTTTCTACAAGATGAATCCATGACCTACAAAATAGATAAGAGATAAATCCACATGCCCTTGAAATGGTTAGTGTACATGACATGTTATGCTGTTTATGATATTATGATTATGCTTTGAACTCACAAGTATATCAAACACAAACAAGTCATACTGAGACCTTAGGTTTAAAGGCTTGCATGAGTTTTAAAGGTAAGTACTGTGATACGGTGGGAGAACTGACTTGAGGTTTTTGTGTTTTATCGCAAATGTTGCGGTTAGCAAGAGTCACCACCGACTTTTCTTTTATCCAAAAGGAAAGGTGAAAAAGCACAGGAAAGACCTTTGAGATTGTTTCTTGAGTTCGAGGGGTAGATTATGAAAAGGGAAGGTATTAACACCCTTTTCATCCATGGTTTTCCATGGGCTCTTAGTTACTTGCTAGATCACTTGCTTTTGTTTTGAAATTATACTTTGTGTGGTTTTTGAAAGTATTTTGTAAAAGAGGCCATTTGCTTAGGCAATCTTTGTAATGATTCTCGTTCGTAAGAATGTATACGAAGATGTTTGTCTTTTTGAAAATGTTTTCAATGTTTGTAAGATTCTTTGAAATGTGTGTGTTTGTTTTGGAAAATATCAAGGATAGTTGTTTTGAAATGGAGCAATTAACTAGACGTAATCTACCTACTCAAATGTCTTTCTTGTTCATTTTCTATTCCTTTGACATTGTTGTCTTACCATTGATTTGGTAAGCAACCCTATCTTTGGATGTAAACGGGACGGGCGTGGGTCATCGTATAACCATGATAAGCAATGTTGCAAAGTATCTTAGCATTTTTGGGAGACCAAGATCATTTTGTAAGGCAACTTTGAATAGCGTCATCATGGGACTATGATCTTATACTTGTTTGTTTTGCCAAGATACTTCGCATGCATAATATGGCCATTTTTGTATAAGGCAACCAAGTGGAGAAACCCTAAGGATGCTTGTGTGAAAGTGTGTTGTTTTCATGCTTTGATTTTGTCTTGGATTCAGCGTTTTCTATTTGATTTGTTTTTATCTTGCCATACATTCTAATTACTAGCAATATATGAAAGCAAAAATAAAATGCGGAAAATAAAATCCTAAGCTATTACATCTTGAGGGAGATGGGGGTACAATTTGCAAACAGGGATGAAATAAATGTCTAACTATTACAACCACATCGAACTAATGAGCAACAATGAAAATATATGCATAAATAGTGTAGAAAATGGGAGAAACTGCCTTTTGAACCATTATGTGTCGACACATGCTGTTATGCATCGACACATAACTTTTCCTTGCTCCTGTAAAGAAAGATTAGCTCAGTATGAGCCGACACATAATGGGATGTGTCAACTCATACACCTTCTTTGTATCGACACATACGCTTTTTGTGTCAACTCATAGACTTTTCAACCTTCTATTTTGGGACCTGGGATCAGTATGAGTCGATGCATGGCGTTTATATGTCGATTCATACCCTGTTTTTTACTAGGATGAGTCGACACATGTGTGTATGTGTCGATACATACTGCATTTTTCTGCCTTAAACTTTGTTTTATTGTCCATACATGGCAGTTTACAACATATGATTGATAAATATAAACAACAAGAAAACGGTTAGCTAAAATGGGGAAACGATTACTACATCTTGTCTTCAAGAATAAATCATTAATGATGTATGAAAAAATACCAAGTAAAGGAGACTTACCTTGAAACTACACTTGGTGTTTGAAATCTGAATACTTTTCAAGATGTTGTTTGGGCTCCAATGAATCTCCAGGAAGCTTGTTCTAAACTGTTGAAACCCAGTCAAGGCTTGTTCCAAACTGTTGAAACCCAGTCAAGTTGTACAATATTATTTTTATGTTTGGATGGTGAGGATAATGGCACTAACAGAAACTGTTTTAGTGTTTTTACACTCTCTATGTGCTAAGGTGTTTGGTTTATGGGAGAGTTTAAGTATTTCAAGCCTTTTTAAATTGTGCTCTAAGTTGTAATATGTTTGTGTATTAGTATGGAGAAAGTTCCAAGTCAGTTTCACAACAGATCTTTGAGTTGTAGGATTTTTGCACACTTTCTTGCTTTTGAAGCAAAGTGAAGGGACAAGTCTTCACATGCTTGCACTGGCCTGCTTGGAATTGGTAAAGCTCTATACAAATTTCTTTAGGTCTGTAGGACTTGTGTGTACGGAGAAGACAGGTCCAATGCTCAAGAATTGGAAAGTTGCAAAAGTTAAGCTTTTCTAAAATGGCAATGGCAACTTTGTGCCATTTATGCAATTAAAGCTTGGATAAAGACTTTTGGGCTTGGATTAAAGCTTTGTCAACTGAATAAGCATTAAATTATGAAGTGAGAAACAAGTTTGAGACCTGTAAAGCAAGAATTAGGCAGCATGGGTTCAAATTAGAATTTTGTTCTTCATGAAATGACTTGAATTCAAAGTGAGAAATTGCCAATTTTATCTCTTCGATTCTCCCTACTCAAAAATGATCTAAAGGAGTTCTTGGACATTTTGGAAAGCTTGCAATGTACTCTATAACTCATATTTGAAATTCATTTCAAGATTCGTCTTGGAACTAGGTGAAAAATTGCCATGAAGTTGGGTCAAAAACCTGCCTAAATTAGGGAAAAATTTCACTAAGTTATTTTAGTTCATGGGCATGTATTTGCAAATTATATCTTGAGATCCAAACATCTTTTGGGAAAAATGTGTGAGGCAAAGTTGTAGATTTCACGGAGATCTAAAACTTTTATGTTTGGAATTTCCTTTGAATCATCTTGTATCATGGTGAAAAAAATGGCTTAAAGTTGAAGAAAAAATAAGAAATTTTCTATACTTAGAAAATTTTCTAAGTTAAGAAAATTTCAAATTTTAAAACCAAATCTTCAATCTTTGATTCCTTGATGAACGAGTTTCACATTTTGACATGTTTTGATGAATTATGATCCTTGGCACTTGATTTTGACAAAAAAGTCAAAGTTTGACTTTTCAGTATACAATTGACTTTTGATTAGTTGACTGCAAATTTCATCTGTCTATCCAATGGATTTGCAATATTTTGAACCATGTAATTAGGTCAATATAATTCAATTGAATCCTTGGAATCATGATTCAAACCAATTAGTCATTTGCTAGGTCAAAAATCAGAAATTGCCCTTTCTCAGTAAAAACCCTAATTTTGACCATTTTACCCTTTTGATGATTTGATCAAATTTCTTGAGGAATTGTAATCCAAACTTGATTAAATGATACATATGAGTCTAAAATGTTGATGTGGATAAAAAATTATGAAGTTTGACTATAAATTGGCCATGGTTGACTTTTTTTCCTAATACAGCTGATTTTTAGGTCAATTATCCAATTGGCTGATCAAAAATGTGATTCAAGGTTTGAAACTTGACATGAGTAATCTTAAGGGTCCATGATGATGTTTGAAAGTAATATTAAGCATTAATAGCCCAAAAATCCTTGGGCAAACTCAAACCCTAATTTTGGGTCATCAGTGTAAGATGAGATGTCTTGAGTTGATCAAACCCTATTGCAGTCTTGAGTTTAAGAGATCATGTGAGGAAATATTTGATAAGTGAGACGGAAAATTTTAGGGTAAAACAAATTCCTCTGTTTAATCTTCTTAAACCTGAAGAGTTAGATTGGCGAGCTTTGCCATTCGTGACTCGAAGGTGAAGTATGATTGGACACTAGAGTGCCCATAAATTTGCACTCGATGATGTGTAGTTGAGGGAATGGGCTTAAAGATGCCATTTAGAGAAGTGATAGAATCTTGTTGGAGATGGGCTTGTAGATGCCATCCAAGAATGTTTTTTGAATTGTAAGTTGTAAGTCGAAAGAATAAGTATCAGAATTTTGTCCTTGTCCAGAACGTATTTGAGCTGTATCTGGAGACTGAATCTGTATGAGCATCAAAATAGCATCCATGTCTGGAGCATATCCGTACTGTATCTGAAAGTTAAATCTAAATGAGTAACAAAATGGCATCTATGTTTGGAGAGTATCTGAACTGTATCTGAACTTGAAATCAGAATGAGTATCAGAATGGCATCCGTGTTTGGAGCGTATCTGCATTGTCTAAACTTGAAATCTGAATAAGTATCAGAATGGCATCTGGTTCTGGAGCGTACCCGTACTGTATCTGAAATATGAATGAGTATCAGAATGGCATCCGTTTCTAGAGCGTATCTGAACTGTATCCTAAGTTGAATCTGAATGCGTATCAGAATGGCATCCGTGTCTGGAGTGTATCTGCATTGTATCTGAACTTGAAATATGAATGAGTATCAGAATGGAATCCAGGTCTGGAGCGTATCCAAACTGTATCTGAACTTGAAATCTGAATGAGTATCAGAATGGCATCCATGTCTGGAGCGTATCTGAACTGTATCCAAAGGTTGAATCTGAATGAGTAATAGAATGGCATCAGTGTCTGGAGCGTATCTGTACTGTATTTGATTGCATATTGTTAATGGTAGCTGTTAATCTTATCCTGAAAAGGGTAAAATGTTAGCTGAAACACAAAGTTATGTTGCATGAAATGTATGATGCAATGCATTTTCTTTATCAATGTTTATGATATGTGGATGTAATGTATGCGCATGTAAGTTGGTTTGCTGTATTGCTGTTCGATTGAGGAAAATAAATCCTTGAATGCTGCTGAGGATATGTTGAATTTTCATGTCTTGAAGTTGAAGTACTAACAAATTCTTGTTGAGAGAAGTAAATTCCATTGTAAGGGAAATGCCATGTACTGCTTGTAAGATCTGCTTGGGGAATCCTGAGAATTTGACGATTTCTACTGGGGATTAATAAATTGAAATTTGTTGCGCTGGGGATTTAAATGACGTACCGTGGGGATTACACATGGAATAGCCTAGAGACTTTTTCCTGTCCTTTCAACCTATCAGTAATTTTCTTTCTCATTTTGTTTATTTGTAAACAGTAATTATGTTCAAATGCATATGTTCATCAATGAATCATTGGACGTTTTTGCAAACAAAGCATAATTGTAAAGACAAATAGTTTTTTGTACTTTCGAAGAGATATATTTATATTGACTTTGAATAAGTATTTTGTATAAAGGAGACAAATATTCTAGTAAGAGAATGGTGCCATGAAACAAGAAAATTTTATACAAAGAAAGATAGCTATGTGTAATAATCCCATGAGGTTCCCATTCTGCTATAGCCTTTATATCTTTGAATATCTTGTCTATTTGTTGCTTCGTCCGAAGACTATTGAATTGATCAGAAACTCCGAGTTTGTCAATGGAAGCCAAAGGTTGTCCGTCAAGTGATCCGACGGGACATAGTCATACACTTTAATTCCCTAGCTTTTGCCTGGACCGTCCTTTCGGGTTTTCAGTCCACCGGGAAACCCTTTTTTACCCAAGTCGCCCTTACGGGTTTTCAACTTGCCGGGTGTACAATTTTTTTTTATTTTCCCTAATTTTTTCCCGAACCTTTTTGGTTTGCCGGGATGCCCTTATTTTGCCTAGGTGTGTCAACCTAGCAGGTCTCTTATGCGTAGTATCTTTTGACTATGTCCGTGTTCGTAGGGTGTGGCAGGTCATCGCCATCCATGGTAGTCAAGATCATTGCCCCACCAGAGAATATGCTCTTGATTACAAATGGTCCTTCATAGGTAGGAGTCCATTTGCCCTTGGGATCACTTTGTGGCAAGATGATACATTTGATCACTTGATATACTTGGCGTATGACTTTCTTGTTGAAAGCCTTGATCATCCGTTTTTGATACATTTGACCATGGCAAACAACAGTAAGTCTCTTTTCATCAATTAAGTTCAGTTGATCAAGTCGAGTTTGGATCCAATCGTCTTCATTCAAACCTGCATCCTTCATAATCCTCAGAGAGAGGATTTGGACCTCAATAGGCAAAACAACTTTCATGCCATATACCAAAGAATAGGGTGTTGCCCTAGTTGATGTGCGAGCCGTGGTACGGTACCCGTGGAGAGCGAATGGTAACATGTCATGCCAATCTTTGTACGTGACTGTCATCTTTTGTATGATCTTTTTAATGTTTTTATTTGCAGCTTCAACAACACCATTCATCTTTGGCCGGTAGGGAGAAGAATTGTGGTTCTGAATTTTGAATTGCTCGCACAAGGCGGTGATCATAGTGTTGTTAAGATTTGTACCATTGTCAGTGATGATCCTTTCCGGGATACCGTCTCGGAAAATGAGATTTTGCTTGATGAAGTGGGCAATAACTTTCTTAGTAACGGAAGCGAAGGAAACCGCTTCAACCCATTTGGTAAAATAGTCAATGGCCACTAGGATGAAGCGGTGTCCATTGGAGGTTGTACGCTTGATCTCTCCAATCATATCAATTCCCCGCATAGCAAAGGGCCAAGGAGCCGTCAAGACATTCAGAGGAATGGGAGGTACGTGCACCTTGTCAGCATAAATTTGACACTTATGACAGGTCCGAGAGTGTTGATAGCAATCTGCTTCCATGGTAGACCAATAATAGTCTGCCCATAGGATTTTCTTAGCCATCGTATGCCTACTGGAGTGAGTGCCAAAGGTACCTTCATGTAATTCAGCCATGATCTTTTCCGCTTCAACCTTATCCACACACAAAAGCAGAATGGAGTCATGATTATGCTTGTACAGGACGTCATTACTCAAGAAGAACTTAGCAGAGAATCTCCTTAAGAACTTCTTATCATTGATTGAAGCTCCTTCTAGATATTCTTGAGCCTCGAGATACCTCTTGACTTCATGAAACCAAGGCTGGTCCACTACCTCTTCAGTATTAATCTCATGACAGTGTGCCGGTTTGTCTATTCATTCGATGGTGATCCGGGGAGCCTCATTATCCCAATTGAGTTTAAACATGGATGACATTGTGGCTAGAGCGTCTGCTAGCTGATTTTCTTCTCGCGGGAAATGCTCGAAGGTAATCTTCTCAAAATGTGGTAGAAATGTCAAAACATGTTCTTTGTAAGGGATAAGGTTTGGGTGCTTAGTGTCCCATTACCCTTTGATCTGACTGATGACCAAAGTTGAATCTCCAAACACGTCTAAGGATTTGATTTCCAAGTTTATGGCAGCTCTGAGACCAAAGATGCATGCTTCGTATTCCGCCATGTTGTTCGTATAGTTAAAGCAAAGTTTGGAAGTAAAAGGAGTATGACACCCTTCTGGAGATATGAGTACGGTGCTGATACCATTACCAAGTGCATTGGATGCGCCATCAAAGAACAGAGTCCATCGGGATCCTTGTTCAGGTTCATCATATGGTCTGATTTCTTCACAGTTGTCTAATGTCATGATGTTTTCATCCGGGAATTCAAACTTCATGGAATGATAATCTTCTACAGCTTGGTGAGCGAGATGGTCAGCTAGCACACTGCCCTTTATAGCTTTCTGGGTAGTGTATTGTATGTCGTATTCTGTTAGGATAATCTTCCATCTAGCTATCCTCCCAGACAGAGCAGGCTTTTCGAAGATGTATTTTATCGAATCCATCTTAGATATCAATAAGGTAGTATGAGTCAGCATATACTTTCTTAGCCAGCGAGCAGCCCATGCCAGAGCGCAACAAGCTTTCTCGAGCAGTGAATATCTGGTTTCACAGTCGGTAAACTTTTTGCTCAGGTAGTAAATAGCGTGCTCTTTTTGGCCAGACTCGTCATGCTGCCCCAATACACACCCCATTGAGTTCTCTAAAACGGTCAGATACATGATCAGTGGTCTTCCTCGACTGGTGGCATCAAAACAGGAGGCTCTTGTAAGTACTCTTTGATTTTGTCAAAAGTAACCTGGCATTCATCATTCCATATGACTACCTGATCTTTCTTCAATAGTTTGAAGATTGGCTCACAAGTAGCTGTTAGGTGAGAAATGAATCTGGCAATATAGTTCAGGCGCCCCAAGAATCCTCTGACTTCCTTCTCAGTATGAGGAGCGGGAATTTCTTGTATTGCTTTAACCTTGGCAGTATCAACCTCAATGCCTTTGTTACTGACAACAAAACCTAAAAGTTTACTGGACCGTACTCCGAATGTGGACTTGTTTGGATTCAACCTCAGCTTATACTTCTTCAGTCTCTCAAACAGCTTTTGTAAGTGATCAATGTGTTCTTCTTCCATTTGCGATTTGGCTATCATATCGTCTATGTAGACCTCTATTTCATGATGTATCATGTCGTGAAATAAAGCTACCATGGCGCGCTGATAGGTTTCCCCAGCATTCTTCAGTCCGAATGGCATCACCTTGTAACAGAATGTTCCCCACTGTGTGACAAATGTTGTTTTCTCCATGTCCTCAGGTGCCATTTTGATTTGGTTATAACCTGAGAATCCGTCCATGAAGTAAAACACTTTGTGTTGGGCCGTATTGTCAACCAGGACATCGATGTGGGGAAGTGGAAAATCATCTTTAGGGTTGGCCCTATTCAAATCTCTATAGTCCATGCACATTCGTACTTTGCCGTCCTTTTTGGGCACGGGAACAATGTTGGCAACCCATTGGGGATAGGAAGTCACATCCAAGAATCCAATATTGAATTATTTCAAGACTTCTGCTTTGATCTTCTCTGACATATCAGGTCTCATGCGGCGGACTTTTTGTTTTATTGGTGGACAGTCTTCTCTTGTAGGGAGACGATGTACCATGATGTTTGTATCGAGTCCTAGCATGTCTTCATATGACCAGGAAAAGATCTCCACATAATCATGCAACAGCTGAATCAGACGCTCCTTAACACTGGGCTCTAGATTGGCACCCACCTTGACCTCTTTTTTATCCTCCTCGGTACCCAGATTGATTGTATCCACATGTTCCTCATGAGGCTGAATGGCTCTTTCCTCTTGTTGTAGTAGTCTGTCCAGTTCCCCTGGTACTTCACAATTTTCCTCACCTTCGTCTTCGACTTGGTAGATTAGATCCTCAGAGTCATAAAAGGCCATAGCAATATCGTTACCCATGGGATCCGGAATGGAGGGGTACCTACATTTGTGAGTGTGGGTGTGTGTAAGGGTATAGCCATCCTTAAAAATAAAATGTAAAAGAAAAACAATAAGCACAAAAGTTTGTATGCAAAAAACGTCCATGATTCATTGAATGTCATATGAAGATGAAATAAAAACCCTTACAAATGGACCATTGTGCCTCGGGCAAGACACAAGGTTTTAAATGTGGGAATTGTTTGTGAATATTACAAGTCCAACAGAAATGCAAAGATAAATTACTAATGGATGAAAGTTATTGGGACAAAGTCTTTGGCTTCCCAATTGTGAAGTCCTCCGTTGATAGTAGGAAAGATTCAATCCTCCAAGCTGCAATCCTCTTCACCATCTTCTACCGCACTGACCTCTCGGTTGCTAATCTTCAAGGGTGACCCTCCAGCACGGGCATGGCGCACAACCTTCTAAGCATTTGAAGTGAACCCTAGACCAAACTTGTCAGATTTATACGGAATATCCAGAAGTTTCCCCCAGATGGTGCATCCTCCCTCCTCTACTACTGCTTTGGTGTCTTTTAGAGATGACATCCGGAGCGGAGGTCTTGTAATCTTAGGAATCTGGGACACAGTCTTGGTCACTGCTACCTCTTGGGAGACTTCTTCGAAATGTTGAAAAGGAGTTTCAATGAACTCACCATCCAATTCCACATACCTGAAGGAATTGAGGTGGCTAATCATATATTCTTCCTCTCCGTGGACAATGATAATCTTTCCATGGACCGGATATTTCAGCATCTGGTGCAGTATAGAGGTGACATCACCGACATTATGGATCCACGGCCGTCCTAGCAGATAGGAGTAAGAGGGGGCGGATGTCCATTACATAGAAGGTTGAGTTGAAAGTTTGGTTCCCAAACTTTATGGGGATATCCACCTCCCCATGCACCATCCTCTTTGAGCCATCAAATGCTCTCACGACTATGTTATTGGGTTTCAATGTTAATCCTTCACAGTCTAGTCTGTCAAGAGCTTTCTTCGGTAAAACATTCAAAGATGAACCAGTGTCTACCAAGACATGGGCCAGAGTTGTTCCTCTACATTCCACATAGACATGCAATGCCTCATTTTTCTTTCTTCCCTTTGGTGTCAGATCACCATCCGAGAAGCCTAGGCCGTTATCCACCGTCAAATTGGCCACACAATCTTGAAAATGGTCAGCAAACGTCTCTTGAGGCACATGGGCTGTCTTTAGGAACTTCACCAGGGCCTTCGCATGTGCCTCGAAACACAGCAACAATGCCAACATGGAGATTTTGGAGGGAGTTTGCCCCAACTGTTCAACTACGTTGTAGTCGCTCCTCTTTATTATTCTCAAGATCTCCTCCATTTCCTTCTTTGAGGTTTCAGGGATAGTCAGTGGTTGAGCCTTCGTCCGGACAGGCTCTTCTTGAATACTTTTTCCTTGAGTTTCAGCAGCAGGAGTGTTGGTAGGGATAACAGCAGAGGTTGTGTCGTCTTCATCAATAGGAGCACTTACAGGTATGATTATTGGTACGGAAGTCACCTTTGGAACAACCACGGGTCTAAAAACTGCCTTTGGGGGGGCAATTTCTAGAGATACGATTCTATTGCTTCGGGTAATCTTGTTGGTTCCGACAATATTGCTAATGTCAGAGTCTTCTTCTTCGGAGTTTATTTCTTCCGCAGCCAGCCCATCTTGTTTGATGCCATGTGTTGTACCCCAAAATTTTCCCTCCCATATTCTTCAAAATTTGCCAAGAATCATCTTCAAATGGTTCAAAGATCTCTCAAGGGTTGCACAGTCCAAATGCCTCCTAAGCCAGTCAAAATTAGGGTTTTGGTTCTTTCAAGGAATTTGAGGTTTTCAATGGCTCAATCAAGTCCCATAGGTCTATATACATTGTCAAGCATCTACATGTCAAGTCTCAAGTCTCACAATGTCAGTTTGCACAGTCAAAAGCTCCATTTGCTTCACAATCAACTGTAGGGGTAAAATGGTCATTTTACAGTCAAAAGTCAAACTTTTTGGTCAACATCTTATTTTGAGGCCACAATCATCATTTGATCAAGTCTTGATCATGATTCCACAAGCATGGCTCAAAAATCATCAAGATGCAAAAACTTACTATTTTTGGACAGTAGAAAAGTCAACTGTATCTTGACCAGGGTATAACTTTTTCATGGTTCATCAGAAAAATCCCATCCAATTCTCATTTTGAAGGGGATGACATTTACTACAACTCATCTTAATATTCCAAGTCCAATAAATTCTCTCACAAAAAGTTATCAATTTCTACATTATAGGTCAATTTCAAAAGTCAACAAAAATGCACTTTAAGTCAAAGACCATAACTTGAGATTGCTAAATCCAAATGACATGGGACTAAAGGCATTGGTTAGAGGACTTCAAGACCTTTCCAAAATGTCCAAGAACATGTTCATGTGATCAAAATTGAGCAAGATATGCATTGGAGAAGTTGGGAAATTTTTGGGAATTTGCAAAAGTCAACTTTGCTCAAAACACCATGTTTTTGCTAATGGGCCTCAAATTTCTTCTTGAAACTTTGTCCAAGGCTTATGCACGACCCATTGAGATTAAATTGAATTATTTTCTTATTTTTTATTAATTAATTGAATTTTTAATCAATATTAATTCATTTAATTCATTTAATTGTAGGAAAATATCAAGATATGGTTTTGCAATCTTTTCATGAAGCAAATATGACCTACAAGAGCTGGCAAATTCGTGTGCACATCAAGGGGAAAAAAATCTCCAAGTTTGGCAAGTTTTTCCAATCAAAAAGATTGAAAAATATTTGATTTTCAATCAAATATTGAAACCATAATTCCATGGATCTTTGCCCAAGGATTTGACCTAATTCCATTCTACTATAAGTGCACAACCAAAACCTAATGCCATGGACGTGAAAATTGCTGCAGAAAGCCATAACCAATATTGAAAAAAATCAAGAAAAACTCAAAACTGTTTTCAATCTTCCAGGCCAATTCAAGGCATTTTCTTAATTCTAATACACTGCAGGAGGTTCCCAGGACGTGTTACACTCAAATTCCAATGCTAAAACTCCAGGAATCGCCCATTACAGTGTCACAGTTTGAAGCTTTTTTCCATAATTGTATATATTGATTCATGCATATTTAACATATTCTTGTGGTTGGTTTGTGTTCATAGGAATCATACGAAGTTAATGGTGTGGTTTAATTGCATTGAAACGCCCTAAATCCAAAGTTACCATTGACAAATATTAGGGTTCCGAAGCTTTGATGTTGGGGCTTTCCACATCCAGTAAAATTGAGACCCCTAATGCATATGGTTGAACTCAGGAGACTCAGACGGACACAATGATTTACTCGCGAAATATTTATGTCAAGCAGAGAGCTAATCGCTATTTTTCGTTGATGTAGGTTGTGGGGGGTTAAAAACCCCCGCTATCTCTTTGTCTTTTTTACAGGTAAATGAAGAAGACGATGAGTTGGTGATGTGCTATTGGTTCATTCAAATATAATAGCGCGCGCGTGTTTGTTTCTAGCATAATGGTTGATTTTATATATTATAATTGATCATTATCATATTAACAAAGGCGTTCAGCTGGCGTAGTGGAAGATGAGCTGTCTGGTAACCATTGGGACCTGGGTTCGATTCCCAGGTCCCCCAAACCTTTGTTTCTATTTTTTCTAACATGATTACATGCAGTGTTCCAGAAAGAGTCCATCATGCACCTCAAGCAATCAGGCGCCAAGTGGCCACATGCTTAAATCTAATGGCCAAGAGATGATAACCATCATGATCCTCAGTCAACGCTTGCATAGCTGATTCCAAAGGTCAACGAGGCTGATTGGCTTAATGGGCCACCAATTTCCAGAACACACCTCCATCAGGGCCCAACACCCCCTGGTTCTTTCAGAATTTTCTTTTTGTTTTCTTTTTCTTTTTATTTGCTTTTACTAATTATTATTATTAACTATTATTAGTATTTAACTAACAAACTAATATTTTTTATAATAAATTCAGACAATTAAAAATGTAAATATTTATATTATTATTTTTATTTATTAATTTCAATTATTATTTTGTAAATAAATACTAACATAAATAAATTTAGTTAATTAGGTTAATTTGACTTTTTTTTCTCTCAATAAATAAAATAAATTAGAATTAGGTTTTACTAACTTTCAACTTTTAATCCTTTTATTTTTATTTTCATTAAAGACCTAAAAAACTAAAAAAATACTTTTTCTTTTAATTAATTAGTAAATTAGGTTTAATATTTAATTAAATGCAAAAAAGGACAAATTTCTTTCTCTTTCTCAAAAAGGGTCAAAACCCTAAGGACGTCCTGATTCGATTTCTTTCGCGCATTACTATTATTTTGATCATGTTTATGTATCTGCTCCGAGAATGTAATAGATAATTAGGGCTTTTATCGCTTTCTTTAATTTTCTCACATTTATTTTCCAAAGGGTTATGTTTTTGGCGATGTAAATACCCGACGCCTTGTAATAGCGTAGATTCACTTTCCGCATTTTATTTCCCACAAATTATTAACTGTTAATTATGCATGACAAGACTTGCCTGAAATTAAAATCAAAACGTAGCTCACCATAACTTGTGCAAAGACAATTGATATGAAACCTGACACACATGCACATGCCACTCCTAGGGTATGCCTCACTTGGTTGCCTCGAGGTGGTCATTGAGTATAGGGTGTTTTAGAGGTCGCCCTCCTGTCTAAAGATCCAAGTTGCCTCGAAACGGTTGCCTCGGATAAAAAGGATCTAGGACATTAGGGTTACCGCTAAGGCGTCCTACTATTGCTTTGGTGACCACACATGTCCCTATAATTGAATTTACCCGAATAACTCCAACGACGGTGCTACCTACTTCTCAATAGTGGGATAGTACTGTCTAAAGGACTCTTACACAGCCTAATTCCTTAGAGTAGGTAGATTTCTCCTGGGTACTTGCTCTTTCAAAAAACAAAACAAACTTTTCGCACTCACACTTTCAAAAAGTTTTCGAACAAATACTTCATACACTCTTGAGGACTGATACAAGAGTTACCTAGAAGTTTTCAAACTAAACTTTTTCAAAACCCACAAACACAAGAAAAGAAAACAATTTTTGAAAACATAGTGAGCAAGTACCTAAGAGCCCGTGGATAACCACGGATAGAAAGGGTGCTAACACCTTCCCTTTCTATAATCTACCTCTCGAACCGAGAAACATCTCGAAAAGGAATGTTGCTGTGATTTTGTCCTTTCCTTGTTGGAGAACATAAAAGACGATGGCGACTCTTGCTTACCGCGACATTTCGCGAACCAGCTTTAAAACAGTCAGTTCTATTTCCACCGATCACACCATGGTAATAAATGTCCCCACCGTAATTCCACGACACAGTTTTGTCTGATTCATACGGGACTGGCCCAGGAATTATGATTATAAGAGGAGTAGTTTTTGGAACCGATGTAATCCTAACGGGTCTTTTGAGGACCCTGGAAGAATTGGCGGAGATGGTGATGATTGAAACGTCTTCAACAGGAACAGGTAAAACAGGAGTACTTTCAAACAAAATCTCTTTGTTGTCTATCAAGCGTTGAATGCCTGTTTTCAACAAAGGGAAAACAGTTGGTGGCGATAAGCAGAGATGGAAGTCTTCATTACAATCCGGGAATACACCGACTTTTAACAAATTTATCTTAATGATTGGGAGTGGAGTCAAGAGTTCATCGATTGTGGTAACAAACAAATCTTCTTCAACAGCATTAGTGTGGTGACCATGTCTAGGCATAGGAGCAGAAATGACGTTTGGCTTCTCGGGTGCATCAAACTCAATCTCTTTTGCGTCTATAAGGTCTCGAATCTTGTTTTTCAGGGCCCAAAAATTGTTAGTGTCATGACCTGGACTTTCGGAATGATATGCGTATCTGGCATTTGGGTGATAATGAGGGGACGCTGTCTTGGGGTTATTTGGAGCTTCTTTTAAAGTTACCAAATTGGATTTCAGAAGGTGCGGTAAAACCTGAGATAGAGTCATATTGATTCTTGTGAATTGCCGGACTGGCCTTTCCACACTCGGTTGATTACTTCTTGGTTGATCAGATGTAGGCTTTGGGATCACAACAGCTCCTACCATTGGTCGGCGTTCAGCTCTCCCTTGGTTCCTTTGTGGGTAAACAGCAGATACCTCCTTCTTCCCAGTGAAATGCTTTCTCACAGATGTAGCGGCAGATGAGTCCTTCTGAATCTTTCCACTTTTTATGCCAACTTCCACCCTCTATCCGGTCAGTATTAACTCAGTAAATCCTGCAGATGAGCTTCCAATCAGATGATTGAAGAAAGGGCTCGATAGAGTGCCTAAGAACATGCCCACCAATTCCCTTTTAGACAGAGGGGGTTGAACTCTTCCAGCTATATCTCTCCACTTCTGCTCGTAATCCTTGAAACCCTCATTGGAAGCCATGGCCATACTCTGAAGTTGAGTACGGGTAGGCGCAAAATCTGCATTATATTGGTATTACTTATAGAAAGCTGCGGCAAGATCTTCCCAGTTGTGGACGTTGGCCCTTTCCAATTGGTAAAACCAATCGAGTTGTGTACCAGATAGGCTATCTTGGAAAAAATGCACCCACAAGTCTTTATCGACGGAGTGCGCATGGATCTTTCTCACATATGATTGGAGGTGCATCTTAGGACATGACACCACGTCATATTTTGCAAACAACGACACTTTGAACTTCGGTGGGATCACAATTCCCGACACTAGTCCCAATTCTTCAAAGTCTAGACCTGGCACCTTTTGTATTTCCATAACGTTCAAACGCTCTTCAAGATGTCTGTACTTATCATCAGCTGGAGGATACTGTTCCTCAGAGTAGTTTTCCTCTTCTTCCTCCTCGGATGTTGGGTCGTTGTTCACTTCCTGGGTTTGATTATCCCCTTCGCTTGATGATGTCGCAAAGTCCAAAGTTCGTCTGGTTTGTCCTTTAAACCTTCTCCCCATGATTACAACACCGATTGATTTCTTCACTTTCTTCTTCTTCTCTTCGGCCAACAGAGTCTTCAATTCCTCTTGTCATTTGGATAGGGTCATGAGTAACTGTTGAAACTATGTGTTTTGAACTTGAAGATCTTTGATTGTCTGTTCGAGATCCATATTACTGAAATAAACAGTAGAGAGATGAGGAAACTCGTTGCAAAAGACTTGTTTATGTTATGATGAATGATATGTGCATATGTAATGTTTTCAAGGATTTTTAAAGATTCAAGTTCGTTTTATACAAAAAGAAACACACGTTATATTAATAATATAGAGTTTGAGTACATCAATGCCCCTTGGGAAAAATAATACAACACTCTAAGATAAAAAAAGTAGTGTGCATCCTCTTTGGTGCAATGTAAGCATTTAGAGTCTGCTCCTCATGAAGTAGCCTAGTGAGTTCCAAAACCTTCTTCTCGCTTGCGTAGAATTGGGCTTCGAAAGTATCTCTCTCTCCTTTGAGTTGTATCCAATCCCTTTGTAGGTCTTCAAGAGATATGGGCATGTCAGGATGTAGGATAGTGTATGTAACTTCTCCTTCCTTAACAGGCTCAATGATCACCGGGAGAATGGAAGGATAAGGCATCATAAGACTTTGAGCGCGGGTTCGTACGCACTTGAGGTAAGGCTCAATAGGGATGGAATTCTTGTGTCCCAAAGTCTTTCTATCCACCTTGTTTATCATCCTCCAAGCTCGGATGAATCTCTGGCAAAGACCTTGATTGTCGTTGTCGTAGTCGAATACCAAACCTTGAATCAGCATCTCGTGCGGGCCATCCCTTCGGGCATAACCAAATTGTCTTAGAGCTAAGCATGGGTTGTAGGTGATGCCTCCTCTAATTCCAAGTAGAGGGACATTAGGGAATTCCCCACAACAGTCAACAATGATAACATTCTCTTTGGATCGGGAGCACCAATGAATATCTGAATGTTTGAGCGTCATTAACCTTTGTGACCACCTTAATCCTTGATCATTCTTTAAGACTGATTGGGGAAGATGAGAAATAAACCATCTTGCTAGGAGAGGAGTGCAACACATAAGGACACCTCTTTTCCTCATTGTGCGAGTGTGAAAAGATTGTAAGATATCCCCTAGCAATATAGGCACCGGATTGCGTGATATGAAAATTTTGACGGCACTCAAATCTATGAGTTGGTCAGGATTGGGAAACAAATCCATCCCATAGATGAGGAGAGCCACAATTTCCTCAAAAGCTTGCAATTCTAAGGAATTCCAACAGCTTTGGGCATTCTCAAACATAAACTTTGATAAGAAGCCTTTGACACCACTTCTAGTTTCCCAATGAGTTGTGACATCAGATGAGTGCAAGTGCAGAGCTTGAGAAATCTCTTCTGGCTTTGGGTCTCTTTCTATACCTTTGAAAGGTAGTTGATTGAGAATAGGAATCCTCAAGAGTTAAGAGAATTCTTCCAAAGTGGGCACAAGCTGATAGTCGGGAAATGTGAAGCAATGGCGCAAAGGATCAAAGAACTGGAAGAGCACCTTCATCATATCCTCATCTGTGTTAGAGGTGACCAAGTTGAGTATAAGACCATGCCTCTCGGTGAATGAAGAGTTCTCAGGGATCCTTGAAGCTATCTCCTTGAGTTGTGGAGGAATTCTTACAAGGTTGGCCTGGATAGTTTTCCTGCGGAGTGAATCCATATCCTACAAAATAAGAACAAAGATGAATCTCCAAAATCCTTGAAATGGTTAGTGGATGCATATGATGCTCATGATGTCCATGATGTTATGTACAAGTATGCATATACAAGCAAAACAAACAAGTTCTTAGTTTAGGCTTGCATGGGGTTTTATAGGTAAGTACCCTCTGGAAGTTTAGTTGGCTTAAACATGTCCTAGTAATAGTAACCGGGTTCTAAGGAGCTCAATATCACCAGATTGTTTCCTTGGTCATTGTTTCAGCTCAAGCCTCTTTAATGGCGACCAAAATATCCCAAGAAACCAACCCTCAATGAGTGTAGTATCGAGTATCTACCAACATCGGACTGCACCAAAGCAGGTCATCTCACTACATCCTAAAGGCCAAGTTGGTCTAGTAAAGGGTTCTAGAAGTTCATTAGTGCTTCATGAAATCACTCAGCGGCCCCGTATTCTCTTTGATTGACTCAAAGGCTACCGGTACCCACAAATATGTCACACTAACATAGCTATTGCTTAGACCATGTCGGTATACCCCGCACAGTTTCCACAATGTATTGCTATTTACCTATAATGTATCCCAAATCCGGGTAGAGGATTCAAACCCAAACAAAGAACCATAATGTAAAGCACACAAGTCAAGCAATGTAAGCAAATAAAAATGATCTAGCCCTAAGGTAACCCAACTTTATTTATTAATCCCCAGCAGAGTCTCCAGTTCTGCGATACGGTGGGAGAACTAACTTGAGGTTTTTGCGTTTTATCGCAAATGTTGCGGTTAGCAAGAGTCGCCATCGACTTTTCTTTTATCCAAAAGGAAAGGTTAAAAAGCACATGAAAGACCTTTGAGATTGTTTCTTGAGTTCGGGGGGTAGATTATGAAAAGGGAAGGTATTAGCACCCTTTTCATCCATGGTTTTCCAAGGGCTCTTAGTTACTTGCTAGATCACTTGCTTTTGTTTTGAAATTGTACTTTGTGTGGTTTTTGAAAGTATTTTGTAAAAGAGGCCATTTTCTTAGGCAATCTTTGTAATGATTCTCGTTCGTAAGAATGTATACAAAGATGTTTTTCTTTTTGAAAATGTTTTCAATGTTTGTAAGATGCTTTGAAATGTGTGTGTTTGTTTTGGAAAATAGCAAGGATAGTTGTTTTGAAATGGAGCAAGTAACTAGAAGTAATCTACCAAATCAAATGTCTTTCTTGTTCATTTTCTATTCCTTTGACATTGTTGTCTTACCATTGATTTGGTAAGCAACCCTATATTTGGATGTAAACGGGACGGGTGTGGGTCATCGTATAACCATGATTGGCAATGTTGCAAAGTATCTTAACATTTTTGAGGTACCAAGATCATTTTGTAAGGCAACTTTGAATAGCATCGTCGTGGGACTATGATCTTATACTTGTTTGTTTTGCCAAGATACTTCACATGCGTAATATGGCCATTTTTGTATAAGGCAACCAAGTGGAGAAACCCTAAGGGTGCTTGTGTGCAAGTGTGTTGTTTTCATGCTTTGATTTTGTCTTGGATTTAGGGTTTTCTATTTGATTTGTTTTTATCTTGCCATACATTCTAATTACTAGCAATATATGAAAGCAAAAATAAAATGCGGAAAATAAAATCCTAAGCTATTACATCTTGAGGGGGATGGGGGTACAATTTGCAAACAGGGATGAAATAAATGTCTAATTATTACAATTACATCGAACTAATGATAAGCAATGAAAATATATGCATAAAAAGTGTAGAAAATGGGAGAAACTTCCTTTTGAACCATTATGCGTCGACATATGCTGTTATGCATCGACACATAACTTTTCCTTGCTCCTGTAAAGAAAGATTAGCTCAGTATGAGCCGACACATAATGGGATGTGTCGACTCATACACCTTCTTTGTATCGATACATACGCTTTTTGTGTCGACTCATAGACTTTTCAACCTTCTGTTTTGGGACCTGGGATCAGTATGAGTCGATGCATGGGGTTTATATGTCGATTCATACCCTATTTTTTACTAGGATGAGTCGACACATGTGTGTATGTGTCGATACATACTGTGTTTTTCTACCTTAAACATTGTTTTATTGTCCATACATGGCAGTTTACAACATATGATTGATAAATATAAACAACAAGAAAACGGTTAGCTAAAATGGGGCAACGATTACTACATCTTGTCTTCAAGAATAAATCATTAATGATGTATGAAAAAATACCAAGTCAACGAGACTTACCTTGAAACTACAGTTGGTGTTTGAAATCTGAATACTTTTCAATATGTTGTGAGGGCTCCAATGAATCTCCAGGAAGCTTGTTCTAAACTTTTGAAACCCAGTCAAGGCTTGTTCCAAACTGTTGAAACCCAGTCAAGTTGTACAGTATTGTTTTTATGTTTGGATGGTGAGGATAATGGCACTAATAGAAACTGTTTTAGTGTTTTTACACTCTCTATGTGCTAAGGTGTTCGGTTTATGGGAGAGTTTGAGTGTGTCAGGCCTTTTTCAATCATGCTCTAAGTTGTAATATGTTTGTGTATTAGTATTGATAAAGTTTTAAGTCAGTTTCATAACAGATCTTTGAGTTGTAGGATTTTTGCACACTTTCTTGCTTTTGAAGCAAAGTGAAGGGACAAGTATTCACATGCTTGCACTGACCTGCTTGGAGTTGGTATAAGCTCTATACAAATTTCTTTAGGTCTGTAGGACTTGTGTGTGCAGAGAAGACAAGTCCAATGCTCAAGAATTGGAAAGTTGCAAAAGTTAAGCTTTTCTAAAATGGCAATGGCAACTTTGTGCCATTTATGGAATTAAAGCTTAGATAAAGACTTTTGGGCTTGGATTAAAGCTTTGTCAACTAAATAAGAATTAAATTATGAAGTGAGAAATAAGTTTGAGACCTGTAAAGCAAGAATTAGGCAGCATAGGTTCAAATTTGAATTTTGTTCTTCATGAAATGGCTTGAATTCAAAGTGAGAAATTGCCAATTTCATCTCTTCGATTCTCCCTACTCAAAAATGATCTCAAGGAGTTCTTTGACAATTTGGAAAGCTTGCAATATGCTCTATAACTCATCTTTGAAATTCATTTCAATATTCCTCTTGGAACTAGGTGAAAAATTTCCATGAAGTTGGGTCAAAAACCTGCCTCATGGGCATGTATTCGCAAAATTATATCTTGAGATCCAAGCATCTTTAGGGAAAAATGTGTTAAGAAAAGTTGTATATTTCATGGATATCTACAACTTTCATGTTGGTAATTTCCTTTGAATCATCATGTATCATAGTGAAAAAAATGGCTTAAAGTTGAGAAAAAATAAGAAATTTTCTATACTTAGAAAAATTTCTAAGTTAAGAAAATTTCAAATTTTAAAACCAAATCTTCAATCTTTGATTCCTTGATGAAAAAGTTTCACTTTTTGACATGTTTTGATGAATTATGATCCTTGGCACTTGATTTTGACAAAAAAGTCAAAGTTTGACTTTTCAGTATACAATTGACTTTTGATCAGTTGACTGTAAATTTCATCTGTCTATCCAATGGATTTGCAATATTTTGAACCATGTAATTAGGTCAAGATAATGAAATTGAATCCTTGGAATCATGCTTCAAACCAATTAGTCATTTGCTAGGTCAAAAATCAGAAATTTCCCTTTCTCAGTCAAAACCTTAATTTTGACCATTTTGCCCTTTTGATGATTTGATCAAATTTCTTGAGGAATTGTAATCCAAACTTGATTAAATGATACATATGAGTCTAAAATGTTGATGTGGATAAAAGATTATGAAGTTTAACTGTAAATTGGCCATGGTTGACTTTTTCCCAATATAGTTTATTTTTAGGTCAATTGTCCAATTGACTGATCAAAAATGTTATTCAAGGTTTGAAACTTGACATGAGTAATCTTAAGGGTACATGATGATCTTTGAAAGTCATATGAAGCATTAATAGCCCAAAAATCATTGGACAAACTCAAACCCTAATTTTGGGTCATCGGTGTAAGATGAGATGTCTTGAGTTGATCAAACCCTAATGTAGTCTTGAGTTTAAGAGATCTTGTGAGAAAATATTTGATAAGTGAGAGGGAAAATTTTAGGGCACAACAAGTACCCTCTTGAATATTCAGTTGGCTCAACCTGTCCTATTAATAGTAACCGGGTTCTAAGGAGTCTCATATCACTGACCTTTATTTTAGGCATTGTTCTAGCTCAAGCACCAAAGTATTGCGGCCAAAATATCCCAAAAGTCTAGTCTCAATGAGTGTAGTGTCGAGTATCAACCAATCTTCGGTCGAAACCAAATCCAGCCATCTCACTACTTTCTAATGGCTTAGGATGAGTCAATTAAAGGTTCTAAAGATCAGTTAGCGCTTAATGACACTAAGGAAGCCTAATGTTATCCTTGACTGACTCAAGGAACATTAGTACAAACCAAAGTATGACGCTAACGTAGCTATCAGTTTGTCTATATCGGTCTACATCGTACAACTTCCATGATTTATTGCTACTTATCTAATAAGGTGCCCCAGATCCGGGTGTAGGATCTATAGTAACAACCCCAAACAAGCTCTCAAAAGTAAAGCATAAAAACACACAAATGAAAGCAATTTTAAAATGAACTAAGCTCCAAGGTAACCCCACATTTTACTTTTCCCCAACAGAGTCGCCAGTTCTGTGATACGGTGGCAGAACCGACTGTTATATACTGGTTTTGCATTTTGTATTCGTAAATGTCGCGGTAAGCAAGAATTGCTATCTACTTTTCTTTTATCCAAAAAAAGGAAAGGGTGAAAAGAACAGAAAAAGACCTTTTCGAGATTATTTTGAGTAAGGAGGGTAGATTATGGAAAGGGAAGGTGTTAGCACCCTTTCCATCCGTAGTTATCTACGGGATCTTAGAGGTTTGCTCATTTTGAAATGCATTTTGTGCTTTGTGTGTTTGAAAAATGTTTTGAAATGCCTTAGTGTGGCGATTTGCTTTGCGTTTAACTCTTGTGTCAGTCCTCAAGAGTGTTAACAAAGCAAATGTTTTTGAAAATTGTTTTTTTATTTAAAGTAGTGTTTGTGTAAGTGCAAAAATTTTGAGCAAACTTCTAACAGCTATCTACTTTGTACTCGAAAAGGTAGTTCTTTTCCTCCTATCCTTTAGACAGTGCTATCTTACTATTAGTGAGTAGGTAGCCCTATCGTTGGATGTATGAGGGACATTCGAAGGGACGTTACAGTCACGAAGGCAACTTGTAGAGACGCTTTATCAATTTTTGTTTAGGGACTAGATCATTTACCGAAATACAACTGAAGGATCATCGAGGGACTATGATCTTTTGATTTATGGGGCTTTGCTAAAGCATTTCTGCCTCATGACTATTTTATTTCTGAAGACAACCAAAGTGGGGTACCCTAGAGGTGTATATGTGCAAGTGTGTTATGTTCAGTTATTTTTGTCTTTTTGTTAAGTTTGTTAACATTTTGTTATTAGTCTTTCCATACATGCCTAGTTACTAGTAGTAAATATGTACAAAATATAAAGTACAAAAGTATAAACCTACACTATTACATGGCTTTGGGGAGGGGGATTTACACTATACAAAAATTTGTGAGTGCATAAAAAATAAAGAAAGCAAGTAAAACCCTATTAATTATTACATTCCAGGATGCAGGCACAATAATATAAAAATGCGAAAAATAAATAACGCGCGAAAGATTGAAAGTTCGTCTAAGAAAAACCTAATAAGAAAAATCATTTTTTGCCGTTTTTGATTTAAGTGAAATGGTCAATTATCCTAAAGTTTATATAATTAAATTAAATTAAGAAAAATAATATAATTTCTTTTTAGTCTATTTTTATTATTATGAAAATAAAATAATTAGTCCTAAATTCTAATTCATTTTTAATTAAGAAAAGGTTAAAATTTTAATTAATTAACAAAATTTAACTTGATTAATATAACAACTAGCATAATGTTTTTTTTTGTGATTTTGATTTTAATTCTAAAATAAATAAAAGAAAAGGTCAATAAATAAATGAAAACAAAAAACAAAAAATAAAGAGGCATCCTTTGATTGCAGGGAGAAAGAGGGCTTTTCGATTCAGAGGGGAAGCAACCTTTCGATCCAGAGATAGATGTGATTTTTGATCCAGGAAAGATGTTTGTCCTTCGACCCAGGGAGAGATGATTGTCTTTCGATCCAAGGGTGGATTCTGCGAGGACATTAAATCTGCAAAGGTATGTTAGCAAAAACGAAAAGCATGACCTGGGCGCTAAGCCCAGATCCTTCGATTCTGCACGCACTGGCCTTATTTATGCTGGATCTGTAACAAGTCTTAGAAGAAAAACAAATGCAGACCTGGGTTCGAACCCAAGTCTTTAGTCTTGAATAACAAATTGAATGAAATTACAAATGTTGATTTGTCATGCAAATGTAGAGATTGATCTTTTTACCAATTCTTACCAATGGTTGATGGATGAATCTGTCGTGATGGATGTGAGTACCATTGTTTTAGGATTGCTTCGATTTGGCTTCTGGACGTGGGTACCTTTGTTTAAGGGTTGCTTCGATTTGGCTCTTCTGGATGTGCGCTTGCTTAGGGGCTGGTGATGATTGGAACAACTTCAGGAGAACTTCAAGAATGTATTTGCAATTTCGTGTGACCCTCTCTCCTGTTGTGTCCAGCCTCCCCTTTGTGCGTATGTATGTGGTTCTTTATATAGAGAGGATGGAGGGGACAAGAAAACAAAGGTTTAAACAGCCATAAACAAATGTTTTCAAAGCCATGAATAATGTTTTGTAACGTTGCAAAAGTCATGGAAACTTGTCCTTTTTGAAATTGAATGAACCTGGACATACTTCCCTCTTTCGAACGCCTTCAATCCCTGCCCTTCGATTGGGCTCAAGTTTCCTCTTTCGACTGGCTCTTTTGAGTGGAAGTTCTATGTACGCTTTGTGCCCTCTTAGAATGGGCCACCAAGGTGTGTCCTTCAAATGGCTATTTTGAATGGAATTTCTGTGCATGCTTTGTTCCCTCTTCAAATGGGACACCAAGGTGTGTCCTTCAAATGGCTATTTTGAAAGGACTTTATGTGCATGCTTTGTGCCCTCTTCGAATGGGCCACCAAGCTATATCCTTCGAATGGCTATCACGCGTGTTAAAGTGTGTACAATTGTTTAAAATGGGGACATTGCCCAGTCGAAGCTGGCACAAAGGCAACCTACATCTTGTCGATGCTAGAATGGAGCAAGTCAAAGCATGCGTAGAGGAGGCCATTTCCTAGGCGAAGCTGGCACAAAGGTAGCCAGTGCCTTGTGTGCTGAAGGCAAGGTGAAGAGGGGGGTCTTTGCCTTGTGGGAGCTTTGTGAATCGAAGTTCAGTTTGAAGATGTTCTTGCTTTTTACGCTGAAGGTACGCACCGAGGGATAATTTACCTAGTCGAAGCAGGAATCAAGCTTGCTCCAAAGACATCAAATGCCCAAACGAAGCAGAAATCCAGCTTACATGCAGGTAGCCGTTGCATTGTGAATCAAGCCAGCCTGCAAAGCCAATGGTGCAATTGAAGGAGAATTAACATGAGCCCTTCCTTTTAGGATCGAAGGAGGCTGTTTTAAATGAAACACATGCCCAGTCGAAGCTGGTATGCAGCAAACAAGCAAAAGACTAAGGCTTTAATCAAAGCTTGGAAATTTGAGGCAAGTTTGGAGAAGGTTAGGCACTCAATCGAATCCTGTCCAAATATCAATCGAAAAGGCCCTTTAACATGCAAATCGAAAGACTTTGTTAAGATGCCAATCGAAGACTCCTTGTTTATCTTCAAAAAATTTATTTTTTCCTTTTAATCAAATGCTTGTAATCACCTATGTAAGAGAAAAATCTTGGGAAAATATGAGACGAAAAATTTTGGGGTACAACAAATGGAAAATAATTCAGAACAAGTGTCATCAACCAATCCAAAGACCAACTCAATGTGAAAAATAGAATTCTCCTCCAGGGGATGTTTCATGGCATCAAAAATGTTGAATTTTGTGATAATGTCACCAAATTCCATGGACATGGTTCCATTGTCAACATCAATTTTTATTTTTGCCGTTTTCATGAATGGTCTGCCTAAAATGATGGGAGCTCTACTGGATTTTATTTCTCATTCCATGTCCAGAATGTAAAAATCTGCAGGAAAAATCAAATTGTTAACTTGAACAAGGACATCTTCGACTACACCGGCGGGGCGAGCGTTGCTCCTGTTCGTGAATTTAATGATTAAACTTATATGCTGCAAAGGACCAAGACAATGGTTATTATAAATAGAAGTACGCATAACATTAATGCTCGCTCCCAAATCAAGCATTCAATTCTCAAATTTACTGTTCCCGATGGTGCAAGGAATAGCAAATGTTCCTAGATCCTTCTGCTTTTGTGGCAGAACCTGAGTAGTGAGTGCTGAAACATTTTGCTCGCCTACAACCTTTTCAGATGAAGGTTTGGGCTGAATAAAAGCAGAAATATCTCTTCCCGAGTTAACTCTTTCACTTCCCTTCATCCTCCTCTTGTTGGTACACAAATCCTTCAGAAACTTAGCATACTCAGGAACCGGCTTAATTACATCAAGAAGCGGAATGTTTACCGCGACTTTTCGGAAAACATCCAATATATCTCTTTCTTTCTCTCCCTCCTCAATTCTTTTATTTTTCAGAAATCTATGTGGGAAGGGAACTGGTGGAACATACTCCTTTTAATTTTTTCAGTTTCCGCAGCAACGGAAGAAGGTGAGGAAAGTTCAGGTGGAACAGATTAAGAAGGAGAAGGTTCAAATGTTACCTCAAGAATTTTTTTATTTTTTTCAGGGGCTGGTTCTGTATCCTTTCCAGATCTCAAATAAATTGCACTGATATTAGCATTAGGACCATTCGGATTGACAAGTGTTTGGGCTGGAAGTTGGTTTGACCCTTGGGATTGCATGGCGTTTATTTGAGTAGTAAGTTGTCCCATCTGTGTGTGCAAAGTCTGAATGCTAGAATCGGTCCTTTATTGGAACTGAAGGTTGTTGACAACCATTTTTTTGACAATATCCTCTAAGGATAGTCCGGAAGGTGCAGGGGAAGCCACTTGGGGTGGGTTCTGTTGTTGGCTGGTTTGTGGATTTCCATATCGAAGGTTGGGATGGTTCCTCCAATTGGGATGGTATTTGTTGGTGGACAGGTTACGAGTGTTGTTATACCTGTTTTGATTGTAAAGGTTGGCTGCATAAGCTTGAGGCAGCTCAGTAATGGACTCGTCTCTCAGAATAGGACAGGTATCAGTCGGGTGCTCATGAGAAGTACAAATACCACACACAATTGTTATTTGAGGTTTTGCTATTTCCAGCTGTTTGACTAAGGCAGTGAGTTTGTCAATTCTGGTCTCTAAAGCTTTGTTGGAAGAAACCTGAATTTGATCCACGCCTTTGCTTTGAACAAAATTGTCTCTAGTGGTAAACTATTGATAATTAAGAGACATATTTTCAATAAGGGCTTTGTAAGCAGCTGGAGTTTTATCGACAAGTGCTCCACCACTAGCAGCATCAAGAATGTTCCTATCCATCGGTAACAAACCTTCATAAAAGTACTGGATAAGTAGTTTCTCGGTAATCTGGTGTTGAGGGAAGCTAGATACCAAGTGTTTAAATCTCTCCCAATACTCGATCAACGACTCATTGCCTTGTCTAATACCATAAATCTACTTTCTTATTGAGGAAGCTCTAGTGGCAGGAAAATATCTCTCCAAGAACACTTTTTTCAGAGCATTCCAGCTTGCGATTGAATTTGGCTCAAGATAGTATATCCAATCCTTTGCTTCACCCTGCAATGAAAAAGGAAAAGCTCGAAGTTTGATGTGATATTCAGTAATCCCTTCAGGCTTCAATGGTGTAGAACACACGACCTGAAATTCTTTCAAATATTTGTGAGGATCCTCACCTGCAAGACCACTAAACTTGGGCAACAAGTGTATTAAACTCGATTTTAATTCAAAAGGAACAACAACATCATCATATTCAATACACATGCCATTATAATTCACATCAGGGGCAGCCAATTGCCTTAAGGTTCTTTGGTCAACCATATCAAAACAAATTCAGAATCGGAAGTAAACAAGTTATACAAATAGTCAGACTCAGAATCAGACTCAATTGTGGGTGGTGAACTAGTGGTAGCCTAGACTCTTCTACATCGTGTATGCAAGGTTCTCTCTACTTCAGGATCAAAAGCAACAAGTTCAGAACAGTAAGACCTAGTAGCCAGGACTAATACAATAATGCATCAATAATATTCAAAATGCCAACAATTTCCCTAAAAACAAACACAAAGAAGGAAATCAGTTAAATACAATTTCAGAAAAATATAATAACACCAGATTTAATCTAATTGGGCAAAATAACAATTTTGAGAAATTTTTTGATTTTTTTCGACTCTATGAAAACAGTAAAAAATTCATTAAAAATAGAAAAAAGATGAATTTGGGAATTTAAAAGCGAAGTCCCATAACTACAATGTAGTAAGGGACAAATGACCAGAGATTTTTTTTGCAAAGGATGCTCAGAACAAAATTTGATTAAGACGTGATTTTCCTTAAAACCGATTTTTTTCCTATTTTGACTCTAAAACGCGAATTGGACGAAACCGTGAGGAGACTAAGGTATAGACTTAAGGACACTAACCCTATGACTCTAAGAATGATTAATAAAAACAAGAATCCCCAGCAAGAGCGCCAATTTGATCCGCTGTCGCGCACGAATCAAAACGAGTATTTTTTTAAAGCGCAGTACAACGACAATGTGACTCGAATCGACTCACAAGGATTATTGTTTGTATTAATAAAACATAACTGAATGAGGGGGTTTTAGTTTTAGGTTTTCATTCAGAAAACACAAAGAAAATAATCGATTTAAAATAAGTGATTAAAGAATTAAGCCAATCTATTATTCGGTTTCTTGCTAATCATTGATTTTTACCTTAACAATTTCCTAAGCAGACTCGATCTATATTCGATTTATATACCTATTTTTAAGCGAAACAAATACAAACAGATTGGATTCCTATTCTGAATTAAGCAAACGGATTAAGCCCTTGTGAATTAAGAAAACACGAATTACAAACGCGGATTAACGACAAAGCGACGTAACAACGAATAAACGTTAGGGATCCAATCATACGAATTTAATCAAAACAATTTTATGTAATATAGATTAAGAAAATGAAAATCACAAAATAGTATTGAAAGAGAACGAATTTGATTGATAAAGTAAAAACCTCAAAGAGTTGGAAACGCGGTTACAACAGATTGACTTTGGATGTTTAGTTCCTCATCACAATCGTAAAAGCAAAATGTATTTTTTTCTGAATAATGAAAAGGTGAAAAAGAAATTACTGTAGCGGGTTCTAGGTATAGCAAGGACAAGGATTCGGTTCATAATCCAACTGGGTCGAAAATATAACCCAGGCCCAAAACAAATGACCCAAAACTTAAATATAAAATGCTGTAACTTCAACGACTTTTTCAACCTTGCTACAGCCCGAATCAGCTTCTGGCCACAACTAGAAAGTTGTAGGCATTTCTCTTAGATTTCCAACACATGGTCAAACTCCTCGATCCGATGTTTGTAGCTATAGTTATGAATGGTTCCGCGAAAGCTGCAAATGTTGAAAATAAAGTACGAAAATCAAATTAAACCAAAAATAAACTAAATTGGAAAAACATTATAAAATATAAAAATATATAAAGAAAAGCATAGAAATGATTAAATTCAAATATGAAAGAATGTGCATTAAAATGCACTGATCAGAAAGAGACAAGGCAACAATGGCAGGTTTGACAATTTTGGACAGCAACATAGTAACAAGGCAGCATGACTATTTTTGACAGGTTTTTTGGCACAGATTTTGGACTGATATGTTTGGAATAGTTTAAACATGATGTAGCATGGTTTTGTGTAGGTTTGGATTGTGACATATTCATGGAAAAATGGTTAGAATATTGAAGTTTGGCAAAGTCATGGCCTAGTTTAAATTTTGAACATGAAGACCATTGGAGATGAAGAGCTTGACAAGGTTTAGCATATATTTTAGATTTTAGTATTCATGCCTTGAAGTAATTTACCTTGTAACATTCCCATGAATTATTCCATGTAATAACTCTCTTAATTCAATTGAAAAGGCCATACTCTTTTTCTTTTGATGACATGATGATGTTGGTGAAGTAGTGTAAAAAAATGCTTGAAACTTTGAATGAATTTTGATCTTGAATTTGAAATAAATAAATAAAAACTCCTCGACTTAGAATCCTATTAAAAGAATCTAAATAAATTTCACTTAGTTAAATGTTCTTTTCCAAGTTGTTTTGAATCCGTGAACATGCTTTCCATATTTACCAATACTTGAATCCAATAATGAAATTCACATCTAATTCAAAGAACTTTTGCAAACCCAATTTGAATCCAAAGATCTTAAATTAGATTCGAAAGAAATGACTAGTACCAAATGTTCACAATGCCTTGAATCTTTCCATTGTGATGCATATAACCCTAATTGATTGACTGGGGAATGGATGAACCCACTGCATTAATGCCATAGCCAGTGCTTTATAATTTGAGCAACAAAATGTGCCTTGAATTGATGAAAGATGGACCCTCCAGATAAATCTTAATACGCTTGCAATCATGCCTTGTCAAACCTTTCCCAACTAACAAATTTCGGCACAAACATAAATGCTTAATCCACACAAGATAAATCCTTAATGAGTAGTACACCATATCTTGACCGACAGTTGAGGAGAGTCCAAACCTAATTCCCTTTCATGCTCTACTAGAAACAACAACTAAATCAAGCTCAACTGACACACCCAACTCATCCATATGGAAACCCTAATTTGCTCAAATGATGATCCTTGAACCCAAGTGCATTATGAAATGAAGGAATGATATGCAAGATGTAATATGATGGGATAACTGACTTGTATTGTGTTTATTGCAAATCTTGCAGATAGCAAGAATAGCCATCAACTTTTCTTTTATCTAATAAGGAAAGGTTGAAAAGAACAGGAAATACCTTTTATAGATTTTGAGTTTGAGGGGCAGGTTATAAAAATGGAAGGTGTTAGCACCCTTTTCATCCGTAGTTATCTACGGGCTCTTAATCGCTTAGCTCACTTTTTTAAAATTGCTTTGTGTTGTGTGTTTTGAAAAATATTTTGAAATGCCAATGTAAGGCGAAACTTTGTAATGATTCTTGTATCAATCCTCAAGAATGCGTACAAAGTGTTTTAAAAATATTTCGAAAGTGTTTGTGTGAAATGTTTTATTTTGAAGAGCTTTGTGAGTAAGCAATTAGGAGTTCTACCCTACTTAAGGTCATTCTTGTATTTTCTTCTTCCTTTAGATAGTGATATACGTACCATTAGTTAGTAGGAAGCCCTATCATTGGATGTGAAGGGACAGGAGAGGGTCATCATACAGTCATCGAAGGCAACTCGTAAGGACATTTTAGCAATTTTCGTAAGGAACTAGATCATTTACCGAAAGGCAACGTCGAAGGGTCATCGAGGGACTATGATCTTTGAATCGAGGAACTTTGCTAAAGTGTCCCCACGTTTGAGGGACATGACTTTATTTTCCGAAGGCATCAAGGGAGGTTACCCTAGAGAAGTAAGTGTGTGAGTGATTTGTATTCAGTTATTTTATCTTTGCAGTTAGGGTTTGGGTTTTCTATCATTCAGTTTTTAGTCTTTTCATACAAACCCTAATTACTAACAACAATATAGTAAAATAATAGCAGGGAAAGTAAAATGCGGGAAAGAAAATTCCTACGCTATTACATGGCCTTGGGGCAGTTACATAATAGTAGAGCGAGAAATAAAAACCCTAAGTTATTACAACCCGTAAACAGTTACATAATAATGAAAAAAGAAATGCGTGAAATAAAAAAATTACATTCGCGAATGCACAGTCGATCTAAAAAGGTGAAAATAGAAAAGAAAAGATTTTTGGTAATTTTTTATAAAAAAAATGATTTGTGATTTATTAATTAAAAAAAGCCTAGAAAACCTAATTAGTTAATAAAAAAGTCAATTCATTTATTTAAAAACCCTAAGAATCTTGTTAATTTTAATTAAGAAAATTAATTAGTTAAATTAATAAATTTAAAAAGGGGTAATTAAAACTAAACTTAATTAATTTTTAACCTAAAACTAATATTTTGATATTTTAATTAAATGAAATAAATTATAAAATATAAAGAAAAAAAAGAAATATATATAAAATAAAACGAATGAGCCTGAATCAGCAAAAGGAGGGGGTGTAAATCGCAAAAGGAGGTTCAGGCCCAACTGACTTAGCACATGATCTCATGTGGCAACTGTAGGAGGTTTATCATGGGCTGCGTGTCTGGAATCATTGGATCATAACTGTGAAGATCTGATGGTGAAAAGCGCCAAGGCATATGGTTGATGGGTGGGACGCACTGCATGTGATCTGCAAAATCAGAAAGTATGAAAAAAAACCATAAAAGGTAGGGATCGAACCCACGCCCTTGTACACAAATGCCTTATCGCGCACGCTTCTACCACTAGGGTGACTATACATCCGCTGATATAACTGAAACAAAATAAATATAACATAAAACCAATTAACTGGACCGCAGAGGCGCTGAAGCCCTAGCTCCAATCTTCTTCTCCGGTGAGTCTTTTCCATGTTCCTGCAAAATAGACATAGTTAGTGATCTAAGGGTACCCTATCCCCCTAAATCAGGCCTTGAAAATTCAATGGAAGTGTTATTTTGGGATGAATCGCGCTGGTTTATGAGATATAACAAAAATAGCATGAATCTATATGAACATGGTAGTTCATGGTTCAAACATCATGAGGCTCACATGATGGGCTATCCTTGCATTATTGAACCTCAGAAACACTTTAGCAAGGTTATGACACATTTAAACTTTATAAAACAGAAATATAAAATTCATGCAATGAGGGAAATCAATGATGCATGTTCATGCGTTTCAAACCCTTTGGATCTTCAAAGTGGATCCATTCTCACCCTACAGTGTTCCTAGAAGGGAATTAGAGGGCTGCTTTGCTGTGAAAGAAGTTGTAAGCTAGAGTTTCGAGTTTCCCTAGTTTTTGATATTTTTGGAGTTTTGGAAGAGATTTCTTGCTGCAAGGATTCATGTCATTTGATGTCTGAATGAAGGAGATATATAGAGGATAATTAGGTTAAAAGATAGTGGGCTTGGACTTTGTAAGAAAATCGTTGACTTTTATCTTATTTAATTTAAATTTAAAATAAATAAAAATAAAAATAAATAGAATAGAAGGTCAAGGGGGTGCATGAGGTAATTCAGAGGTTTATTATGGAGTGTATCACATGCATAGACCTTGAAACACAAACCCAATAGCCCAAAATTCCAAGTTTGATCACTTTTGGTTTCATGCATCTGCTCAAAATTTCCCAACTCGTACCAATCATAAGTCTCTCAATTTTTATCATTTGAAGGTGATCTGGGAATTTTTAGAAAGCCCAAGATTTTTTTTTTTACAATATCTACTTTTATCATTTTTGCATTTGAAGATTTATCTTGATGTAAGTTGCCTTGACAAAAAGTGTCTTTTTGTTGACTTTTGAAATGACCTATAATGTATTGGCCCATATCTCTCAAATGAAGCATTTTCTGGACTTATGCTTAAAGAGACAAAGTTGTAGATAATTTAATTCCATTCAAAATGATCTTTGGTTGAGAAAAATATGATGAAGCATGTAGAAGTTATGCTTGGTCAAAGTTCAGTTGACTTCTCTCTAAGAAAACCCTAATTTGGCAAATTTTGACTTTTGATGAATTGAGAGTTTTCTTAATGGGTTATGATCAACCCTTGATCAAATGATGATATGAATTCAAAATTTTGATGTTGACCAAAAATCTTGAAGTTTTACTGTATGTTGACCATAGTTGACTTTTTGTCCAATACAATTGTTTTTCAATCATCTGAGCAATTGACTGAGCAAACTTATGATGTAGGACTTGAAACTTGACATGAGCATTCTTGGAGACATATAAGAAACCATGAAATCCACTTGAGGTATTAGAAACCCCATCTTCCTTGAGAAAAGTGAAACCGTTGTTATATGTTCACTGCTTAGGGGGAGAATTTGTCTGATCCATTATTAAACAACCTTGAGCAATTGAGAATTCTATGAGTATGAGAAGATGTCTTAAATAAAATGGGAGGGAAAATTTTGGGGTAAGACATTTTCCCCTATTAAATCTTCTTAAACCAGAAGAGTTAGATTGGCATGTCTGCCATTCGTGATCTAAAGGTGGAAGAGGATTGAACACTTAAGTGCCCAGAAATTTGCACTCGCATGTGCACGAATGTAACACTGTTGGTTGATGATATTGATTGAATGGGCTTAAAGATGCCATTTCGAAAGGTGATAAAGTGCTGTTAGAGATGGGATTATAGATTCCATCAAAGTTATTGTTCATAGGAGTATCAAAATAAGTCTACGCTTGACTATATCTGTAGAATGCTCTTCAGGACGACTCTCTGAAGAAAGTGCTTAAGTAGCTGCTTGTCGAATTTAGTCTCTAAGGGAAATGCTTGTCGTGTAGATAGTCGCCCCGTCCTGTTTTGGGAATTGATCCATAATCTGTTTTTGTTGGTAAGCATGTCCTGTTTCGGGAATTCATACCACCTGGTCATATTGATAGTTGCCCTGTCCTGTTTCGGGAATCAATATTTGACTGGTTATGCAGATAGTTGCCCCGTCTTGTTTCGGGAATTAATCTTTGCCTGGTCATATAGATATTTTCCCCGTCCTATTTCGGGAATTAATCTTGGACCTTCTCTTTGTCGGTAAACCCATCCTATTTATGGAATTCATACAACCTGGTCGTATGGATAGTTACCTCGTCCTATTTCGGGAATTAATCTCTGACCTGGTCATATAGATAGTTGTCCTATCCTGTTTCGGGAATTAATCTTTGACCTTTTTCTTGTTGAAAAACCCGTCTTGTTTCGGTAATTCATACTGGCTGGTCGTATCGATAGTTGCCCCATCTTGTTTCGAGAATTAATTTTCGACCTGTTTGAAAATTACTGATGATATTCGTCTGTTTGTAGACTAACCTGAAAGAAACAAAGTTAGTTTTTTGAAATGTCATGATGTATGTAATGCATTGCATAATGGTGTTCTCAAAATAATGAGAATGCTATATGCGTTTTATATGCATATGCTATGATGTTTGTAACTGATGTATGGATGTAAGATGTCGTTGAAGCGTATCGGTAGCTTCGTGTAACATTTTTGTCTGGGGAAAATAAATCTCCGACTGTTGCTACAAATGAAGAATACAAATCTTCAATCTTGTTTAAAATGTCTATGCTGAGGATTCCTGCTTTCTGTTTGAGGATACTCCGTTGGGAATGTTTGACTTCTGCTTGGATATAGAAGAGTTCTGGAACACTGGTCGTCGCTCTATTGGGGAATTTAGTTCTCATATGCCCTGACTGGGGATAAAAGAGATGGATAACCTTCTGAGGCGTTGTCTGAGCAAGTTTCTGATATAGATGCCCACTCTTATGGGGAGGAAAAAATTAAATGATATTTGGCCTGGTATCAAATTTCGTAGCAACTCTCTAAGGATAGAAACCTTGACCACACTTTGCTGGAGAAGAGAATTTTGCCGGGGATTTGCAGTAATCGGAGAAATGAACTTTGTTAGAGAAATAAATTCGGCTGGGGAAATAAACCATGCTGGGGAAATAAACCTTGTTGGAGAAATAAACTCTGCTGGAGAATTAAATTCTTGCAAAATGTGCTAAGGGAATTATTTCTAATGAGGAAAATAATTCCACAGGTTGTGCGGAGGAAGTTTCTGCTATTTGTTGGGGAAATGATCAAACTTCCTCGTACGCTAGGGGACCTACTGGGGGAGATGATTATGTGAAATGCTATAAGATGCCCTAATTCTTGTCTGAAGGCGTATTAGACTTGCTGAGGAATATATCTCTATCGGGGATGAGCTTGTGAAGACAACTCTGTGTGGATTTTTCTATGGGGATTTATGGATGACTTGAAAGCTATCTCAGCTCCTAGAGTCTTTAGTAAATGCTTGTTCTTGTCTGTATGTATATATTTTTTAACATTAATCATATTCATATGCATATGTTCATTCAATTTAGTCATTGGACGTTTTTGCAAACAAAACATAAAAAATAAAAGGACTTCGAACATTAAATTTGTATTGATAATTTGCCTATAAACAGGGTGTCTTGTACAAAGGAGACAAAAATCCTAGTATGAGGAAATCGTCGTAAAATGAAAATAGTACAAAGTAAAAACAAAACATATAGCTATGTGTAAACGATCCCATCGAGTTTCAACTCATCTATTTCCCTTATGTCTTCAAGTATCTCATCCCTCACAGTCGGAAGAAGTTGACTGAATTGATCTGTACCATTCGAACTTGACGTTAGTAATGAAGATGGATGTAAGTAGATGGGTGATCCAACGGGACATAGTTATACGCTTTGATCCCTAACTTTTGCTTGGACCGCCCTTTCGGTTTTCTAGCCCACCGGGATACCCTTTTTTGCCCAAGGCACCTTTTCAGGTTTTCGACTTGCCGGATGTACAATTTTTTTATATATATCCCTAATTTTTTCCCGAACTCTTTTTGTTCGCTGGGATGACCTTATTTTTTCCTAAGCATGTCAACCTAGAAGGACATTTACATGCGTAGTATTTTTTAGCTATGTCTGCGTTCATAGTATGCGGAAAATCTTCACCATCCATGGTGGTAAGTATGATAGCACCACCAGAAAATATCTTCTTGATCATAAATGACCCTTCATATGTGGGAGTCAATTTTCCCCTGGGATCACCTTGTGGTAGGATGATGCGCTTTATTACCAAGTCACCGGCCTGATATACCTGATGCTTGACTTTCTTGTTGAAGGCTTTGATCATGCGCTTCTGGTACATCTGACCATGACAAACAGTCACAAGCCTTTTCTCGTCAATCAAAATTATCTTGTATAGCCTAGTATGAATCCATTCGTCCTCGTCTAAATCCACGTCTTTCATAATCCTTAGAGAAGGAATCTGGAATTTGACAGGTAGGACAACTTCCATACCGTAGACTAGAGAGAATGGGGTTGTCCTAGTCGATGTTTGTACTGAAGTGTGATAGCCATAAAGAGTGAATGGTAACATCTTGTGCCAATATTTATATGTCACCATCATTTTCTATATAATCTTCTTGATGTTCTTATTGGCGACTTCCACTGCGCCATTCATCTCCGGTCGATACAGAGAAGAATTATGGTGCTTAATCTTGAACTGCATGCATAGTTCCATGATCATAGTATTGTTAAGATTAGTACCATTGTTCGTGATAATCCTTTCGGGGATGCCATACCAACATATAAGATTATGCTTAATAAACCGGACCATAACATTTCTTGTAACAGAGGAAAACAAGGCTGCTCCAACCCACTTGGTAAAATAGTCAATGGTGACGAGGATGATAGGATTCCCATTAGACGCAGTAGGCCTAATCTCTCCAATCATATCAATGCCCCGCATTGAAAACGACCAAGGAGCAGTCAAGACGTTCAGAGGAACTGGAGACACATGTACCTTGTCAGCATAAATCTGACATTTGTGACAAGTTTTTGAATGATGATGGAAATCAGTTTCCATAGTAGACCAATAGTAACCCGCTCTCAGAATCTTCTTAGCCATTATATTCCCACTGAAGTGAGTACCAAAGACGCCTTCGTTTATATCTTCCATAATTTTCTCCGCTTCCTTTTTGTTTATACAACAAAGCAGAGTCGAATCATGGTTGCGCTTGTACAAATTATGTTGCCCAGGAAGAACTTAGCAGAGAATCTTCTTAGGATTTTCTTGTCATTGATAAATTCTTCTTAAGGATACTCTTAAGCTTCGAGGTATCTTTTTACTTCATGAAACCAACACTTCTCTTCTACTCTGTCAGTGTCAACTTCGTAGCAATGTGTTGGTTCGTCTAGTCTTTCAATGGTAATCCGAGGAGCTTCATTATCCCATCTGAATTTGAACATAGATTACATGGTCGCCAATGCGTCTTCCAACTGATTCTCTTTTTGTGGGATATGCTCAAAGATGATTTCCTCGAAGTATATAATTAGTGTCAATACATGCTCCCGATTAGGAATGAGCTTCGGGTGCTTCATATCCGATTCTCTCTTAATCTGACTGATGACTAGGGCTGAGTCCCCATACACATCTAAGAACTTAATCCTCATGTCAATAGCAGCTTTGATACCCATGATGCACGCTTCGTATTCATCCATGCTGTTGGTACAGTCAAAGCATATTCTGGCGGTGAAGGGAGTATGTCAACCCTTGGGAGAGATAATCACAACACCAATTTTGTTTCCAAGTGCGTTAGAAGCTCCATCAATAACCATAGTCCATTAGGATCATGGCTCAGGTCCTTCATACGGTACAAGTTCTTCACAATCTGTAACTAGCATAATTTTCTCATTCGGGAACTCGAAATTCATAGATTGGTAGTCATCTACGGCTTGATGAGCCAAATGATCTGCCAATACAATTCCTTTGATTGCTTTCTGAGTAGTGTACTAAATGTCATATTCTGTCAAGACCATTTTCCATCTTGATATTCTTCCGGAGAGAGCGGGCTTCTCGAATATGTATTTTATGGGATCTATTTTAGAGATCAACAAGGTAGTATGGGTCAACATATACTGTCTTAGTCAGCAAGCAGCGCATGCTAAAGCGCATCAAGTTTTCTCGAGAAATGAATATCTTGTGTCACAGTCGATAATTTTTTTGCTAAGGTAGTATATTGCATGCTCTTTTCGTCCAGACTCGTCATGCTGGTCCAGTACACACCCCATTGATTTCTCTAACACTGTTAGGTAAATGATTAGAGGTCTTCCTTTAACTGGCAGCATCAGAATTATAGGTTCTTGGAGATACTCCTTAACTTTGTCAAAGGCTATTTAGCAGTTGTCGTTCCATTTCACTACCTGATCTTTCTTCAGCAACTTGAAGACCGGCTCATAAGTAGCGTTCAAATGAGAAATAAATCTGGAAATATAATTCAGTCATCCTAAGAAACCCCTGACTTCCTCCTAAGTACGGGGAGTTGGTATTTCTTGAATGGCTTTAACCTTAGCAGGACCGACTTCAATACTTTTACCGCTGACGACAAAACCTACGAGTTTACTGGATCAAGTGGGTCCTAGCCTTTGACTCAAAAGAACACACTTAGGTCTTCGACGGAGTCTGGTTAGAGGAAAATAAATCCCCTTTCCCCTTGCTAGACTTATGGTTCATGATAAACCTGTATCAGAGGCCCCTGAGATCCTTGAAATAGTTCATGAAAATGTTATGGTATGATGTCATGGTGTCATGTTTGAACAGGTAATAAACACAAGCAAAGCACACAAGAGCCTTAGGTTTAAAATCTTGCATGAGGATCGTAGGTAAGTACCCTTTTGAAGTTCAATTAGCTTAACCTCTCCTAAGCATAGTAACCGGGTTCTAGGAATCTCATATCACCGAACTTTCTCACATAATTTGTTTCAGTAGAGAAACTGACTTGCCACCAAAGTATCCCGAGAGTCGAATCTCAATGAGTGTAGCATTGAGTATCAACCAACTTTAGACTACACCAAAGTCGGAAATCTCACTACCTTCTAATGGCCAATTTGGGTCAATTAAAGTTCTAAAGGTCAGTTAGTGCTTATGACACCACGCGGCAGCCTAATGTTATCCTCGATTGACACAAGGAACACCAGTACAAACCAAAGTGTCACACTAACGTAGCCATCACTTCAACTATATCGGTCTACTCCTTACAGTTTCCATGATCTATAGCTACTTACCCAAGGTATCCCCAAATTCGGGTGTAGGATCTTTGCAAGAATTTAAACCCTAGCAACCCGTTAAAGATATAGCAGACAATGCAGGAAATTTTAATGCAATTAAAGGTGATCTAAACTATAAGGTAACCCCTCTTTTAAGTAATAATCCATAGCAGAGTCACCACCGAATTTCTCTTCTATCCAATAAGGAAAAGGTGAAAAGAACAGGAAAAACCTTTGATAGATTTTGAGTTCGGGGGGTAGGTTATGAAAAGGGAAGGTGTTAGCACCCTTTTCATCCGTAGTTATCAACGGGCTCTTAATCGCTTAGCTCACTTTTTGAAAATTGCTTTGTGCTATGTGTTTTTTAAAATATTTTGAAATGCCAATGTAAGGCGAAACTTTGTAATTATTCTTGTATCGGTCCTCAAGAATGCGTACAAAGTGTTTTGAAAATATTTCTAAAGTGTTTGTGTGAAATATTTTGTTTTGAGAGCTTTGTGAGTAAGCAATTAGGAGTTTTACCCTACTCAAGGTCATTCTTGTATTTTCTTCTTCTTTTAGATAGTGTTATCCGTACCATTAGTTAGTAGGACTTGTTATACCCTAATTTTTGCCCCTAAGATTCCTCTATCATCTCATATCAACCCAATCATATCAATATCACACTAGGGTTTGGTTCTTCTCCCTATCTTTAGGTTTGCTCATGAGGTATCACCAAGCACTTTGATTTGTATATTGTGGTCATATATGTCTTGTGTTGATTGACTTTTAACTAACAAATATAATGAATTCTTACTCTATAAATATTGGTACTATAGGTTTGGTCATGAGGTATCACCAATCACTTTTATTTGTATATTATGGTCATATATGTCTTTCTTTAATTGACTTTTAACTAACAAATATAATGAATTTTTGCTCTATAAATATTGGTACTATAGGTGATGGCACAACACACTTCATCAGGTTGATTCATAGGTTCATGAGTTTATTTCCATGCCTTCTTCAACAAATATTCGTTGATATTTAAGCTTCATCTTTGAGAGTTCATTAAAATAATGTCATGACAAGGTCTACTATGATTCATCATGCTTCAATTTTCAAAGGAAGTCAAAAGATGCAAGAATTGATTGAAGAAGTTTGACCTAATTGGACAAGTTCTTAATTCCTTGATCACAAGTGCATAACTTCATCAATTCTCAACATTTGGAAGTGGTTATTATTTCTATAGGTTCTTATTTTCATCCACAACAACTTCTCTTCACACAACAAAAGTATTTGTACAAGAAATATTGTCAAAATTGAAAGGGGTTCCCAAGTCATTTTGATGCTCTAGGAGTTAGGGTTTTGGACTTCCAAGGGCTATATCTTGTCCATATTTTGATATTTTTGAGTGATTGCAAATATACTCTTCTATTTAAAGGGTTATTAACAAATAACTTCAAAAGTTTCAAGCAAATTTTGTGAGAAAGATAACTAATGATTAAGAAAGATTACAAGTCCTCTAGATAGGCCATCAAATTCCCTTATGTAACTTCAAAGGGTCATAACTTGATCAATGTTTATCTCCTTGAGCCCATTCTTTTTCCACTACGATCTTAAGAGTGTGAAATTTAACTCTTCTTTTATGTGCAAAACTTTAAAATGGTTATAAGATGCCTTAAGATCTCAAAAGATTATAGGTCACCTCATGGATTTTCATCAAATCAAAAGATCTTAACTTGTTCAATATTTGGAATTTTTGAGTCATACAAGTTTCACAATACTCTTTAAGGAGTCCACTTCAGGCTAGCATCATTGATCAAAGCAAAATTTTGGAAGAAGACCTTGTTTGGAATCAAAACATTATAGGTCATATTTAAAGAAAAAACTTAGAATTTTTCAAAGTATAAAAGTCAGCACATTTTTCCTGATTTTGACTAAGCACGAATTCTAGCTCAAGCATCCAAATGATCTATTTCTTGGCACATTATAAAGAATGTTACCTCATCTTTCTAATGCATCAAGAATCAAGTCCTAAGGTTCCCTAAATCGTGCACACCATGAGTTCAAAGTCAGCTACTTGAAATTGAATTTTCCTTCCAAGTCAGAATTTGAAATCCATAATCCAGCTTCTAAACACCAAATTAGCACACGTTTTTTATTTAAAAATGTTTAAAAAAGTTTCCAAAGTTGAATTAAGGATCAAAATGGATGAGTTAGCTAAGTCTTGAGTAAATTAAAGTCACACTTTTCTCACTTTCGGGCTTCACTCATTTTCCCTCCAAACCTCACTATTGCTTCCAATTCTTTTCACCATTCACTCTTCTATAAATAGAGGGACATATTGCATTCATTTCCTCAAGCTTGGATAGCCAAAATCACCTTGTTCAACTCTATGCATAACCCACTTTTCTGAGTTTTTGAATTCACATTTTTTCCACTTTTCAATCCAATTTATTTGTTGATTATTTATCCTTGAACTATACTGAAGCTAACATAAGAAGAACCAAGCCTTGAAGTGTCCTAAATCATGCTAACCAAGTCCAGTTTCAGAGCAATTTTCTGCTACATCATTCAGGTAGAATTCTCAACCAAATTGAACCAAATAAATCCCTATTCTACTCTATTCATCCTTCTGATTCTCATACGTGTTACAGTTTTCACTGTCATTGAGAATTGAGAGAGATACTTGGAATTTTCGTGCTCACTATTTTTTCAGGTTTTTTCCAAATCCAGTCTTGCTCAGATTATATAAATTTGGTGAGGGTACCATTAGAATCATCTTAAAGAGATAAATCTAATGGTGTCGGTCTAGTTCTCTAATTTTACAGCTCGTGAAACTCCAATTTAGGGCGTCTGGTGGTTGAAGACGACCTATGTGTCGTACTTCAGTCAATGATAGTGTGACATGTGATTTTTTCGAATCTTATCCAGTGTACCTGTTTTACCATACACACGTCATAGGAACCCGTGGATCTGATTACCTTCATTAGTCAGACTTATTCCAATGCGCCAGATTTTAAGTTACTTTTAATTATTAAAAAATGATTTGGTGCGATTTCCAAAAAAGACCATGATATGCACAACACGCCAAATTCATTGGATATGTTTACTAACGTGTTTTGACTCTCATCCAATGGTCAGCATTTTCTTAATTATTTCTATTTTTATTTTCTGATTTTCATTTTTATTTGTTTTGAACTTCAAAAAATCATAGAAAATTCATTTCCGACTCAAAAATTATGAAAAAATTCACAAGAATATTTTCAAATATTCTCTTTCTAATTTTTATTTTTCCATAATTTTATTTTCAGATTTGATATTTTTTATGATTTTTCTTTTGTTTTGAATTGTTTTTTTTATTTTTAAAATATTCTTTGATACTTTTTAAATTCGGAAAAAATTCATAAAAATCATTTTCTTTATTTCTGGATTTCTGGAAAAAAAATTAGAATTTTATTCTGATTTTTATTATTTCTTATCATTTTTACTTGCTTAAGTGATTTCAAATAATTCTAAAAAAATACTTTTCTGTTTTAAAAAATTACCAAATTTTTTGTATAAATACTTGAGATCATTTCTAACCTTTCTATGTTTTCTTTTAATTTTTATTTGATACTTTGAATATAGGTTGTTATTTTTCCATTTATTTTCACTTAAAAAACAATTTAAAAAATTATTTTCTTTTTTATATCTTTCCAATTAAATGTAATTTTTTAATTTATTCTGGCTGATTTTGAACTATGTGACTTTTAATCTTAAGCTTCATTAACATCATTGGATCTTGGATGTTGAGTTTAACTCCACAAAAATGGATGAATGATTTTAATGATAGTTTGATTAAAATCTTTAGTTCAAATATATTTCCTCCCTCTTCATCTCATCCCTTTCTTACATGTATTACATGTTGTTAGAGAATAATCTACATATTATTTCTCCAAACATATGGTACATAGATTGCTATTGACCGACCTTAAAATAGGTGCGACTTCTATATAAGTCCACTTACGATTGCTTAACCTAGCGCTAAATTTATCCCGATTCGAGAAATGATCATTTTTGGCCCAAACTTATGTTTGCAAGCCCAAGTATGTTTAATTTGAAACCTTTGATCCAATGACCTCGAGGTTCATTGTTAGGAGGTTTTGGTCTTATCAATCCTCTAATGAACCATCATAAGCTTTGGTCTAAGTGATCATTTAAACATCGTTGATCATTTCTTGTTGCCTCAAGAAATTGAAATGAATGATATACATGAGAAAAAGCAAATGAAATTTATTGTTGGGAAGCTTTGATTTTATCAATCTTCTAATGAGTTTTCAAATGCAAGTTTTAAGATGGTCATTTAACTAACCTCTAATTCCTAACTCACCAACAATTGACTTTTATTATGAATTTTACTTTATTCCCTTTTTCTTATTCCTTTATTTTTATGCACCATTTATTTTAGCATTTATATTTCATGCTATTTTCATCTTTGCTCACTTGAGCATTTATCTTTATGTCATTTTTATTTTGCTCACTTGAGATTTCATTTCCTTTTAAAGATACTTAATAACCAACATGAACAAACTAAAAAAGTCCTTAAGATTATATGGACTATTTGGTTACTATCCTTGGCATTATGGAGTTATAGACCTCTTGGACTAAGGTTTAGAAGCCTTGACTACCCTTGGGACCTTGTGACTTCTGTTAGTATTTTGTCTGGAGTTCTTGGGGTTTACCCCAAGACATTGGATTTATTTTCTTTGTGTGCAGGTTATTCTGATTATATGCTTTATCTGTGATTCATAATTTCTCTGTATACAGCTGTTACTCTGCCCAATTTTTGTGAAGACTTAATGCATATGATGTTCAGTATTCTTAAGAAGTTTAATATCTTTGCTTATTTGGTTTCAATCCAAAGGATTGGAATCCTGTATTGACTTTATATGTCAAGTGTTGGCATCTTGTTGGTCAGACAGTTCTTTTCTCTAGCTTTTACCTTATGCTTTAGGATAACCCCTTCATCTCCTCCCATCTTCTTTAATTTCAAAAATATTCTCCCTACTTTTCAAATTATTCTTGATTTCTAACTTGAACAACTTTCACAATAAACTTGGACTTAGGTCCATGTATTTTCAAAAATATTTTCTTAATTAAACTTTAACTAACTTAATCATACTTTGACATTTTTGTGAGAAGACTAAAAGGTCAATCAATCTCATTCAAACCATTTTTTCCATTTTGGCTTTTTATTTTAAAATTTTCTTAAAGGGTTAGACTCTTCTCAATCCTTGTAGTGATGCGAGCTACTATTCCACTTGGGTGTAGAGCGAGGCTTTATTGATTTTTTAAATCCAAGCTATATCCTCCACTTTAAGATGACGCAAATTCTCCTTTCTCATAATCGTGAGTAGTAAGTATGTTCTTCCATTCGGATATGGTGATGACGTCTCGTCTCTTAAAATTAACCAACACATTTGGGTTTTAAAATTTTAAAGGTGAATTACGAGTACCCTGATCCCCTATTTCACGAAAGGTGGTACGAAGGCACTAAAGGTTCGCAACTGTGGTGGGTGCAAAAATTGAAAAAATATTTATTCTCTCATCCCCACTATCTTTTTTGTATACAACACTTATAGCCAAAATACACAAATTTTAAAAGAGGTTCCTACGGAGTACCGTATATATTTAGGGTGCTAATACCTTCCCTTTTCATAACCGACCCTTGTACTTAGATTCTCTCCCCCTCTTTTTTAGGTTATTCGCTCTTTTCCCATTCCCATGGAAACAATAAAGCGCAATGGCGATTTTTATTTGATCCGTGTGAGTTAAGTCAATCCAATGGCTTAGTCTCCACATTTCTACCGCTACAGAAAAATAGCGACTTCACTAGGGACAGATCGATCAAATGCTGGTCCACCCCTAAGTGGGTTCAGTATATCTTTGTTTATTCATGTATGTGTTATTGTTTGTTGTATATTATGTGATGTATATATGTTTGTCTGGGTTTTCCTGGTTTTCAGGGTTCTTGGTGATTTCCCAAAAGTCCTGTATCCGGACTTGGGCAAACTTAAGATAGGACAGGCGGTATAGTCATGTTAACATTGAGGGAGTAATCCCAAAAAAGGAGGCATGAGATCCCCTACTCAGTGGAGGCCCCTTTGAATGTAGTATCGTCTACTGAGTAATCGGGAAGACGTGCTGCTTTTGACCTAGGAGCCTGCTGAAATTGAGAACCTTAGAACCCTTAACCCATCTGGGCCTTTTAGGTGTAGTGCGGAAACTATTAAAGAGTAATTCGGAAGTGGTTGTCACGCGATACTACATTCAGATAAGTTTTTCCTGAGAATATTACTAATTACCGAGTCAATCAGGACGTTGGTAATATCCGAAGGAAGGATGTAGACTTTGGGAACCTCTTAGAACCTTGTTCGACAGGTGATAAACTATTAGTCTATACCTTGTGGATATTACCTTTGACCTCATGCTCATGACGTCGAACCTATGAACCCCCATGTTTATGATCTTGTGTGTGATTATTGCATCATGCATTCATGCACCCATGAGCATCCTTTAAAATATTTGTTTCAAGGGACTTAAAGTTGACTTTTTGCAAATATCTCAGGTACTTTTTGCCCATGGATTTTTGAAAAAGAAAGATTCGTAAGTACAATTTCAAGGATCCTAAGATAGATGAATTGATGAGTTTGATTCCCGAGATCGAGAGCTCTACATATTTTCGGAAGAAATATGGATCCATCATGTCTCTTATGAAGCTCAAGATGAAGGAGGGTATTATTTCTACTTTAGTCCAGTTCTATGATCCGTTGTATCGATATTTTTCATTCCCTGATTATCAGATGATGCCTACATTGGAGGAGTATTCTTATCTACTGGGTTTACCTGTTACCAATCGTGTTCCTTTTAACGGTTTAAAGGGAGAGCCCAAGTCTCATAAGATTGTGGCCATGATTCATTTGGGGAAGTCTGAGATTGAGGCTAACATGACTACCAAAGGAGGAATCATAGGATTACCTACTCAGTTTTTATTATAGAAAGCTCGCTACTTTGCTAGGATGAAGAGTACAATTTCTTTTGAGGCTATCTTTGCTTTTCTTGCCTATGGGTTGTTCTTATTTCCTAACATCGATAAATTTGTGGATATCAACGCCATCAGGATATTTTTGATTAGGAATCCAGTCCCTACATTATTAGGATATACCTATTATTCCATTCATCTTTGGAATTTTTATCATGGAGGGATGATCATTTATTACACGCCTTTGTTATATCAGTGGTTTATTTCTCACTTACCTCAGTCTGATGTTTTCTAGGATATCAAGAAGGAAACTTGTTGGACTCCGAAGATTATGGCTCTCACTCATTCGGACATTGTTTGGTATCATCAGGCTTATTATGATATGGAGATTGTTGATATTTGTGGTAGTTTCCCCAATGTACCTCTTCTTGGTACAAAGGGAGGAATTAACTACAATCTCGTTCTTGCGCGTCGTCAACTTGGATATCCGATGAGAGACAAGCCAAATAGTATTCAATTGAGTGGTTTCTTTCTAAAATAAGGAGGTAAACGTGAGGATGCTAAGTAGGAAATTGCAAAGGCTTGGCGCCATATTCATTGGAAGAGTAGAAAAGACTTGGGACCAAGAGGAGCGGTTTCTTTGGAGCCTCATCTCCTTTGGGTACAAGCAAGGGAAATTCAATTGAAGATGCAATATTCTCGTGAAGAACCTATACCTAATATGTTTTTGAAGACTACTCATCCCCTTTTAGATGACGTGGAAGAACTTCAGCTTGCCCTGGTTAGGATGCAGCAAGAGAAGGAAGCATGGAAGAACAAGTGTCAGACTTTAGAGATGTCCTACCAAACATAATTGAAAGAGAATGATGAATTGATCGAGATTCGTGCGAGTCATGTTATGGAGATGATGGAGAGGCAAGAGGATTTATTTTCCTCTAGAGCTCGGTTTGGACCTATTTGCTCACTTTCTTACTCTAGTAATTAGAAAGAAGTCGTTGACAAGTATGCAGAGGAGAACAAGCAATTGAAGGCTCAGATTACAAGACTCATGGGAAAGCGTCAGTGTGTGGAGAGATCTTCATCAAATTTTCCTCAGGATTTTAGATTCCATCTTTATGCTATTGTACTTAGGATTATTGAAACTTGTACTAAAAGTTGTAATCCATTCTAAAGTTATTATAATGAAATTTTCAAAATGTGTTAGTACTTTAATATTTGCAAATCGCCTATAATCCTTTGAGTTCCTTGAAATATTATTAATAACGATAAATAAATCATATGCATTGCATATCATGCATCATTTTGCACATATTTTTTGCATCTTTGTTCATACCCAGGTGTCTTACTATGTTTCTCTACTTCATTCAGAAGCAAGTTCTCTCACCCGTATAATCCTCGGGATAATTCCAGGAAGAAAATGGAGAATCTTGAATAAGAGAATTGTGAGCTGCGTAAAGAAGTTACTACCTTGAAGGCCAGTATGGCTAATCTGACTGCTTTGATGGAATCGTTGGTGGCTGCTCAGAATCAGTCACCACTTGTTCCTCTGTTTGCTCAGCCACAACAAACAACGATTGTTTCCAAAGTTCTGTCAGTTGCCATTTATGTTACTCTAGTTATTGCTGCTCAAAATCGTATGCCTCAGGGTTACCCGTGGGGAATGCCTAAAAATTTCATGCCAGAAGGTTACAATCTTGATGCTCAAGTTGCTCCATTTGCTCAAGTTGCTGCTATTCCTGCACCTCCTGTGGTGCATGTTACTTATGTTTCTAAAAATGAGATTCACTATATTGTACCTTCTATGGTGAATGATATGCCGTTTGTTAATGATGAAGTTTATCATCCTGTTCCTCCAACAAGTGAAAGTGTGGGTTTCTATGACCGGTTGCATGACTTTCAGGACCAATTCAATGAGATGCAGAAAGAAATGAAGGCTCCTTGAGGAAAATAATTATTCGAACAGAACGCCAGTGAACTCTTCTTAGTTCCTAACATAAAGGTGCCATCAAAGTTTAAAGTGTCGGAATTTGAGAGGTACAAGGACAACTCTTGTCCTCGTGACCACCTGGTAATGCATATCAGAAATATGTCCAACCATAATGATGATCAACATTTGCTTATTCATTTCTTCCAGGATAGTTTAACTGGTGCCGCTTTGAAGTGGTATATGGGTTTGGACAGTAGAAATATCTACACCTTCAATGATCTAGGTGAAGATTTCATCAAACAGTATAAGTACAATATGTTCATGATGCCTGACCGTGACCAATTAAGAGAAATGGCTCAGAAATACAAGGAGTTGTTCAAAGAATATGTGCAGCATTGGCACGAGATAGCTGCCCAGGTGGTACCCCTGATCGGAGAAAAAGAAATGACCAAGGTCTTCCTAAAAACCCTTGGATTATTTTATTATGAAAGGATGGTCGCTAGTGCGCAGAGTGATTTCACTGAGATGATAAGCATGTGTGTTAGTCTAGAAGAAGAAGCCAGGGAAGGACACTTGATGAAAGACGAAGGAACAAATAAGTCATCATACGGGTTTTTTAGGAATAAATAAAGTGAAACGAATGTTGTCGTTGAAGAAAGGAAGATTAGACAACCTAGAAGACATCATCGGTACCAACAACAAGTTGCTTCTATAACTCCATTCGTCAATGTAGCTCCAACTATTATTTCCTATCAGAGACCACCTCCTCGGAGAAATCAAGGGCAAGATCAGAAGAGAGAAGCTTTTGAATCTACTCCAATGAGCTATGCAGAGTTACTTCCGGCTTTGATTCAGAAAAAATTGGTTCAGACTAGGCCTTCCACTGCTATACCTTCACCTTTACCATGGTATTATAAGGCGGATCAGACTTGTGCTTTTCATCAAGGAGCCCCAGGGCACAACATCAAAAATGGTTACCCCTTGAAGTCTGAAGTATAAAAGATGGTGAGATCTAGCCTCTTATCATTTAAAGATGTTGGTCCTAATGTGAAGGATAATCCACTACCCAAGCATGGAGGTACAAATACCGTGAATATGGTTGCTGGTTATCCTGGGGACTTCTGAATTTTTGATATCAACCTGGTTAGAGGGGATTTAGTAAAGATTCATGTTGACCTCTATGAATTCATCTATTATACGCACGACCATGTCGGTTGTAGTATTTTCAGAATAGATATCCAAGGATGTAATGAAATAAGAGATGATCTTTAAGAGATGATGGATGAAGGTCTTATCCACATAATCAGGCCAATGGCTGAGTATGAAGAAGACGTGAATATGGTTTATGGATGTCCCGGTGAATTCCGAATTTTTGATGTGAATTATATGAATGATGATTTGGTACAACTGCACGCTACATTTTGTTACATGGATGGCTAAGAAGAACACCATTATGGGTCTTATCAGATCTGCTGTAGGGATTCTTGTGGTTTTTCTATCGTAAGAAGAGGCATTCAATTGTTGTTAGATAATGGTACTATAAAAGTCACATGTAATAAAGATGATTACAATGGAGTTAATGTGATTGAATATTTCTCGGTCGAAACCATGTTAGATGATGAATATGTTGGAAGATAGTATGGAAATTCCTATCCAACCTTTGTATGATGTCAAGAATATTGTTGAACCCATTCGAGTACCCGTAGCGGTCGTGTCTTCACCCCTATCATTCGAGGGGATGTTAATTATGATAAAAGGGTTGTTGAAAGTACCTAACCTAAGAAAGTGGTGGGAGAATATAGTGGCACTGCTTTGGAAAAGGATGTGGACGACTTGTTGAAAATTATCAAGATGAATGACTACAAGATCATGGATCAATTGTTGCAAACTCCATATAAGATTTCCATTCTAGCCTTGCTAATGAACTCTTTTGCTCATCGGGAATCTTTGATGAGAGTGTTGGATCAAGCTTTTGTGGAATGTGACATGTCTCTGGATTAAATCAGCAGTGTTATGGGGAATATTACATCTTGTAATAATCTGAGTTTTTATGATGATGAATTGCCCGATGAAGGAAGGAACCATAACCTGAATCTCCATGAATTGTAAGAATGACTCTTTGTATGATGTGCTGATTGAAAATGTGTCTGCTTTGAATGTCATGCCAAGGAGTACACTCATGAAGCTTAAGTACCATGGATCTCCCATGCGCCCAAGTGGCATAATAGTGAAATCTTTTGATGGTTTGAGGAAGTCTTTCATCGGAGAAGTAGATTTGCCTATTCACATAGGTCCGCACTTATTCCGGATTACTTTCCAGGTTATGGATATTGTTCTCGCCTACAGTTGTTTGTTGGGACGACCGTGGATCCACGAAGCAGAAGCTGTTACTTCAACCTTAAACCAGAAGCTTAAATTTGTTCATGAAGGGAAGGTGGTCATCATGAATGGTGAGAAAGCTCTATTAATATCTCATTTGTCTTCCTTTAGCATTATAGAAGCTGACGAAGCCGCTGTTGGAACTCGGTTCCAAGCTTTGTCCATTTATAATGTAAAGAAGAATGAGAATTATATAGCCTCGTTTAAGGATGTGCAACGGGTAGTGCAGAAAGGCCCTATCAAGGCGTGAGGGAAGCTTATCGATCCTACTGTGAACAAGAATGGCACTGGTCTGGGTTTCTCCATGACGAAGGAAACCGTGAAGCCGAAGTCTGCTTTGGGTAAATATCAAGACATCTTTCATAGTGGAGGATATCTTCATCCAACTACTCCTAGGATCAACGTTATTCTGGAAGATGAATCAGAGCAAGAGATGCTGAACTGCGTGACGTATGTAGTCAGATTCCAAAATTGGATCACTATTGATGTTACTTCTTGCATTCACATTTCGAAGTAAATTGTTTTTTGTTAGTCTATTAAAAAATCTTTCACTCTGCCCAAGGTGAAAGTAATGATGTTGTATGAGCATATCTGTTGTTTTGATCTTTAAAATAATTAATAAAAGTTGTTTTTAATTCCAAAATTATGTCTTTATTCTCTATTTTTTCTTGGAAAATGGTAATAAAAAAATCCTTTCAAAATAAATAATAACTGTAAATAAATCTGCATAATCACTTGTTATATGTGTCAGTTTCTAAAAACAATCATAAATCATATGGGCAGATTAATTAAAAAACCTGTTGAGTACAATGACCCTGCACCCTCTACCAACTTTGAATATCATGTGTATGTGGCTCTAGTACCCCGATTTTCCCCCCTAAGATCCCTTTATCATATCATATCAATTCAATCACAACAAGATCACATTAGGGTTTGGTTCTTCTCCCCATCTTTGACTTTTACTTTAGGAGGAATCACCAAGCACCTTGACTTGTATTTTATGATCAACTATTTTTTGTATTGATTATACTTTAACTAATAAATACAATGAGTTTTTTCCCTAATTGTTGATGTTGTAGGTGAAAGCACAATACATTTCATCAAGGTTGATCTAGGGATTCATTAGTTCACTTATGTGCTTTCCTCAACCAAGCTTCATTGAGATTCAAGCCTCATCATTAAATATGTTTTGAAGTAATATCATGACAAAGTCTTTATGATTCATCATGCCTCAAGATTGTCAAAATTAGTTCAAAAGTATAAGGGTTAATTGAAGAAGTTTGACTCAAATGGACAAGTCTTTATTTCCATTGATCACAAGTGCATATATCATTCAATTATTAAGATATGTAAGTGGTGTTGGTTGCTTTGAATTTTCATTATCATCCTCAACAACTTATATTTACATGAAAAAGGTATTGGTGCAATAAGGTTGGTCAAAATGGCAAATATTTCCCAAAGCATTTTTCTTGCTCTAGGAGTTAGGGTTTTGAACTTCAAAGGGGTATATCTTGCTCATATTTTGGTATTTTTGAGTGATTCCAAAGTCATCCTTCTCTTCAAAGGGTTATTAACAAATCACTTCAAAAGTTCCAAGTAAATTTTGTGTGTAAGAAACTTGATGATGAAGAAAGATTACAAGTCTTCTAGATGAACCCTCAAATTCCTTTGCGTGACTTCAAATGATCATAACTTGATCAATTTTTATCACCTTAAGCCCATCCTATTTCCATAATGACCTTGAAGAGGTGAAATTAAACGCTTCTTTTATGTTCAAAGTATGAAAATGGATGGAAGATGCCCTAAGGATGCAAAAGACTATAGGTCATTTTGTGAATTTTTGCGAACTTCAACAAGTCATAACTCTCTCATTTTTGGATATTTTGAATGGTTCAAGTTTCAAAATGGCATTCAAGAGATCTGCTTCATGCCATATTTTTTGGTCAAGAGCAAATTACAAGTGGAAGGCCATGTTTGGATGCAAGACATTATAAGTCATTTTTGAAGAAAAAATAGAAATTTTCTAAGTATGGAAAGTCAACTTCTTTTTCCAAACTTTGACTCATTACAACTTTCAGCTCAAGCAACCATTTTATCCTATTCTTTTCCCATTGCAAAGCTTGTAACCTCATCTTTCTAAAGCTTCAAGAATCATGCCCTAAGACCCCTTGAGTTGAGAACGCCATTGATTTGAATTTGGTAATTTGAAACTGAAGTTTCATCACAAGTCAGATTTTGAAATCTTTGTTTTGGCTTCTAATCATAAATTTTCCACGCGTTTTTGCTTCTAATCATGTTTAGCAACTTTCCAGAGGCATTTAGCATCATGAAGCGCACGATTTAGATGAGTTTTGATGCTAAATAAGTCACACTTTATTCATGCTGCAGACCCACTCGATTTCCCTCCAAACTTCACCATCTCACACGCTTAAGGATCCCATTCACTCCCCTATAAATAGAGGATCATCCCTCATTCATTTTTCATGTTTTTGATAGCCAATTGACCCATGTTCAGATCCCATACGAACTCTGAATTTGAATTTCTGATTTCTTACATTCTCCCCTTTAAACACCAAAAGCTCCATTCAGTTAGCTTCATTGAACTTCTCTGAAGCTAACCATACAATTATCCTCAAGAATCGTGACCTATATTGATCTACAGAAGTCCAGTTTCAGAGCAACTTCTCACTACTTTGTTCAGGTAGATTTCTTTTCCAAATTGATTGAAATAAAAGGCTAATCTACTCTCTGTATCCTTCTGATCCTCGTGTTCTTTATAATTTTCAATTTCATTGAGGTTTGAGTGAGATAGCCCAGATTTTCGTATTCATTATTTTTTCTGGTTTTTTTTAAACACAGCCTTGCGCAGTTTATATAAATTTGGCGTGGTACCATTAGAATCGTCTTGAAGAGACGAATCCAATGATACTAGTCTGGGATTCTAATTTTTCCATTTGAAGAAACTCGTGAAATCTCCATTGCAGGGTGTATGGAGGTTGAAGACGATGACATGTCTCCTCTCAACCAATGATAGCGCGCCAATTGTTTTATTTTTATTGGTTTCCTTTTTCCTGATCCAATACATTTTCAGATAAGGTCCATATCAAGCATAACGCGTCTGGTCCACTTGATCAGCTTACTAAAGCGTTTTAACTATAATCTGATGGTCCACATTTTTTTGGTTTTATTTTATTTTTTAATTTTATATTTTAATTATTTTAAATTTCAAAAATTTATAACTCTTTTATTTTTTATCCAAAAATTATGAAAAAAATATATATAAAAATACTTTGGATTATTTCTAACTTTATGAATATTTTTTCATATTTTTATTTTGATGTTTAGTATTTTTCATAATTTTCACCATATTTGCCTTATTTTAATTGTTTTAAAAATACTTTCTGTGATTTTTAAATTCTGAAAATATTCATAAACATCATTTTTCTTATTTCTGACTTTCTGGAAATTTTATAGAATTTTATCTTGATGTTTACTATTTTTGATCTATTTTCCATATATTTGAGTAATTTTATTTAGTTTAAAAATAGTTTGAGTTTTAAAAATTATCAAAATTTTCATAAAAATATTTCAGTTTCTTTCTGATTTTTCTATGGCCTTACTTAATTTTTCTTGATTAATTTGAACATAGTTGCTATTTTTCTCTCTTATTTTCTTTTTTTCAATCATTTTAAAAAAACCTTTTTTTCATTTTTATTTTAAATATAATTTTATTTTTATATATTCTGGCTGATCTTGGATTGAAATTTTGATCATGAACTTTATTAACATCATTAGATCCATGGTGTTGAGTCTAACTCCATAAAAATGGATGAATGATTTTAATAATAGTTTGATTAATTTTTTGGTTCAAATGTGGTTTATTCATTTCCCCTTCCCTCTTCATCTTACCCCATTCTTATTGTATTATATGTTATGGGATGTTGATCTCTATATCATTTATCCAAACATGAAGTACATAGATTGTTATTGACGGGCCTCAAAATAGGTGCGACTTCTATATAAGTCCACTTACGATTGCTTAACATAGCGTTAAATTTTGTCCTGATTTGAGATAATGATCATCCGTAGCCCAAACCTATGTTTTCAAGCCCTAGTATGTTAATTTGAACCATATGATCCAATAACCTTGAGACCCATTGTTAGGAGGCTTTGGTTCTACCAATCCTCTAATGGAACTTCATCAATTTTGGTCAAAGTGGATCACTTAAACATCGTTGATCATTAAATGTTACTTTAATATTCTTAAATGGATGATATACTTGACAAAAAGCAAATGCAAGTTATTGTTGAGAGGCTTTGGTTGTACCAATCCTCTAATGAGTTCCAAATGCAAGTTTCAAGATGGTCATCTAACTAACCATTAATTTCTAACAATTGATTTTATTTTATGCTTTTATTTTATGATTTTATTTTATGTACCATTTACTTTAAAATTTACATTTCATGCCATTTTCATCTTTGCTCACTTGAGCCTTTATCTTTTATGTCATTTTTATTTTGCTCACTTGAGCTTTTCATTTCTTTTTGAAGATACCTAATAATCAACTTGAACCCTAAAAAACTTTAATGTTACTTGGACTACTTGGTTATTATCCTTGGCATTATGGAGTGTTGGACTTCTTGGACTTAGGAGTAGAAACTTTGACCTATGTTGAAGACCTTGTGACCTTAATTGTTATTTTGTCTGGAGTTTTTGGGGTTTACCCCTAAGACATTGGGTTGTTTGTTTGATTTGTTTGTAGGTTACTGTGATTACATACTTTGTCTGTGATCTGGAACTCATATGTATACAACTGTTATTCTGCCTAATTTTTGTGAAGACTTAATGCAATTGGAGTTTGGTTTTCTTAAAGAGGTTTATTGTAATTTTTTGTTTGGTTTCAAATCCAAAGGATGGAATTCTACATTGACTCATTGTGTCAAGTTTTGGCTTCTTGTTGGTTGATGGTTCTTCCTCCTTAGACTTTACCGTATGCTTTAGGATAGTCCCTTCATCTCCTCCCATCTTCTTTAATTTCAAAATCTTCTCCCTCCTTTTGAAAATTCTTCTTGTTTTAAAACATGAACCACTTTCATAATAAACATGGACTTAGGTCCATGCATTTTCAAAAAATATTTTCTTAATCAAACTTTAATCAATTTAATAATAATTGGACATTTTTGTGATAAGACTAAAAGTTAATCAATCTCATTCAAACTATTTTTCCATTTTGGCTTTTATCTTTAAATTTTTTTCTCAAAAGATTAGACTCTTGTCAATCCTTGTAGTGATGCAAACAACTATACTTCTATGATATGTAGTGAAGTGAGATATTTTCCACTTGGGTGTTGAGTGAGACTTTTGTTGATTTTAAAATCCAAGCCATATCCTCCACTTTGAGATGATGCAAATTCTACTTTCTCATAATTGTGGATTGTAAGTATGTTTTCCACTCGGACAATGATGATGATGTCTCGTCTCTTAAAATTAACCAACACATTTGTTTTTTTTTTATAATTTTTTTTAAAAGAGGAACTACATGTACCCTGATCCCCTACTGCACGGAAGGTGGTACGTAGGTACTAAAGGTTCGCAACCACGGCGGGTGCAAAAATTATAAAAAATACTTCTTTTCTCATCCCCACGATCTATTTCTTATATACGACATTTTATAGGCAAATTATATAGATTTTTCAAAGAGGTTCCTGCGGAGTACCATAGATGTTTAGGGTGCTAATACCTTCCATTTGCATAACCAACCACCTTACCTAGAATCTTTCCCCCCTATTTTGGGTTATTCTCTCTTTTCCCATTCCTTTGGAAATAATAAAGCACGGTGACAATTTTTATTTTGATCTGTATAAGTCAAGTCAATCCAATAGCTTAGTCTTAACATTTCTACCACTATAGTGGCCGAAGAATAAGAATATGATGAAATCCCAGAAGATGTTTCACGGTTGCTTGAGCATACAGAAAGTACCATTTAGCCGTATAAAGAGTCGTTGGAGACGATCAATTTGAGTTCAGAGGAAGATCCAAAAGAAGTCAAGATTGGAGCATTGCTTCATCCCAATGTGAAGCGCATATTGATTGAATTTTTGAAAGAGTATATGGATATATTTGGTTGGTCTTATCAATACATGCCTGGTTTTGATACTGATATTGTGGAACATCATTTGCCGCTAAAGCTTGAATGCCCACCAATCAAGCAGAAGTTGCGAGGAACTCACCCTAATATGGCAGTGAAAATTAAAGAAGAAGTTTTAAAGCAGATTAATGTCAGTTTTCTTGTGACATCAGTATACCCCCATTGGATTTCCAATATTGTTCCAGTACCAAAGAAAGACAGAAAATTTTGCATGTGCGTTGATTATAGAGATTTAAATAAAGTCAGTCCAAAAGATGACTTTCCATTGCCACATATTGATATGTTGGTTGACAGTACAACATAATTCAAAGTATTCTCATTCGTGGATAGATTTTCTGGGTATAATCAAATCAAATGGCTCCTGAGGACATGAAAAAAAACAACGTTTATCACACCCTAGGGAACATTTTGTTCCAGAATGATGCCCTTCGAATTGAAGAACACTGGTGCAACGTACCAGAGGGCTATGACAATCCTGTTCCATGATCCGATGCACATAGAAATTGAGGTATATATTGATGATATGATCGCCAAATCTCATACAGAAGAAGGGCATATAGAAGTTTTGTTGAAATTGTTTCAGCATTTGAGGAAGTATTGTCTCCGTTTGAATCCAAATAAATGCACCGTTGGTGTTCGATCAGGAAAATTGTTAGGTTTCATTGTCAGCCAAAAGGAATTTATGTTGATCATGACAAAGTTAATGCAATTCAATAAATGCCTTCACCAAGAACTGAAAAGCAAGTTAGAGGCTTCCTTGGACGGTTGAATTACATTTCTAGATTTATTTCCCATATTACTGCAACATGTGACTGATCTTCAAGCTGTTAAAGAAAGATCAAGGTTGTGTGTGGAAAAATGATAGCTAAAGGGAAACTAAAAGCATTAAAGAGTATCTTCTTGAACCTATTATATTTCTCCCTCCTGTTGAAGGAATACCATTGATTATGTATCTGACTGCGTTAGATAATTCTATGGGCTGTATTTTGGGACAGCAAGATGAAACGGGAAGAAAAGAATATGCCATTTATTATCTCAGCAAGAAGTTTATTAACTATGAGTCAAGGTATTCTATGTTGGAAAAAACATATTGTGCTTTGGCTTGGGCGACAAAGCGATTGCGGAAATATATGTTGAATCATACTACTTGGTTGATTTCCAAAATGGATTCAATTAAGTATATTATTGAAAAGCTTGCTCTTACCGAAAGAATTTCCCATTGGCAGATGCTGTTGTCTGAATATGATATTGAATACCGTACTCAGAAGGATATAAAAAGCAGTGTGTTGGTAGATTATCTTTCTCACCAACCAGTTGATGATTATCAATATGTTAAATATGATTTCCCTGATAAGGATGTGGTGTATTTGAAAGTAAAAGATTGTGATAAACCTTTTCCAAGGGAAGATCTTGATCCTGAATCTCGGTGGGGTATGGTGTTTGATGGAGCTATAAATGCTTATAGGAAAGGAATTGGTTCCGTGATTATCACTCATCATGGGTCACTGTAATACAGTGGGAGAGCTGACTTTCAGGTTTTGCATTTTTTCGCAAATGTTGCGGATAACAAGAGTCGCCACCGACTTTTCTTTTATCCAATAAAGGAAAGGGTGAAAAGAACAGGAAATACCTTCGAGAATTTTTTGGAATAGGGGGGGGGGGGGGGTAGGTTATGAAAAGGGAAGGTGTTAGCACCCTTTTAATCCATAGTTATCTACGGGCTCTTAATCGCTAGCTCACTTTTGAAAATGCCTAAGTTTGGCAACTTTATAATGATTCTCGTATCAGTTGAGAACACATATAAAGTGTTTGTTTTGAAAATATTTCAGAAAAGTGTTTGTGTGAAAAGAGTTGTTTTTATGAGAAAGAGATTAAGAAATATCTACCTACTCAAAAGTCTCTGTTCTTTTCCTTTTCCTTTAGATAGTGTTATCCTACCATTAGTTAGTAGGAAGCCCTATCGTTGGATGTTTGAGGGACAGACGCGGGTCATCGTACAGTCATAAAGGCAACTTGTAGGATACTTTAGCAACTTATCATAAGGGACTAATATTCTTTACCGAGGTAACATCGAAGGGTCATCAAGGGACTACAATATTTTCAACCAGGGGTCTTTTGCTAAAGTGTCCCACATTTGAGGGACATGATTGTTTTATCTGAAGGAAACAAGTGGAATCACCCTAGAGGTGCGTGTGTGAATAGTGTTTTAGTTCATTTCATTTATCTTGCGTATTACGGTTATCTAACATTTTGTTTTAGATCTTGTCATACAAACCCTATTAGCATACATCTAGCAGTTATAAGAAAAGTGGTAAAATGCGGAAAAGAAATCTAAACTATTACAGGGCTTAAGGGAAGGGAGTAAAAAACCATAAAATTGGGGGATATAGAAAGAAACCTAATTAACTATTAAATCCCTTAACAAATACATTATTGTAAAAAACTAATGCAAAAGTAAGTAAAGCGCGAAGATTGTAAAAGTAAAGAGAAACGGTGAACTGTCTTCTTTTTCTGATTGTTTTTTGATAAAAAAATTGGATGACTAACCTAATCTCATTGTTTTTAGTTTTAAAAAAGAAATTGGTCATTTGAAAAAAATATTTAATGATGAAAAGCCCTAAAGAAACTAAGTTAATTATTTCAATTAATTTAGTTTAAAAAAAGGTTAATTTAATTAATTTAATTTAAAAAAAGGTCAAGTTAATTTAATTTAATTAATTTAAAAGATTAGTTATGTTAAATAAACAAAAAAAGGGAAATTGAAGTAAAATAAAAAAAATGATGGGCCTGATATAAAGGAAATTGGGAGGGTGTTGAAAGATATCCACTAGGCCCAAAGAGACAAGGCCCAGGGCGCCTGTGCTAGATCTGGTGAGGATGGCTTCAAGGATCTCATGATGCATCTTCAAATCTAGGGCGTTGGATTTGGCAGCGTGAAGATCTGATGGTGATGAATTATGGCGCGTGGTGAGTACGCTGAGCTGGTTTGCACTGGATCTGCAAACAAGAGAAAACATGAAAATAAAATACCAGCGGCAGGGATCGAACACATGCCCTGGTACACTAACACCTTAGCATCACACACTTCTACCGCTGGGACGGTATTTACATCTGGTCATATAAACCAAACCATAACAATAAATATACAAAATGATTCTATTGGCCGGAGAGGCGTCGGAGCCCTAGCTCCGGCGCCTCTTCGGCAAATAGAATCGTTTTGTATATTTATTGTTATGATTTGTCTTATATGACCAGATGTAAATACCGTCCCAGCGGTAGAAGTGTGTGATGCTAAGGTGTTAGTGTACCAGGGCATGGGTTCGATCCCTGCCCCTGGTAGCTCCGATCGTCTTCTCCGGCTGCTTTTAATATACAGAACCTGCGAAATCAATGCATTAGTGATCAAAAACATCCTAGTACCCCTAATTCGACCCCCCTGGGTTCAAATATAGGCTTAGTTTTGGCCAAAAGTTCTTGTATTGTAAGATTCGAACCACACAAAACAAATCGGAGCAACTATGGCATCTTATAGTTTTGACTGCATGGGATCACAACATTGATAGAAACCTGTTCAATCATGTCTCATAAACTCGTTAGTAGCATAAAATCTATTTAAAACAAGATAAAATCAAAGATACAAATTTGTAAAAAAATGTAAGCCGATTATGCTATGTTGTATAGTTTCACATGCTTAGGATCATGGAAACAGATCCAAACCTACCCTTCAGTGTTCCTGGGAGTGATTGAAGTAAAGATTTGGAATGAGATAACTTGCCACATAAGTTTTAGAAATCAAGGCAAGGATGCATGGTCCATTAGATCTGGTCTTGTGTGCTTTTATAGAGGAAGGGAATATGTCAACAAAAATGGGAAGAATCTCATGCAATCATGGCCAAATGAGACAAGAATCAAACACATTTACAAACTTCCATTTTGAGATATTCCTTGCCATATGAGCTCACACGGTTTTGCATGGTCATCATGAGTTGTCTTGGGCCTGAACTGATCCAAAAAAGCAAGCCCACATGCCTTGGTCAATTGATTTTACATTTTACTTGATTTATTTGCATTTAAATGAATAAAAATTCAAATAAAAGAAATAAAAATCATTAAAAATATGTGCATGGATTTAAGGTCTTCTAACACATTGTGATCATGTTTGAACATCAAAAGTTAGTCCTACTCGTTAAATATTTCAAGTTTGCTCACTTTGCACTTCACGTGTCTTACCAAATTTCCCAACTTGCAATGGCCATAACTCTCTTAATTTTAAACTTTTGAAGGTAATATTAGACTTTTTCGAAATCTCAAGATGTCCTCTTCAATTTCTCTTTTTATGATGTTTGCATTTGGAGACTTTATCTTGATGTAAGTTGCCTTGACAAAAAGTGTCTTTTTGTTGACTTTTGAAATGACCTATAATGTATGGGCTCATATCTCTCAAATGAAGCACCTTTTGAACTTGAGAATACAGATACAAAGTTGTAGAGAATTGAATTTCCTTCAAAATTTGCTTTGGTTTGGGAGAAATTGATGAAGCATGTGAAATTTATGCTTGGTCAAAGTTCAGTTGACTTCTCCTAAGGAAACCCTAATTTGGCAACTTTTGACTTTTGATGATTTGAGGGCTTTCCTTGAGGAATCATGATCAACCGTTGATAAAATTATGAATATCAATTCAAAATTTTGACTTAGACCAAAAATCTTGAAGTTTGACTGTATGTTGACCATAGTTAACTTTTTACCCAATATAGTTGATTTTTAGCCATCTAAGCCATTGACTGGGCAAACTTGTGATGCAAGACTTGAAACTTGACATGAACATTGTTGAATACCTATGGAGAACCATGGAAACAACTTGAGGCTTTTGAAATCCAATCTTACTTGATAAACACAAAACCCTAGTTTTGGACCCATTGCTTAGGAGGAGAATTTGTCTGATCAATTCTTGAGCATTTGAGAACCCTAGAAGAATGTCTTGAAGAAAATGGGAGGGAAAATTTTATGGTAAAACAATCACATATCCCTTTTACAGCAATATTGGCATTTGATTGTACCAATAATATGGCAGAGTATGAAGCTTGTATCATGGGTCTCGAAGAGGCTATAGATCTCAGAATCAAAATTCAAGATGTATATGGCGATAAAGCTTTGGTAATAAATCAAATCAAAGGAAAATGGGATACTTGTCACGTTGGCTTGATTCCTTACAAAGACTATGCTAGAAGATTATTACCCTTCTTTAATAAATTTGAATTCCATCATATTCCCAGAGATGAGAATTAGATGGCAGATGCTTTAGCCAATTTGGCTTCTATGTACCAAGTAAATTCTTGGAACGATTTACCTCGTATCACGATTCAATGCTTGGATAGGCTAGCTTATGTGTTTGTGGAAGAGGGAATATCAGACTAAAAACCTTGGTATTATGACATCAAGCATTTTCTCCAGACTCAAGAATACCGGGTCGCTGCGTCGAACAAATATAGAAAGACATTGAGAAGGTTGGCAGGCAGCTTTTTCCTCAATGAATATGTGTTGCCCAAACTTTGTAATCATCCATGGAGTATCGCCATTCGCAGACTACCATTCTATTAATAAAGTTTGAGCCTTTATCCAATTTCTTGTAGTTCTTATCTTAGTCCGTTTGCGAAAATTCCATTTATCATTGATAGAAATTTTCAAAACAAAAAGATTTAATAATAAAAATGTTTTTGAAAAGAATTTACAAATTACTTTTTACTTCAGATTTTGTGATTCAAGTAAAACAAAAGTAGTGATTCCAAGGATGGAAAAACTCCAAAGTTTTGAAAAAATATTCCCCAGGAAAGTCCTCCCGGGTCACTCTTGCTCATATGGGCATGATCTTATGGTGTTTCTAAAATAGTTGGAGTTCATACCAATTAATATATGGTGCAATGTCGGGCATGTAATCCCATTTTCCCAGTCAATTCTTGGGTCATATTTTTTCTCCAGGTTGGTTATTTTGGTTTGAAGTCTCTATCCCCAATTCTCCAATCAGGATCTGACGCAGATTTTCCCCAGCTGAGCAACTAGTCAAGGGAAAATATCTTTTCTAAGAAGTGTTGAGACAATTGTCAACTTTTTGGGTTTTCTCTCGCCATGTTTTGGGTTTTATTTAAAATCCCCATAATTTTGATTTCTTTTTGTATTGTTAAACTTCTTAGACCTCCAATTGAAGCTGAGATGATGCTTCTCTCTGAAAGTTGTTATCCCCATGAAGTTTCATAATTTCTCCCCAGAGAAGTTTGTGTAACCATTACTCTTGATATTGAAGAATGTATTTTGGGCTCCACTAGATGATGCAGTGTTGTACTCCCAATGAATTCATCACAAGATCCCCAGTTGAAGTCTCGACAATGTGGTTTTCGGCTTCCCTAGTGAAGTCAGTATTATAATCTCTAGTGGAAGTCTAGAAGATGAGGCATTGTTTTCCCTATTGAAGTCTCTATGATATTCTCTGGTGAATTCTGGAGGAGGGTGATATATCCCTGCATTTATATTGGTTTATTGTTATCAGATTATGTTGTAATTATTTTCAAGCCATGTTTTCTTCCCAGTGGAGTTAAGCCATGAAGTAGGAATTTGTTTCCCCAGTTGGTTCTTACTCTCTTTTGAAATCTTCATCTTGGATGTGATTTAGCCGAGTGTTGACTTTACCCAAGTCGGTTTTGTCTGTTTATTCCCAGTGATGTATGTCTATTTTTTCAGCATACACATGATAACATTTATATATTCATATATACATCATGCATAGCTGAATTTAAAATTCATTGCTCATTTGCATTCATTGATGATTGTTGACATATTACCCTATTTTGCAGAGTTATGTTACCCTTTCTCCAATAGATTGTCAACCTTAAGCAGAAAGTGCATATCCTTTCAATTTTCCCACTGAGTTATCTCTCGTGGAAGAATTTTGCTTTAGCCTTCTTTTTTCATCTCATTATATAGTTAGATTTGTGGTCCCATTTTGAGTTTATTTCTCATTAGGTGATGTCTTAGTTGACTGTTTCATTCCGGTTTATTTATGGTTTGGATCTGTGGTCCCCGACAACCTTATTATTATGATTTCTACAGGCTTTAGGCTAGAGTTTGAGAATGTGCATTTATTTTGGCACGGGACGACTTTATCTCCTCAGCATGATATATTGGCATTTCTCCAGAGAAGTTATATTTCTTTCCCCAACAAGCTTCTTATAACAGCAAGTGGTAGGTCTCTTTATTTGAGAAACCTGTACTTCCTCAGTAAGTCTGTTGGTCCCCATAGAAGATTCATTTTGTTACTCTAATAAATGGTAGTCTCATCATTATGTGAGATAGTTTGTTGTTGAGATTTTGTTACTCCAATGAATGGTAGTCTCGTAATTATGGGAGATAGTTCATTGTTGAGATTTTGTTACTCTGATGAATGGTAGTCTCGTCATTATGGGAGATAGTTCCTTGTTGAGATTTGTTACTCCGATGAATGGTAGTCTCATCATTATGGGAAATAGTTCATTTTTGAGATTTTGTTACTCCAATGAATGATAGTCTCGTCATTATGGGAGATAGTTCACTGTTGAGATTTTTTTACTCCAATGAATGGTAGTCTCGTCATTATGGGAGATAGTTCGTTGTTGAAATTTTGTTACTTCGATGAATGGTAGTCTCCTCATTATGGGAGATAGTTTGTTTTTGAGATTTATTACTTCTATGAATGGTAGTCTCATCATTATGGGAGATAGTTCGTCGTTGCAATTCACTTTTCTCTTAAGAATTCATATGTTTCCAGTCATAAGTACTGATGCTAATCATTTGTTACCTACCCTAATATTAGTTTTACCGGTATTATCTTAACATTTCTTTTCCCTATGAGTCGACGTTACTTTTTTTCTATCTTCTCTGTGGGTGGATAGTTCGCAGTTATTTGTCGATCATTATAATCCTTTACTTTTCTCCTCAATATTTGAGTTGATGATGCTTTATATCCTCCTTGGGTTTTACACCAGTAGAGTTGAGTCTTCTGTTCACCAGTGATTTATTTTCCTGGTCGGATTTTCTTCTGATCCTTTATTTTATTTTCTGCTTCCCCAGTGGTGTCTTGTGTTACCTTTGGATTTGTTTGTTTTCATGCACAATCATATGCATTGCATGGCATCTTAGGTCTAAAAATAGGGCTTGCTTTTATATTTAGGTATCTTCAATCGCGTCGACACGAATATTTTAACCTTCGTATCTCAGGATAGAAGACACTTAAATAAGGGCAGCTATTATACCCCAAGTTTTCCCCCTAAGATTTCTCTATCATCTCATATTAACCCAATCATATTAAGATCACACTAGGGTTTGGTTCTTCTCCTTATCTTTAGGTTTTCTCATGAGGGATCACTAAGCACTTTGATTTGTATATTATGGTCATATATGTCTTGTGTTGATTAACTTTTAACTAACAAATATAATGAATTTTTGCTCTATAAATGTTGGTACTATAGGTGATGGCACAACACACTTCATAATGTTGATTCATAGGTTCATGAGTTTACTTCCATGCCTTCTTCAACAAAGATTCATTGATATTTAAGCTTCATCATTGAGAGTGCTTTAAAATAATGTCATGACAAAGTCTACTATGATTCATCATGCTTCAATTGTCAAAGGAAGCCAAAAGATGCAAGAATTTATTGAATAAGTTTGACCTAATTGGACAAGTTCTTGATTCCTTGATCACAAGTGCATAATTCCATAAATTCTCAACATTTGGAAGTGGTTGTTATTGCTATAGGTTCTTATTTTTATCCGCAACAACTTCTCTTCTCATGGAAAAAGTATTTGTACAAGAAAGATTGTCAAAATTGAAAGGGGTTCCCAAGTCATTTTGATGCTCTATGAGTTAGGCTTTTGGACTTCCAAGGGCTATATCTTGTCCATCTTTTGAGATTTTTGAGTGACTCCAAAGATATGCTTCTCTCTAAAGGGTTATCAATAAATCAATTCAAAAGTTTCAAGCAAATTTTGTGAGAAAGATTACTAATGATTGAGAAATATTATAAGTCCTATAGATAGGCCATCAAATTCCCTTCTGTGACTTCAAAGGGTCATAACTTGATCAATTTTTATCTCCTTGAGCCAATTCTTTTTCCACTATGATCTTAAGATTGTGAACTTCAACTCTTATTTTGTGTGAAAAACTTGAAAATGGTTAGAATATTCCTTAAGAGCTCAAAAGATTATAGGCCACCTCATGGATTTTCATCATTCAAAGGATCATAACTTGTTCAATATTTGTAATTTTTTAGTGATACAAGTTTCACAACACTCTTTAAGGAGTCCAATTCAGACTAGCATTATTGGTCAAAGAAATTTTTTGGAAGAAGACCTTGTTTGGAATCAAAACATTATAGGTCATTTTTAAAGAAAAAAAATTAAAATTTTTCTAAGTATAAAAGTCAACACATTTTTCCTGATTTTAACTAAGCATAACTTCTAGCTCAAGCATCCAAATGATCTCTTTCTTGGCACATTATAAATAATGTTACATCATCTTTCCAATGCATCAAGAGTCAAGTCCTAAGGTTCCCTAAATAGTGCACACCATGAGTTCGAAGTCAGCTACTTGAAATTGAACTTTCCTTCCAAGTCAGAATTTGAAATCCATAATCCAACTTCTAAATACCAAATTAGTACGCGTTTTTGATTTAAACATGTTTAAAAAAGTTCCCAAAGTTGAATTAACGATCAAAACACAAGAGTTGGCTGAGTTTTGAGAAAATTCAAGTCACACTTTTCTCATTTCCGGGCTTCACTAATTTTCCTTCCAAACCTCACTATTACTTCCAATTCTTTTCACCATTCACTCTTCTATAAATAGAGGGACATATTGCATTCATTTACTAAAGCTTGGATAACCAAAATCAACCTGCCAAACTCTCTGCATAACCCACTTTTCTAAGTTTTCGAATTCATCGTTTCTCCATTTTCAATCCAATTTCTTTGTTGATTCTTTATCCTTGAACTTCACTGAAGCGAACAGAAGAAGAACTAAGCCTTTAAGTGTCCAAAATCGTGCTAACCAAGTCCAGTTTCAGAGAAATTTTTCGCTACTTTGTTCAGGTAGAATTCTCAACCAAATTGAACCAAATAAATCCATATTCTACTCTATTCATCTTTCTGATTCTCATACTTCTTACAGTTTTCATTTTCATTGAGAATTGAGAGAGATACTTGGAATTTTCGTGCTCGTTATTTTTTCTAGTTTTTTCCAAATCCAGCCTTGCTCAACTTATAAAATTTTGGCACGAGGGTACCATTAGAGTCGTCTTGAAGAGACGAATCTAACGTTACCGGTCTAGTTCTCTAATTTTATAATTTGTGAAACTCCAGTTTAGAGCGCCTGGAGGTTGAAGACGACCTACGTGTCGTGCTTCAGCCAATGATAGCATGACATGTGATTTTTTTGAATCATACCCTTGGATCTGATTACCTTCATTACTCAGACTTCATCCAATGCGCCAGCTTTTAAGTCGCTTTTAATTATTAAAAAATGATTGGGTGCGATTTCCAAAAAATACCACGATACGCACAACGCGCCAGATCCATTGAATTTGTTTACTAACGCGTTTCGACTCTCATTCAATGATCCATATTTTTTTATTTCTATTTTTATTTTTTTATTTTTAGTTTTATTTGTTTTGAACTTCAAAAAATCATAGAAAATTCATTTTTGACTCAAAAATTATGAAAAAAATTTCAAATTTTTTTTAAAATATTCTCTTTCTAATTTTTACTTTTCCATAATTTTATTTTCAGCTTTCATATTTTTTATGATTTTTATTTTGTTTTGACTTGTTTTTTTTATTGTTTAAAATACTTTTTGATACTTTTTAAATTCTGAAATAATTCATAAAAATCATTTTATTTATTTTTGACTTTCTAGAATTTTTTTTAGAATTTTATTCTAATTTTTATTATTTCTTATCATGTTTACTTGCTTAAGTGATTTTAAATAATTCTAAAAAAATAATTTTTTGTTTTAAAAAATTACCAAATTTTTTGTATAAATACTTGAGATCATTTTTGGACTCTCTATGTTTTATTTTAATTTTTATTTGATACTTTGAATATAGTTTGTTATTTTGTCATTTATTTTCACTTAAAAAATCATTTTCTTATTTCTATCTTGCCAATTAAATGCAATTTTATTTTGAATTTATTCTGGATGATTTTGAACTATGTGACTTTTAATCATAAGCTTCATTAACATCATTGGATCTTAGGTGTTGAGTTTAACTCCACCAAAATAGATGAATGATTTTAATGATAGTTTGATTAAAATATTTGGTTCAAATATATTTCCTCCCTCTTCATCTCATCCCTTTCTTACATGTGCTACATGTTGTTAGAGAATAATCTACATATTATTTCTCCATACATATGGTACATAGATTGCTATTGACCGGCCTCAAAATAGGTGTGACTTCTATATAAGTTCACTTATGATTGCTTAACATAGCGCTAAATTTTGTCCCGATTTGAGAAATGATCATTCGTGGCCCAAACTTATGTTTGCAAGCCCAAGTATGTTTAATTTGAAACCTTTGATCCAATGACCTTGAGGTTCATTGTTAGGAGGATTTAGTCTTATCAATCCTCTAATGAACCATCATAAACTTTGGTCTAAGTGATCATTTAAACATCGTTGATCATTTGTTGTTGCCTCGAGAACTTGAAATGAATGATATACTTGACAAAAAGCAAATGAAACTTGTTGTTGGGAACATTTGATTTTATCAAACTTCTAATGAGTTTTCAAATTCAAGTTTCAAGATGGTCATTAAACTAACCTCTAATTCCTAACTCACCAACAATTGACTTTTATTATGAATTTTACTTTATGCCCTTTATCTTATGCCTTTATATTTATGCACCATTTAAATTAGCATTTACATTTCTTTCTATTTTCATCTTTGCTCACTTGAGTATTTATCTTTATGTAATTTTTATTTTTCTCCATTGAGCTTTCATTTCCTTTTGAAGATACTTAATAACCAACTTGAACAAACTAAAAAAAAACCTTAAGATTATATGGACTATTTGGTTAATATCCTTGGCATTATGAAGTTATGGACCTCTTGGATTTAGGATTAGAAGCCTTAACTACCCTTGGGACCTTGTGACTTCTGTTAGTATTTTGTTTGGAGTTCTTGAGGTTTGCCCCAAGACATTGGGTTGGTTTTATTTGTGTGCAGGTTATTCTGATTATATGCTTTATCTGTGATTGGGAATTCCTCTGTATATAATTATTACTCTGCCCAATTTTTGTGAACACTTATGTATCTGAAGTTCAGTATTCTTAAGAAGTTTAATATCTTTTATTTTTTGGCTTCAATCCAAAGGATGAGATTTCCGCAATGACTTCATATGTCAAGTGTTGGCTTCTTGTTGGTTAGACGGTTCTATCCCTAACTTTTACCTTATGCTTTAGGATAGTCCCTTCATCTCCTCCCGTCTTCTTTAATTTCAAAAATCTTCTCCCTCCTTTTCAAATTCTTCTTGCTTTCTAACTTTAACCACTTTCACAATAAACTTTAACTTAGGTCCATGTATTTTCAAAAATATTTTCTTAATAAAACTTTAACCAACTTAATCATACTTTGACATTTTTGTGAGAAGACTAAAAAGTCAATCAGTCTCATTCAAACCATTTTTTCCATTTTGGCTTTTTATTTTAAAATTTTCTTAAAGGGTTAGATTCTTCTCAATCCTTGTAGTGATGCGAGCTACTATACTTCTATGATATATAGTGAAGTGAGATATTTTCCACTTGGGTGTTGAGCGAGGCTTTGTTGACGTTTTTAAATCCAAGCTATACCCTCCACTTTAAGATGACGCAAATTCTCCTTTCTCATAATCGTGGGTAGTAAGTATGTTCTTCCATTCAGATATGACGATGATGTCCCGTCTCTTAAAATTAACCAACACATTTTTGTTTTAAAATTTTTAAAGGTTAACTACGAGTACCCTAATCCCCTATTGCACAGAAGGTGGTACATAGGCACTAAAGGTTTGCAACCGCGGCGGGTGCAAAAAAAGATATATATATATATATATATATATATATATATATATATATATATATATATATATATATATATATATATATATATATATATATATATATATATATATATATATATATATATATATATATATATATATATATATATATATATATATATATATATATATATATATATATATATATATATATATATATCTTATGCCTTTATATTTATGCACCATTTAAATTAGCATTTACATTTCTTGCTATTTTCATATTTGCTCACTTGAGTATTTATCTTTATGTAATTTTTATTTTTCTCACTTGAGCTTTCATTTCCTTTTGAAGATACTTAATAACCAACTTGAACAAACTAAAAAAAGCCTTAAGATTATATGGACTATTTGGTTAATATCCTTGGCATTATGAAGTTATGGACCTCTTGAACTTAGGATTAGAAGCCTTAACTACCCTTAGGACCTTGTGACTTTTGTTAGTATTTTGTTTGGAGTTCTTGAGGTTTGCCTCAAGACATTGGGTTGGTTTTATTTGTGTGCAGGTTATTCTGATTATATGCTTTATCTGTGATTGGGAATTCCTCTGTATATAGTTATTACTCTGCCCAATTTTTGTGAACACTTATGCATCTGAAGTTCAGTATTCTTAAAAAGTTTAATATCTTTTCTTTTTTGGTTTCAATCCAAAGGATGAGATTTCTGCAATGACTTCATATGTCAAGTGTTGGCTTCTTGTTGGTTAGACGGTTCTATCCCTAACTTTTACCTTATGCTTTAGGATAGCCCCTTCATCTCCTCCCGTCTTCTTTAATTTCAAAAATCTTCTCCCTCCTTTTCAAATTTTTCTTGCTTTCTAACTTTAACCACTTTCACAATAAACTTGAACTTAGGTTCATGTATTTTCGAAAATATTTTCTTAATCAAACTTTAACCAACAAAATCATACTTTGACATTTTTGTGAGAAGACTAAAAAGTCAATCAATCTCATTCAAACCATTTTTTCCATTTTGGCTTTTTATTTTAAAATTTTCTTAAAGGGTTAGACTCTTCTCAATCCTTGTAGTGATGCGAGCTACTATACTTCTATGATATATAGTGAAGTGAGATATTTTCCACTTGGGTGTTGAGCGAGGCTTTGTTGACGTTTTTAAATCCAAGCTATACCCTCCACTTTAAGATGACGCAAATTCTCCTTTCTCATAATCGTGGGTAGTAAGTATGTTCTTCCATTCAGATATGACGATGATGTCTCGTCTCATAAAATTAACCAACACATTTTTGTTTTAAAATTTTTAAAGGTTAACTACGAGTACCCTAATCCCCTATTGCATAGAAGGTGGTACATAGGCACTAAAGGTTTACAACCGCGGCGGGTGCAAAAAAAGATATATATATATATATATATATATATATATATATATATATATATATATATATATATATATATATATATATATATATATATATATATATATATATATATATATATATATATATATATATATATATATATATATATATATATATATATATATATATATATATATATATATATATATATATATATCTTCTCTCATCCCCACCATCTATTTTTGTATACAACACTTATATCCAAAATACACAAATTTTCAAAGAGGTTCCTGCGGAGTACCATAGATTTTTAGGGTTCTAATACCTTCCCTTTGCATAACCAACCCTCGTACTTAGATTCTCTCCCCATCTTTTTTGGGTTATTCGCTCTTTTCCCATTCCTCTAGAAACAATAAAGTGCGGGTGGCGATTTTTATTTGATTTATGTGAGTTAAGTTAATCCAGTGGCTTAGTCTCAACATTTCTACCGCTATAGGAAGCCCTATCATTAAATGTGAAGGGACAGGCGAGGGTCATCGTACAGTCATCGAAGGCAACTCGTAAGGACATTTTAGCAATTTTCGTAAGGGACTAGATCATTTACTGAAAGTGTAATACGGTGGGAGAACTAAATTTTTTTGGGGAAATAAACTCGGTTGGAGAAATATACTTTGCTGAGGAAATGAACCCTGCTGGAGAAATAAACCCGGCTGGAGAAATATACTCTGCTGAGGAAATGAGCCCTGCTGGAGAAGAGAATTCTGCAGAGGGTTTTATAGTTTTGGAGAAATAAACTCGGTTGGGGAAGAGGGTTTCTATGAACGACGCTGATGACATAATCTCTAATGAGGATTGGTTTTTCGTAGTTGGGTGACATTGTCGGGGAAAAGGTCATACTCCTTTGTCCGTTAAGGGGATCTGTTGGGGAGTATGATTAGGTTAATTGTTGGACAATGCCCCAATTCCTGTATTGAAATCATATTAGATTTACGGGGAATGTATCTTTGTTAAAGATGAGCTTGTGAAGATAACTCTGTGGGGATTTCTCTATGGAGATTTGTGGATGACTTGGGAGCTATCCCAACTCCCAATGTCTTGAGTAAATGCTTATTCATGTTTTATACATATATTTGATAACAGTAATCATACTCATATGCATATATTCATTCAATTTAGTCATTCGACATTTTTGCAAACAAAACAGAAAAAGTAAAACAAAAATTTGGATTTTGGAGTGGTATTTATATTGATATTTTGCCTATAAACAGGAGGTTTTGTATAAAGAGACATAAATCCTAATAAGAGGACATTATCGTAAAATGAAAAGAGTACAAAGTAAAAACAAAATATATAGCTATGTGGAAATAATCTCGTCGAGTTTTAACTATGTTATTGCCCCTATGTCTTTGAGCATCTCATCTCTTGCTATCGGAAGAAGTTGACTGAATTGGTCTGTACTATTTGAAATTGACGTTGGTAATAAAGCTTGCTATAAGTGATCCCACAGTAAATAGTCGTATGTTTTAATCCCTAATTTTTTCCTGGACCGCCCTTTCGGGTTTTCAGTCAACCGGGATACCCTTCTTTGCCCAAACCGCCTTTTCAGGTTTTCGACTTGCCGGGTGTAATATATATATATATATATATATATATATATATATATATATATATATATATATATATATATATATATATATATATATATATATATATATATATATATATATATATATATATATATATATATATATATATATATATATATATATATATATATATATATATATATATATATATATATATCCCTAATCTTTTCTTGAACCCTTTTGGTTCGGCAGGGTGCCCTTATTTTTGCCTAGACGAGTCAACCTAGCGGGTCACTTTTATGCGTAGCATATTTTGACTATGTCCGTATTCACAGGGTGCGGAAAGTCTTCACCGTCCATGGTAGTAAGTATCATAGCACCGCCAAAAAATATCTTTTTTACTACAAATAGCCCTTCGTAGGTGGGAGTCTATATGCCCCTGGGATCACCTTATGGCAAGATAATATGCTTTATTACCAAGTCGCCAGCCTGATACACCCGGTGCTTGATTTTTTCTTATTAAACATTTTGATCATACGCTTCTGATACATCTGACCGTGACAAACAACCGCAAGCCTCTTCTCGTCAATCAAATTCAACTGGTCCAGCCTAGTCTGAATCCATTCGTCTTCTTCTAAATTTGCATCTTTCATGATCCTTAGAGAAATAATTTGAACTTCAACAAGTAGGACAACTTCCATACCGTTGACTAGAGAAAATGGGGTTGCCCCAGTTGATGTTCATACTGAAGTGTGATAGCCATGAAGAGAAAATGGTAACATCTCATGTCAGTCTTTATATGTCACTATCATCTTCTGTATAATATTCTTAATGTTCTTATTGGCGGCTTCCACTGTGCCATTCATCTTCGGTCGATACGAAGAAGAATTGTGGTGCTTGATCTTGAACTGTGTGCAGAGTTCCATGATCATAGTGTTGTTGGGATTGGCACCATTGTCTATGATAATCCTTTTGGGGATGCCATACCGACAGATAAGGTTATGCTTAATGAACAGAGCAACAACATTCTTAGTAACAGAGGCGAAAAAGGCTACTTCAACCCATTTGGTGAAGTAATCAATGGAGACGAGGATGAAGTGGTGTCATTTGGAAGTCGTAGGCTTGACTTCTCCAATAATATTAATGCCCCACATTGCAAACAGCCAAGGAGCAGTCAAGACATTCAGAGGTACTTGAGGCACATGTACTTTGTCAGTGTAGATATGGCACTTGTGACAAGTTCTTGAGTGGTGACGGCAGTCAGTTTCCATAGTTGACCAATAGTATCCCGCTCTCAGAATCTTCTTAGCCATAGTATCTCCACTAGAGTGAGTACCAAAGATACCTTAATGCATTCTTCTATAATTTTATCCGCTTCCTTCTTGTCTACACAACGAAGCAGAGTCGGATCATGATTGCATTTGTACAGAACCCTATTACTCAGGAAGAACTTGGATGAGAACCACTGTAGGAATTTATTGTTGTTGATAGATTCCCCCTCGAGATACTCTTGAGCCTCAAGGTATCTTTTCACATCATGAAACCAAGGCTTCTCTTCTACTCCATCAGTGTCAACTTCATAGCAATGTGCTAGTTCGTCTAGCCTCTCAATGGTAATTCTTGGGGCCTCGTTGTCCCATATGACTTTAAACATAGACGACATGGTTCCTAATGCATCTGCTAACTGATTCTCTTCTCGTGGGATGTGCTCAAAAGTGATCTCCTCGAAGCACGAGATTAAGGTAAACACAAGTTCTCTATAAGGAACGAGATTTAGGTGCTTTGTATCCCATTCTCCCTTAATATGGCTGATTACCAGAGCTGAGTTCCCGTATACGTTCAAGAACTTGATTCTCAAGGAAATAGCAACTTTAATACACATGATGCATGCTTCGTATTCAACCATGTTGTTGGTACAATCAAAGCATAATCTGGTGGTGAAGGGTGTATGGAAATCATGGGGAGAGATAATTACAACACTAATTCTGTTTCCAAGTGCGTTCGAAGCTCCATCAAAACCATAGTCCATCGGGATCCTGGCTCAGGACCTTCATACGGTCCAGGTTCTTCACAATCCGTTACTAGCATAATATTCTCGTTCGGGAACTCGAAATTCATAGACTAGTAGTTGTCTACAGCTTGATGATCCAAATGATCTGCCAATACACTTCCTTTGATTTCTTTCTGAGTGGTGTACTGAATATCGTATTCTGTCAAGACCATTTGCCATCGGGCTATTCTTCCGGAGAGAGCTGGCGTCTCGAATATATATTTGATGGGATCTATTTTAGAGATCAATAAGGTGGTATGGGTCAACATATACTATCTTAGTCGGCGAGTAGCCCATGCCAAAGCGCAACAAGTTTTCTCGAGCAATGAGTATCTCGTTTCATAATCGGTAAAAAAATTTCTAAGGTTGTATGCTATTTTCGACCAGACTCGTCATGTTGGCCCAATACACACACCATTGAGTTCTCTAACACTATTAGGTACATGATTAGAGGTCTTCCTTCGGATGGTGGCATCAGAATTGGAGCATCTTGTAAGTACTCCTTGATTTTGTCAAAGGCTATTTGGAAATCGTCATTCCATTTTACTACCTGATCTTTCTTCAGTAACTTGAAGATCAGCTCACAAGTAACGGTCAAATGAGAAATGAATCTGGAAATATAATTCACTCATCCCAAGAAACCTCTGACTTCCTTTTCAGTACAGGGAGCCGGCATTTCTTGAATAACTTTGACCTTTGTGGGATCAACTTTAATACCTTTACCGCTGACAACGAAACCCAGGATTTTACAGGACCTAACCCCAAATGTGCATTTGTTCGGATTCAATCTCAGCTTGTACTTCTTCAGTCTCTCAAACAGCTTTTGTAGATGGTCAAGATGCTCTTCTTCAATCTGCGATATGGATATCATATCATCGACATAGACCTCTATCTTGTGTGAATCATGTGATGAAAAAATCTACCATGGCACCTTGATATGTTGCACCGACATTCATTAATCTAAAAGGCATAACCTTGTAGCAGAAAGTGTCCCACTGTGTGATGAAGGTTGTTTTCTCCATGTCTTCAGGTGCCATCTCGATCTAATTATAACCCGAGAAGCCATCCATGAAGGAGAATACCTTGTATTAAGGGTTTGTCGACCAAAACATCTATATATGGCCGTGGGAAGTCATTTTTGGGGCTTTCCCGGTTCAGATCCTTGTAGTCTACACACATACATGCCTTGCCGTCTTTCTTTGGTACCAGAACAACATTTGCCACCCATTGAGGATATGATGTAAAAACCAAGAAACCTGAGTTGAACTATTTCATAACCTCAGCCTTGATCTTCTTTAACATCTCGGGATGCATGTGACGAACCTTCTGCTTTATTGGAGAACAACCCTCTTTCATCGACAGACGGTGAACCACAATATCAGTATCGAGTCCTGGCATGTCCTCGTATGATCAAGCAAAGATCTCAACATAGTCATGCAACATCTAAAATAACTTCTTCTTAACACTATCCTCTAGGTTGGCGCCTATCTTGACTTCTTTCCTGTTTGTTTCAGTACCCAAGTTTACAACTTCAATTGGCTCTTCAGGTGGTTGAATATCCTTTTCCTCTTGCACTAACAGTCAGGCAAGTTCTACAGGTATTTCACAATCTTCCTCACCTTCGTCCTCGGCTTGGTAGATCGGTTTTCAAATTCATAAGTGGAAATAGTAGATTCGTTATCAATGGGATCCATAGTGGATGTGGATTCTTGACTAAAGGAGATTGAAATAATGTCTTGAGTCCTCCAGTTTATGAGCTTGTTGCCTATGGTAGGAAAGCTCCAGCTGTCAAGGTCATAATCACTTTCAGCATCTTCTATAGAGTTGACTCTGTTGTTGCTGATGCGAAATGGTGGTCTTCAAGCACGAGCACGACGAACAGCCCTCTGGCCCTCTACACTGAAACCCAAACCAAATTTGTCAGATTTATACAGAATGTCAGAAAGCTGACCCCAAATAGTACAACCACCTTCTTCTACAACAGCTTTAGCATCCTTCAACAAAGCCATCCTAGGCAAAAACCCTGGTAACCTTGGGAATATCAGAGACGTCTTCAATAGAGAAATGAGGGATAACTTCAAAATTCTGACAGGGGGTCTCGATGAATTCTCCGTCCATATCTACATATCAGAATGAGTTCAAGTGGCTAACCATATACTCTTCTTTTCCACAAACTGTAACAACCTTTCCATTCATAGGATATTTTAACTTCTCGTGTAGGGTTGACCTAACAACGCCTGCCCCATGGATCCAGGGGCATCCTAGTAAGTAAGAATAAGATGGTCGAATATCCATCACATAGAAGGTAGATTCGAAGACTTGCGGACCTACCTTGATTGGAAGATCCACTTCTCCATGCGCCATTCTCTTTGATCTGTCAAAAGATTGAACCATAATATCACTAGGTTTCAGTACAACCCCTTCACAATCAAGTTTCTCACGGGAAACCTTCGATAGCACATTTAGTGAGTGTGATCGGTGGGAACGAGAACTGACTGTTTTTGGAATGCTGGTTCGTGTTTGCGTTTGTTTTCGCAAAGTGTCGCGGTAAGCAAGATTCGCCACCGTCTTTTATTTTATCCAACAAGGGAAAGGACAAAAGCATAGAAAAATTCCTTTTCGAGATGTTTCTCGGGTTCGGGAGGTAGATTATAGAAAGGGAAGGTGTTAGCACCCTTTCTATCTGTGGTTATCCACGGGCTCTTAGGTACTTGCTCACTATGTTTTCAAAAGGTTTGCTTTTCTTTGTGATTGTGGGTTTTGAAAAGAATTTTGTTTTTGAAGAAAGTGTAAGTGCGAAAAGTTTTGTTTTGTTTTTAAAAGGAGCTAGTACTTAAGAACCTCTACCTACTCAAAAAGGAACTAAATTGTGCTAATGTCCTTTAGACAGTGCTATCCCACTATTGAGGAGTAAGTAGCACCGTCGTTGGAGTTTTTGGATCAATTCGATTTAAGGGACTTGTGGTCACTAAAGCAACATTAGGACGCTTTAGTGGTAATCCTAATGTCTTAGATCATTTTTTATCGAGGCAACCATTTCGAGGCAACTTATGATCTTGGGACAAAAGGACGACCTCTAAAACATCCTATACTTAATGACCACATTCGAGGCAACCAAATGAGGTATACCCTAGGAGTGGCATGTGCAAGTGTGTCAATTTTCAGTTATTTTATTCTTGCATGTCATGGTGAGCTACTGTTGATTTTAAGTTAAGAGTTAATCTTGTCATGCAATCCTAGTTAGCATACATCTAAGCAATTAATATATGTACAGGAATTTAAAGTGCGGGAATTGTAAATCCTACGCTATTACAAGGCTTTCGGGGGGGGGGGGGGATTATTTACATGTCCAAAAATTGGGGAAATAAAAGCAGTAAAGGGTCTTAGTTTAAGCTATTACATCCCAGTAAAATAAACGCGCGTGAATCTAAAAAATCCTAAGAATAAGAACTCTTTTTGTTGTTTTATTTTATTTTGGGAAAAATAATCTAAATCTATTTAATTTTAGTTTTGGAAAAATGTTAAGATAATTAAAGGTTAATTAACAAAGTTAATTTAATAGAAAAAGAACTAGCCTAATGTTTTTGTGGTTTTTTTATTTTAATGTTAATCAAAAGGAAGTCTATGAAAACAAAAATAAAATTCAAGGGGAATCCTTCGATCCAAGGAGAAAACGGGAGTTTCGACCCAGGGAGAGAAATAGAAGCTTCGATCCAGAAGGGGCCATGGTCCTTTCGATTGGGCCAAACAGCAAGGCGTGAGTAGACTTCGATTCGGGGAAGAGGATTGTCTTTTGATCATGGAGGTCATGGTTTTCGATCCAGGAATGAGATGCCTCCTTTGATCCAGCATGCTCATGGGTTCGATCCAGAAAAGGTGCTCTCCTTCGATCTGGGGTGTTATACCTGCAAAAGCATGTTAGCGAAATAAAACGCAGGGCCTGGGTATTGAACCCCATGCCCTTCGATCCTGCGCTTGCTGGGTCTCTTCAGACTATGTCTGCAGCAAGTATTAGCAAACGAAAAATATGACCTGGGTGTCAAACCCATGCCTTTTGATCCTGTCTAGGATGGCAAATCGAAAGTAACAATGAGTAATGATATGTTTTGCGAAAAACAAGGTTGGATAATTTACCCTTTCTTACCAACAGATTGGACTTTCGACTTGGGCGCTTCCTGAATGTAGGCACCTTCGATCTGGGCACTTCCTGGATGTAGGCACCTTTGATCTGAGGGCTTTTGGGCGTGGGCACCTTCGATCTGAAGGACTGCTTTGGCTTGGAAAATCTGACAACCTTTGATGGATTGTATGGGCAGCACCTTCTCCAATGTTTTTGTTTCTGCAGAGTTCTCTGTATATTTTCGTTCTATGATTTTCCTCTGATTTTCGTGTGATTTTTTTGTGTTGTTTTCGTTCTATGATTTTCGTGTCCTCTGTTTGTTTGCTGGCCTCTGTATTTATAGGGGTGTGAGGGTGCAGTAATGGCAAGAGACAACCTTTAAACAGGCCATTAAATGCTATGAGACAAGAAACAGACACATTAAATAATTCCATTTTCTGAAACGTTTGTGTCTCTGGAATGAACCTGGACGCTTTTGGATTTCGAATGCTTTCAGGCCATGCCCTTCGATTGGCCCTGATTTTCCTCCTTCGACTGGACTTTCTATGTACCCTTCGTATGGGCCTTCTAAATACTTCTTCGAATGGTCTTGAGTTGCACAAAATCACTCTGGTCGAATCAGCTCTTTAGGAACAGAAAAGGCAAGAATCTGGCCTTTAACTCAGGAGTTAAATCCACAACCAGCATTTAATTATTTCTATATTTGCAAGGGAAGCACGCCATTTTATCATGTTCAGTGTACCTGGACATGTTTGAGTGCCCTCTTGATGACCTCCTTCGAATGGGCTGATGGCACCCTTCGAATGCTCCCTTTCGAATGGGCTGATGGCCTCCTTCGAATGCTTTTCGAAGGCTTCTTCGAATGGACCCTTTGAATGCTTCTTTGAATGTTCCTTTTTGGAATTCCAATTGAAGTACACTATTATAATGCCAACCGAAGTACTTGTCCATAATGCCAGTCGAAAGGCTTGTCCAGAATGCCAATCGAAAGGCTCCTTCAGAACACCGATCGAAGGGTCTTTCAGGATGCCAATTGAAATGTACTTAAAGCAACACTCAAAAAAATTTCCTTTTCCTTAGGCAAGAGTTTATGATCAACCATGCAGGGGGAAGACTTTGGAAAACATGAGAGGGCAAATTTTGGTGTGCAACAGTTGCCCCTGTTCAATTTTCTTAAACCTGAGGATATAGATTGGCTTTCGAGCCTTTCGTGATCCGAGGGTGGAAGATAATTGAACACTAGAGTGCCCAGAAATTTGCACTCGCATGGTGTAGTATCAGCATTGTGATGTCGGGAATGGGCTTACAGATGCCATTTGGAGATTATTGGTAGGAGGATGGGCTTAAAGATGCCATCTGCAGGAGTGATGGATAGTCATTGGAGATGGGCTTAAATATGCCATCCAGGGGCGATTGCTGGACTATATTTGAATGAGTGACAGAATTACATCTGAATCTGGATCGTATCTAGACTGTTATTTGAAGGTCTCTGACTGCCTGTCATTAACTGGAAGAAATAAATCTAACCAGAGGAGGTCTTTTTTGATAATGACGTGTGACGAAGGAATCTGAGATGATTGCAACTCCAAACAGATAATGAAGGAATCTGAGACGATTGCTACTCCAAACAGATGACGAAGGAATCTGAGACGATTACTACCTCAGCAAGATGATGAAAGAATTTTGGACGATTACTACCTCAGCAGGATAATGAAGGAATCTTGGACGACTACTACCTCAGCAGGATGATGAAGGAATCTTGGACGACTGCAACTCCAAAAGGATGATGAAGGAATCTTGGACGATTACTACCTCGGCATGATGATGAAGGAATCTTGGACGATTACTACCTCCGCAGGATGGTGAAGGAATCTTGGACGATTACTACCTCAGCAGGATGATGAAGGAATCTTAGACGATTACTACCTCAGCATGATGATGAAGGAATCTTGGACGATTACTACCTCAGCAGGATGATGAAGGAATCTTGGACGACTGGAACTCCAAAAGGATGATGAAGGAATCTTGGACGATTACTACCTCAGCAGGATGATAAAGGAATCTTGGATGACTTCTACCTCAGCAGGATGATGAAGGAATCTTGGACAATTACTACCTCAGCAGGATGATGAAGGAATCTTGGATGATTACTACCTCAGCAGGATGGTGAAGGAATCTTGGACGATTACTACTTCAGCAGGATGATGAAGGAATCTTGGACGATTACTACCTCAGCAGGATGGTGAAGGAATCTTGGACGATTACTACCTCAGCAGGATGATGAAGGAATCTTGGACGATTACTACCTCAGCAGGATGATGAAGGAATCTGGACGATTACTACCTCCACGGGATGATGAAGGAATCTTGGACGATTACTACCTCAGCAGGATGATGAAGGAATCTTGGATGACTTCTACCTCAACGGGATGGTGAAGGAATCTTGGACGATTACTACCTCAAAAGGTAAAGACTATTATTTGTTGATCGATCTTTCCTGAATAGGTAAAGAGTTAGTTGTATGCAATATCATGATGTATGCATTGTGTAATGATGTTCTCAAAATAAATGATATTTATGTTATATGTATTTTGTCATGTATGTAAATAGGATGTATGAAATGTGAAATGCTAATGAATGTATTTTTGTCTGGGAAAATAAATCCTTGACAAGTGTTGGGGAGTTGTTAAATCCCAGATTACTGTTGAAGAGTATGTGTGTCTTCAAATTTTGCTTAGAATGTTTCCACTGAGGATCCTCGTTTTGTTGAGGAGAACTCCGTTGGGGAAGTTGTGAACTCTGTGGAGAGTATTGATTCATTCTTGGGGAACAAGTTCAGGAGTCTCGGTTGTCCGTTGCTCTACTGGGGAGTCAGAGTTAAACTGACATCTGGTCGGGTCCAGGTTTCACAGTAACTTGTTGGGGATTGTAGAGTAGTCTACTGGGGAAGAGGAGTTGTGGTCCTTTGATTTGTAGTATTCGGAGAGGCAAACTCAAGCTGGGGAATCCTGGTGTTGTTGGAGAAATAAACCCTATCGTCAGTCCGCTAGAGAGGTGACATCTTCGTTGGGGAGAAGTCCTCGAGGATTCTTGAGGTTGATTCAGCTGGGGAAAGGTTTTCAGAGATTAAACTCTTGTTGGGAGTCATCCTATGATAAGGATTTTGGGGAGATTTTTCATTTCCCCTAGTAGCAAGTGTTTGTGACACTGCCAAAAAATGTTTAATTGTACGTAACCCTTCGCTGAGATTGATGTTCAATGCCCCAAGTGACGGAGATGGAGACTTGCCCCTGGTTACTCTGCATTTCTTCAGAGATTTCTTGAAATCTTGACTGGACTGCCCCAGGTGATGGACAATGATCATGCCATGCCCCTTGATTGGAAGGATATTTGTCAATGGAAGTGTCATCCTTTTTGAAGTGATTTTGTTCACTGAGAGGGCTTTAGTTCATCAGATATTCGTTGTGTGAATTTCTCCGTTGTCAAACAAATAGCTAAATGCAAACAGTGATATTCAGATAATGCAAAGTTTATGCTTGTCTCGAAGTTTTTAAAAATGCGTTTTTTAGCAGAAAAACTTTTTTATAAGACAAATTCAACACAAGATTTAGGGCAAAGCCTTACAGGAGTCAGGATACCTTTTGTAACAGTATGCTTTTGGACTAACCCATGCTTCAGTTAGGACTTTTGAAGGGTTGTAACGTGGCTTGGTTCACGGTTTAAGAAGCAAAAGATAAAGGCTCAAAGTATATTTGTACCCGCCCGCTCTTCGTGATGTTCTTCAATCCTAAGCTCAGTTAATTGTGCATTTGAACTCCAAATGAGTCTGGAACGACGTTTTTGGTGATGGTTCACACAAGTTTGATTTTGTTAGAAGGCAGTCATCATTTTTGCAACATTTTTCATGTTGTCGAGGTTTTGTAAGGACCTCGTTCTTTTGATTTGTTATCCCTAACTTTTGCCTGGTTGTTCCTGTTTTCGAGATTACAGTCAGCGGGATGCCCCAGCTTTCTTAAGCCTCCTTTATAGGTTTTGGCTCAGTGGGCTTTTCTCTTTTGAGAGATTGACTACCTATGAGATAAAAAACCACTACTGTCTTTTGATTCTAGAGGAATGCTTTTGATGTCGTTCGTCGTATTATGAACTGAGAGTTTTGCGACTTCAATGCGCATCTTTTGAATTAACTGAGAGACTACCCTGCCCCAGGTTTAAATTAAGGGTTTTAATTTGTGAAAAGAGAAACTCCAACTTCTTTGGCTCAAATGGGTTGACTAGGGATTATCTTCCTTATAACTCCAGTATTTAGGATTTGAAAGAAATGCATGTACATCGTCAGCAAGGTCTGTCCAAAAGCATATTTTATGAGATTATGGCATTGTTTCATCATCCTCCCTCTAAAGGCTTGTAACTTTTAGCAAGAGTTGAATGAGTAAAAAGCATAGTTTAAATGTAATTAAAATGATTGGATCAAATCAAGACAAACATATGCAATGCATTAATGAAACCAAGTTTGGCATTAATAGATAATTGTTTGAATAACAAAAGAAATTACAACTTGAAAATTCAAATGAAACTAAGACAATCTCAATGGCTTGGCGTAGGATCAGTGATGAAACTTGATCTCCTTGGCATCAATCAAGTCTCGAATCTTGTTCTTCAAGGTCCAACAGTCGTCGGTGTCATGTCCAAGACTGTCAGAATGATAGGAACATCTCACACCCGGGTTATACTTGGAAGAGGAAGTATCAGGATTTTGAGGAGGATCCTTTAGCGTGATTAGCTTCAACTCCAGCAAATGTTGTAACGCTTGAGACAAAGGCATGTTGATGTTAGTATACTGCCTTTCTTGATATCTTACCCTACGCCTATTGCTCTGTCTTTGTTGAACAGGCGTGGGATCGGAGATCAGGGTTGCCCCTACCTGTTGATCATGACGACTCTTTTGACCATACACAGCATTGGACTCTTTCTTCCCATTGTAGGGCTTTTTCTGAGCATCAAAAGGTGTTTCTTCTTGAATCTTCCCACTTTTGATGCCAGCTTCGACCCTTTCGCTGGTTAGTATTAGCTCGGTGAATCCGGCTGAAGAGCTTCCGATCAAGTGTTTGAAATAGGGACCAGACAAAGTCCCAAGAAACATATCCACCAACTCCCTATCAGTCAGAGGGGGTTGGACTCTTCCAGCAAGATCTCTCCACTTCTGAGCGTAGTCCTTAAAGCCTTCGCCTGTACCCATAGACATACCCTGAAGCTGAGTACGCATGGGAGCAAGGTCGGCATTATACTGGTATTGCTTGTAAAAAGTAGCAACAAGGTCCTCCCAGTTGCGGATGTTAGATCCTTCCAGTTGACAGAACCATTCAAGTTGAGTCCCTGAGAGACTGTCTTGAAAGAAATGGATCCACAAGTTCTTATCAGCAGTGTAAGGTTGGATCTTCCTCACATATGACCGGAGGTGCATCTTTGGACAGGAAGCTCCGTCATACTTGGCAAAGGCAGGTGCCTTGAATTTATGGGGAATCACCACCCCAGAGGATAGACCTAGATCTCCGAAGTCCAGACCGGGCACCTTCTGTATCTCCATAGCATTCAAACGGTCTTCCAGCTGTTGGTACTTATCCTCAGCAGGAGGATACTGTTCTTCATCATAGTTTGTCTCGTTGTCAGAGACTATGGGGCTAGGAGCCCTCCTTTCTTGTGGACTATCTTTCTCTCCAGATGGGGTGGCCAGATCAATTTCATTCTGCAACCCGTTTCCAAACCTGTGTCCAGTGTTGAACAGGATGGTCCTCTTCTTCTTCTTCTTCCTCTCTTTCAGAATCAGGGTCTTCAGGTCCTGCTGACCCTTAGCTAGGCTCATGACCAACTCTTGAAATTTGGCATTATGGGCCTGGAGGGCCTTGATAGTTTGCTCAGTGGAAGGTTCAGTAGACATGATGATTGCTGAATAAACAGCGAAGAAGATAAGAGACCTGTACCGGGAAACCTGTTATGCAATGATATGTATGATATATCTATGCAATATTTTCAAGGATCTCGCGGGGTAAACAAGAAACTGTTAGAATCTGAATTTGGTAGCTTGATTGAAGGAACTTCATGTTGCTGAGAGTCCTTCTTCAAGAGTCAGGCTCACCATATCGAGTGGGTTATAGCCCCTGACTCAAGTTATCATACTTGGATTTCTAGACAACTTTGGCTAGAGGAAAATAAATCCCCTTTTCCCCTTGCTGGACAATTGATTTATCATAACCTGCATCACAAGCCCTTGAGATCCTTGAAATGGTTAAGGAAAATGCTATGGTATGATGTTATGATGTTATGTACAGGTATGCAAAAGTGTGAGGTGTAAGTAAGCCCTGCAATAAATCCAATTTGTTGGATAAGGACTGTAAACAAAACCTGCAAGGAACCCCAGTTGTTAGATAACAAGTAGTTCATGTTTGAAGGCACACAAGTCACACATATAGCCTTAAGTTTAGGCTGGCATGGAGTTTAGGCATTACCCTCTTTCAGTTTAGTTGGTTTAAACCTGTCCTAAAAAATAGTAACCGGGTTCTAGAGGATCTCAATATCACTGACTACCCTCAATCGGTCATAATTCCAGCTTAGCAACCTTTTCTTGCGTCCGGAACCATCGCGAGAGTTTAGTCTCAATGAGTGTAGCATACTGCTACTGTTCTATGGCCAAGTTGGTCAATTTAAGGTCCTAAGGTCAGTTGGTGCTTAATGACTCCTCAAAAGACCCATACTCTCCTTGTTTCGACACAAGGGATATCGGTACAGACCAAGGTGCCACACCAACGTAGCTACTGCTTCATCCGTGTCAGTCTACGCCGGACAGATCCCTCACAGTTTATTGCTACTTACCTAAAAAGGGTACCCCCAGATCCGGGTTAGGATCTATAGAACTCCGATACAAGCCCACAAAATTAAAAGCATACAAAGCAATACAACTGAAAACATAAGTGATCTAATCCCAAGGTATACCTCACTTATTAATTACTCCCCAGCAGAGTCGCCAGTTCTGTGATTGATGGGAACGAGAACTGACTGTTTTTGGAATGCTGGTTCGCGTTTGTGTTTGTTTTTGCAAAGTGTCGCGGTAAGCAAGAGTCGCCACCATCTTTTATTTTATCCAACAAGGGAAAGGACAAAAGCACAGAAAAATTCCTTTTCGAGATGTTTCTCGGGTTCGGGAGGTAGATTATAGAAAGGGAAGGTGTTAGCACCCTTTCTATTCGTGGTTATCCACGGGCTCTTAGGTACTTTCTCACTATGTTTTCAAAAGGTTTGCTTTTCTTTGTGATTTTGGGTTTTGAAAAGAATTTTGTTTTTGAAGAAAGTGTAAGTGCAAAAAGTTTTGTTTTGTTTTTAAAAGGAGCAAGTACTTAAGAACCTCTACCTACTCAAAAAGGAACTAAATTGTGCTAATGTCCTTTAGACAGTGCTATCCCACTATTGAGGAGTAAGTAGCACCGTCGTTGGAGTTTTCGGGTCAATTCGATTTAAGGGACTTGTGGTCACTAAAGCAACATTAGGACGCTTTAGTGGTAATCCTAATGTCTTAGATCATTTTTTATCGAGGCAACCATTTCGAGGCATTTTATGATCTTGGGACAAAAGGACGACCTCTAAAACATCCTATACTTAATGACCACATTCGAGGCAACCAAATGAGGTATACCCTAGGAGTGGCATGTGCAAGTGTGTCAATTTTCAATTATTTTATTCTTGCATGTCATGGTGAGCTACTGTTGATTTTAAGTTAAGAGTTAATCTTGTCATGCAATCCTAGTTAGCATACATCTAAGCAATTAATATATGTACAGGAATTTAAAGTGCGGGAATTGTAAATCCTATGCTATTACAAGGCTTTTGGGGAGGGGGATTATTTACATGTCCAAAAATTGGGGAAATAAAAGCAGTAAAGGGTCTTAGTTTAAGCTATTACATCCCAGTAAAATAAACGCGCGTGAATCTAAAAAATCCTAAGAATAAGAACTCTTTTTGTTGTTTTATTTTATTTTGGGAAAAATAATCTAAATCTATTTAATTTTAGTTTTGGAAAAATGTTAAGATAATTAAAGTTAATTAACAAAGTTAATTTAATAGAAAAAGAACTAGCCTATTGTTTTTGTGGTTTTTTTATTTTAATGTTAATCAAAAGGAAGTCTATGAAAACAAAAATAAAATTCAAGGGGAATCCTTTGATCCAAGGAGAAAACGGGAGTTTCGACCCAGGGAGAGAAATAGAAGCTTCGATCCAGAAGGGGTCATGGTCCTTTCGATTGGGCCAAACAACAAGGCGTGAGTACCCTTCGATTCGGGGAAGAGGATTGTCTTTTGATCATGGAGGTCATGGTTTTCGATCCAGGAATAAGATGCCTCCTTCGATCCAGCATGCTTATGGGTTCAATCCAGAGAAGGTGCTCTCCTTCGATCTGGGGTGTTATACCTGCAAAAGCATGTTAGCGAAATAAAACGCAGGGCCTGGGTATTGAACCCCATGCCCTTCGATCCTACACTTGCTGGGTCTCTTCAGGCTATGTCTGCATCAAGTATTAGCAAACGAAAAATATGACCTGGGTGTCAAACCCAGGCCTTTTGATCCTGTCTAGGATGGCAAATCGAAAGTAACAACGAGTAATGATATGTTATGCGAAAAACAAGGTTGGATAATTTACCCTTTCTTACCAACAGATTGGACTTTCTACTTGGGCGCTTCCTGAATGTAGGCAACTTCAATCTGGGCACTTTCTGGATGTAGGCACCTTTGATCTGAGGGCTTCTGGGCGTGGGCACCTTCGATCTGAAGGACTGCTTTGGCTTGGAAAATCTGACAACCTTTGATGGATTGTATGGGCAGCACCTTCTCCAATTTCTTTGTTTCTGCAGAGTTCTCTGTATATTTTCGTTCTATGATTTTCCTCTGATTTTCGTGTGATTTTCGTGTGTTGTTTTCGTTCTATGAATTTCGTGTCCTCTGTTTGTATGCTGGCCTCTGTATTTATAGGGGTGTGAGGGTGCAGTAATGGCAAGAGACAACCTTTAAACAGGCCATTAAATGCTATGAGACAAGAAACAGACACATTAAATAATTCCCTTTTCTGAAACATTTCTGTCTCTGGAATGAACCTGGACGCTCTTGGATTTCGAATGCTTTCAGGCCATGCCCTTCGATTGGCCCTGATTTGCCTCCTTCGACTGGACTTTCTATGTACCCTTCGTATGGGCCTTCTGAATACTTCTTCGAATGGTCTTAAGTTGCACAAGATCACTCTGGTCGAATCAGCTCTTTAGGAACAGAAAAGGCAAGAATCTGGCCTTTAACTCAGGAATTAAATCCACAACCAGCATTTAATTATTTCTATATTTGCAGGGGAAGCATGCCATTTTCTCATGTTCAGTGTACCTGGACATGTTTGAGTTCCCTCTTGATGACCTCCTTCGAATGGGCTGATGGCACCCTTCGAATGCTCCCTTTCGAATGGGCTGATGGCCTCCTTCGAATGCTTTTCGAAGGCTTCTTCGAATGGACCCTTTGAATGCTTCTTCGAATGTTCCTTTTTGGAATTCCAATCGAAGGACACTGTTATAATGCCAACCGAAGTACTTGTCCATAATGCCAATCGAAAGGCTTGTCCAGAATGCCAATCGAAAGGCTCCTTCAGAACACCGATCGAAGGGTTTTTCAGGATGCTAATAGAAATGTACTTAAAGCAACACTCAAAAAAATTTCCTTTTCCTTAGGCAAGAGTTTGTGATCAACCATGCAGGGGGGAGACTTTGGAAAACATGAGAGGGCAAATTTTGGGGTGCAACAGTGAGGAACTGGTATCAACTAATACATGGGCCAAGGTAGTGGCCCTACATTCAATGGAGACATACAGGGCCTTGTTGTGATTTTTTCCTTCCAAGGTCGGGTCAGCATCAGAAAAACCTAATACATTGTCAGTCGGTAAGTTAGCAACATAGTTCTCAAATTGATCATCAAAAATCCCTTGTGGCACATGAGCAGAATTCAAGAATTTAACCAAAGCTTGTGCATGGGCTTCAAAACACAATAACAGGGATAACATGGAGATTTTGGACGGGGACTTCCCCATCTGTTCAACAATCTTGTAATCGCTTTTACGGATAATCTCCAGTACCTCTTCCAACTCTTGCTTAGAGGTGTCTTCAACTACAACTACCTTAGGTTCCTCCATCTGGGCAGGCTCTCTTATTTTCTCTTTACCTTGAGTCTCAATAGTTGACTCGGTAGCAGTAACTCGAACAAGTGTAAAAGTAGTCTTCGGAGAAATTTCCAGGGACAAAACCCTTATGCTTCTAGTAACCTTACCGGTCCTAGCAATATTGTCAATGTTGGAATCAGTAGCTTTAATAACTTCATCTTCAGTGATCAATAGTTCTTTCTTGATGCCATGGTAGTAGACATCAGATCCATAGTTCCAAGGAATATCTTTATCCGAAGAATATGGAATAGGTCCAGGTGTAGTGATGATTAGAGGAGCAAATTTGGGATTGGCAGTGATCCTTACAGGACTTTTAGAAGTGATCCTGATAGGAGTGCTAGAAATTACAGATAAATCTTGAAACGGGTTCTCAGCAGACAGAATCTTCTCAACCAAAATTATGTGATTGTCCATTAGGCATTGAATGCCTTCCTTCAGTAACTTGCAACCATTGGGTTAGGCTGTGCATCAGTAACATCTTTCAATACAGCCCGAAAATAAACCGGCCCGCAACAGATCTCTTTGATAATTGGGAGGGGACTAACCAATTCAATTATAGTATCAACATAAATAACATCATCAATATCACTTATGCCTTTGTCATGATTCGTCTTTAGTGGAGTAATTACATTAAGAGTCTCTGGAGGATCGAACTCAATCTCTTTGTTGTCAATCATATCCTGGATTTTGTTTTTCAGGGCCCAACAGTTATTGGTGTCGTGCCCAGGATTGTTGGAATTATAAGCACACTTCACATTTGGATTTTAGCGAGGAGAGGAGGTGTTGAGATTCTGAGGAGGATCTCTTAATGTAATCAGCTCTGCTTTAAGTAAATGTTGTAATGCCTAGGACAGTGGCATACTGATCTTGGTAAACTGTCTTCTCGGTGTGTCTAACCTATGTTGATTGCCCTATTGTTGTTGTTGAACAAGCACATGATTAAAGATTAGCACCACTCCTACAGATTGATTGCGGTAACTTCTAACACACCCCTTCTGGTTATAAACAACATTAAATTCTTTCTTTTCGCTAAATGTCTTCTTTTTAGAACTCGAAGATGCAGCCACTTGAATATTTCCACTCTTGATACCACTTTCGACATGTTTCCCAGTTAGAATCAACTTGGTAAAACCATATGATGAACTTCCGATCAGATGGTTAAAAAAGGCCTTGTCAGAGTGGCCATGAACATATGAACCAGAACCCTGTCAGACAAAGGAGGTTGTACTCTTCCAGCTAGATCTCTCCACTTCTAGGCATATTCTTTAAACCTTTCATTCAAGCCCATGGTAATATTTTGTAATTGCACACGAGTTGGTGCAAGGTCAGCATTGTATTGATACTGCTTGTAAAAAGTAGCAGTCAGGTCTTCCTAGGTGCAGATGTTGGTTCCTTCCAGCTAATAGAACCATTTGAGTTGTGTCCTAGATAAACTCTCTTGAAAGAAGTGGACCCATAACTTTTTGTCAGCTGTATGGGGTTGGATATTCCGAACATAAGACCGCATATGCAACTTTGGACATGACACACCATCATACTTGGTAAAGGTAGGAACCTTGAACTTGTGAGGGATAGCAACCCCCGATTTAAGACCTAATTCTTCAAAATCCAGCCCAAGCACTTTCTGGATCTCCATATCATTAAGATGATCTCCGAGTTGCTTGTATATGTCATTGGCGGGAGGATATTGTTCGACAGAATAGTCTTTATTAAAATGTTATCCAAAACCAAGGTTGTTATTCTCTTCAGCTTTCACACTCTCATCATCTTTCTCTTGGTTATTATCTTCATTCAGGGGGGGCTCAAAATCTAGAGCCCTTCTGACTGGACCCTTGAATCTTCTGCCCATATTAAGAAAGATTGTTGGCTTTTTAGTCTTCTTCTTATTCCCCTTTGTGATGAGGGTCTTCAACTTATCTTGACCCTTAGCTAAGTCCAAGAACATCTATTGAAACTGAGCGTTCTGAGCTTGAAGTGAAGAAGTGAAAAACACAAGAAGGGGGGATTGAATTGAAAACTTGAAATCAAATGCGCAATGACACAATATTTTTATCCTGGTTCGTTTAATCTCAAACTACTCCAGTCCACCCGTCAAGGTGATTTCGCCTCTCTCCAACAAGGATTTAATTCACTAATCACAAAAGGATTACAATCACTACTTTAACAACTATTAAAGTCTTCTTGAGTACAACCACAATCCGGTTAATTTCAAGGAACACTGTTTTAAACCAAGATACAAGAATGTGTCTACAAATTTTTTTCATTACAAAAATTGTTATCACAACTGTGATAATTTACACAAAATTAGAGCGTGGAAAGGTGATGAGTATGCTTGCAGCTTTTTTGAATTCTCGTGAGTAGTATTGGTAAATCGTAAAAGATTTAATCACTAAGCTTATTTATATAGGCATGGATTCATGTTCATCATTAAGCGTGATAAATGTCATTAACTCAGTTTCCATTTGGAGAAGATCTTGTCTGAATAAAGTCGTTGTAATTGATGTTGTCTTGAATAAGTAGTAACGCTTCAGAATCTTACATCCTTGCCTGCTGCTGATGCTTCAGAATGTTGATGACTTAGATTATTATGCTCTTGTTCAGAATCAAAGTTTACTTCACTTAAGCGCAGGTTCTGGTCATCAATCTTCAGTGCAAATTCTGATTGCTTCAGCGTGTAGCTTCTATAGCTTAACTTCTGATGCTGCTTTGGTCAGAACTTCTGCATACACAATAACATAATTTTTAGGGTGTATATTTGTTCTTTGTATTTGTTATCATCAAAACTCTAACTAAGGGTTGTAGAATCAAACTATGTTCTAAGAATCTCCCCCTTTTTGATGACGACAAAAACTAGAATTTTCAATGAAAAATAAAGAACACAAGGTTTAAGAGAAACTACCCCCGAATTGATTACTTCCATGAAGTTCCTTCTCATCAGAGTTTTAGTTGCATCTCCTATCATAATTTGTACCTTTTCAAATTTTTCAGAAAGTAGAGGTTAAATAATTCAAAATGTTTGAGACTTTTGTCCCGGTAAACCATTATTGAAAATATCTTACTTTCTCCCCCTTTTTGTCAGGTATCAAAAAGGCAATATAATCATAACCAAAAGAGATGAATTATATTTAAAACATAATGCAATGACAAGTTTCAGAATCAAAGAGGTAAAGATAAAAGTTACCGATAAACAAATTGAAAAGAAAATCTAAGAAGGAGGGGGAAGACGTGTGAACAACACTTCCAACAAGCTCTTGATCTGAGTATTTAACTCTTCTTGCTTTCCCAAAATGCCTTTGATTTCCTTTGCAGTGTCTTCTTGTTTACCCATAATACTTTTAAACTCTTTATTTGTATCCTCTTGCTTGTCCAGTCTTGCATGGATTAAAGAATTCTCTTTCTTCAACTCTTCTAGAGTTTGCATGACTAAGGAGGAAGCTGGTGTCTCTTCAGGAGTTGGATGTTGCTCAGATCATTCTGCAGCTTCTTCTGAGTGAACCATTTCTTTTGCTACAATCATGTGTTCTGGAAGAGTAGTCAGAGAGAGACTTTTTGATTCTGGTTCAGCTACATCTGAAGGATGATGCTCTTTCCAGGGAGCATTATCCAACGAGAGGATATCTTTCTTGAACAGTTGGCTCAGAACTTCGTCTTGAAAACCTTCAGCTTATCACTAAAGTTCTGTTGAACCTTTTCATAACTCAATTCCTTCAGCTTCAGCATTTCAGAGCTAAGCCAATTTCTGAATCTTTCCCAGATATAATCAGAAGCAGCAGGATTAGAAATCTCTTGACTTGCATGCTTCAAAGAATTTATCCAGTCCTGCATTCCTGTTTCAAAAATCAATAAACTTGTACTAACATCTGATGTGGTTGCAGTTGGTTTAGGTTTGGGAATGGCAGTTTTGTGTGAGGTGGAGGCGAGTCTTTCCAGCATAGTTGGATCAATGACAAGTCTGAAGTTGTCAGTTGGACGGTTAGTGGGTGAAGGAGTGGGAGAGTCAGGAATAATAATTGGTCTGGTAGGGATGTTTGGTGGTGTGGATTCAAGGGATGAAGGGATTTCTAGAATGTCATGAATGGTGAGAGGCATGCGAATTGCAAGAGGTTCTGTTATTCCAGGTATTGGGATTGTGGTATCAGAATCTGAAGGAGAGTCTTCAGATTGGTTTGTGGCAGCATGTTGGGTTTCTGGTTCAAGAATATCAGAAGATGGATTTTCATAAGGTTGAGTTTCTGGTTATGGTGAGTTGGGGTTCAGATCTTCTGGTTGAGGAGATTGTGGTTGATGACTTTCTGGTTATGGAATATCTGGTTGAGGAATATCTGGTTGTGGAGATGATGGATGTGGAATTTCTGGTTGAGGAGACTGTAGGATTTCTGGTTGAGGAATTTCTGGTGGTTGTTGAGTGTTTGGATTTTCTGGTGTTGGGGAGGAAAAATCTTGATCAAATAATTCAATGTCAGACAGAACTTTGGCAAGTTCTGGTTGATGATGTTCTGGGTTTGGATTTTGAGTAGGGGAGTAAGGTTCATTCAAAAAATTACCTAGAGTTTAAGATGGATCAAACTCTATGTCAAAATCTTCAAAGGTTTGGGGTGATGGATTTTCTGGTTGAGAAGGCATGGCTTCAGATGTTGAAACAGTTATTGATTCTATAACAGAAACAGAAGATGGATTACCTTTATTTTTTGCAGCTTTAGGTGTCCTCTGAGAGGGTTCTTCTCCTACTGCTTTCCTCTTCTTTGATTTCTTTAAAAAAAAACCTCTAGAGCAGCCTTGTGCAGATCCTGAATGTTGATTTTTGGGGAAGTCCCATCAGCCTTGCACGCTTCAAGGTATCTGACTATGATTTCTCATTTGGAGTCTATCTCAGAAAATAGAGGAAAATCATTCAGAGGTATCCTTCTTGAAGTGATGGTCTCATGAGAACTAACAGATGGTTCCTTCTTGATATTCTCAATGATCTTCATTTTCTTCATATTTTTTGCGTTCAAGGGCTTCCCAGCAGTTGCTTCCAATGTACTTATTTCCTGAGCCTCCGTCAGATGTTATATCATCTTGTTCTCTGTTAGAATATCTGATATCAGTCTTCCTAAGGGAATCCAATCCCTCTTAGTCCTTTCGTCTTCTCTGGTTTCCTTCACACTTGTTCTGAGATGGTTGAAGAGCAAGTTTGGAAGATTTACCTTTGTCTTCTTAGCAATGAAATAGATCAGAAATTACTGATCAATATTGATGTAATCAGGAGAGCTTGTGGGCTTCCTGTGGTGGATACATCCCAAAATGATTCTGGCCCAGATTCTGTGATAATCCTTCAAATCTCTTTCTTACTAGAGGGATGTCCAGAAGTAAAAATTTCCTTTGCAATTGATCTTAGGTCAGAGCATCTCTCAGCCATGTCAATGCATCTAACACCACCACCATTGTATCCAAGAAGCTTCGCAATAAGATCTTCTGTAATCACAATTTTCTTCCCCATGACACAAGAAGTAACCTGGTGATTTGATGAAGAAGCATGTATCCAGAATTCTTTGACAAGAATGGGAAAGGTTGGCCCCAACAGACGGTCAAAATACTTGTTCCATCCTTGTGCAGTAACGTCTTCATAGAGGTTGAAACCATCTTCTTACAAGCTCTCAAAATAAATAATTAGTTCAGAGAGAACTTCCAGGTTGTCAACAGGTGTGAGAAGCGTTCTGAATGGTTCTTCATATTGTTTCGTTGAAGCAGATTCAGGAGCACTGAGATTTTTGAGACTTGATGAAGCTATTGTTTACACGGGTTTTTGAGGAAGATGAAAAGGGTGTTTGAAAGAAGGAACTTGAAACGAGAGAAAATATTGAGGAGAGTAAAAGTGAATGAATGTAAAAAGTAATTTTGAGTTTAAATAGTTTTCTTGAAAACGTGTAAGTAAAAGAAAAATTTGTAATGATTATATGCATCAATGACACATGAAATTAGGGGATTTAGAAAGATACTGAACGGTTACCCTTGACAAGTGTCTCAATGCATCTAATCAGCGCTTTGCACCCTTCAGAAATTGAACGCGTGTTCAGCCTCAGAAAGTAGCTGATGAGAGGATGACAAATGTTTTGATGATGTGAACTGCACGCCTCTATCCTTGAAATGAAACGTTCAGATCTTCATGGATAGATTCTGATGCAATTTATACTTCTAAACTCTGAAGACAGGTTGATCAGTTGTTCACAGAAAATAATAAAGTTCTGAGGGTTAAGATATGTAAATAAAACATTTTATTCTGGGAATAGCTTCATGCTCAGATGTTTCAGAATGAAGTTGAACCTATCTTCAGAAAGAGGTTTTGTGAATACATCATCCCATTGATGGTCTGTGTCAATAAACTTTAAGGTAAGAATCCCTTTCTGAATATAGTCCCTAATAAAATGATGTTTTATTTCTATATGCTTAGCCCTAGAGTTCAAAATAGGATTCTTACTGAGACATATAGCAGAAGTGTTGTCACAGAGGATAGGAATGTTACTCTCAAATATGTTGAAGTCTTCAAGTTGAATTTTCATCCAGAGCATTTGCGTGCTACATCCAACAACTGCTATTTATTCAGCTTCTGCTGTTGATAGTGCTATTGTGGATCGTCTCTTGCTGGTCCATGAGATCAGATTTTCTCCCAGAAACTAGCAGCTTCCAGAAGTGCTTTTACGTTCTAAGTTGTCTCCAGCGAAGTCAGCGTTACAATATCCTACTAAGTTGTAATCATTTGATTTTATATAAAAAAAACCCAGATTAGTAGTACCTTTCAGATACTTGAAAATTCGCTTAACTGCTGTTAAGTGAGATTCTCTAGGATCTGATTGGAATCTAGCACATAAGAAAACACTAAATAAAATGTCAGGCCTTGAAGCCGTCAGATAAAGGAGAGAACCAATCATACCTCTGTAGACTTTCTGTTCTACCTTTTTACTTACCTCTTCCTTTTCCAGAATGCACGTCGAGTGCATTGGAATCTTTAAGGGCTTACATTCTGAGAGATCAAATTTCTTCAGAAGTTCTCTGAGATATTTGCTCTGATGAATGTAAGTTCCTTCTGGAGTTTGGTTTATCTGAATGCCTAGAAAGAATTTGAGTTCCCCCATTAAGCTCATCTCAAACTCTTCCTGCATACATTTAGCAAACTCTCTTCCTAGAGAGGGTTTAGTAGATCCAAAGATGATGTCATCAACATAAATCTGACATACTAAAATGTCATTGTTAAGTGTCTTACAGAATAAGGTTGTGTCCACTTTCCCTCTGGTGAATTCCTTTTCTAACAGGAAGTTACTTAGTCTTTCATACCAAGCTCTGGGAGCTTGTTTCAGACCATAGAGTGACTTCTTCAGTTTGAAAACATATTCTGGGTGTTTGTGTTAGAACATAGTTTGATTCTACAACCCTCAGTTAGAGTTTTGATGATAACAAAATACAAGATTAAATGAATTATGAGATTCATATAAGACATATATGCTACTTAAAATTATGTTGTGTATTTACAGAAACTCTGATGGAATCAGCATCAGAATATCAGTATCAACATCAGCATCAGAAGATATGTCAGCATCAGAAGATCAAATAACATGTGCTATACGCTAAAGCCTGATGAACAGAATCTGCGCATAAAATACTCTAACTCTGATCAAGATCCTAACCAAGTCATCAGCACTCAGAAGCGTCAGCATAAAGGAAAGAACACTCTGATTACCATAAGCAGAGAAGACTCTGAAGTGTCAACGTTACTAAGCATTCAAGACAGATTTATTACCAACGGCTTTATTCCAAGACAAAGATCTTCTCAAAAAGGAAAGAACTTTATTTGCATTGAAATGGATTTATGGACAGCAACGTATCTCTTCCTAGGCTATTTAAACAAGTCTGTGAGAAAAGAAATGGCTAATACTCTACACGCATGCACGCATACGAAAACGTTCACATTCATACAATTTGCTAAAGCCTTCATACCACGCCTACTGCAAAAGCATTAGCAATTCAGTTTTCAATCTAAGCATAATATTGTGTATTATCACAGTTGTGATATATAGTTTTATTAGAAAACATCAAACACACTTTTGTTCAATTATCTGTAAGAGAAATTCCTTGAGATAAACCGGTCTGTGGTTAGACTCAAGAAGGCTTTAACAGTTGTCAAAGTAGTTGTTGTATTCAGTTGAATATAGTGGATTAAGACCTCGTTGGAGAGAGGCGAAATCACCTTGATGGATGGACTGGAGTAGTTTGAGATCAAACGAACCAGGATAAAAATAACGTGTTGTCTGCATTTGATTTTAACTTTTACAATTCAACCCCCCTTCTTGTGTTTTTCACATCTTCAATTGGCATCATAGCGCCTGGTTCTGAGCTTATAACACTTAACTGTGTCAGTACAAGATCCAGTGTCAGAAAAACACAATGGCAGGACCACATCAAAACATCAGCAATGACAACAATGAAGAAAGAGACAGATTCAGTGGCAAACTTCCAGTCTTTGATGGAGAGAACTTTGACTACTGGAAAGACAGAATTGAAAGCTTCTTTCTGGCCCATGATGCTGATATGTGGGACATGGTGACTGATGGATACACGCACCCAGTGGATGCAAGTGGTCAGAAGATTGACAGGAAAGCAATGTCTGATCAGCAAAAGTGTGATTTTATAAATCATCACTAGGCCAGAACAATTCTTCTCAGCGCCATCTCTTACTCTGAATATGAAAAGATATCAAATAGAGACACTACAAAGAATATGTTTGACTCTCTGAGAATGACGCATGAAGGCAACATTCAAGTCAAAGAAACTAAAGCTCTTGCGCTTATTCAGAAGTATGAGGCATTCAAGATGGAAGAAAGTGAATCAATTGAAACAATGTTCTCAATATTTCAAATTCTGGTTACTGTTCTCAAAGTTCTTGACAAAGGGTATTCAACTGCTGATCATGTTAAGAAGATCATCAGAAGCTTGCCAAAACAGTGGAGGGCAATGATCACAGCGCTGAAGCTAGCTAAGGATCTCAACAAAATCTCTCTGGAGGAACTTGTCAGCTCCCTCAGAAGTCACGAGATAGAGCTAGAAACAGATGAACCTCAAAAGCAAGGTAAGCCATTAGCTTTAAAATCTAACAGAAAATCTGACTCCAAAGTTTTGAAGGCTGTTGAAGAAACCTCTGATGGGTCCTCATCAGAAGAAGATGAACTATCTCTCCTCTCCAGAAGGGTGAACCAATTATGGAAGCAGAGGCAAAGGAAGTTCAGGAATCCCAGAAGATCAGAGAATCAGAATGAATCTTTCTCCAGATACAGAAGGTCAGAATCCTCCTCTGGACACAGAAGATCTGAAGGATCTTCAGGAAGCAGAAAGCCAAACAACAAAGACATCATCTGCTATGAACATAACGAGCAAGGACACTACAAGAGTGATTTCCCAAAGCTTCAGAAGGAAAAGCCCAAAAAGAAGTTTGGCAAGGAAAAGAAGAAAAGTCTCATGGCTACATGGGATGACTCTGACACATCTGAAGTTGACTCAGAATCAGATGATGAAAGAGCAAACATTGCTCTCATGGAAAACATACCAGAAGACAGTGAAGCTTCTGAGTCAGACTCTGAATCAGATACAAAAGAGGTATTTCCTGAATTTGCTATTAACTTTACTAAGGCTGAACTAACTGAAAGCCTTAATGAAATTCTGGAAAGATATCAGCAGATCAGAGTCAAATTCAGAAACCTGAAAAGGAATCTTGCTTCTGACTCTGATAAGACTGAGAGTCTCAAATTGGAGAATTCTGAGTTAAAAAATAAAATTTCAAAATTAGAAAATCTATTGCAAAACTCTCAGAAGGAAACAATTCCTGAAACTCCCAGTAGTGCTGATGAGATCATCAAGGAGTATGATCACAGCTTTCAGAAGTTTCTAGCTAAAAACATAGATAGTAGAAAAATGGCTTCAATGATCTATGGAGTTAGCAGAAATGGCAGAAAAGGAATAGGATACCAAGGTAAGGTACCTACACCAAAGAATGTCATGGATTTAGTTATAAAATGCACCTCACTTGATTCACACTTTGTATATGGGCACACACATGACATCAAATATACTAGTAGTAATTATTCTGTCAAACCAAAATTTAACCAGAGTTTTGGTAAAAATAACAAATCAGGACCCAAGAAAATATGGGTACCTAAGGATAAAATAATACATGTTGCAGATATCTCTAGCAGCAAAGCAGAAACACCAATCATGGTACCTGGACTCTAGCTGCTCACGACACATGACGGGAAGAAAGCATATGTTCTAAAGCCTGGAACTTAAGCCTGGAGGCCACGTAGGCTTTGGAGGCAATCAGAAGGGAAAGATCATTGGCTCTGGAATAGTAGGTAATGGAAATCTTCCCTCTATAAGTAATGTTTCATTAGTAGATGGATTAATGCATAACCTGTTATCCATAAGTCAATTAAGTGATAACGATTATGATATAATCTTTAATCAAAATTCATGCAAAGTTGTTAGTCAGAAAGATGGGACTATCCTATTTAATGAAAAGAGGAAAAACAACATTTATAAAATAAAACTTTATGAACTGAAAAGTCAGCATGTAAAGTATCTTCTGTCTGTTAACAACGAGCAACGGATCTGGCACAGAAGATTGGGACATGTTAGTATGAGAAGAATATCTCAGATTAACAAACTCAATCTGGTCAGAGGACTTCCTAACCTGAAGTTCAATTCAGATGCTCTGTGTGAAGCATGTCAGAAAGGCAAGTTTGCAAAACCAGCCTTTAAATCTAAAAACATTGTTTCCACCTCTAAGCCATTAGAACTTCTGCACATTGACTTATTTGGACCAGTTAAAACTGCTTCAGTCAGTGCAAGAAGTATGGGTTAGTAATCGTAGATGACTATAGCAAATGGACATGGGTAAAGTTCTTAAGACACAAGGACGAGTCACACTCTGTGTTTGTCACCTTCTGCAACCAAGTTCAGAATGAAAAGGATCTTAGAATCGTTAAAGTCAGAAGTGATCATGGTGGAGAATTTGAAAACAAAGATTTTGAATCATTCTTTAATGACAAAGGCATTCTGCATGATTTCTCTTGTCCTAGAACTCCCCAGCAAAATGGAGTTGTAGAACGAAAGAACAGAACATTGCAAGAAATGGCCAGAACCATGATCAACGAGACAAACGTTGCTAAGATCTTCTGGGCAGAGGCAATAAACATAGCGTGCTACATTCAGAATAGAATCTCCATAAGACCTATTCTGGAAAAGACTCCATATGAATTGTGGAAGAACAGAAAGCCTAACATTTCATATTTTCATCCATTTGGATGTACCTGTTTTATTTTAAATACAAAAAATTATTTGAACAAGTTTGACTCTAAAGCACAAAAGTGTATTATGTTAGGATATCCAAAACTTTTGTGCTTTAGAGTCAAACTTGTTCAAAAAATTATCCTCTGTGACAACACTTCTGCTATTTGCTTAAGAAAATATCCAATTTTGCATTCTAGGGCTAAGCATATAGAAATAAAACATCATTTTATTAGGGACTATATTTAGAAAGGGATTTTAAATTTTAAATTTATTAACACAGACCATCAATGGGCTGATATTTTCACAAAACCACTTTCTGAAGATAGGTTCAACTTCATTCTGAAACATCTCAGCATGAAGCTCTGCCCAGAATAAAATTATTTTAATTTTATATATTAACCTTCAGAATTATGTTTATTTTCTGTGAACTACTGATCAATCTTCTTTCAGAACTTTAGAAATGCAGATTGTATCAGAATCTATCCATGAAGATCTGAGCGCTTCAGTTCAAGGATAGAAGTGTTGTTCACTCAAGAAAACAAGTGTCATCCAGTCATCAGCTGTTTTCTGAGGCTGAACACGCGTTCACGTTTCTGAAAAGGCAAAGCGCTGATTGGATGCATTGAGACACATGTCATGGGTAACCGTTCCAAATATCTTTCTGAATCCCCTAAAATCAGCTATCATTAAATGCTAATAATCATTATTTATTTCTCTCTCTTAAACGTTTATGTTTTCAAAAACTTTTTAGAAATCTATTTAAACACTTCACACCATTCACTCTTTTTACTTTCACTTTCGTTTTCTCTCAATATTTCTGATTTCAGTATTCTTACTTTCTCAAGAAAACCTTTCAATCTTTTTCAAAAAAACCTCGTGTGAACATGGCTTCCTCCAGCATTCCTTCTTTAGGTTCCCATAAAACGGTTTCATCTGAACAATATGAAGTACCATTCAGAACGCTTCTCACTCCAATCAAGAATCTTGAAGTTCTGTCTGAACTGATAGTGGATTTCAACAGTCTAAAAGAAAATGGCTTTAATTTATCTGAAGAGGTTAAAGCTCAAGGTTGGGAAAAGTATTTTGACAGGTGTTGGCTGAAGATTTTGATAATATTATTAGAAGCAAAGTAAATTGTACATTTCGATCGAAATGAAACAAAACGTCATGTTTCGAAATAGTAGAAGAAATGCTTCGAATGAGCATATCAAAGCTTGGAGCTTCGAGTGACAGTTATGAGAATATATCAAAAGAAGTCTCGAAATGATAACAAGGTTGTGTCTAAGAAGTTCGTTCGAAGCGAAGAAGTGCCAAAACATTTGAAATTCAAATGCAAGCGGGATGTTCGAAATTTGAAATATATACGCTGGAGCATTCGAAGACGCGTGGAAGCAAGAGAGAGGCATTGCTCTGCATGTTCTGAACGTGGAAGAATCTTATAGCAAGACCGTTATGGTCGAAGTAGTATAAATAGAAGTCTTAGCATTAGGATTTCGTGTGTCATATCTATTGTACAAGAAAACTCAGTAAACATTCAAATTACCACATGGCTAGGGAAACGAATGCAAGAGCAATGTACGTATGATAACACCACATGTTTATGATTTAATGAAAACCCTTTATCATTTCCAGTACTTTCCTTATCTTTATGTCAATACCATTTACAAGTTTTTGCATCCAAAGTATTTTTATTCGAAATCTTTTCACTGATGCCTTACATTTAAATGCTTTCCTTCCATTTCAAATACTTTACATTTCAGAAACTGTTATACATTTCATGCCTTTATCTTCAAGTTTTTACCCTTCGAACACCTTTTTCACTTAAAGCTATTTTACAGTTTTTCTTGCATTAAACGCTTTCTTCACATTTCGAATCTTTTACATTAACTGTGTTTTTACGTTTCGAAGTCATTTACTTGTCTTTTATGCAGTTTTTACATGTCTTTACAATTAACCTTTATTCATGCAATTTAGTTTCGCGCACATATATTTTGATTACACCTTTAGATCTTTAAGAGAGAAATCGAAATAAGTCAAACACCTACACAACATTCTAAATACCAACCATGAATACCTGTTCGATCATGAGAGTTACCCTAATGACCAACACGTCCTAGGATCAATCTAGTCGATCCTGCGAGTTACCAGAGAAATTGAATAACAGTCAGTAAGTTTATTCAATAGTTTGGAGGACTAGCGGTTGTTTACCAGAAATCACTGTAAACAAATTGGCACACCTGATGGGACCAATCGTTGGACGTTACGAAATTTAGAACAGAAATAGAGATTGTTGAGACGTAACCATTATAAAAGACCCTCTGAGTGATAAGTTTGTTGTTTTATGAACCTAAGAAGTGGTAAAATAACCAACAGCAATCAACCCTTATCCAGAAGAAAACGTTTGAACAAGATGTCTAGTTCTGACAATCAACAAGGGGAACAAAATGCCCCACATACAACAGGCACTAATGTGTCCGCTTCGATGGGAACGTCTAATGTGATCCCTTCGAATGCACAGTCTGTTGCATCTTCTACCAGTAATATAGCCACTAATGGAGTAAGTGGCATATCAACTAATAGTCCGATCTTAGGAAATACTTGAACCATTGGTTATCCTGGGGGATTTGTTCCACCATCAGGGACACAAACCCATTTCTCCACTCCACTAACTAGACCACCTGGTTTCGATGGTAATAGAACCAGAAATTCCTCTTATGGAATGCCAACATCTTTTATGGCGGGTTTACACAATTCCACATCGAATTCATCACCACAATTAGGGTCTGGGTCTGGGGCGAATCAGTTTATGACAAATAACCAAGGGTCAGTGGGTTATAGCATAATGCCTATTTTAACCACAGAAAACCAGTTGGCTTTTAGGCAATTGATGGATGACAGTAACCATAATATGATAGGGGTATTAGAACAAACTATGCAGGAAATATTTGCCCCAATAGTACAAAATGTGACTGTGACAAACAGAGAAAACGCAGATAACATGAGTCGAATAGCAGATTTATTTGCTCCCCCAGATAGGCGTAGGCAGAATCAGGCGGGAGTTCGAGCAAACATACCTATTGTGGAACAAGTTGCTAACGACCCAACTTATAGACCACCTAGAGAAGAAGTTAACTTGGGGGCAAGTGCACAAAGGCTAGAAGCCCCAATGATCCCAGGCCCACAAAGAGAAATTATGGAACCAGGGGCAAGGGTCGAAAGGCTGGAAGTCCCAGAGTTTCGAGAAGAACAACCTAGGGGGGTTGTCATGGTGGGTCGAAATCAAGATGCTGATGCTGTCGTTCATAGAATTCGAAACGATAACATCTTGGCAGAAAACAATTTAACCACCATGATAGAGAGAGTCATGGCCCAGAATGGCCTCAACACAGGAATTAGAAGGCCAAATTATGCTTCTCCTATATTAGATTGCATAATGCATACTGATTTACCACGGGGATATAAAGTCCCTAAATTTACAAAATTCGTTGGGGATACCAATGAGTCAACAGTCGAACATATAGCCAGATATCTAACCGAAGCGGGAGATATAGCCAATAATGAAGACCTCAGGATCAAATACTTCCCAAGTTCCCTGACTAAAAACGCCTTCACATGGTTCACCACTTTGCCTCCTGGGTCCATTGATACTTGGGCTCTTTTGGAGAGATTATTCCATGAACAGTTTTACATGGGACAGTAAAAAATAAGCTTGAAGGAATTAGCCAGTGTCAAGAGAAAGTTCACTGAACCCATAGATGATTATCTGAATAGATTTAGGCTTTTGAAATCCAGATGTTACACAGTGGTGCCTGAACATGAGTTAGTCGAAATGGCCGCTGGTGGCTTGGATTACTCTATTCGAAAGAAACTAGACACTCAATATTTGAGGGACATGGCTCAGTTAGCCGACAGGGTTCGACAGGTCGAAAGGCTAAAGGCCGAAAAGGCCAGAGTCTTTAAAAATAATAAGAAGGAAAGGATCTCCTATGTTGGAACTGAGGAAGCAGAAGATTATCCTGAATTCGAATTCGAAGAGGTCGAAATCGACCTCGCTGAATTAAAACAGGCACCACCTTACTCCTGCAAATTATTGGTTCCCACAAAAGGAAAAGAGGTTGTTGAAAATGAGAAAAGTGACAAATTCCCAAAGAAGGTTTATACCTTCAATGTCACTAAATGTGACGAGATTTTTGATTTACTTGTCAAAGATGGCCAACTCATTGTGCCATCAAATGTCAAAATACCTCCTTTAGATCAAAGAAAGAAGAGAGGATTTTGCAAATATCATAGTTTCCTAGGTCACAAAACCTCACAATGTTTTCTTTTCAGGGACCTAATTCAGAATGCAATCAAAGATGGCAGACTGAAGTTTGCTGATAAAGCAAAGATGAAAGTGGATGAAGATCCTTTGGACGTGGCAGACACCAACTACTCCGAGCCTGCATGCATTGGAGAGATTAACATGGTGGAAGCTGACCAAAGTGATGCCCCAATAGGAGAGAAAGGTACTGAAAATGAAAGCTGGGTGATAGTCGAAGTCGATAAGGAGGTCACTGAAGACGTCCATAAGCTACCAGAGACTTCGATTGAAGCAGCACCTTTAGCCGTTGCAAAAGAAATCCAGGCTACTGAAGGCCAGGAAAATCAAAACCAAGAATTGACACAGATCACTGAAGGCCTGAGGCTGGAATTGGAGAAAGTCCAAATCACGAAGCCAACTTCCCCTCAGAAAGAAATATGGGACACTTTAGGGGAACCCAGTGGAAAATTTGACTATTTGGTCAAATATTCTGCCCCAGAGAGTTCAAAAGTCCACATTGAAGATATAAAACCCACAGGATGGGGAGATGATGAAGCTGAAGGGGAAGATGTTGAGGTAAACATGGTGGATATGGAGAGGCCTCGCTCTGAGATGGAGGAGGTAGAAAGATACTTAGAAAAAGAGAAGTATAAAATGGAGGATAATCATGCTGTAGATGCTAGTCTCAAGGATTACCTCATGACATGCCACAAGGGAGATACAGGCATGATACTGTGCCCTAGGTGCAGCATCCTCTGCAATCAGAGAATCGCTGCGAACTTCGAGAGGGTACAGAGGGCTCGAACTTGCAAAAATTGGCGCCAGGATAACCAGCTATTCAGGTGTTATCCTAAGGCTGGAGAAAGTTTGCTGGAATTTGTGTTTCTTTGCTACAAAGGGGCAACCAAGTGCTTGATATGCCCAAGGTGTTCTGCTGTGTATGATCAAAGCATGGCCAGAGCCTTCGAAACGATTCCCTTCGCCCCTTGCTAGAACCATCAAGAAAATGTTCAGATGGGGCCACGTTTCGATAGCAGACACAAACAACGAAGGCCTGATAGTCCTCATCCCAAGGCTGCTCGAAGAGTGACTTTTAAACTCCCTGCTGAAGTGCCAACCGACAGATGGCTGCAAGTCAGAAATGACAAAGGCAAAGATAGATGGAGAAACACCGAACGAAATGCATGCCATGCTATGACATACAAGAGGCAATTCAACATAGCAAAAAGGGAAGAGGTAAGATTAGAGAACTACAAAGGGAGGAACCCCATGTCGAGATCCCAGTGGCGAAGGCAGAAGAGGATTCGAAAGGCTGAGAGGGAAGCTGTGGCAAATAAAGGGGCAACCTCAACAAGGAACCAAGGTGAATCTAGCACCAACAAACCCACACCAAAAAATCAAACTGAAGACAAACCCCCAGTTAATAGGAGGCTTTTCTCTGAAGTACAACTAGATGAACCAAAGGAATACACTCCAGGCCCAGAAGAAGATGAAGATATGATCATAGATAACTTCGAATCGGAGGGGGAGTCTTCGTTCAACCTAAACTGCAACGTGGTATCTGTGCTTCCCTGTGAATTTGGACAGGAAACTGAAATTGATGAATATGAGGAAGAAGATACCATAGATTTGATGAAGCATAGGCCTGTGTGCTACTATGTGATGGACAATGGGGCTGTCGAGGAGCAAAATGCGTTCTTCGAACATCCAGAACCAGCTATGCAGAACCATCTTAAGCCACTATTTATTCGGGCAAAAGTTGGTGCCCATGGCATGAATAAGGTTCTAGTGGATGGGGGTGCTGCAGTCAATTTGATACCCCACTTCATGCTGAAAAAATTAGAGATCCGCGAAGGAGACATCAAGCCCCACAATATGGTTCTATCCAATTATGAAGGGAAAGTGGGCAAAACACTGGGAGTGGTTCAGTTGGACTTGACAATAGGCTCAAGCTGTAGGCCCACCATGTTTATGGTGATCGAAGCCAAGGCCAACTACAACTTATTACTGGGAAGGGAGTGGATCCATGGCGTAGGGGCAGTTCCTTCGTCAATGCATCAGCGATTAGTTCTATGGAGAGAAGATGGGATCGTGGAAAACATCGAAGCAGACCAGAGTTACTTCATGTCAATAGTCAATTTAGTTAACAAGAGGGATTATGACAAACATCTGGCAAAGATTGCTCCATGTGTTCCAAATGATGAAATCAACGAAACCAGAAACGCCCACTACTACATGACCCTTCGCCATGATGGCCTATACTGGGATAGAAGAATAATCAGTGAAGACGAGGAAGTCGAAAGTACTATACAAAGACGGCCAGTAGGCTGGGACTTCGACAACCTTATCCATGACTGAGTCCACCTTTTTTGAAAGGATTTCGGCCTATATGGCTGAGAACGAATCAAAGGCGGCCTTAGAGGCTGAAATAAATAAATTAGCTGTAAAGATGAAAGAAATAAGTGGGGATGGCTCAAAATGCTCGCCCTTTAAAGAACTTGAGATGGATCAAAGGTTGGACGCCATCTACGATAAAGAACCCTTAGGCTTCGAAAGGGACCCCATAGACTCAGGTGCTAAAATGTTGGCTCAGGATCCACTCGAAGAAGTCAACTTAGGGGATGAAAACACGAAAAGAATAACCTACATAAGTGCAAAACTTAGCCCAGGCCTCAAGCAGGAAGTAATCGAAGTCCTCAAGAAAAACAAAGATTGCTTCGCATGGGATTATGACGAAATGCCTGGTTTAAAGAGGGAGTTGGTCGAACACAGACTGCCAATCAAAGATGGCAAGAAGCCCATCAAACAAACTCCTAGAAGATTCGCACCAGCGGTTCTCACAAAGATTAAAGCTGAGATCGAAAGGTTGCTGCATTGCAAATTCATCAAAACCACAAGGTACGTCGAATAGTTAGCAAATATAGTACCTTTTATTAAGAAAAATGGTTCTTTAAGAATTTGCATAGATTTTAGGGATTTAAACACTGCAACCCCTAAGGATGAGTACTCCATGCCTGTGGCAGAAATGCTAGTAGACTCTGCTGCAGGGTTCGAATACTTGAGTATGTTAGATGGATACTCTGGGTATAATCAGATTTTCATTGCTGAAGAAGATGTTGCCAAGACAGCATTTCGTTGACCATGAGCCTTAGGCACCTACGAATGGGTGGTGATGCCTTTTGGTTTAAAGAACGCTGGGGCAACTTATAGGGCAATGAATTCGATTTTTCATGATTTCATTGAAACCTTTATGCAGGTGTACATTGATGATATAGTCATCAAATCTATATCTGCATAAACACATTTGCATCATTTGAGCCAATCATTCGAACGAATGAGAAAACATGGCTTAAAGATGAACCCCCTTAAATGTGCATTTTTTGTGCAGGCTGGAGATTTCCTTGGTTTTGTGGTTCACAAGAAAGGGATTGAGATCAACCAGAACAAAACCAAAGCCATAATGGAGACGAAAGCACCTACGTCAAAAAGGGAGCTGCAATCTCTGCTAGGGAAGATTAACTTCCTCAGAAGGTTCATTTCGAATCTGAGTGGGAGAACCCAAGCTTTCTCTCTGTTGCTTCGTCTAAAGCAAGGCCAAGCCTTCGAATGGAACAAAGCCCATCAGGAGGCATTTGACAAGATAAAAAGATACCTCTCTCAGCCTCCTATCTTGTCTCCACCTTCATGGGGGAAGCCCATGAGATTGTACATATCTGCCTCTGAAGTTAGTATAGGTAGTATGTTAGCACAAGAAGATAACAATGGTATCGAAAGAGCCATATACTATCTTAGTAGAGTATTGAATGATGCAGAGACCAGATATAACAATTTAGAAAAGCTATGTCTCTGTTTGTATTTCTCTTGTATGAAACTCAAGTATTATATAAAGCATGTTGATGTTTATGTTTCATCTCATTTCGATGTCATTAAACACATGCTTTCAAAACCAATAATGCATAGAAGAGTTGGTAAATGGGCTTTAGCCTTAACAGAATATTCTTTGACTTTCATGCCTTTAAAAGCTGTGAAAGGCCAAGTGATTTCTGATTTTATTGTGGACCATTCATTGGTTGAGCAGACTGTCATGAGTTACATCGAAATGCAACCATGGAAATTATACTTTGATGGTTCAACCCACAGGAATGGAAGTGGTGTTGGAGTCCTTCTAATTTCTCCTGAAGGAATTCCAACAAAATTCAAGTATAAATTAGATGGTCCTCGTTGCTCGAACAACGAAGCTGAGTATGAAGCGCTCATTGTTGGACTTGAAGCTTTGTTGGAATTGGGGGAAACTAGAGTCGAAATTAAAGGAGACTCAGAATTAGTGGTCAAACAAATTACAAAGGAGTATAAATGCATAAAGGAAAACTTGATGATATACTTCGTCATAGTCAACAGGCTACTTAGGAAATTTGAATACATGGATATTCAACACATACCAAGAATAGAGAACCAAGAAGCAAATGACTTAGCACAGTTGGCTTCGGGTTATAAAGTTTCTGTCAGGAACTTTGAGGATTTAGTTGAATTAAGGGGTAGAGTTATGGCTACTAGATTCACACCTTCAGATCTAGAAAGTATGAAATTGGGATATGCTGAGAAACAGGGATTCGAAATATTAGCCATAAACACTTTATCAGATGCAGATTGGCGAAGTCCACTGGTGAGTTATTTAGAAAACCCAACTCTGAATGTGGATAGAAAGACAAAATACAAAGCATTATCATATCTCCTCATGGGGAACGAATTGTTCAAAAAGACCCAAGAGGGCGTATTATTGAAATGCCTAGGAGAAAGTGAGGCATACTTAGCATTGTCAGAAGTCCACAATGGGGCATGTGGGGCACATCAAGCAGGGCATAAAATGAAATGGCTGTTATTTCGATATGGCATGTATTGGCCTAGCATGCTCAAAGATTGTATAGACTTTGCTAAAGGATGTGAGGAATGTCAGAAACATGCAGGGATTCAACATGCCCCTGCAAGTGAATTGCATTCAATCATCAAACCATGGCCATTTAGAGGATGGGCATTAGATTTGATAGGAGAAATAAATCCTGCTTCGTCTAAAGGACAGAAATATATCTTGGTAGGAATAGATTATTTTACCAAGTGGATCGAAGCTATTATTGAGTTTATACAGAAGCACATTATCTATAGGTTCGGATTGCGAGAGAGCATAACCACAGACCAAGGCTCTGTGTTTACTGGTAGAAAGATGCAAGAATTTGCCCAAGAAATGGGGTTTAGATTGCTAACATCAACGCCATATTATGCTCAAGCAAATGGTCAAGTCGAAGCAGCCAATAAAGTGATAATAGGGTTAATCAAGAAACATATTGGTAAAAAGCCAAGGAACTGGCACAAAACTTTGGACCAAATACTATGGGCCTGTAGAACATCTCCTAAGGAAGCTACTAACACTACGCCTTTCCAACTCACATTTGGTCATGATGCAGTGCTGCCAGTAGAAATTCATCTACAATCAGTTCGAATTCAAAGACAAAGTGAAATCCCAGCTGCATTATATTGGGAGATGATGATGAATGAATTAGTTGAGTTGGACGAAGTTAGATTACATGCATTGGAAATATTGATAAGACAAAAAGAAAGAGTGGCCAGGACATATAACAAAAGGGTGAAAAGAAAAGCATTCATTATTAATGACTTAGTCTGGAAAGTCATATTGCCCATGGACAAGAAAAATAAAACACTAGGTAAATGGTCACCTCATTGGGAAGGGCCTTTTCGAATACTAAAGGTATTCTCAAACAATGCATATGAAATCGAAGAATTGACGGATGATAAACGTATCCTAAAGGTTAATGGGAAATATTTAAAGAAATATAAGCCACGCCTGCAGGAGATTCGAATAGTAACAACGTAGCCAAAATATTATAAAAATGCCAAAATGGCAAGATGAGATGCCAAAATGGCGTTGTTCGAATATTACATATAAAAAACCAAATTGTAATCAAATGAACACTGAAATTTAGAAATAAGAATTATTCTTCAGTCTGTTGAAGGTACTTCGAAAAGATTCAAGTCTCTGTTGAGCGAAGCGCCTGGCTCCTTCCAAGGTTGCCACTTCTCCCTTGAGTTGTTCTGCAGTTTCCATTTCTGCAAGCCCCTGGTTGAGAAGCTCTTCGAATTGGTTACCAGCAGTATTGGTTTCGAAGGCTATTTGTTGTTCTTTAGCCTCTTTAACCTTCTGTTGAAGTTCCTGAATCTGCCTTTCCCAGAGAAGGATGGACTCAGCTCGAGCCTCATAATCAGTTTTTGCTTGCTTTAGATGCATAGCTTGATCCTCAGCTTCTTGAGAGAGTTTCGAAGCTTGTTCATAAGCAGCATCCATTGCAGTGCATTTTTCTGGAACCTTTCTGGCAGCAGATTCATCTTGGAGAAGGTAACCAGTTACGTTGTCCAGCAAAGATTGAAGATCGAACAAGATAGTACTAACTGGCAAGGAGCACGTAGCAAGGTTGACTTTTGTAAGCAACTCCTTCATAGTGTAGCAAGCAGTGCTATCCTGTTTGAGCACTTTGAATATATCCACATTAAGAATTGTTTTCCTGATCCTGTTAAGAAGTACAATTCTTTCATCTGTGGGAAGAGGATAGCTAGTCAAACTTGTACCAGCCCTAGCAAGTGGAATGTCCCTTTGAGCTAGCTTCGCCTTCATGTACCCAATAGGGTCATTTCGTCTCAGGAGTGCAAGCTCCTCGTCAGTCATTTGAGACAAAGACGGTTGAGGGAGTTCCACATGTAGGGGAGTCACGTCCAATTCGACTTCCATGGGTTTGTTGGTTGTGTCACCATCCCCTTCATTCGTTTCGTGCTCATTATCTTCTTCATCGTCATCCAAGTCCACCACTTCGATGTCTTCTTTTTCGCTGCTATTTGCATTGGACTCTGTCCCAGCAGTCGAACCATCGTTGGCATCCTCCTCCTCAGACTCTTCTTCTGCAGATTCTTCGTTTCTTTGACCAGAATCAGCTTTCTCTCCTTCAGCATGAGTATCCTTTGGGTCCTCTTGAAGGGTTTCAAGAGGGGAATTTTGAAGAGAAGTTCTTTGCAAAGCCTCTGCAGATTCATGAAGTGGTGTTTCATTTGTCTCTTTTAGAGGAGGGGAAGTACCCTGATCATCCTGCTGCTCAGAAGTCCCAGCCAGAACCGCCATATTGGAGGAACCTTTATTCTGTACAAGGTTGCTGGAGTATCCTTGAGGAGAGGAGTTGAGCGGAGCAGCAGCTTTTGATGGTGAGGTCGAAGTGGTAGAAGCTGGATTTAAGATATTCTGCAAGGAGCGAAAGAATATTAAAAGCATGCACCAAGGTAATGAGAAATTATTTCCAAAAGTTTAAAGTTCAATTTACCTGTGGACTCTCGAAAGAGAGGTTGCTAGCTATGCGTTCCAACATTACGTTGGAGGTCGAAGATGGAATTTTGGATTTGGGTGAGGGAGCAGCATCCCTGGAATCGAGTCCAGAGACACTAGTTGGTACAGCGCTCTTTGAAATATCCTTCTTCTGCTTCTTCTTCGAAGCAGCTGGTAAGTTTCCTCCAGCCTTGGGGTCTTCCCCAGTGGTGTTTGATTTTCGCTTCTTTGGAGTGGTAGGCGGATGTTTGTTGGTCTAAAAAGTTTTAAACAAAGAGTTAGATGCAAATCATGAAACATTAGTGAATTCGAAACATCAAGGCTAAGTGATTACCTGTGGAGTTGGAACACTGGTTACTATTGGTGTTGTTGTTGTTGTTGTTGCAGCAATGGTTGTTGTTTCGGATGGAGTCACATTGTCAGTGGTTTCGATAGAGGCTTGAGAGGCGCTTCCTTCTTTCGACTTTGAAGCGGCTGTCTTTATCCTGATGGCTAAAAATCGAACAATTAAGGCAAAAGTTAAAGATATGGAAAATGAAAAATGTTTGGGATTTTCCCAAGCATTCGCACCTGTGCCTTGATCAGATTTAATCGACATGGCAGAAAGGTCATAGCGAAGATGTCCTGGGAAATCGTGGAGCCAGTGTCGAGCCCATGTCACAGTCTCAGATGGCTTTGGTTTCTTTTGAAGATGTTTGAACATTTCTTTGCAAGTGAACCACCAAGGGTATGGAGGAAACCAAGCCAGAGCCAGTTCTGAGGTAGGTAATCTAGGAAATTTAGGTGGATGCATTTAGAATGCCAACCTATACCTATCCTCAGGTGACAACCCTGAAGGAAGTTTTAACTTAGAAACTTTTTGTTTGAATTTTTCCTTCAAGGTCTCAGCCGCTTGATGCACAGTGGATTCCAAGTGTGTGGGATCATAAGTAGTTTCGAAATAATTTTGAAAAGCTTTAATCTCTTTGGCATGAGTGAACATACCTTTCTTGGATGGTACCTGCACATCGAAGGCATCAGTTAGTTTCTGCTGAATAGTAAGAGTATCGAACATATAAGTCTGATAAAACTTTGTCCACCATTCTAGAAACCCCTTTGCTGTAAGGTGGGTAGGTTCGAAAGTTATTAGCTCAAACTGGGAAAAGCCTTGGTATTGTTCTTGCTGTAGTTTGGCTTCCCGTGCCTTGAAGGTTCCCCCAGAGGTAATGGCACTCTCAGTTTGAAATAAGGGTTCAGGAATTAGTTGGCATAAGCCAAACTGTCTCGAAACAAAATTTGGCTGGTAGGCGAAAAGGAAAATCTGATTCTTGGCAGGAGTTATTCTTGAAGAGATTAGTCTGGGTAGCAAAAAGGCTCTCCATACATCTTGAATCTCTTTGCTCTTGACAGCTTCTAAGAGAGCCATGGTGAACCATGAAGGTCCATGAGCCCTTGAAGCAAAAGGCGCCATGGTCTCTTCGAACTTATGCCTCTTGGAGAATATCATGATGTATTTTGAGAATAGGACTTTGAAGTCATCCTTATCATCATTTGGGGTTAGTCTTCGCAGCCGAGTGCCTTCGATCATTCTATCCGTTATTTCAGGGTCTTGTTCAGCAATGGTGTTGGCAGTTGACAAGGAAGGTTCGAACATGGCATTTAGCCATAGCTGAAGTAACCAAAAAGGGCCAGCTAACAGGATATTCTTGGAGGTGTGAGATTTTAGGCTCGAAACAGCTGACCTTAGGCTTTCATAAAGATCAACTAGTAGCAATTTGCTCAAGCACACTCTTCGATTCTCGTGCAAATCTCTAGCTAGAGGAATAAACCTACTGGCTACCTGTAGGGATCTACTGCAAAAGACATATCTTGACAGCCATAAGGTAAGGAAAGCAATGTGTTCTACATCAGACACACTGTCTCCTTCAGCATGGTAGTGGCTGATAAACTTTGAAAAGCTTGCTAGTTTGACTTCGAAGTCGATTATACTCGAATGTTCTTCGTTGTCAGGGATATATGTTTCTCCTACTGGTGATAGCCCAGTGATGGCCGCTATGTCAAAGAAGGTAGGGGTAATCATTCCACCAGGGAGATGGAAAGTTTTATAAGTACTGTCCCAGAAATATAGGGACGCGAATAACAATGGGTGGCTGTAAGTAAAACCTGGCTTCGACAGCTTAATCAAGTTGTAGATACCTAATTCTTCCCATTGCTGGGATTTCTTAGCTTCTACCTTATTGAACCAGTTTTGATAAGCAGTGTCGGAGGTAGGGCAAGATCGAAACGGTTTGAAGTTACTCTTTACATAGTCTAATACAAAAGGGTCCTTAGGAGGAACATTTGGATTTTCCACGATGTTTGAGCCAGAAGATTCGGTTGCCTTAGGGGCGTCCATTTTATTAAACAGGGGTTTGAAATTATAGCAAACTGGGAAAATTTTCCTGGTGTCTTTTAAAATTTCAAAAACTGTAAGAGGGCCCATTAAAGTTAACCTCTTACCAGCAGTGGTGGTAGGAATAAGTACCTGGGATGCATAAAGCATTTCTTTCTCTTTTGAGATCATCTGGGGAACAAGAACAGATTGACCTTGGTGAGTGACAACCTTGCTTTCCATTGTAGTTCCTGCGGTCTTTCCTTTCTTTTTGGAAACCTTTTTTAGTTGGGATGAAGTAGAAGAAGACATTGTTGGAAGAATGTTGAAAGCTTAGGGTTTTCGGTGAGAAAAGAAGGAGAAAAGATTCAGAATGTGGGAAGAAAAGAAAAAAGACTAAGTTGATGGGTTTTTATAATATGGAAGGTTAAGCATCCACTGAGTAAGGTTGTGATACATGGTAATCATGGGTTGGTTTGATGAAGAGGTGGCGTAAAGTTAACATTGGTAATAGGCGTGATTAAAGATAATCATTGTTTTGTAACTGCACCATACTGTGAAGTGGTTCAAGGCGGTTAAGGAATCAAAAAGTGTTATGATTGACGTGACTGGAGTCAAATGCAATAAATGTTACGATGATTCGAAGGTCGCATCAAAATCTTGTGTATATGTTTAAAATAAGTATTTCTCAAAGGAATCGAAATACATATTTTAAAAGGAGCATTTTGTTGGCTGAAGATTTTGATAATATTATTAGAAGCAAAGTAAATTGTACGTTTCGATCGAAATGAAACAAAATGTCATGTTTCGAAATAGTAGAAGCAATGCTTCGAATGAGCATATCAAAGCTTGGAGCTTCGAGTGACAGTTATGAGAATATATCCAAAGAAGTCTCGAAATGATAACAAGGTTGTGTCTAAGAAGTGCGTTCGAAGCGAAGAAGTGCCAAAACATTTGAAATTCAAATGCAAGCGGGATGTTCGAAATTTGAAATATATGCGCTGGAGCATTCGAAGACGCGTGGAAGCAAGAAAGAGGCATTGCTCTGCATGTTCTAAACGTGGCAGAATCTTATAGCAAGACCGTTATGGTCGAAGTAGTATAAATAGAAGTCTTAGCATTAGGATTTCGTGTGTCATATCTATTGTACAAGAAAACTCAGTAAACATTCAAATTACCACATGGCTAGGGAAACGAATGCAAGAGCAATGTACGTATGATAACACCACATGTTTATGATTTAATGAAAACCCTTTATCATTTCCAGTACTTTCCTTATCTTTATGTCAATACCGTTTACAATTTTTTGCATCCAAAGTCTTTTTATTCGAAATCTTTTCACTGATGCCTTACATTTAAATGCTTTCCTTCCATTTCAAATACTTTACATTTCAGAAACTGTTATACATTTCATGCCTTTATCTTCAAGTTTTTACCCTTCGAACACCTTTTTCACTTAAAGCCATTTTACAGTTTTTCTTGCATTAAACGCTTTCTTCACATTTCGAATCTTTTACATTAACTGTGTTTTTACGTTTCGAAGTCATTTACTTGTCTTTTATGCAGTTTTTACATGTCTTTACAATTAACCTTTATTCATGCAATTTAGTTTCGCGCACATATATTTTGATTACACCTATAGATCTTTAAGAGAGAAATCGAAATAAGTCAAACACCTACACAACATTCTAAATACCAACCATGAATACCTGTTCGATCATGAGAGTTACCCTAATGACCAACACGTCCTAGGATCAATCTAGTCGATCCTGCGAGTTACCAGAGAAATTGAATAACAGTCAGTAAGTTTATTCGATAGTTTGGAGGACTAGCGGTTGTTTACCAGAAATCACTGTAAACAACAGGCTGGTGGGTCCAACATTTCCTATTCTGGTAAATGAATTTTGGATTCACGCTTCTTCTTCAAATCATCAAGTTACATCTTACATCATGGGGAAGAAGATTGTTATCACTGAAGACCTGGTTGCAAGACTCATAGGGTTCAATGGTGGTTGTATTCGTTGCATTGATATGGCAGAAAGGTGTGCAGATGTTGCCCTAATTGCAAGGGAAATTTTCACGCTGGGGCTTCCCTCCAGCAAGATAAGGGATTTGAAGGACAAGCACAGAATTTGGGCCAAGATCATTCTGGGTTGTTTCAACCACAGGAAGCCTACCAGCTCTCCTGATTACATTAACATTGATCAGCAGTTTCTGCTCTATTTCATCTCTCAGAAGGTCAAGATAAATCTAGCTCATCTTCTGTTCAACCATATTAGAACAAGTGTCAAAGAAACAAGGGAAGAGGAACGTACAAAAAGGGATTGGATACCCTTGGGAAGACTGATATCAGATATTCTTACAGAGAATAGGCTGATTGATCATCTGCAAGAGGCACAAGAAATCAGCACTCTGGAACCTTCTGTTGGCAAGCAGCTGAATGCCAAAAATCTGAAGAAAATGAAGCTGATAGAGAACATTAAGAAGGAGCCCAGCGTCACTCTTTTTGCTGAAATCTCTAGCAGAAGAGTCCCTCTGGACGACTTCCCTATGTTCTCAGAAATTGACTCTAAGCCTCAAATCATTCTGAGATATTTGGATGCTTGTAAAGCTGATGGTACAGCACCAAATCTGAATATTCAAGATCTTCAGCAGAAGGCTCCAGAGGTTGTTCTGAAGAAGACGAAGAAAATAAAAGCAGCTGCAGAAGGATCATCTCAACAGAATCCCAAGAAAAGAGGTAATCTTGCTTCTGTAACTGTTTTAGATTCAACTGCTGTTTCCACATCTATCCCTATTCCAACTCCAATTCCAACTCCATCTGAAAACCCAACTCCTCAAACTTTCGATGATTTTGACTTAGACTTTGACCCTTCTGAATCATTAACCCTCAGAAGATCTCGCTCCCAACCACAAAATCCAAATACTGAAACCATACCAGAACAAGAACTTGAACAAGTTCTTTCTGATATAGACCAACACGCTTCTGTTCCCGAACCAGAAAATCCAAATCCAAACATAGAAACTCCACTCTCACCAATACCAGAAACTCCACTCTCTCCAATACCAGAAATCCCATAACCAGATATTAATCCACCCTCTCCTCAACATGAACAATCTCCACAACCTGAGACTCAAACATCTGAGGCTCAACACTCTGAATCCCCTGAACCACAACCTTTGACCATTCAATTGCCCTGTGGTACCACTGTGAATATTCCTCAACTTCCCTCTTCACCAGAAATAACTCCACCAAATTCCCCATCAAGTCCAATTGTAATTCCTGACTCTCCCACTCCCTCACCAAAAGCCAATTCAGAAGACCACAGCAAAACTGTCATTGATCTCACAGTCTTTGAAAGCCTTGCTGTAATCAACCACAAAACTACTATCCCTAAACCAAAACATCCAGATGTTGGTTCCAGCATATTGAACTTTGAAACAGATATACAGAAGTGGATCACTTCTTTGAAACAAGCAAGTCTAGAACTGGTGGATCCTGCTGTATCAGACCTCCTCTGTACAAAATTCAGAAGATGGGTATGCTCTAAAACCTTTAAGTTGCAAGACCAGAGCTATGGACAGGCTCAACAGAACTTCAACAATCTGCTGAAGGAAATTGAAGGTCCAATTCTGAGCAAGCTGCTTAAGGAAGCAATTCTCCATCTGGACATTGCTCCTTGGTCTGAAAAGCGTCCAGCATCCAAAACTCAACATACAGAAGAACAAATGATTCCAGCTGAAGAACAGGTTCAAGAAGAAGATATTGAAGAAAGCTCTGAGAAGCACCCTGTTTCTGAAGATCCTCAAGCTTCCTCTCTTGACAGGCAGACTCTGGAGGACTTGAAAAGATCTGATATGCTGATGAATGAAAGAATGGATAAGCAGGACACTAAGATTGATGCTATAGCAAACATGGTATCTCAGCAACAGGAAACCAGCAATCAAATCAAGAGCATGTTGGAAGCCCTGTTCACACATCTTCCACCTTCCTCTTAAAATTTTCTTGTGTTTTCCGTGTTTTCTTTACATGTTTGTCTGTAATATTTTACGTGTTCTGAACTAATCATTGCTTATGTTTTTAATATAAACGTTTCTCTTAGCTCTGATCACTTTAACTCTGATTATTTGTGCTTTTTGATAACTGACAAAAAGGGGGAGAAAGAATGATATTTTTCAATAACGGATTACTAAGACATAAGTCTCAAACATTCTAACATTCTGATATATTTGAATTTCTTTCTTCTGAAAAGCTTACAGGTACAAGAATCTGATGAACTCTGATAAAGTAAAGTTCTGATGCTCAAGGTCTCATGGAATTAAAGGGAAGTAATCAACTCAGGGGTAGTTTTTCTCTTCATTACTCGGATACCTTTTATTCCTTATCTTCTTATCTCTGATACCTTTTATTCGTTATTTGTTTATCTCTGATACCTTTTCCTCTCTATCCTTAATCTCTGATACCTTTTATTATTTTATTTTAATTGAAAAAATCTGGTTTTTGTCATCATCAAAAAGGGAGAGATTGTTATAACATAGTTTGATTCTACAACCCTCAGTTAGAGTTTTGATGATAACAAAATACAAGATTAAATGAATTATGAGATTCATATAAGACATATATGCTACTTAAAATTATGTTGTGTATTTACAGAAACTCTAATGGAATCAGCATCAGAATATCAGTATCAACATCAGCATCAGAAGATATATCAGCATCAGAAGATCAAATAACATGTGCTATACGCTGAAGCCTGGTGAATAGAATCTGCGCATAAAATACTCTGACTCTGATCAAGATCCTAACCAAGTCATCAACACTCAGAAGCGTCAGCATAAAGGAAAGAACACTCTGATTACCATAAGCAGAGAAGACTCTGAAGTGTCAACGTTACTAAGCATTCAAGAAAGATTTATTACCAACGGTTTTATTCCAAGACAAAGATCTTCTCAAAAAGGAAAGAACGTTATTTGCATTGAAATGGATTTATGGACAGCAGCGTATCTCTTCCTAGGCTATTTAAACAAGTCTGTGAGAAAAGAAATGGCTAATACTCTACACGCATGCACGCATACGAAAACGTTCTCATTCATACAATTTGCTAAAGCCTTCATACCACGCCTACTGCAAAAGCATTAGCAATTCAGTTTTCAATCTAAGCTTAATATTATGTATTATCACAGTTGTGATATATAGTTTTATTAGAAAACATCAAACACACTTTTGTTCAATTATCTATAAGAGAAATTCCTTGAGATAAACCGGTATATGGTTAGACTCAAGAAGGCTTTAACAGTTGTTAAAGTAGTTTTTGTATTCAGTTGAATATAGTGGATTAAGACCTCGTTGGAGAGAGGAGAAATCACCTTGATGGGTGGACTGGAGTAGTTTGAGATCAAACGAACCAGGATAAAAATAACGTGTTGTCTGCATTTGATTTTAACTTTTACAATTCAACCCCCTTCTTGTGTTTTTCACATCTTCAGTTTGGAATTCTCAAACCTAGGGGGTTGGTGCACATATACCTCTTCATCTATATAGCCATTTAGGAATGCACTTTTGACATCCATCTGATACAGAGTGATGCCATTGTTTACATCAAATGAGATTAAGAGTCTGATAGATTCTAACCTGGTGACTGGAGCAAAGGTTTTTGTATAGTCTATCCCCTCTTGCTGACTATAACCTTGTGCTACCAGTCGTGCTTTGTTTCTGATGACTTCTCCTTGCTCGTTTAGTTTGTTTTAGAATACCCACTTTGTTCTAATGATGTTAAATCCTTTTGGTTTGGGAACCAGATCCCATACGTCATTTCTGGTGAACTGATTCAATTCCTCCTGCATTGCCAGAATCTAGTCATTGTCCAGAAGCGCTTCATCAATTGTTGTTGGTTCAATCAGAGAGACCAATCCCATGAGGGATTCTTCAGAGTTTCTGAATGTTGATCTTGTCCTGATTAGATCATCCTTCTTTCCCAGTATTTTATCTTCTGGGTGAGCAATGCTGCTTCTGGATAGCCTTTTCTGAAGTTGATCAACTGAAGGTGCTGGATTTCTTGCAATAACTCTTTATGATGTTGTGGGAGTGTCTCTGTTGAGAACTTCTGACGAGTTGTCTTCAGTACCTGTGAGTTTAAATTCCATATCTGCAAGGAATTCATTCTGCTTTGACTTTTAAGAGACAAGCTTATCATCAAATCTAACACTGATTGACTCTTCAACAATCTGCGTTTTTGTATTGTATACTATGTACCCTCTTGATCGTTCAGAGTATCCTAACATGATACACTTTTGTGCTTTAGAGTCAAACTTGTTTAGATGATTTTTTGTATTCAAAATAAAGCAAGTGCATCCAAATGGATGGAAATAAGAAATGTTGGGCCTTCTGTTCTTCCATAATTCATATGGAGTCTTTTCCAAAATAGGCCTTATGGAGATTCTATTCTGAATGTAACACGCTGTGTTGATTGCCTCTTCCCAGAAGATCTTAGCAATGTTAGTCTCATTGATCATGGTTCTGGCCATTTCTTGCAATGTTCTGTTCTTTCATTCTACAACTCCATTTTGTTGGGGAGTTCAAGGACAAGAGAAGTCATGCAAGATGCCTTTTTCATTAAAAAATGATTCAAAATTTTATTTTCAAATTCCCCACCATGATCACTTCTGACTTTGACAATTCTAATATCCTTTTCATTATGAACTTGGTTACAGAAGGTAACGAACACAGAGTGTGACTCATCCTTGTGTCTTAAGAACTTTACCCATTTCCATAAGCTATAGTCAACTACAATTACTAACCCATACTTCTTTCCACTGACAGATGCAGTTTTTACTTGTCCAAATAAGTCTATGTGCAGAAGTTCTAATGGCTTAGAGTTGGAAATAACATTTTTGGATTTAAAAGCAGGTTTTGCAAATTTGCCTTTTTGACATGCTTCACACAGAGCATCTGAGCTGAACTTCAAATTTGGAAGTCCTCTGACCAGATTGAGTTTGTTAATCTGATATACTCTTCTCATACTAAGATGCCCCAATCTTCTGTGCCAGACCCATTGCTCGTTGTTAACAGAAAGAAGGCATTTTACATTCCGACTCTTTAGTTCAGAAAGTTTTATTTTATAAATATTGTTTTTCCTCTTTCCATTAAACAGGATAGTCCCATCTTTCTGACTAACAGCTTTTCATGAATTTTGATTAAAGATTATATCATAATCGTTATCACTTAATTGACTTATGGATAACATGTTATGCATTAATCCATCAACTAATTACACATTATTTATAGAGGGAAGATTTCCATTACCTACTGTTCCAGAGCCAATGATCTTTCCTCTTTGGTTGCCTCCAAAGCCCATGTAGCCTCCAACCTTAAGTTCCAGGCTTTGGAACATATGCCTTCTTCTCGTCATGTGTCGAGAGCAGCCAGAGTCCAGGTACCATAACTGGTGTTTTAGCCTTGCTTCTAAAGATATCTGCTACATATATAATTTTATCCTTAGGTACCCACATCTTTTTGGATCCTGGTTTGTTTATTTTACCAAAATTCTAGTTGAATTTTGGTTTGACAGAATAATCACTACTAGTGTATTTTATGTCATGTGTGTGCCCATATATAAAATGTGATTTGAGTGGAATGCATTTTATGACTAAGTGCATGTCCTGTTTAGGTGTAGATACCTTACCTTGATATCCTATCCCTTTTATGCCATTTCTGCTAACTCCATAGATCATTGAAGCCATCTTGCATCTATCTATGTTTTTAGCTAGAAACTTCTGAAAGCTGTGATCATACTCTTTGATGATCTCATCAGCATTACTGGGAGTCTCTAAGATTTATTCCTTCTGAGAATTTTGCAAATAATTTTCTAATTTTGAAAAATTTTCTTTCAACTCAGATTTTTCTAATCTGAGACTCTCAGTCTTTTCAGAGTCAGAGGCAAGATCCCTTTTCAGGTTCTTGAATTTGACTCTGATTTGCTGATACTTTTCCAGAATTTCATTTAGACTTTCTGCAAGTTCAGCCTTAGTAAAGTTTAAAGTGAAGTCAGGGAATACCTCTTCAGTGTCTGATTCTGAGTCTGAACCAGAAGCTTCACTTTCTTCTGACACGTTTTCAATGAGAGCTATGTTTGCTCTTTCATCATCTGACTCTGAGTCAGCTTCAGAGGTGTCCGAATCGTCCCATGTTTCCATGAGGCTTTTCTTCTTTTCCTTGAAGAACTTCTTTTTGGGCTTCTCCTTCTGAAGCCTTGGGCAATCACTTTTGTAGTGCCCTTGCTCATTACACTCATAGCAGATGATGTCCTTGTTATTTGGCTTTTTGTATCCTGAAGAACCTTCAGATATTCTGTGTCCAGAGGAAGACTCAGACTTTCTGTATCTGGAGGAGGATTCTCTTTGATTCTCTGATCTTCTGGGATTTTTGAATTTCCTTTGTCTCTGCTTCAACAGTTGATTTACCCTTCTGGAAAGGAGAGACAGTTCATCTTCTTCTAATGAGGATCCATCAGAAGTTTCTTCCACAGCCTGCAAAACCTTAGAGTCAGATTTTCTGTTAGATTTTAAAGCTAGTGGCTTACCTTGCTTTTGAGGCTCATCTTCTTCTAGCTCTATCTCGTGACTTCTGAGGGAGATGACAAGTTCCTCCAGAGATATTTTGTTGAGATCTTTCGCTATCTTAAGTGTTGTGACCATTGGCCTCCATTGCTTGGGTAGGCTTCTAATGATCTTCTTAACGTGATCAGCAGTAGAATACCCTTTGTCAAGAACCTTCAGTCCAGCAATAAGGATTTGGAATCTTGAAAACATAGCTTCTATGGATTCACTATCTTCCATCTTGAATGCCTCATACTTCTGAATGAGCGCAAGGGATTTGGTTTCTTTGACTTGAATGTTGCCCTCATGCATCATTCTCAGAGAGTTAAACATGTTCTTGGCTGTCTCTCTGTTTGAGATTTTCTCATATTATGAGTATGAGATAGCGCTGAGGAGTATTGTTATGGCCTTGTGGTGGTTTCTGAAATCGCGCTTTTGCTGGTCAGACATCGTTTTTATGTCTATCCTCTAACCACTTCCATCCACTGGGTGTGTATATCCATCAGTTACCATGCCCCACAGATCAGCATCATGGGCCAGAAAGAAACTCTCGATTCTATCTTTCCAGTAGTCAAAGTTTTCTTCATCAAAGACTAGAGGTTTTCCACTGAATATGTCCTTGTCTTCATGGAAGTCATTGCTGATGTTTTGGCTTGGTCCCACCATAGTGTTTTTCTGAAGCTTGGATCTTTTACTGACACGATTAAGTGTTTAAACTCATAACCAGGCGCTCTGATGCCAATTGAAGAAGTGAAAAACACAAGAGGGGGGTTGAATTGAAAACTTGAAATCAAATGCGCAATGACACGGTATTTTTATCCTGGTTCATTTGATCTCAAACTACTCCAGTCCACCCGTCAAGGTGATTTTGCCTCTCTCCAACGAGGACTTAATTCACTAATCACAAAAGGATTACAATCACTACTTTAACAACTGTTAAATTCTTCTTGAGTACAACCACAATCCAGTTAATCTCAAGGAACATTATTTTAAACAAAGATACAAGAATGTGTGTGCAGATGTTTTTCGTTACAAAAACTGTCATCACAGTTGTGATAATTTACACAAAATTAGAGCATGGAAAGGTTATGCGTATGCTTGCAGCTTTTTTGAATTCTCATGGGTAGTATTGGCAAATCGTAAACGATTTGATCATTAAGATTGTTTATATAGGCAATGGATTCTTGTTCATCATTAAGCGTGATAAATGTCATTTACTCAGTTTCCATTTGGAGAAGATCCTGTCTGAATAAAGCCGTTGTAATTGATGTTGTCTTGAATAAGTAGTAACGCTTCCGAATCTTACATCCTTTCCTGCTGCTGATGCTTCAGAACATTGATGACTTAGATTATTATGCTCTTGTTCAGAATCAGAGTTTACTTCACTTAAGTGCAGGTTCTGGTCATCAATCTTCAGTGCAAATTCTGATTGCTTCAGTGTGTAGCTTCTATAGCTTAACTTCTGATGCTGCTTTGGTCAGAACTTCTGCATACACAATAACATAATTTTTAGGGTTTATATTTTTTCTTTGTATTTGTTATCATCAAAACTCTAACTAAGGGTTGTAGAATTAAACTATGTTCTAACATGAAGTTCTTTCACAGTTTGCTCGAGTGCCATCTTTTACTAAAATAAATAGCAAGAAGATGAGAAAACATGCCTAGAAAGTACCTATTATGTGATAATATGAAAATACAAGTGCGATGTTTTCAAGGACCTTTGTGGGATTTAAATTTGTTTAAACTAAAGGAAACAAAATAAATATTTAGTAACAAGCTCAAATTATAATTGCTTTCTAGGCTTATAATGACAATAAAAGAGTTACAAAGAAGCATAATGTTAATTCAAGTCTCCCATGGATGCTTCCTCTTTGTGTTGACATATGTATTAAGGATTTGTTCTTAATGGAGTCATTTCGTCAGCTCCAATACTTTCTTCTCACTAGCATAGAACTGAGCCTTGAAGGTATCTCTTTCTTCCTTGAGATGAATCCAGGACTTCTGTAGTTATTCAAAGTTAGTAGGCATATCGGGATGAAGAATGGTATGAGAAACATCCCCTTCAACAATAGGCTCTACAATCACTAGTAGGATAGCAAGATATGGAATTTTAAGATTCTGAGCATGAGACCGCACTGATCTGAGGTAAGGCTCTAGAGGAATGGAATTCTTGTGTCCTAAAGTCTTGCTATTAATATGGTTGACTGTACCCCAAGCACGTGTAAACCTTTGATGGTAATTTTGAGGTTCGTTCTCATAGTCGAACACAATACCCTGGATGAGCATATCATGAGGACCGTCCCTTCGAGCATAACCAAACTGACGCAGAGCTAGAGAAGAGTTGTAAGTGAGGCAACCTCTTGTACCACGGAGTGGTACATTAGGGAATTCCCCACAGCAATCAATAATAGTGACATCTTCCTAAGATCGAGAGCACCAATGAATATTTGCATGAGTGAGTGACATCAACCTTTGAGACCACCTCAAACCTTATTCATTTTTTATCATTGATCAGGGAAGGTGTGAAATAAACCACCTGGACAGTAGAGGTATGCAACACATAAGAGTTCCTCGCTTCCTCATAGTACGAGTGTGGAGGGAATGCATGATATCTCCAAGCAAAGTAGGCACAACATTGTGGGTGAGAAATATTTTGAGGGCACTCACATCTATGAATTGGTCCGGATTAGGGAACAATACCAAACCATAGATCAGTAAAGCCAAAATATCCTTAAAATCACGAAAATTCATGGCATCTAGAAACCCCTGAGCCTTCTTTATCAGAAATTTAAGAGAAAACCCTTGAATCCATTCCTTGTTTCCCAATTAGATACGATGTTTGATTGTTTTCATATGTAAGGCTACTACAACGTCTTCAGGTTTTGGAACTTGCTCTAGACTGGTGAACGATATCTAATCAAGAATAGGCACTTTGAGCAACTTAGAGAATTCTTCCATTATGGGCACTGTTGTACCCCAAAATTTGCCCTCTCATATTTCTCAAAACATGGCAAGAAAAATCTCCAAGTGGCTCAAGATTGCTCAAGAGTTGGACAGTCAAGCTATCTTCTAAGGCAGTCAACTTCAAATTAGGGTTTTGTGTTGCATCAAGGTCCTTACATCAAAATGACCTCAAGTGCTCCCCAATGTATTAATATGTTTTCAAGTTCATCCATGTCAAATTTCAAGCCTTGCAGAGGAAGTTTGGTCAGTCAATTGCTCAAGAGGTCCAAAAATCGACTGTGCTAGGGCAAAAGTCAACTGTGACCCAAATACAGTCAAACCTCAAGATTTCTTGTCAACATTCTCATTTTGAAGGATATTTCATCATTTGATCAAGGTTTTATCATGATTCATCAAGGATTGCTCAAAATTCATCAAGACTCAAAAGTTGCTAAATTAGGGTTTTGTAGGAAAAGTCAACTCAACTTTGACCAAGAATAACTTTCTCATACTTTATGAGAAATGACCCATACAAAGATCATTTTTGATAGGATAAAATTTACTACAATCCATCTTCATACCCCAAGATCAATAAATGCACTCACGAAAAGTTACAAATTTGGACATTATAGTTCATTTTTGAAAGTCAACAAAACACCTTTTTTGCCAAAGCTTATAACTTGAGCATGGAATATCAAAATGAGATGAGACCAAAAGGGTTGGTTAGAGGACATCTCAAGATTTCTAAAAAGTTTAAGAATACCTCCAAAAGTTCAAAAATGAAGAAGTTATGCATTGGTGAAGTTGGGCATTTTTCCAAAATTGCCAAAAGTCAACTATCCCCAAAACTTCAAATTTTTTCAAATGGGCCCATTCTTTTCCACTTGATTTGATCTTGTAACACTACACACGTGTCCTAGCTTCAGCCTTGTGTCCATTTATTAATTTTTCTATTTTATTTGATTTCTTATTGAATTAATTCATTTTAAATCAATTTAAATCAAATAAAATCCAAATATTGATCACTTAGGATCTTTTTGATTGTTATAGGTCTTAATTGTCATCATGGATATGATCAAACTCGTATCTCACCATATCATGAACAAAAAGATGGATTTTGGACCAAATTGGAAGGTTATCAATGGTGAATCAAATCATATCTCCAAACATCAATGCACAAGGATTCAGCCCAAAAAAGTTAACCTAATTCACTCCATATTACATATAAAATGCAAAGGCATGAGTTTGAGGACCTAGAGGCTGCAGAATCACAAAAATAAAAACTTGAAAAAAGGTGGAAAAGCTTGAAACTGAAATCGTGCATAGAGGTGTTTTCAAGGACAAATTTCATCACCAATCCATTGCTGGACATCCACTGAAGCGAAGCCAACTCAAAACCAATCCCCATACATGTTCTAAAGCACTGTAAGTCTCTGAAAATACCGCCTTGCATTTGAAATCGAAACTCCATGTTCTTGCATATTTTTGACAAAATCTTTTCGTATTCATGATACTTGTTCAATTTGCAAGATTTTTGCATTAGCCAATTGTATTTATATGGTCTATAACCCCCTAGCCGAATCTAGGGTTCTTGGTTCTTGTTTTTTGGGCATTTCGTTTGCAGGTAAAATTGGAGCCATTAATGGACATAGACGTGCTCAGGAGGCCTAGACGAGCATGACTATGGTCTTGGAATTAATTTCTATGGCCTAGGATAGATTTTAGGATGACCATGCGCATTTAGCTGCAGATACAAATCCGCAGGTAAATATCTAGGCCAAACGAAGAAGATGAAGACGTGCCCCTTTCCCATTCGTCCATTCAAATTCCACGCTTTATTTTTTATATTTCTGGCATATTAATTGTTTTCTCATATAATAATTATTGTCCATTATAATAACGAACGAAGCGTAGTGGTGCAGTGGCAAAGGCGAACATTCAATACCAATGGGACCTGGGTTCGAATCCCAGGTCCCCCATGCATTTGTATTATTTTTTTATAGGTTATCCAATGCAAGCCAAGGCTGAAGACCTATCATATGCCCTTAGATCTCAAAGCGCCAAATGGCCCCAGGCCAGATCTGGTGGTCCAGATGGAATGTGTACCATATGCCCTAGTCAACGTGCACACATGGAATTCCAGAAAGTCAGCCCAGGCCAGCGCCTGTAGGGCCACAAAGTTGCAAATCTCACTCCTTCTCCAGGCCCCAACCCCCCCTGAGTTTTCTTTTTCTATTTCTTTCTTTTATTTATTTATTTTATTTATTTGTTTGATTTATTATTTTTATTAATCACTAACCAATTAAAACTTTTTCTCATTAAAATTAAAAACCCAAAAATATTTTGTTCATAAATATTTTCTTTTTTTTAACAATTATTAATTCAATTAATTTAGTTTAATTAGGAAATAACTTTAATATTTTTGCAATAATTAAAATTAATTTAGCCGATTAGGTTTTTATTAACTTTGATCAAATTTATTTTTATTTCTTTAAATATTCAAAAAATCCAAAAATATCTTTTTTTAATTAATTAATTAATTTATTTAATTACCTTAGTTTATTTCCTTTTAATTCAAAAAAATAACAAAAATCTTTTCTTTAATAAACAAGAGGGTCAAAACCCTTAAAACTCGCCCGATTTAATTTCTCGCACGCGATCCATTTATCATATTATTGTATCTGTTTCCCGGAATGTAATAGTTTAATAGGACCTTTAGTTATTTTATCGCTTTATTTATTTTTTGCATTTTAATTTCAAGGGTTGCTTTTGGCGATGTAAATACCCGACGCCTTGTAATAGTTAGTTTTAAATTCCGCAACTTATAAACTGGTAGATGTTTGATAATAGGGAATGCATGACAAGATCGAATGTTTGAACTTAAAATCAACATAGATAACCACTAATATGTATAAAGATAAATAAACTGAAAACAACACACTCGCACATGCGCACTCTTAGGGTACACCTCACTTGGTTGCCTTCGAACGTGGTCATTGAGTATAGGAAGTTTTAGAGGTCGCCCTCTTGTCCAAGGATCATAGTTGCCTCGAAACGGTTGCCTCGGAAAAATGATCTAAGACATTAGGGTTACCGCTAAGGCGTCCTAACATTGCTTTAGTGACCACACGTCCCTTAATCAAATTGACCCTTAAAACTCCAACGATGATGCTACCTACTCATCAATAGTGGGATAGCATTGTCTAAAGGAAGATAGCATAGAGCGATTCCTTTTTCGAGTAGGTAGATGGTTCTTAAGTACTTGCTCTTTCAAAACAAAACAAAATTTCACACTTACGCTCCTTTCAAACAAAAACTTCTTCAAACCCACAAACACAAAGAAAATCAATTTTGAAAACACTTTGAGCAAGTACCTAAGAGCCCGTGGATAACCACGGATAGAAAGGGTGCTAACACCTTCCCTTTCTATAATCTACCCCCCGGACCCGAGAAACATCTCGAAAAAGTAATTTTTCTGTACTTTTTTCCTTTCCTTGTTGGATAAAATAAAATACGGTGGTGACTCTTGCTTACCGCGACATTTTGCGAAAACAAACGCAAAACACGAACCAGCATTCAAAAAACAGTCAATTCTTTCCCACCGTATCACAGAACTGGCGACTCTGCTAGGGATATTAATAAGTGGGGTGTACCTTAGGATTAGATCATTGTGTTTTCAATTTCTTGACTTGTATGCTTTATATTTGTGGGCTTGTATCGGAGTTACTATAGTGGGATGTTTTCATTGTGAGGGAACTATACGGTGTAGACCGATACGGTTGAAGCAGTAGCTACATTGGTGTGGCACTTTAGTCTGTACCGATATCCATTGTGTTGGAACGTGGAGAATATGGGTCTTCTAAGGGGTCATTAAGCACCAACTGACCTTAGAACCTTTAAATTGACCAACTTGGCCATAGAACAGTAGCAGTATGCTACACTCATTGAGACTAAACTCTCGCGATGATTCCGGCCGCAAGAAAAGGTTTCTAAACTGGAATTATGACCGATCGAGGGTAGTCAGTGATATTGAGATCCTCTAGAACCCGATTACTATTTTTAGGACAGGTTTAAACCAACTGAACTGAAAGAGGGTAGTACCTAAGCTCCTTTCCAGCCTAAAATCTAAGGGCTCTCTGTGTGACTTGTGTGCCTTTACCATGTTTGCTATTTGTGGATACTTGTGGTGTGTTTTCCATCATGACATCATGACATTATAACATTGCATACATCTTGCATTGGACTAACCTGTTTCAAAGACAGGAGGGATTCATCTTTGTTCTGTTTTGTAGGTCATCATGATGCCCATGCGTAGGAATACCATCCGGATCAACTTTGTCCAGGTTCCCACCATGCTTAAAGAGTTGGTTGCAAAGATGCCTGATACTACCTCCTTCATCAGGAGACATGGTTACCTTTTGGGTTTGGTCACTTCCAAATTGGACGAGCAGATGATGAGTGTCCTGGTCCAATTCTATGATTCGTTGTACCATTGCTTTACTTTTCAGGACTACCAGCTGGTTCCCACCTTAGAAGAGTTCTCTGAGCTTCTTGGTATCCCTATCTGGGAGCAGACCCCGTTTACTGGTTGGGAGAAGATCCTTAGGCCCGAAGAGATTGCTGCAGCCCTTCATATGACAAAGGAAGAGGTAATGGCTAATTGGGAGACTAGAAGTGGAGTAAAGGGCTTTCTGACTAAGTTCTTGGTTGGTAAGGCTAACTATTTCTGGGATAGTCTAGACTTCAAGGCATTCGAGGATATTCTGGCTCTTCTGATATATGGCTTGGTATTGTTTCTGAATCCTGACACTTTTGTTGATGTGAATGCGGTGAAAATCTTCATCTCTCGTAATCCTGTACCCACTCTCTTGGGTGACATTCTTCATCAGCTTTATGCCCGTACTTCCCGAAAGCGGGGAACCTTGATGTGATGTGCTCCATTATTGGCGAGGTGGTTTATTTCACACCTCCTCAAATCAGTGCTGAAGAACAAAGAAGGCATGGGTTGGGCCTATAGGGTTATGTCTCTCTCGCATAATGACATTATCTGGACTATCAAGGGTATGGACGAGGTGGCTATTATTGATCGATGTGGGGAGTACCCCAATGTTCCACTGATAGGAACCTGTGGGGGAATTTCTTACAATCCGTGCTTGGCCTTACGTCAGTTTGGGAGAGCCAGAAGAGAAGGACCACATGAGCTGTTAATGCCTAGCATCATCTTTGATTTTCAAGGGGATAGCGACGAGCAACGTCGCATATTCATAAGGGCTTGGGATAGAGTTCACAGATCTGATCCACACGAGTTGGGCCCAAAGACTTCACTTCTGATGGAGCCATATCTCAGATGGGTTTGTATTCGTGCCCAAAAGCTGGGTATGCCGTATGAAGTCGTCCTGCCTATCATTGTTGAAGTTTCTAATGAAGAAGGGGTTCTACCGACCATCCTCCATCCTCATATGCCCACTGACATTGGGGCACTGAAAAGGTCTTGGATGCAGCTGAGAGAAGAACGGGATTCTTACTGGGAAAAGTTCAACGAGCAAAAGCAGAAGATCCAAAAGTTGACTAGACAGCTGGAGAACGAGCGGATTCTCAATGACTACGTCCGCACCGATAAGAAGCGACCGTGGGAGCACTGATTGTCCTTTGATGATTTCCTTTCCAGTTTTTATTTACTTTTCAGTATTTCCTTCCTTGTAATGCCTTAAGGGCAATTTGTTGAACAATTTGAATTTTAAAGTTTATCTAATAAAGTGTGTTTCATTTCTTGTTTACAAATTTGAATCTCCCGATTGTCTTTGAAATCATGTCATACGCATTTCATCCCATGCACTTCATAAACAGGTACCCATTACAAGTCTCTTATCTTCTTCGCTGTTTATTTCAGCACTCATCATGTCTGCTGAACCATCAACTGAGCAAGCCATCCAGGCCCTACAGGCCCAGAATGCCCAATTCCAAGAGATGTTCATGAATCTAGCTAAGGGTCAGCAAGATCTGAAGACCCTGATTCTGAAAGAGAAGACGAAGAAGAAGAAGAGGACAATCTTGTTCAACACTGGTCCCAGGTTTGGAAACAGGCTTCGGGACGAAGTTTATTTGACCACCTCATATAGAGGGAAAGATAGTCAGGAAGAAAGGAGGGCTCCTAGCCCTGTGGTCTTCGACGACGAGACGGACTTCGACGAAGACCAGTATCCTCTGACCGAGGATAGATATAAACAACTGGAAGATTGCTTGAGTGCAATGGAAGTTCAGAAAGTGCTTGGTCTAGACTTTGGTGATCTAGGTCTGTCATCTGGGGTGGTGATTCCCCACAAATTCAAAGCACCAGCCTTTGCTAAGTATGACGCAGTTGCTTGTCTGAAGCTGCACCTCCGATCATATGTAAGGAAGATTCAGCCGTACACCACTGATAAGAACCTATGGATCCACTTCTTCCAAGATAGTCTCTCAGGGACTCAGCTTGAGTGGTTTTACCAGTTGGACGGAGCCAACATCCGCAGTTGGGAGGATTTGGCTACTTCTTTCTACAGGTAGTACCAATACAATTCCGACCTTGCTCCCATGCGTACCCAACTCCAGGGTATGTCAATGGGAACAAGTGAAGGTTTCAAAGATTATGCTCAGAAGTGGAGGGACTTCGTCGGAAGAGTACAACCACCCTTGGCTGATCAGGAGCTTGTGGATATGTTTCTGGGGACCTTGTCTGGTCCATTTTTCAACCATCTGATCGGAAGCTCTTCGTCTGGGTTTACAGAGCTAATTATTACCGGTGAGAGGATTGAGGCTGGTATTAAGGCTGGTAAGATACAAAAGGGTGCTTCATCAAGCACCAAGAAGAAGCCTTTTAAGAAAGAGTCCAGTGTTGTCTACAGTTTGAAAAGACAGAATAGACCTGAACACCTCCAAGCTGTCAATGCGGTAGTTATTTCAAGACCTGCTGGTGCTGCTCAGCATAATAACCAGTCAAAGGACGAGACACCTCGAAGGCAATTCACCTGTCTCAGCATGACTTTGCCTCAGATTCTGCCACAGTTACTGAAAACTAATCTGGTGATTCCAAGGGAGGCCCCGAAGAATCCCAACATTACGTCACCAAAGTATAACCCTAATGCCTGCTGTGCTTTTCACTCTGATAGCCCGGGGCATAATATAGGTGATTGTTGGACTTTGAAGAATAAGATACAAGACTTAATTGATGCTAAGGAGATTGATTTCGAGACGCCCGAAAGACCTAATGTTGTGACTGCTCTTATGCCCAAGCATGGAGTGAATGCTATAAATGAAGACTCGTTTGTGGTTTCTATGAATGATATTGGTACCCCTTTGATGACTATGAAGAAGAACCTTCTGCTAGCCGATTTATTTTCGGGCTGTGACGAAGGTTGTTGTATGTGTTCTGCCTTACCAACTGGTTGTCCACTTTTGAAGTCAGGTGTCCAACGCCTGATGGATAGTAAAGAAATTCTGTTTGAGAAGACTGTTGTTCCTCTAGTTCATACTGAAGAAGTTACCATCATTACCATTTTCGACAATTCTTCCAAGGCTCCCTCGAGGAAGCCTGTTAGAATTACATCTGTTCCAAGAACCGCACCATTGATCATCACTGTTCCGTGGCCCATCCCTTACACCTCTGATAAAGTTGTCCCTTGGCATTACGGTGCCGATGTTTATTTTCATGGAGTTAAACAAGAGTTGGATGCTGATATTGACGTCAGCAATATTGTTGGACCTGCCAAAGTCACCCGCAGTGGAAGGCTTTTCTCACCTGATATATCTCCACCAACTGCCCAAAAACCTGTTGTTATTACACCTACCAGTGTACCTACTACTATTCCTATTCAAGTTCCTATTCTTACTCCTGTCACCGAGTCATCTGACACTCGGGGTAAAGGGATCACCAGTTAGTCCGCCCAGACGGAGGCACCAAAGACGATTACTGTTGAAGCTTCTAGACAAGAGATGGAAGAGATTCTAAAGATCATCAAAAAGAGTGACTACAATGTAGTTGAGCAGCTGGGGAAAACCCCATCCAAGATTTCTATGTTGTCAATGTTGCTATGCTCAGAGGCCCATGCTAAGGCTCTGATTACCTTCCTGAAGACTGCACACGTACCACAAGAGACATCAGATGATCAGTTTATAGATTGCATGGCCAATCTGACTGCTGATAATGGGTTGGGTTTCTCTGACGCCGACTTGACTGCTAAAGGGAAGAATCACAATGATGCCCTGCATGTCTCCATTGAATGCAAGGGCACTACTCTTGCTCATGTATTGGTGGATACTGGTTCCTCATTGAACGTTTTGCCTAAAAAAGCTCTAGACCGGTTGGACTGTGAAGGATTGGAGATGAAACCAAGTAACATTGATGTCAGGGCCTTTGATGGGTCTAAGAGGATGGTACACGGCGAATTTGATATCCCGATTAAGGTTGGTTCTCAAGTTTTCAACTCTACATTCTATGTGATGGACATTCAGCCATCTTATTCTTGTTTGCTGGTTCGTCCATGGATCCATAAAGCTGGGGTCGTAACCTCAACACTCCACCAGAAGCTGAAGTACCCGGTCAAAGGGAAGATTGACAGTGCAAGGAGAAGAGGAGTACATGGTGATCCACCTCAACTCTTTCCAATATGTAGAGATGGATGGGGAGTTCATTGAGACTCCATTTCAGCATTTCGAAGAGGTTCCCAAGACACTGGCATCAACTGAGACTGTTGTTGAAGATCCTCCTATGAAGATGGCTTCCTTCAAGGATGCTCGGGCTGTTGTTGAGAAAGGTGGGTGTGCAAAGTAGGGCCGACTCTCTGATTTTGCACAGAAGACTAACAAGTTTGGCTTGGGTTTCACTACAGAAGCTCAAAGGGATGTTTAGAATGCACGGATCGGAAGACCTCCCGTGTTCATCAGCAACTCGGGAGTGAATGCCATTGAAGATGACGTTGAAGAGTCTGAGTTCGACAAATTGATCTATCCTACGACCGACGGTGGACCAAGCAACTGGACAGCAAAGGATTTCATCCCTATTTCTTTTGTTACCCAGTAATGAAACTTTTTGTTTTGAATTTGTAACAGACGATGTTTTAAACTTTATGGTCCGGTGTCTTACCCGGGGCACCGAGGCTTCATTTGTGAGGGCTTTATGTGTGGCATTTTCATATATCATTAATAAAAGCATTGGACATTCTTGCATTTCAAATTTTGCGCTTCTTGTTTTTCTTTATTATATATTGCAAAAAAGCTATTTTACAACACACTCACATATACAGGTCCACATCCACTCTGGATCCTACTAGTAACAACTCTACTACTTCCAGTTATGACTTCGAAAATCCGATCAACTTAGCTGAAGACAAAGGTGAAGATGATTGTGAAGTGCCTGGTGAACTTGCAAGAATGCTACTCCAGGAAGAGAGGGCTATTCAGCCGCACGAAGAGCCGGTGGAATCGGTGAATCTGGGTACAGAGACATACAAGAAGGAAGTTAAGATCGGTGCAAATCTGGAGCTTAGTGTGAAGCAACGGTTGATTCAGATGTTGTGTGACTACGTTGAGATCTTTGCTTGGTCTTACGAAGACATGCCTGGGTTGGACACTGATATTGTGGTTCATTGCCTTCCTACCAAGGAAGACTGTCCTCTAGTGAAACAGAAGGTCAGTCGAATGCGCCTAGAGATGTCTGAGAAAATCAAGGCTGAATTTATGAAACAGTTTGACGCCGGTTTTCTAGCAGTTACTTCTTACCCTCAGTGGGTGGCTAATGTGGTTCGTGTGCCGAAGAAGGATGGTAAGGTTCGAATGTGTGTTGACTATAGGGATTTGAACAGGGCAAGTCCCAAGGATGATTTCCCTCTACCTCATATCGACGTTCTGGTTGACAACACCGCTCAGCATAAGGTATTCTCTTTTATGGATGGGTTCTCCGGTTATAATCAGATTAAAATGGATCCCGAAGACATGGAGAAGACAACTTTTGTTACTCAGTGGGGTACTTTTTGCTACAAGGTCATGCCCTTTGGATTGAAGAATGTTGGGGCAATGTATCAGCGTGACATGGTTGCTTTGTTTCATGATATGATCCATCATGAGATTGAAGTATACGTCGATAATATGATTGCAAGATCCCAAACTGAGGAAGAACACCTTGACCATCTACAGAAGCTGTTTGACAGGCTGAAGTTGTACAAGCTGAGGTTGAACCCGAACAAGTGCACCTTCAGGGTGAGATCTCGTAAGCTGCTGGGTTTCGTCGTAAGCGATAAAGGTATTCAAGTGGATCCGGAAAAAGTGAAGGCTATACAGGAAATTCCAGCTCCCATAACAGAAAAAGAAGTCAGAGGCTTCCTGGGATGACTAAACTACATTGCCCGATTCATCTCGCACCTGACTGCTACTTGTGAGCCAATCTTCAAGTTGCTGAAGATAGATAAAGTAGTACGTTGGAACGATGAATGCCAGGCCACTTTCGAAAGGATCAAAGAGTATCTCCAAGAGCCACCTATTCTTATGCCTCCAGTTGAAGGGAGACCTTTGATCTTATACTTGACAGTATTAGACAACTCAATGGGGTGTGTGCTGGGTCAACATGACGAGTCTGGCCGAAAAGATCATGCTATTTATTACCTTAGAAAAAAGTTTACCGACTGTGAGACCCGATACTCACTGCTCGAGAAAACTTGTTGCGCTTTGGCATGGGCTGCTCGCCGGCTGAGACAGTATATGTTGACTCACACTATGCTATTGATATTGAAGATGGATCCAATCAAGTATATATTCGAAAAGCCTGCCTTGTCCGGAAGAATAGCAAGAAGGCAGATGATCTTGACTGAGTATGACATCCAGTATACGACTCAAAAAGCAATCAAGGGAAGTGTGCTGGCAGACCATTTGGCACATCAGGCATTGGATGATTACCAGTCTATGAACTTTGAATTTCCGGATGAGAATATCATGTTGGTAACTGATTGTGAGACACCTGGACTGAATGAAGGACCTGAGGAAGGATCCTGATGGTCTATGTACTTTGATGGAGCTTCAAACGCTTTGGGTAATGGCATTGGCGCCGTGATCATATCTCCTAAAGGCTCTCATACTCCGTTCACCGCCCGGCTATGTTTCAACTGCACCAACAATATGGAGGAGTATGAAGCGTGCATCATGGGTCTTCGAGCAGCAATTGACCTAAGGATTAAGTTTCTAAGTGTCTTAGGAGATTCCGCTCTCGTGATCAGTCAGATCAAAGGCGAGTGGGATATGAAACACCCAAATCTTATTCCTTACAAGGAGTATGTATTGACGTTGCTTCCCCATTTTGAAGAGATAACCTTTGAACACTTCCCTAGAGAGGAGAATCAGTTGGCGGACGCGCTAGCTACGATGTCTTCTATGTTCAAGGTCAATTAGGACAACGAGGCTCCCCGAATTATCATTGAAAGATTGGACGAACCTGCGCATTGTTATGACATTGAGACTGAAGAGGTAGCAGATAAACCCTGGTTTCATGAAGTAAAGAGGTATCTTGAAGCTCAGGAGTACCCCGAGGGTGCATCTGTTAATGACAAGAAGTTTTTGAGGAGGTTCGTGGCGAAGTTCTTCATCAGCAATGGCATTCTTTACAAGCGTAACCATGATTCGACCTTACTGCGTTGTATGGATAAGACTGAAGCAGAAAGGATCATGGCAGAGCTACATGAAGGTACTTTCGGAACTCATTCCAGTGGACACACGATGGCAAAGAAAATCCTTCGGGCAGGATACTATTGGTCCACTATGGAAGCCGACTGTTATCAGCATTCTCGGACATGTCACAAGTGCCAAGTCTATGTTGATAAGGTGCACATACCTCCAGTCCCTTTGAAAGTCTTGACAGCACCTTGGCCTTTTGCAATGTGGGGCATTGATATGATCGGCGAGATCAGACCTACGGCATCCAACGGGCATCGTTTCATCTTGGTAGCAATTGATTACTTTACAAAGTGGGTTGAAGCAGCTTACTTTGCTACTGTAACCAAGAACGTCGTGGCACGGTTCATTCGGCACAATCTGATCTGTCGATATGGTGTACCGGAGAGGATCATTACGGATAATGGTACCAATATCAACAACAAGATGATCATCGAGCTCTGCAAGCAATTCAAGATACAACATCACAACTCTTCTCCTTACCGACCGAAGATGAATGGGGCTGTCGAAGCGGCTAATAAGAATATTAAGAAGATTGTGCAGAAGATGACAGTAACATACAAAGACTGGCACGAGATGTTTTCGTTTGCTCTTCATGGGTATTGTACCTTAACACGGACGTCAACAGGGGCAACACCCTACTCATTGGAATATGGCATAGAGGCAGTCTTGCCTATTGAAGTTCAGATACCCTCTCTTCGAATCATGAAGGATGCAGGTTTGAGCGAAGATGGCTGGATTCAGACCCGGCTTGATCAACTGAACCTAATTGACGAAAAGAGACTTACCGCTATTTGTCATGGTCAGACGTACCAAAAACGGATGATCAAGGCATTTAACAAGAAAGTTAGACGACAGGAGTATCAAGTTGGGGACTTGGTTATCAAACGCATCATATTACCTCAAGGTGACCCCAGGGGCAAATGGACCCCTACTTACGAAGTGCCATTTGTGGTTAAGAACATTTTCTCAGGAGGAGATATGATTCTAACCACCATGGATGGTGACGACCTTCCTCACCCCGTCAATGCAGACATAGTGGAAAGATACTGTGCATAATCAATGACCCGCTAGGTTGACTGGACTAGGCAAAAATAGGGGCTTCCCGGCGAACCAAAAGGGTTCAGGAAAAAATAAGGGATGAAATGAAAAAATCTGTACACCCGGCAAGTCGAAAACCTGAAAAGGCGGCTTGGGCAAAAATGGGTATCCCGGTGGACTGAAAACCCAAAAGGGCGGTCCAGGAAAAAATTAGGGATCAAAGCGTAACACTATGTCTCATTGGATCACCTTGCATCCAGACTTCGGTATCGACTATCAAGCTCAGACGGCACTAATCAATCTGATTCATTTTCAACCAAGCAGCAAAGTGATGAGATGCTCGAGGACATAAGGGCAATAGCAGAGTTGGAACCCAGTGGGATCATTCACATAGCTGTTTTGTTTATTTTTCACAAAATGTAAAAACTCTCTTGTTCGGTGGCGTTCTCTTACTAGGACGCCAGCCTCTTGTACAAAAACGCCTATTTACGGGCCAAATTTCAAAATCAATACAAATTCATTTTCAGACAAATTTCAAACTGTTTTTCCTTTATCTGTTTTGTTTTGAAAAGAACGTCCAATGTTCATTTTTGATATATGCATTTGACATTAATTGCTGCTCATAAATATTTACATGTGAAACAAAAGACGATTACGGGTATTATCAGAAACAGGGGCAATAAAAATTGTCCAAACTGTATAGTTGCTCTGTCCACCAGGTGCAAAGGTAGATTCAACTGAAGAATAACTAATATTCTTTCATTCCCCGCAGAGTAAGGCAGTAATGGAAGCTCTCCTCAGTTGAGACTTGCAACTATGAACGAATCAACAATACTCTCCCCAAGCAGAGTTGATATACCATCAGCACTAAAAGGGCTGGATGTCCCCGACAGTCTTAATATTCCCTAGTAGAGTATAAGAATGTTCCCCGGCAGAATACAAGATAACCCTCAGTGGAGTCAATATTTCCCCAGCACGGTCTAAAAAATCTTCCCCAACGGAGTTGAAGCATCATCCTAAGTAGACTCTGGAAGCTTATCCCAAGCAGAGTACAAAATAAATCTCCCCAGCCAAGTCCAAAGGATCATGCCTAGCAGATTTCAGAGGATTATCCCCACAAAAGTCTAACAGGGTTATCCCCAGCAAGTTGCAACTGAAAGATCATCCCCAGCGGAGTCCTTTCCTTTCACAAGCAGGAATTCAATCCTCAACAGATTCAGTATCACCGACAACGGTAATCCATCCCCAGTAGAGTTTATCAGTGGAATCTTCAATAGAGCATCTCATCCCCACAGAGTAATCTCCTCATCAGTTTATTCGCCAACGAATTTATCTTCTCCTGCAGGCTTATCACCTTCGTTCACCATCCCCAGCGGAAGCAAAGAATTCAACTCTATTCTCCAAAAGCTATCCGAGATTTATTTTCCCCAGCTAAAGCATTACACTTCCATACATCATGATACATGCATATACGCATCATACCATACAATCTCATTTATTTTGAGAACATCATTGCTTGATCCATATTATGCATTGCATATGACTGACCTTTACCTTTCAAGAAAGATGCAGTTAAGTTCTCAGCTATGTCAAATACCTTCTCTGGTTCAGTCAGATCGACCCTAAGATCTCCCTGATTCGTATTCCAGTTGAAGATATTCCAAGACTTTTGTCTGGTCCAGTTAAATCGATTCCTAAATATTTTTCTGATGCCGATCTAGTAAAAATTTTCTAAGACCCTTGCCTGGTCAAGTTAAATCGATTCCTAAAGATTTTTCTGATGCCGATCCAGTCAAAGTTAATCCAAGACCTTGTCTGGTCTAGTTAAATCGATTCCTAAAGATTTTTCTGATGCCGATCCAATCAAAGTTAATCCAAGACCTCCTCTGGTTCAGTCAGATCGCCAATAAGATCTCCCTGATTCGTATTCCAGTTGAAGTTATTCCAAGACTCTTGTCTGGTCCATTTAAATCGATTCCTAAAGATTTTTTTGATGTCGATCCAGTCAAAGTTAATCCAAGACCTCCTCTGGTTCAGTCAGATTGCCGATAAGATCTCCCTGATTCGTATTCCAGTTGAAGTTATTCCAAGACTCTTGTCTGGTCCAGTTAAATCAATTCCTAAAGATTTTTCTGATGCCGATCCAGTCAAAGATATTCCAAGACTTTTGTCTGGTCCAGTTAAATTGATTCCTAAATATTTTTTTGATGTCGATCCAGTCAAAATTTTCCAAGACCTTTGTCTGGTCCAATTAAATCGATTCCTAAAGATTTTGCTGATGCCGATCCAGTCAAAGTTAATCCAAGACCTTGTCTGGTCCAGTTAAATCGATTCCTAAATATTATTCTGATTCTGATCCAGTCAAAATTTTCCAAGACCTTTGTCTGGTCAAGTTAAATCGATTCCTAAAGATTTTTCTGATGTCGATCCAGTCAAAGTTAATCCAAGACCTCCTCTGGTTCAGTCAGATCACCGATAAGATCTCCCTGATTCATATTCTAGTCGAAGTTCAGACCACCTATCAGCAGTCTTTAAATGGAATCTGTAAGCCTATTCCCAACATCACCAGGCTGATACTACCTCATGCGAGTGCAAATTTCTGGGCACTCTAGTGTTCAATCATCTTTCACCTTCGGATCACGAAAGGCCCGAAAGCCAATCTATATCCTCATGTTTAAGAAGATTGAACAGGGGAAGATGTTGTACCCCAAAATTTTCCCTCTCATATTTCTCAAAACATGGCAAGAAAAATCTCCAAGTGGCTCAAGATTGCTCAAGAGTTGGACAGTCAAGCTATCTCCTAAGGCAGTCAACTTCAAATTAGGGTTTTGTGTTGCATCAAGGTCCTTACATCCAAATGACCTCAAGTGCTCCCCAATGTCTTAATATATTCTCAAATTCATCCATGTCAAATTTCAAGCCTTGTAGAGGAAGTTTGGTCAGTCAATTGCTCAAGAGGTCCAACAATTGACTGTGCTAGGGCAAAAGTCAAATGTGACCCAAATATAGTCAAACCTCAAGATTTTTTGTCAACGTTCTCATTTTGAAGGATATTTCATCATTTATTCAAGGGTTGATCATGATTCATCAAGGATTGCTTAAAATTCATCAAGACTCAAAAGTTGCTAAATTAGGGTTTTGTAGGAAAAGTCAACTCAACTTTAACCAAGCATAACTTTCTCATACTTTATGATAAATGACCCATCCAAAGCTCATTTTGGAGAGGATGAAATTTCCTATAATCCATATTCATACCCCAAGATCAATAAATGCACTCACGAAAAGTTACAAATTTGGACATTATAGGTCATTTTTAAAAGTCAACAAAAACAACTTTTTTGCCAAAGCTTATAACTTAAGAATGGAATATCAAAATGAGATGAGACCAAAAGGTTTGGTTAGAGTACATATCAAGCTTTCTAAAAAGTCAAATAACACCTTCAAAAGTTGAAAATTGAAGAAGTTATGCATTGGTGAAGTTGGGCATTTTTCCAAAATTGCCAAAAGTCAACTATCCCCAAAACATCAAATTTTGTCAAATGGGCCTATTCTTTTCCACTTGATTTTATCTTGTCACACTACACACGTGTCCTAGCTTCAGCCTTGTGTCCATTTATTAATTTTTCTATTTTATTTGATTTTTTATTGAATTAATTCATTTAAAATCAATTTAAATCAAATAAAATCCAAATATTGATCACTTAGGATCTTTTTGATTGTTATAGGTCTTAATTGTCATCATGGATATGATCAAACTTGTATCTCACCATATCATGAACAAAAAGATGGATTTTGGACCAAATTGGAAGGTTATCAATGGTGAATCAAATCATATCTCCAAACATCAATGCACAAGGATTCAGCCCAAAAAAGTTAACCTAATTCACTCCATATTACATATACAATGCAAAGGCACGAGTTTGAGGACCTAGAGGCTGCAGAATCACAAAAATAAAAACATGAAAAAAGGTGGAAAAGCTTGAAACTGAAGTCGTGCATAGAGGTGTTTTCAAGGTCAAATTTCATCACCAATCCATTGCTGGACATCCACTGAAGCGAAGCCAACTCAAAACCAATCCCCATACATGTTCTAAAGCGCTGTAAGTCTCTTAAAATACCGCCTTGCATTTGAAATCGAAAACTCCATGTTCTTGCATATTTTTGAAAAAATCTTTGCATATTCATGATCCTTGTTCAATTTGCAAGCTTTCTGCATTAGCCAATTGTATTTATATGGTCTATAACCCCCTAGCCGAATCTAGGATTCTTGGTTCTTGTTTTTTGGGCATTTCGTTTGCAGGTAAACTTAGAGCCATTAATGGACATGGACGTGCTCAGGAGGCCTAGACGAGCATGACTATGGTCTTGGAATTAATTTCTATGGCCTAGGATAGATTTTAGGATGACCATGCGCATTTAGCTGCGGATACAAATCCGCAGGTAAATATCCAGGCCAAACGAAGAAGATGAAGACGTGCCCCCTTCCCATTCGTCCATTCAAATTTCGCGCTTTATTTTTTATATTTCTGGCATATTAATTATTTTCTCATATAATAATTATTGTCCATTATAATAACAAATGAAGCGTAGTGGTGCAGTGGCAAAAGCAAACATTCAATACCAATGGGACCTGGGTTCGAATCCCAGGTCCCCCATGCATTTGTATTATTTTTTCATAGGTTATCCAGTGCAAGCCAAGGCTGAAGACCTATCATATACCCTCAGATCTCAAAGCGCCAGATGGCCCCAGGCCAGATCTGGTGGTCCAGATGGAACGTGTACCATATGCCCTAGTCAACGTGCACACATGGAATTCCAGAAAGTCAGCCCAGGCCAGCGCCTGTTGGGCCACATAGTTGCAAATCTCACTTCTTCTCCAGGCTCACACCACTCTGAGTTTTCTTTTTCTATTTCTTTCTTTTATTTATTTATTTTATTTATTTGTTTGATTTATTATTTTTATTAATCACTAACCAATTAAAACTTTTTCTCATTAAAATTAAAAACCCAAAAATATTGTGTTCATAAATATTTTATTTTTTTTAACAATTATTAATTCAATTAATTTAGTTTAATTAGGAAATAACTTTAATATTTTTGCAATAATTAAAATTAATTTAGACGATTAGGTTTTTATTAACTTTGATCAAATTTATTTTTATTTCTTTAAATATCCAAAAAATCCAAAAATATCTTTTTTTAATTTATTTATTTATTTTTTTAATTACCTTAGTTTATTTCCTTTTAATTCAAAAAAATAACAAAAAATCTTTTCTTTAATAAACAATAGGGTCAAAACCCTAAAACTCGCCCGATTTAATTTCTCGCACGTGATCCATTTATCATATTATTATATCTGTTTCCCGGAATGTAATAGTTTAATAGGACCTTTAGTTATTTTATCGCTTTATTTATTTTTTGCATTTTAATTTCAAGAGTTGCTTTTGGCGATGTAAATACCGACGCCTTGTAATAGTTAGTTTTAAATTCCGCAACTTATAAACTGCTAGATGTTTGATAATAGGGAATGCATGACAAGATCGAATGTTTGAACTTAAAATCAACATAGATAACCACTAATATGTATAAAGATAAATAAACTGAAAACAACACACTCACACGTGCGCACTCTTAGGGTACACCTCACTTGGTTGCCTTCGAACGTGGTCATTGAGTATAGGAAGTTTTAGAGGTCGCCCTCTTGTCCAAGGATCATAGTTGCCTCAAAATGGTTGCCTCGGAAAAATGATCTAAGACATTAGGGTTACGGCTAAGGCGTCCTAACATTGCTTTAGTGACCACACATCCCTTAATCGAATTGACCCTTAAAACTCCAACGATGATGCTACCTACTCATCAATAGTGGGATAGCATTGTCTAAAGGAAGATAGCATAGAACGATTCCTTTTTCGAGTAGGTAGATGGTTCTTAAGTACTTGCTCTTTCAAAACAAAATAAAATTTCACACTTACACTCCTTTCAAACAAAAACTTCTTCAAACCCACAAACACAAAGAAAAGCAATTTTGAAAACACTTTGAGCAAGTACCTAAGAGCCCGTGGATAATCACGGATAAAAAGGGTGCTAACACCTTCCCTTTCTATAATCTACCCCCCGGACCCGAGAAACATCTCGAAAAAGGAATTTTTCTGTGCTTTTTTACTTTCCTTGTTGGATAAAATAAAAGACGGTGGCGACTCTTGCTTACCGCGACATTTTGCGAAAACAAATGCAAAACGCGAACCAGCATTCCAAAAACAGTCAGTTCTTTCCCACTGTATCACAGAACTGGCGACTCTGTTGGGGATATTAATAAGTGGGGTGTACCTTAGGATTAGATCATTGTGTTTTCAATTTCTTGACTTGTATGCTTTATATTTGTGGGCTTGTATCGGAGTTACTATAGATCCTAACCCGGATCTGGGGGTACCCTTTAGGTAAGTAGCAATAAACTGTGAGGGAATTGTACAGCGTAGACCGATACGGTTGAAGCAGTAGCTACGTTGGTGTGGCACTTTAGTCTGTACCGATATCCCTTGTGTTGGAACGAGAAGAATATGGGTCTTCTAAGGGGTCATTAAGCACCAACTGACCTTAGAACCTTTAAATTGACCAACTTGGCCATAGAACAGTAGCCGTATGCTACACTCATTGAGACTAAACTCTCGCGATGATTCCGACCGCAAGAAAAGGTTGCTAAACTAGAATTATGACCGATCGAGGGTAGTCAGTGATATTGAGATCCTCTAGAACCCGGTTACTATTTTTAGGACAGGGTTAAACCAACTGAACTGAAAGAGGGTAGTACCTAAGCTCCTTGCCAGCCTGAAATCTAAGGGCTCTCTGTGTGACTTGTGTGCCTTTACCATGTTCGCTATTTGTGGATACTTGTGGTGTGATTTCCATCATGACATTATAACATCATAACATTGCATACATCTTGCATTGGACTAACCTATTTCAAAGACAGGAGGGATTCATCTTTGTTCTGTTTTGTAGGTCATCATGATGCCCATGCGTAGGAATACCATCCGGATAAACTTTGTCCAGGTTCCCACCATGCTTAAAGAGTTGGTTGCAAAGATGCCTGATACTACCTCCTTCATCAGGAGACATGGTTACCTTTTGGGTTTCGTCACTTCCAAATTGGACGAGCAGATGATGAGTGTCCTGGTCCAATTCTATGATCCGCTGTACCATTTCTTTACTTTTCAGGACTACCAGCTGGTTCCCACCTTAGAAGAGTTCTCTGAGCTGCTTGGTATCCCTATCCGGGAGCAGACCCCGTTTACTGGTTGGGAGAAGATCCTTAGGCCCGAAGAGATTGATGCAGCCCTTCATATGACAAAGGAAGAGGTAATGGCTAATTGGGAGACTAGAAGTGGAGTAAAGGGCTTTCTGACTAAGTTCTTGGTTGGTAAGGCTAACTATTTCTGGGATAGTCTAGACTTCAAGGCATTCGAGGATATTCTGGCTCTTCTGATATATGGCTTGGTATTGTTTCTAAATCCTGACACTTTTGTTGATGTGAATGCGGTGAAAATATTCATCTCTCGTAATCCTGTACCCACTCTCTTGGGTGACATTCTTCATCAGCTTTATGCCCGTACTGCCCGAAAGCGGGGAACCTTGATGTGATGTGCTCCATTATTGGCGAGGTGGTTTATTTCACACCTCCCTAAATCAGTGTTGAAGAACAAAGAAGGCATGGGTTGGGTCTATAGGGTTATGTCTCTCTCGCATAATGACATTATCTGGACTATCAAGGGTATGGATGAGGTGGCTATTATTGATCAATGTGGGGAGTACCCCAATGTTCCACTGATAGGAACCTGTGGGGGAATTTCTTACAATTCGTGCTTGGCCTTACGTCAGTTTTGGAGAGCCATGAGAGAAGGACCACATGAGCTGTTAATGCCTAGAATCATCTTTGATTTTCAAGGGGATAGCAACGAGCAGCATCGCAGATTCATAAGGGCTTGGGATAGAGTTCACAGATCTGATCCACACGAGTTGGGCCTAAAGACTTCACTTCTGATGGAGCCATATCTCAGATGGGTTCGTATCCGTGCCCAAAAGCTGGGTATGCCGTATGAAGCCGTCCTGCCTATCATTGTTGAAGTTGCTAATGAAGAAGGGGTTCTACCGACCATCCTCCATCCTCATATGCCCACTGACATTGGGGCACTGAAAAGGTCTTGGATGTAGCTGAGAGAAGAACGGGATTCTTACCGGGAAAAGTTCAACGAGTAAGAGTAGAAGATCCAGAAGTTGACTAGACAGCTGGAGAACGAGCAGATTCTCAATGACTACGTCCGCACCGACAAGAAGCGACCGTGGGAGCACTGATTATCCTTTGATGATTTCCTTTCCAGTTTTTATTTACTTTTCAGTATTTCCTTCCTTGTAATGCCTTAAGGGCAATTTGTTGAACAATTTGAATTTTAAAGTTTATCTAATAAAGTGTGTTTCATTTCTTGCTTACAAATTTGAATCTCCCGATTGTCTTTGAAATCATGTCATACGCATTTCATCCCACGCACTTCATAAACAGGTACCTATTACAGGTCTCTTATCTTCTTCGCTGTTTATTTCAGCACTCATCATGTCTGCTGAACCATAAACTGAGCAAGCCATCCAGGCCCTACAGGCCCATAATGCCCAATTCCAAGAGATGTTCATGAATCTAGCTAAGGGTCATCAAGATCTGAAGACCCTGATTCTGAAAGAGAAGAAGAAGAAGAAGAAGAAGAGGACAATCTTGTTCAACACTGGTCCCAGGTTTGGAAATAGGCTTCGGGATGAAGTAGATTTGACCACCTCATCTGGAGGGAAAGATAGTCAGGAAGAAAGGAAGGCTCCTAGCCCTGTGGTCTCTGACGACGAGACGGACTTCGACGAAGACCAGTATCCTCCGACCGTGGATAGATACAAACAACTGGAAGATCGCTTGAGAGCGATGGAAGTTTAGAAAGTGCCTGGTCTGGACTTTGGTGATCTAGGTCTGTCATCTGGGGTGGTGATTCCCCACAAATTCAAAGCACCAGCCTTTGCTAAGTATGACGGAGTTGCTTGTCCGAAGTTGCACCTCCGGTCATATGTAAGGAAGATTCAGCCGTACACCGCTGATAAGAACCTATGGATCCACTTCTTCCAAGATAGTCTCTCAGGGACTTAGCTTGAGTGGTTTTACCAGTTGGACAGAGCCAACATCCGCAGTTGGGAGGATTTGGCTATTGCTTTCTACAGGCAGTACCAATACAATTCCGACCTCGCTCCCACGTGTACCCAACTCCAGGGTATGTCAATGGGAACGGGCGAAGGTTTCAAAGATTATGCTCAGAAGTGGAGGGACCTCGCTGGAAGAGTACAACCACCCTTGGCTGATCGGGAGCTTGTGGATATGTTTCTGGGGACCTTGTCTGGTCCATTTTTCAACCATCTGATCGGAAGCTCTTCGTCTGGGTTTACAGAGCTAATTATTACCGGTGAGAGGATTGAGGCTGGTATTAAGGCTGGTAAGATACAAAAGGGTGCTTCATCAAGAACCGAGAAGAAGCCTTTTAAGAAAGAGTCCAGTGATGTCTACAGTTCGAAAAGACAGAATAGACCTGAACACCGCCAAGCTGTCAATGCGGTTGTTATTTCAAGACCTGCTGGTGCTGCTCAGCACAACAACCAGTAAAAGGAAGAGAGACCTCGAAAGCAATTCACCCGTCTCAGCATGACTTTGTCTCAGATTCTGCCATAGTTACTGAAAACTAATCTGGTGATTCTAAGGGAGGCCCCGAAGAATCCAACCATTACGTCACCAAAGTATAACCCTAATGCCCGCTGTGCTTTTCACTCTGATAGCCCGAGGCATAATACAGATGATTGTTGGTCTTTGAAGAATAAGATACTGGACTTAATTGATGCTAAGGAGATTGATTTCGAGACGCCTGAAAGACATAATGTTGTGACTTCTCTTATGCCCAAGCATGGAGTGAATGCTATAGATGATGACTCGTTTGTGGTTTCTGTGAATGATATTGGTACCCCTTTGATGACTGTGAAGAAGAACCTTCTGCTAGCCGGTTTATTTTCGGGCTATGACGAAGGTTGTTGTATATGTTCTGCCTTACCAACTGGTTGTCCACTTTCGAAGTAAGGTGTCCAACGCCTGATGGATAGTAAAGAAATTCTGTTTGAGAAGACTGTTGTTCCTCTAGTTCATACTGAAGAAGTTGCCATCATTACCATTTTCGACAATTCTTCCAAGGCTCCCTCGAGGAAGCCTGTTAGAATTACATCTGTTCCAAGAACCGCACCATTGATCATCACTGTTCCGGGGCCCATCCCCTACACCTCTGATAAAGTTGTCCCTTGGAATTACGGTGCCGATGTTTATTTTCATGGAGTTAAACAAGAGTTGGATGTTGATACTGACGTCAGCAATATTGTTGGATCTGCCAAAGTCACCCGCAGCGGAAGGCTTTTCTCACCTGATATCTCTCCACCAACTGCCCGAAAACCTGTTGTTATTACACCTGCCAGTGTACCTGCTACTATTCCTGTTCAAGTTCCTATTCTTACCCCTGTCGCGGAGTCATCTGACACTCGGGGTAAAGGGATCACCAATGAGCCTGCCCAGACGGAGGCACTGAAGACGATTACTGTTGAAGCTTCTAGACAAGAGATGGAAGAGATTCTGAAGATCATCAAAAAGAGTGACTACAATGTAGTTGAGCAGCTGGGGCAAACCCTGTCCAAGATTTCTATGTTGTCACTGTTGCTATGCTCAGAGGCCCATGCTAAGGCTCTGATTACCTTCCTGAAGACTGCACATGTACCACAAGAGACATCAGCTGATCAGTTTACAGATTGCATGGCCAATCTGACTGTTGATAATGGGTTGGGTTTCTCTGACGCCGACTTGACTGCTAAAGGGAAGAATCACAACGATGCCCTGCATGTCTCCATTGAATGCAGGGGCACTACTCTTGCTCATGTATTGGTGGATATTGGTTCCTCATTAAACGTTTTGCCTAAAAAAGCTCTAGACCGGTTGGACTGTGAAGGGTTGGAGATGAAACCAAGTAACATTGTTGTTAGGGCCTTTGATGGGTCTAAGAGGATGGTACACAGCGAAGTTGATATCCTGATTAAGGTTGGTTCTCAATTTTTCAACTCTACATTCTATGTGATGGACATTCGGCCATCTTATTCTTGTTTGTTGGGTCGTCCATGGATCCATAAAGCTGGGGCCGTAACCTCAACACTCCACCAGAAGCTGAAGTACCTGGTCAAAGGGAAGATTGTGACAGTGCAAGGAGAAGAGGAGTACATGGTGAGCCACCTCAACTCTTTCTGATATATAGAGATGGATGGGGAGTTCATTGAGACTCCATTTCAGCTTTTCGAAGAGGTTCCCCAGACACTAGCATCAACCGAGACTGTTGTTGAAGATCCTCCTATGAAGATGGCTTCCTTCAAGGATGCCCGGGCTGTTGTTGAGAAAGGTGGGTGTGCAAAATGGGGCCGACTCCCTGATTTTGCACAGAAGACTAACAAGTTTGGCTTGGGTTTCACTGCAGAAGCTCAAAGGGCTGTTCGGAATGCACGGATCGGAAGACCTCCCGTGTTCATCAGCAACTCGGGAATGAATACCATTGAAGATGACGTTGAAGAGTCTGAGTTCGACAGTTGGATCTATCCTATGACCGACGGTGGACCAAGCAACTGGACAGCAAAGGATTTCATCCCTATTTCTTTTGTTACCCAGTAATGAACTTTTTGTTTTGAATTTGTAACAGACAATGTTTTAAACTTTACGGCCCGGTGTCTTACCCGGGGCACCGTGGCTTCATTTGTGAGGGCTTTATGTGTGGAATTTTCATATATCATTAATAAAAGCATTGGACGTTCTTGCATTTCAAATTTTGCGCTCCTTGTTTTTCTTTATTATATATTGCAAAACAGCTAGTTTACAACACACTCACATATACAAGTCCACATCCACTCTGGATCCTACTGGTAACAACTTTACTACTGCCAGTTATGACTTCGAAAATCCGATCAACTTAGCCGAAGACGAAGGTGAAGATGATTGTGAAGTTCCTGGTGAACTTGCAAGACTGCTACTCCAGGAAGAGAGGGCTATTCAGCCGCACGAAGAGCCGGTGGAATCGGTGAATCTGGGTACAGAGACAGACAAGAAGAAAGTTAATATCGGTGCAAATCTGGAGCTTAGTGTGAAGCAACGGTTGATTCAGATGCTGTGTGACTACGTTGAGATCTTTTCTTGGTCTTATAAAGATATGCCTGGGTTGGACACTGATATTGTGGTTCATCGCCTACCTACCAAGGAAGACTGTCCTCCAGTGAAACAGAAGGTCCGTCGAATGCGCCTAGAGATGTCTGAGAAAATCAAGGCTGAAGTTATGAAACAGTTTGACGCTTGTTTTCTAGTAGTTACTTCTTACCCTCAGTGGGTGGCTAATATGGTTCCTGTACCAAAGAAGGATGGTAAGGTTCGAATGTGTGTTGACTATAGGGATTTGAACAGGGCAAGTCCCAAGGATGATTTCCCTCTACCTCATATCGACGTTCTGGTTGACAACACCTCTCAGCACAAGGTATTCTCATTTATGGATGGGTTCTCCGGTTATAATTAGATTAAAATGGCTCCCGAAGACATGTAGAAGACAACTTTTGTTACTCAGTGGGGTACTTTTTGCTACAAGGTCATGCCCTTTGGATTGAAGAATGCTGGGGCAACGTATCAGCGTGCCATGGTTGCTTTGTTTCATGACATGATCCATCATGAGATTGAAGTATACGTCGACGATATGATTGCAAGATCCCAAACTGAGGAAGAACACCTTGACCATCTACAGAAGCTGTTTGACAGGCTGAAGTTGTACAAGCTGAGGTTGAACCCGAACAAGTGCACCTTCGGGGTGAGATCTGGTAAGCTGTTGGGTTTCGTCGTAAGCGATAAAGGTATTCAAGTGGATCCGGCAAAAGTGAAGGCTATACAGGAAATGCCAGCTCCTAGAACAGAAAAAGAAGTCAGAGGCTTCCTGGGACGACTAAACTACATTGCCTGATTCATCTCGCACCTGACTGCTACTTGTGAGCCAATCTTCAAGCTGCTGAAGAAAGATCAAGTAGTACGTTGGAACGATGAATGCCAGACCGCTTTCGAAAGGATCAAAGAGTATCTCCAAGAGCCACCTATTCTGATGCCTCCAGTTTAAGGGAGACCTTTGATCTTTTACTTGACAGTACTAGACAACTCAATGGGGTGTGTGCTGGGTCAGCATGACGAGTCTGGCCGAAAAGAGCATGCTATTTATTACCTTAGCAAAAAGTTTACCGACTGTGAGACCCGATACTCACTGCTCGAGAAAACTTGTTGCGCTTTGGCATGGGCTGCTCGCCGGCTAAGACAATATATGCTGACTCACACTACACTATTGATATCGAAGAAGGATCCAATCAAGTATATCTTCGAAAAGCCTGCCTTGTCCGGAAGAATAGCAAGATGGCAGGTGATCTTGACTGAGTATGACATCCAGTATACGACTCAAAAAGCAATCAAGGGAAGTGTGCTGGCAGACCATTTGGCACATCAGGCAGTGAATGATTACCAGTCTATGAACTTTGAATTTCCGGATGAGAATATCATGTTGGTAACTGATTGTGAGACACCTGGACTGGATGAAGGACCTGAGGAAGGATCCCGATGGTCTATGTACTTTGATGGAGCTTCAAACGCTTTGGGTAATGGCATTGGCACCATGATCATATCTCCTAAAGGCTCTCATACTCCGTTCACCGCCCGACTATATTTCAACTGCACCAACAATATGGCAGAGTATGAAGCGTGCATCATGGGTCTTCGAGCAGCAATTGACCTAAGGATTAAGTTTCTAAGTGTCTTCAGAGATTCCGTTCTCGTGATCAGTCAGATCAAAGGCGAGTGGGATACGAAACACCCAAATCTTATTCCTTACAAGGAGTATGTATTGACGTTACTTTCCCATTTCGAAGAGATAACCTTTGAACACTTCCCTAGAGAGGAGAATCAGTTGGGGGACGCGCTAGCTACGATGTCTTCTATGTTCAAGGTCAATTGGGACAACGAGGCTCCCCAGATTATCATTGAAAGATTGGACGAACCTGCGCATTGCTGTGACATTGAAACTGAAGAGGTAGCAGATAAACCCTGGTTTCATGAAGTAAAGAGGTATCTTAAAGCTCAGGAGCACCCCGATGGTGCATCTGTTAATGACAAGAAGTTTCTGAGGAGGTTCGCGGCGAAGTTCTTCATCAACAATGGCATTCTTTACAAGCGTAACCATGATTCGACCTTATTGCGTTGTGTGGATAAGACTGAAGCAGAAAGGATCATGGCAGAGCTACATGAAGGTACTTTCGGAACTCATTCCAGTGGACACACCATTGCAAAGAAAATCCTTCGGGCAGGATACTATTGGTCCACTATGAAAGCCGACTGTTATCAGCATTCTCGGACATGTCACAAGTGCCAAGTCTATGCTGATAAGGTGCACATACCTCCAGTCCCTCTGAACGTCTTGACGGAACCTTGGCCTCTTGCAATGTGGGGCATTGATATGATCGGCGAGATCAGACCTACGGCATCCAACGGGCATTGTTTCATCCTGGTAGCAATTGATTACTTTATAAAGTGGGTTGAAGCAGCTTCCTTTGCTACTGTAACCAAGAACGTCGTGGCACGGTTCATTCGGCACAATCTGATCTATCGATATGGTGTACCGGAGAGGATCATTACGGATAATGGTACCAATCTCAACAACAAGATGATCACCGAGCTCTGCAAGCAATTCAAGATACAGCATCACAACTCTTCTCCTTACCGACCGAAGATGAATGGGGCTGTCGAAGAGGCTAATAAGAATATTAAGAAGATTGTGCAAAAGATGACAGTAACATACAAACACTGGCACGAGATGTTACCGTTTGCTCTTCATGGGTACCGTACCTCAGCATGGACGTCAACAGGGGCAACACCCTACTCATTGGTATATGGCATGGAGGCAGTCTTGCCTATTGAAGTTCAGATACCCTATCTTCGAATCATGAAGGATGCAGGTTTGAGCAAAGATGACTGGATTCAGACCCGGCTTGATCAGCTGAACCTAATCGACGAAAAGAGACTTACCGCTATTTGTCATGGTCAGACGTACCAAAAACGGATGATCAAGGCATTTAACAAGAAAGTCAGACGACATGAGTATCAAGTTGGGGACCTGGTTATCAAGCGCATCATATTACCTCAATGTGACCCCAGGGGAAAATGGACCCCTACTTACGAAGGGCCATTTGTGGTTAAGAACATTTTCTCAGGAGGAGCTATTATTCTAACCACCATGGATGGTGACGACCTTCCTCACCCCGTCAATGCAGACATAGTGAAAAGATACTACGCATAATCAATGACCCGCTAGGTTGACTGGCCTAGGCAAAAATAGGGGCTTCCCGGCAAACCAGAAGGGTTCGGGCAAAAATAAGGGATGAAATGAAAAAATCTGTACACCTGGCAAGTCGAAAACTTGAAAAGGCGGCTTGAGCAAAAATGGGTATCCCGGTGGACTGAAAACCCGAAAGGGCGGTCCAGGCAAAAATTAGGGATCAAAGTGTAACACTATGTCTCATTGGATCACCTTGCATCCAGAATTCGGTATCGACTATCAAGCTCAGACGACACTAATCAATCTGATTCATTTTCAACCAAGCAGCAAAGTGATGAGATGCTCTAGGACATAAGGGCAATAGCAGAGTTGGAACCCAGTGGGATCATTCACATAGCTGTTTTGTTTATTTTTCACAAAATGTATAAACTCTCTTTTTCAGCGGTGTTCTCTTACTAGGACGCCAGCCTCTTGTACAAAAACGCCTATTTACGGGCCAAATTTCAAAATCAATACAAATTCATTTTCAGACAAATTTCAAACTGTTTTTCCTTTATCTGTTTTGTTTTTCAAAGAACGTCCAATGTTCATTTTTGATATATGCATTTGACATTAATTGCTGCTCATAAATATTTACATGTGAAACAAAAGACGATTATGGGTAATATCAGAAACAGGGGCAATAAAAATTGTCCAAACTGTATAGTTGCTCTGTCCACCAGGTGGAAAGGTAGATTCAGCTTAAGAATATGACTAAGATTCTTTCACTCCCCGCAGAGTAAGGCAGTAATGGAAGCTCTCCTCAGCTGAGACTTGCAACTATGAACGAATCAGCAATACTCTCCTCAAGCAGAGTTGATCTACCATCAGCACTAAAAGGGCTGGATGTCCCCGGCAGTCTTAATATTCCCTAGTAGAGTATAAGAATGTCCCCTGGCAGAATATAAGATACCCCCCAATGGAGTCAATATTTCCCCAGCACGGTCTAAAAAAGCTTCCCCAACGGAGTTGAAGCATCATCCCCAGTAGACTCTAGAAGCTTATCCCCAACGGAGTACAAAATAAATCTCCCCAGCCAAGTTCAAAGGATCATGCCTAGCAGATTTCAGAGGATTATCCCCACAAAAGTCTAACAGGGTTATCCCCAGCAAGTTGCAACTGAAAGATCATCCCCAGTGGAGTCCTTTCCTTTCACAAGCAGGAATTCAATCCTCAACAGATTCAGTATCACCGACAACGGTAATCCATCCCCAGTAGAGTTTATCAGTAGAATCTTCAATAGAGCATCTCTTCCCCACAGAGTAATTTCCTCATCAGTTTATTCCCCAACAGATTTATCTTCTCCTGCAGGCTTATCACCTTCGGTCACCATCCCCAGCGGAAGCGAAGAATTCAACTCTATTCTCCAGCAGCTATCCGGGATTTATTTTCCCCAGCTAAAGCATTACACTTCCATACATCATGATACATGCATATACGCATCATACCATACAATCTCATTTATTTTGAGAACATCATTACTTTATGCATATCATGCATTGCATATGACTGACCTTTACCTTTCAGGAAAGATGCAGTTAAGTTCTCAGCTATGTCAAAGACCTTCTCTGGTTCAGTCAGATCGACCCTAAGATCTCCCGGATTCGTATTCCAATTGAATATATTCCAAGACTTTTGTCTGGTCCAGTTAAATCGATTCCTAAAGATTTTTCTGATGCCGATCCAGTCAAAATTTTCCAAGACCCTTGCCTCATCCAGTTAAATTGATTCCTAAAGATTTTTCTGATGTCGATCCAGTCAAAGTTAATCCAAGACCTTGTCTAGTCCAGTTAAATCGATTCCTAAAGATTTTTCTGATGCCGATCCAGTCAAAGTTAATCCAAGACCTCCTCTGGTTCAGTCAGATCGCTGATAAGATCTCCCTGATTCGTATTCCAGTTGAAGTTATTCCAAGACTCTTGTCTGGTCCAGTTAAATCGATTCCTAAAGATTTTTTTGATGTCGATCCAGTCAAAGTTAATCCAAGACCTCCTCTGGTTCAGTCAGATCACCGATAAGATCTCCCTGATTCGTATTCCAGTTGAAGTTATTCTAAGACTCTTGTCTGGTCCAGTTAAATCGATTCCTAAAGATTTTTCTAATGCCGATCCAGTCAAAGATATTCCAAGACTTTTGTCTGGTCCAGTTAAATCGATTCCTAAAGATTTTTCTGATGTCGATCCAGTCAAAATTTTCCAAGACCTTTGTCTGGTCCAGTTAAATCGATTCCTAAAGATTTTTCTGATGCCGATCCAGTCAAAGTTAATCCAAGACCTCCTCTGGTTCAGTCAGATCGCCGATAAGATCTCCCTGATTCGTATTCCAGTCAAAGTTTAGACCACCTATCAGCAGTCTCCAAATGGCATCTGTAAGCCAATTCCCGACATCACCAGGCTGATACTACTTCACGCGAGTGCAAATTTTTGGGCACTCTAGTGTTCAATCATCTTTCCCCTTCAGATCACGAAAGGCCCGAAAGCCAATCTATATCCTCAGGTTTAAGAAGATTGAACAGGGGAAGCTGTTGTACCCAAAAAATTCCCCTCTCATATTTCTCAAAACATGGCAAGAAAAATCTCCAAGTGGCTCAAGATTGCTCAAGAGTTGGACAGTCAAGCTATCTCCTAAGGCAGTCAACTTCAAATTAGGGTTTTGTGTTGCATCAAGGTCCTTACATCCAAATGACCTCAAGTTCTCCCCAATGTCTTAATATGTTCTCAAGTTCATCCATGTCAAATTTCAAGCGTTGCAGAGGAAGTTTGGTCAATCAATTGCTCAAGAGGTCCAAAAATCGACTGTGTTAGGGCAAAAGTCAACTGTGACCCAAATACAGTCAAACCTAAAGATTTTTTGTCAACATTATAGTTTTGAAGGATATTTCATCATTTGATCAAGGGTTGATCATGATTCATCAAGGATTGCTCAAAATTCATCAAGACTCAAAAGTTGTTAAATTAGGGTTTTGTAGGAAAAGTCAACTCAACTTTGACCAAGCACAACTTTCTCATACTTTATGATAAATGACCCATCCAAATCTCATTTTTGAGAGGATGAAATTTCCTACAATCCATATTCATACCCCAAGATCAAGAAATCCACTCACAAAAAGTTACAAATTTGGACATTATAGGTCATTATTGAAAGTCAACAAAAACACCTTTTTTTCCAAAGCTTATAAATTGAGCATGGAATATCAAAATGAGATAATACCAAAAGGGTTGGTTAGAGGACATCTCAAGATTTCTAAAAAGTCAAAAAACACCTCCAAAAGTTTAAAATTGAAGAAGTTATGCATTGGTAAAGTTGGGCATTTTTCCAAAATTGCCAAAAGTCAACTATCCCCAAAACTTCAAATTTTGTCAAATGGACCCATTCTTTTCCACTTGATATTATCTTGTCACACTACACATGTGTCCTAGCTTCTGACTTGTGTCCATTTATTAATTTTTCTATTTTATTTAATTTTTTATTGAATTAATTCATTTTAAATCAATTTAAATCAAATAAAATCCAAATATTGATCACTTAGGATCTTTTTGATTGTTATAGGTCTTAATTGTCATCATGGATATGATCAAACTCATATCTCACCATATCATGAACAAAAAGATGGATTTTGAACCAAATTGAAAGGTTATCAATGGTGAATTAAATCATATCTCCAAACATCAATGCACAAGGATTCAGCCCAAAAAAGTTAACCTAATTCACTCCATATTACATATACAATGCAAAGGCACGAGTTTGAGGACCTAGAGGCTGCAGAATCACAAAAATAAAAACTTGAAAAAAGGTGGAAAAGCTTGAAACTGAAATCGTGCATAGAGGTGTTTTCAAGGTCAAATTTCATCACCAATCCATTGTTGGACATCCACTGAAGCGAAGCCAACTCAAAACCAATCCCCATACATGTTCTAAAGAACTGTAAGTCTCTGAAAATACCGCCTTGCATTTGAAATCGAAACTCCATGTTCTTGCATATTTTTGACAAAATCTTTGCATATTCATGATGCTTGTTCAATTTGCAAGCTTTCTGCATTAGCCAATTGTATTTATATGGTCTATAACCACCTAGCCGAATCTAGGATTCTTGGTTCTTGTTTTTTGGGCATTTCGTTTGCAGGTAAAATTGGAGCCATTAATGGACATAGACGTGCTCAGGAGGCCTAGACGAGCATGACTATGGTCTTGGAATTAATTTCTATGGCCTAGGATAGATTTTAGGATGACCATGCGCATTTAGCTGCGAATACAAATCCGCAGGTAAATATCCAGGCCAAACGAAGAAGATGAAGACGTGCCCCCTTCACATTCGTCCATTCAAATTTCGCGCTTTATTTTTTATATTTCTGGCATAATAATTGTTTTCTCATATAATAATTATTGTCCATTATAATAACGAATGAAGCGTAGTGGTGCAGTGGCAAAGGCGAACGTTCAATACCAATGGGACCTGGGTTCGAATCCCAGGTCCCCCATGCATTTGTATTATTTTTTTCATAGGTTATCCAGTGCAAGCCAATGCTGAAGACCTATCATATGCCCTCAGATCTCAAAGCGCCAGATGGCCCCAGGCCAGATCTGGTGGTCCAGATGGAATGTGTACCATATGCCCTAGTCAACGTGCACACATGGAATTCCAGAAAGTCAGTCCAGGCCAGCGCCTGTTGGGCCACAAAGTTGCAAATCTCATTCCTTCTCCAGGCCCACCCCCCCCCCCCCCTGAGTTTTCTTTTTCTATTTCTTTCTTTTATTTATTTATTTTATTTATTTGTTTGATTTATTATTTTTATTAATCACTAACCAATTAAAACTTTTTCTCATTAAAATTAAAAACCCAAAAATATTTTGTTCATAAATATTTTATTATTTTTAACAATTATTAATTCAATTAATTTAGTTTAATTAGGAAATAACTTTAATATTTTTGCAATAATTAAAATTAATTTAGACGATTAGGTTTTTATTAACTTTGATCAAATTTATTTTTATTTCTTTAAATATCCAAAAAATCCAAAAATATCTTTTTTTAATTTATTTATTTATTTATTTATTTACCTTAGTTTATTTCCTTTTAATTCAAAAAAATAACAAAAAATATTTTCTTTAATAAACAAAAGGGTCAAAACCCTAAAAACTCGCCCGATTTAATTTCTCGCACGCGATCCATTTATCATATTATTGTATCTGTTTCCCGAAATGTAATACTTTAATAGGACCTTTAGTTATTTTATCGCTTTATTTATGTTTTGCATTTTAATTTCAAGGGTTTCTTTTGGCGATGTAAATACCCGACGCCTTGTAATAGTTAGTTTTAAATTCCGCAACTTATAAACTGCTAGATGTTTGATAATAGGAAATGCATGACAAGATCGAATGTTTGAACTTAAAATCAACATAGATAACCACTAATATGTATAAAGATAAATAAACTGAAAACAACACACTCGCACATGCGCACTCTTAGGGTACACCTCACTTGGTTGCCTTCGAACGTGGTCATTGAGTATAGGAAGTTTTAGAGGTCGCCCTCTTGTCCAAGGATCATAGTTGCCTCGAAACGGTTGCCTCAGAAAAATGATCTAAGACATTATGGTTACCGCTAAGGCGTCCTAACATTGCTTTAGTGACCACACGTCCCTTAATCGAATTGACCCTTAAAACTCCAACGATGATGCTACCTACTCATCAATAGTGGGATAGCATTGTCTAAAGGAAGATAGCATAGAACGATTCCTTTTTCGGGTAGGTAGATGGTTCTTAAGTACTTACTCTTTCAAAACAAAACAAAATTTCACACTTACACTCCTTTCAAACAAAAACATCTTCAAACCTACAAACACAAAGAAAAGCAATTTTGAAAACACTTTGAGAAAGTACCTAAGAGCCCGTGGATAACCACGGATAGAAAGGGTGCTAACACCTTCCCTTTCTATAATCTACCCCCCGGACCCGAGAAACATCTCGAAAAAGGAATTTTTCTGTGCTTTTTTCCTTTCCTTGTTGGATAAAATAAAAGACGGTGGCGACTCTTGCTTACCGCGACATTTTGCGAAAACAAACGCAAAACGTGAACCAGCATTCCAAAAACAGTCAGTTCTTTCCCACCGTATCACAGGCACCAACTGATAATCTGAGAAGGTAAAATAGTGATGCTTTGGATCAAAGAACTAGAACAGAACACTCATCGTGTCTTCTTGAAAACCAGTAGTAACCAAACTAAGTAGATGACCATATCTCTTGGTTAACTTAAAATTGTCAAGAACATTTGAGACTAATTCCTCATGCTTGGAAGGTATACTTACGAAGTTGATTCGGATGGTGTTCCTACGAATGAAAGCCATGACCCTGCAACACAGAACAAAGATAAATCCCCTAGATCCTTGAAATGGTTAGTCATGATATGATGTTATGATGTTATGATGTCATGTTTAAATAGATAACAAACACAAACAAAGCACATAAGAGCCTTAGGTTTAAGGCTTGCATAGGGTTCGTAAGCAAGTACCCTCTTGAAGTTTAGTTGGCTCAACCTGTCCTAAACAAGTAACCAGGTTCTAGGGATCTCAATATCACTGATTTTTCCCACAAGTTTTGCTTAGCATGGAAACTTACTTGCCACCAAACAAAACCCGAGAGTTGAGTCTTAATGAGCGTAGTATCGAGTATCAATCAACTTCATAATGCACCAAAGTCGGCTATCTCACTACCTTCTAATGGCTAAGTTGGGTCAATTAAGGTTCTAAAAGTCAGTTAGTGCTTATGACACCATGCGGCAGCCTAATATTCTCCCCGACTCACTCGAGGGACACCATGCTACTTATCTAAAATTCCCCCAAATCCAGGTGTAGGGTCTTTGCAAGAAAATAAACCTAAACAATCCCTCAAATGTAAAGCATACAAAGCAAACAAGAAAAGCATTTAAAGTGGTCTAACTCTAAAGGTAACCCCTCTTTTTAGTAGTTTCCCCAGCAGAGTCGCCTGTTCTGTAATACGGTGGGAGAACTGACTTTTGGTTTTGTGTTTTATCGCAAATGTTGCGGATAGCAAGAGTCGCCATTGACTTTTCTTTTATCCAATAAGAAAAGGGTGAAAAGAAAAGGAAATACCTTGAGATTATTGAGTTCGGGGGGAAGATTATGAAAAGGGAAGGTGTTAGCACCCTTTTCATTTGTAGTTATCTACGGCCTCTTAATCGCTAGCTCACTTCGAAAATACTTTGTGAATGTGTTTGAAATATATTTAGAAATGCCAATAGTAAGGCAACTTTGTAATGATTCTCGAGAATGCATACAAAGTGTTTGTTTGAAAAATATTTTTGAAAGTGTTTGTGTAAAAGAAATTGTTTGTTTCGTTTGTGAGCAAGCGATTAGGAACTATATACCTACTCAAGGTCTTTATTATACTTTTCATCCTTCTTTAGATAGTGCTATCATATCATTAGTTAGTAGGAAGCCCTATCGTTGGATATAAAGGGATAGACGCGGGTCATCGTACAGTCATTGAAGGCAACTTGTAGAGACGCTTTAGCGGTTTTCGTTAAGGGACTACATTGTTTATCGAAGGCAATGTTGAAAGGGTCATCGAGGGACTACGGTCTTTTAATTAAAGGACAGTGCTAAAGCGTCCCTACGTTCGAGGGACATAACTGTTTTCTGAGGTAATAAGTGAGGTTATCCTAGAGGTGCGCGTGTGCAAATGATTTGTGTTTTAGTTATTTTTAGTCTTTGATTAGATTAGTTATCATTCGCTTTTAATATTTCCATACAAGCCTATTAACTAAACGATTATAAGGAAAGCGATAAATACATAAAGTAAAGGCATAAATTAAAGATTCCTATGCTATTATAAGGCTTCAGGAATGGGGGTACACGTATTAAAATGCGGGGGAAAAAGTAAAACCCTAATTATCCATTACAAACCGTAAGCAGTTACATAATGATAAAAAAATCGCAAACGCAACATCAAACGAAAAATTGGAATAGACGGGAAAGAAAATGTTCTTTTGTTGTTTTTTATGAAAAAGGGAATGTTTCTGATTAATCTAAAAATCTAATTAATTTTACTTCATTAAAAAAAAGAAACTGATTTTGATTAAAAAGAAGGTTTAGTAAAAAACCTAAAAACTAAATTAATTTATTAAATAAAAAAATTAATTAGGATTGATTAAATAAAAGCCTAAAAATTAATTAGGGTTTATTAAAAAAAAATCAAAGGTTTGTAAGAGTGTTAGGTTTTGTAAAAAATAGGAAAAGAGTAAGAAGAAGAGATAATTTGTGAGAAAATATACCAAAAGGGTAGGGGTGGGTGTTAAACCCACACTCTCAGCCAACTCAAACAATACATTCACCACTGGGCCAAGCGTGCCTTGGTGATATATAACTTCAGCGTGTTTTGTAAGTTCATCCTACAAAACATGAAAATATGAAGAAGATAAATGACAAAAGGCAGGATCGAATCCATGCCCTTTGACACAAATTCCTTAATGCGCGCGCTTCTTCCACTGGGGTGGTTGTTTCATCCGATTGTATAACGAAACAATACATATATAATATAAAAACTTTTCATGAACTGGAGTGGCGTCGGAGCCCTAGCTCCGGTAACCTTCTTTTATCAAACCTATAAAACATCCAAAGTTAGTAATCCAATGGGACCATACCCCCCTTAAATAAGGGTCTGCAATTTCAATGAGATAGTTATCTGGGCATGAATCGCAAGGGATTTTGAACTATGGTGAAAATTGCATGGATTGGTGCAATTATGGTGTTTTGTGATTCAATCAACATGGGACATTTACAAGGGTCCAAACATGTGCTAATGAACCTCAGGAACACATTAGTAACGTTAGATTCAATCAAAATAGTAAGAAAACAAAAATATGAATGTATGTAATGAAAAGAGAATGATGATGCATGCAGGGAGTTTCTGTCCGTTTAGATCATTGCAATCGATCTGATCTTCCCCTCTGACTTTCCTGGGAATGAATAGGATGATTAGTTTGTGGTGTAAGGCACTGTAAGTAGGGTTTGAAGTTTTAGGGTTTTTTTAAATTTTGACATTTTTGACAAGTTTCTTGAGGCAAGTGTTTTGTGCCTGGCTTGTATGAAGAGTGGAGATTAAATAGCATGAATTAGGTCAAAGATAGGATGGGCTTGGACCTTGTGTAAGAAGCCTCATGTTTTTATCTTATTTATTTCTGAGTTATTAATGAATAAATCAAAATAATTAAAAATAAAATAGACCAAGGGGTTAATGAACAAGATCTGATGTGCATGAGGAGTATAATACATGTTTGGAATTTAAAACAATGGCCCAATAGTCCAAAATATCAAGTTTGCTCAATTTGAACTTCATGCATTTGCTCAAAATTTCCCAACTTGCACTGTTCATAACTCTCTCAATTTTCATATTTTGAAGGTGGTCTTGAACTTTTTGGAAAGAAAAAGGTGTTCTCTACAATCTTTATGTTTATCCTTTTTGATTTTAAAGACTTTATCTTGATGTAAGTTGCCTTGACAAAAAATGTCTTTTTGTTGATTTTTGAAATGCTCTGTAATGCATTGATCCATATCTCTCAAATGAAGCATTTTATGGACTTGAGCTTAGAGGGACATATATTTAGAGAATTGAATTTTCTTCAAAATGAGCTTTGGTTGGGGAAAAATTGATGAAGCATGGGAAAACTATGCTTGGTCAAAGTTCAGTTAACTTCTCCTAAGGGAAACCCTAATTTTGCAACTTTTGACTTTTGATGATTTGAGAGTTTTCCTTGATGAATCATGATCATCCCTTTATCAAATGATGATTGTGACTTGAAAATGTTGATGTTGACCAAAAATCTTGAAGTTTGACTGTATGTTGACCATAATTGACTTTTGTCCAATATAGTTGATTTTCAATCATTTGAGCCATTGACTGAGCAAACTTGTGATGCAAGGCATGACACTTGGTATGAGCATTCTTGGAGGCCTATTAGAGGCCATGAATTTAATTTGAGACCTTAGAAACCCAAATTTACTTTTGATAAAAGAAACCCTAGTTGTAAGTCCCTTGCTTAAGAGAAGAATTTGTCTGATCAATTCTTGACCAACCTTGAGCATTTGAGAACCCTAGGAGAAAGGGAGAGAAAATTTTGGGGTACAACAGAAAGGCAACGTCGAAGGGTCATCAAAGGACTATGATCTTTAAATCGAGGGACTTTGCTAAAGCGTCCCCACGTTCGAGGGACATGACTATTTATTTTTTGAAGGCAACAAGGGAGGTTACCCTAGAGGTGTAAGTGTGTGAGTGATTTGTATTCATTTATTTTATCTTTGCAGTTAGCGTTTCTATTGTTCAATTTTTAGTCTTTTCATACAAACCCTAATTACTAACAGCAATATAGTAAAATAATAACAGGGAAAGTAAAATGCGGGAAAGAAAATTCATACACTATTACATGGCCTTGGGGCAGTTACATAATAGTGGAGCGGAAAATAAAAACCCTAAGCTATTACAACCCGTAAACAGTTACATAATAATGAAAAAAGAAATGCGAGAAATAAAAAAATTACATTCGTGAACGCACAGTCGATCTAAAAATGTGAAAATAGAAAAGAAAAGATTTTTGATAATTTTTTATGAAAAAAATGATTTGTGATTAATTAATTAAAAAAACCTAAAAAACCTAATTAGTTGATAAAAAAGGTCAATTAATTTAATTAAAAACCCTAAGAATCTTGTTAATTTTAATTAAGAAAATTAATTAGTTAAATTAAATAATTAAAAAAGGGGTAATTAATAATAAAACCTAATTAATTTTTAACCTAAAACTAATATTTTGATATTTTAATTAAATGAAATAAATAATAAAATAAAAAAAAATAAAAAAAAAAGAAGAAAAATATGAGGTCCAGGCCCAACTGACTTAGCACATGATCTCGTGTGGGCAGCTCCAGGAGGTTCATCATGGGATGCGCGTCTGGAAACGTTGGATCAGAATTGTGAAGATATGATGGTGAGAAGCGTCAAGGCGCATGGTTGATGGGTGGGAAGCACTGCATGTGATCTGTAAAATCAGAAAGTATGAAAAAAACCACAAAAGGCAGGGATCGAACCCACGCCCTTGTACATAAATGCCTTATCGCGCGCGTTTCTACCACTGGGGTGTCTATACATTCGGTGATATAACTAAAACAAATATAACATAAAACCAATTAACTGGACCGGAGAGGCACCAAATCCCTAGCTCCGGTCGTCTTCTCCGGTGAGTCTTTTCCACTTTCCTGCAAAATAGGCATACTTAGTGATCAAAGGGTACCCTACCCCCTAAATCAGGCCTTGCGAATTTAATTGAAGTGTTATTTTGGGCTGAATCACGCTAATTTATGAGATATAACAAAAACAGCATGGATCGGTATGAACATGGTAGTTCATGGTTCAGCCATCATGTGGCTCACACAATGGGCTATTCCTGCATTATTGAACCTCACAAATGCATTAGCAAGGTTAACATACATTAAAACTTAAATAAAATAGAAATATAAAATTCATGCAATGAGGGAAATCGGTGATGCATGTTCATGCGTTCCAGACCCTTTGGATCTTCAAGGTGGATCCATTCTTACCCTACAGTGTTCTTGGAAGTGAATTGGAGGGTTGGTTTAATGTGAACGAAGCTGTAAGCTAGGGTTTCAAGTTGCCCTAGTTTTTGATATTTTTGGAGTTTGGGAAGAGATTTCTTGCTGCAAGGATTCGTGTCATTTGATGTCTGAATAAAGGAGATATATAGAGGAGAATTAGGTTAAAAGATAGTGGGCTTGGACTTTGTAAGAAAAGCCTTGACTTTTATCTTATTTAATTTGAATTTAAAATAAATAAAAATAAAAATAAATAGAATAAAAGGTCAAGAGGTGCATGAGGTAATTCAGAGGTTTATTATGGAGTGTATCACACGCATGGACCTTGAAACACAAGCCTAATAGCCCAAAATTCCAAGTTTGATCACTTTTGGTTTCATGCATTTGTTCAAAATTTCCCAACTTGTACCAATCATAACTCTCTCAATTTTTTTCATTTTAAGATGATCTTTGACTTTTTAGAAATCCCAAGATGTTTTCTACAATCTCTATTTTTATCATTTTTGCATTTGAAGACTTTATCTTGATGTAAGTTGCCTTGATAAAAAGTGTCTTTTTGTTGACTTTTGAAATGACCTATAATGTATTGGCCCATATCTCTCAAATGAAGATTTTTTTGGACTTGAGCTTAGATAGAAAAAGTTGTGGAGAATTGAATTTCCTTTAAAATCAGATTTGGTTGAGAAAAATCTGATGAAGCATTTGGAAGTTTTGCTTGGTCAAAGTTCAGTTGAATTCTCCTTAAGAAAACTCTGATTTGGCAACTTTTGACTTTTGATGAATTGAGAGTTTTCTTGATGAGTTATGATCAACCCTTGACCAAATGATGAATATGACTTAAAAATTTGGATGTTGACCAAAAATATTTAAGTTTGACTGTATGTTGACCATAGTTGACTTTTTGTCCAATACAGTTGTTTTTCAATCATCTGAGCAATTGACTGAGCAAACTTATGATGTAGGGCTTGAAACTTGGCATGAGAATTCTTGGATACATATAAGAAACCATGAAATCCACTTGAGGTATTAGAAACTACATCTTCCTTGAGAAAAGTTAAACCCTAGTTGTAGGTCCATTGCTTAGGAGGAGATTTTGTCTGATCCATTCTTAAACAACCTTGAGCAATTGAGAGTTCTATGAGCATGAGAAGATGTCTTGAAGAAAATGGGAGGGAAATTTTAGGGTACAACACAAGTGACCTAGTGAAAATGATGCAAATGAAATGCAAAGCCTAAGCCAGATAAAAGTGGAAAGGTAGGACAAATTTAGGGTATGACAAACATATGTTAAGGAGTATTCAGTTAATGCCAGTGCTCATTTCTCAATTCGACTGTGCAAGATAGATTTAGATAACATATGCTTAATATCATCCAAATGAGAATAAACCTAAACTTTAATTGGTTTTATATAATTCTTGAGTTTATTACATGAAAAATATAAACATAAACATAGTTTTTCAATTGCATTATATCTAGTCTTAACGTCATTTAACACTCGACTGAGGTAATAAATGGCTCTTTCGATCCCATTCTCATCTTCCTGAAAAGGTGGCTTGGCAAAAAAAAGGTATCCCGGTGGACCGAAAATCTGAAAAAGACAGTCCAGGAAAAAGTTAGAGATTAAAGTGTACGACTATGTCCCGTCATCTCGTCACTTGTCTATCAGTAGAAGATTTGTCGCCCTGATCAGCAGTCACCGAGGGCTCTATGAGTTGAGGATGTTCAAGCCATCCATAAAATCCCCACGGAGCCACTTCCATGAGATTATCCCTACAGGGTAATCTTCACAAGTTCATACATTCCCTGTAATTTCCACGGCAGATTGCTCTGGCTGATAAAGGAGTATGATCTTCTCCCCAGAAATATCACCGACCTATGCAATTCCGATCAGTACAGTTCATGTATTTTCTCTTCCCCAGCCGAACTTGTTCCTCCAAGGTTGTAAAACCCTCTCAGACTTCTGCTCTCCAGCAGAATTCATTTCCTTAACAAGGGTGTTTCCTCAGCAAGAGTATTTCTCCATCAACAGGGTTTATTTCCCCAAACACGTTCTCTTCTAGATACAGATCAGATATAGTCTAGATATAGATTCATTCTGACACTCATTCTAGTTCCACTTCTAGATACAGTTCAGATACAATCTGAATATAGATTCATTCTGACACTTATTCCAGATCATCATCTAGATACAGTTCAGATATAGTCTAAATATATATTCATTCTGACACTCATTCCATATCCACTTCTAGATACAGTTCAGTTACAGTCTAAATATATATTCTTTCTGACACTCATTCCAGATCCATTTCTAGATATAGTTCAAATACAATCTAAATATAGATTCACTCTGACACACATTCTAGATATAATTTAGATACAATCTATATATGGATGTCATTTTGATACTCATTCAGTACATCTTCTAGATACAATTCAGATAAGATCCAGATATGGATGTCATTCTGATACTCATTCAATGCATCTTCTAGATACAGTTCAGATACAGTCCAGATATGGATATCATTATGATACCCTTTCAATAAATCCTTAGATACAATCAAGGCATAGATTTATGCTGACACTCCTCGGCTTAATTGTGCTTCTACCATAAATCACCGGCTAAATTCCTCTCCCTAGTGAAGTCATCACTATCCCCAGGGAGTTGCTACGGAACCTAAAACCGGACCAGATGTCAGTCAACTTTATCCTCCCCAGGCGAGTTGGAAGGAATATTCATCTCTTTTATCCCCAGTCAGGGTATAAACTCCCCAGTAGAACAATGAACAACCAAGGTTCTTAAACTCTTCTACCCAAGAAAGAATTAACACTCTCCAATAGAATTTCCTCAAGCAAAAATCAAGAAATCAATGTTGCCCAACGGAGTTTCCTCAAACAAGAAAGCAGGAGTCCTCGGAGGAAACAATCCCTAGAAGATTGAAGATACATATAATCTTCATCCCCAACAAAAATCAGGGATTTATTTTCCCCAGACTAAGATGCTGCTCAAATTTGTAAATGCACTTCAATAACATTTCATATTCACCATCATTTACCAATATCATAACATATGCATATGAAACGCATATAACACTGTCTCATTTATTTTGAGAACGTCATTACGCAATACATTTCATACATCATTACATTGCATACAGTTAACCCTTTATCTTTTCAGGTAAAGTCTATAAACAAACGAATATCATCAACTATCTGCATGACCAGACAAATTTCTTCATAAACTAAATTCTGACAAGTATTTCCCTCAAAGACTTTCCCCAGAAAGTCATTCTGAAAAATATCTCTTCTAGATGAAGTCAGGTGTAGACATCTTCCATTGCATCATTCTGACAAAATCAAGCGCGGATTCCTTCTGGTACCCTTTGAAGTAGTAGTCGCCACAGATTCCTTCTAGTACCTTGTGAAGTAGTAGTCACCATAGATTCCTTCTGGTACCCTTTAAAGTAGTAGTTACCATGGATTCCTTCTGGTACCCTTTGAAGTAATAGTCTCCATAGATTCCTTCTAGTACTTTGTGAAGTAGTAGTCTCCATAGATTCCTTCTGGTACCCTTTAAAGTAGTAGTCACCGTAGATTCCTTATGGTGCCCTTTGAAGTAGTAGTCGCCATAGATTCCTTCTGGTACCCTTTAAATTAGTAGTCGCCGTAGATTCCTTCTGGTACCATTTTAAGTAGTAGTCGCCATAGATTCCTTCTAGTACCCTTAGAAGTAGTAGTGGCCATAGATTCCTTCCAGTACCTTGTTGAAGTAGTAGTCACCATATATTCCTTCTGGTACCCTTTGAAGTAGTGGTCGCCATAGATTCCTTCTGGTACCCTTTGAAGTAGTAGTCGCTATAGATTCCTTCTAGTACCCTTTGAAGTAGTAGTCTCCATAGATTCCTTCGGGTACCCTTTGAAGTAGTAGTCTCCATATATTCCTTCCAGTACTTTGTGAAGTATTAGTCGTCATAGATTCCTTCTGGTACCCTTTGAAGTAGTAGTCGCCATAGATTCTTTCTGGTACCCTTTGAAGTAGTAGTCGGTGTAGATTCCTTCCAGTACCTTGTGAAGTAGTAGTCTCCATAGACTCCTTCCATTACCTATTGAAGTAGTAGTCGGTCGTAGACCCCTTCCAGATATATCTCCTAAAGACCAAGTCAAGCATAGACTTATTCTTATATTTCTATTACCAGTTACTTTGAATGGAATTAATAAGCCCATCTCCGACGACTCTCCATCACCTTTGGATGGCCTCTATAAGCCCATCTCTGGCAATTATTTGTCACCTCTCGAATGGCATCTCTAAGCCCATTCTCGTTACAATCAACCAACAACGTTACTTCTTGCACATGCGAGTGAAAATTTCTAGGCACTTAAGTGTTCAATCATCTTCTACCCTCAAGTCACGAATGGAGAACAAGCCAATCTAACTCTTCAGGTTTAAGAAGATTGAACAGGGGAAGTTGTTGTACCCTAAAATTTTCCCTCACATTTTTCTCAAAGCATTCTTTCAAGGCTCTTAAAGTAGTCAAGACACTCAAGTATTGACTAGTCAAGATGCACCGCCTAAACCAAAGGCCTATAACTAGGTGTTGTACCCCAATTTTTTCCCCTAAGATCCCTTCATCATACCATGTTGATTCCATTACAATAATATCACACTAGGATTCTTTGTTCCCCTCCCTATATTTAGCTTTGCACTTTGAGGAATCACAAAGCACATTGACTTGTTTTCATTTGTGATCATGAATGTTTTGTCTTAATTTTCTTTTAATTAATAAAATGCAATGTTGGTTTGTCTTACTTGTTAATAATGTAGGTAAAGGCAATGTGGCTTAGCAAGTTGATCCATGGGTTCATGAGTTTATTTCCATGCACTAGTCAATAAAGCTTGAGAAGTTCAAGCCTCGCCATTGAAGTTGTTTTGGAGGAAATGGTATGGCAAGCTTATTTTAGTTCACCATATTTCAAGATTATCAAATTTGATCCAAAAAGTACAAGGGGTTGATTGAAAGAATAGTCATGGTTGGACAAGGTCTTGTTCGCATTGGTCACAAGTGCATATCTCTCTCAATTCTCAAGATATGGAAGTGGTTTTGGTTTCTATGAGTTCTCATTATCATCCTCAACAACTTCTATCTACAAATCAAGGGTATTGGTACAAGAAGGTGGTTCAAAATTGTCAAGGTTCCTCCAAGTATTTTCTTGACCTAGGAGCTAGGGTTTTGAACTTCAAAGGAGTATATTTTGCTCATATTTTGGTATTTTTGAGTGATTCCAAAGATATCATTCTCTTCAAAGGGTTATTAACAAATCACTTCAAAAGTTACAAGGAGTTTTCATGTGGAAGAAACTTGATGAGGAAGAAAGATTACAAGTCCTCCAGATGAATCCCCAATTTTCCATGTGTGACTTAAAATAATCATAACTTGGTCAATTTTTATCACCTTGAGCCCATTATTTTCCCATAATGATCTTGGGGATGTGAAATTTATGCATTCTTTTATGTGAAAAGTGAGAAAATGGATGGAAGTTGCCTTAAGGATACAAAAGTTTATCGGTCATTTTATGAAATTTTGCCAACTTCAACAAGTCATAACTTTCTCAATTTTTGGAGATTTTGAATGGTTCAAGTTTAAAAATGTAATTCAAGAGATATACTTCATGCCATATTTTTTGGAAAAAAGCAAATTCCAAGTGGAAGGCTAGGTTTAGATGCAAGACATTATAGGTCACTTTTGAAAGAAAAAAATTGAAATATTTCTAAGTATGGAAAGTCAACCCTTTTTCTCCAACTTTGACTCAACACAACTTTCAGCTCAAGCATCCATTTAAATCCATTCTTTTTCCATTGCAAAACTTGTAACCTCATCTTTCTAAAGCATCAAGAATCATGCCCTAAGACCCCTTAACTAAAAATGCCATTGGTCAGAAGTTGGCACTTTGAAACTGAATTTCTCAACAAGTCAGAGTTTTGAAACCCATAATGTGGTCTCTAATCACAAGATTTATACGCGTTTTTGATTTAAACTTGATTAACAAACTTTCCAGAAGTGTTTAGCACCCCAAAACGCAAGGATTAGATGAGTTTTGGTGAAAATAAGATCACACTTCACTCGTGCATCAGGTTTGCACGAATTCCCTCCAAAATGCATCATTCACTCTTCCTTTTGATCCTATTTTCTTCTCCTATAAATACATGAACTATCCCATTCATTTTCTCAAGCTTGAATAGCCAGAATCACCCTGCCAAACTTGTTCCATAACTCAGAATTCAGCAACTTTGAAATACATATACAAGCCTTTTTCAATCCAATTTTTTCATTAATTCACCTTCCTTGATCTTCCCTGAAGCTAACCATATAATTACATTCAAGAATCGTGCCCTATATTGCTCCATAGAAGTCCAGTTTCAGAGCTCTGCAACTCAATTTCAATAGGTAGATTCCTTCATCAATTCTTCAAAACTTTGATATCATTGTGATACTATCGTTACCCTGGTTCTAGTCGCAACACTTACCTTTTACTGGAAACACATTTTGACCTTGAAATTTCAAATCCCTTTTCAAAACTTTCTTTCCAAATTGCTTGAGCTACAGTTTAAATAAATTTGGCGCGAGGGTGTGGTTGTCTTCGTCTTGAAGAGACGAAGCAAATGACATAGGTCTGAGCTTCTGAATTTACAGTTTGAGAGACCTGTAATTAACGTTTGTTGTAGTTTGAAGATGACCAACGTGTCATCTTCCAACCAATGATGGCACGCCACTTGTTGTTTTTTAATATCAATTTAATAATTGATTCAGTGCTTTATTCACTAATGACCATGATATACACAGCGCGCCAGATCCTTTAGATCTGATTACTAACGCGTTTTGACTCTCATCTAATGGTCGACATATTTTTTACTTTTATTTTCTTTTTTGATTTTTATATTTAATTATTTTAAACTTCAAAAAATCATAGAAAATTTGTTTTAAGTCCAAAAAATCTGAAAAAATTCTGAAAAATATTTTTGATTATTCTCTTTCTGGTTTTTATTTTTTCACAATTTAATTTTGTATTTTGGTATTTTTTATAAATTTACACTGTATTTGAATTGTTTTAAATGTTTAAAAATACTTTTATGCATTTTTAAATTCTGAAAAATTTATGGAATGATCCAATGATATTGTGACAAATATTGGTGACCTTATTTTATTTTATTTTATTTCCTGACTTTGTTATTTTTTATCATTTTTGGATTATTTTACCCCTTTCTTTTAATTTTAAAAATAGTTTCTGACTTTAAAAAATTACCAAAAAATTTATAAAATCATTTGACTCCTTTTCTGATTTTTCTATGGTCTTACTTTCTATTTCTTGATTAATTTGAACATATTTGGTATTTTTCCCTTTTATTTCTATTTTTAAACATTATTTTAAACCTTTTTGTATATATTAAAATGTAATATTATTTTGTGACTATTTTCTGGATGATCTTGGGTTAAATTTTTTATCATGAACTTTATTAACATCATTGGATCCATGGTGTTGAGTCTAAATCCATAAAAATGGATGAATGATTTTAATAATAGTTTGATTAAATTTAATCCAAAAGTGGTTTATATATTCTCTCCAACCCCTCTTTATCTCATCCCCTTCTTATTGCACTAAATGTTGTTGGAGCATAATCTCTATATCATGTCTCAAAATAAATGGTGCATAGATTGCTATTGACCGGTGTGATACGGTAGGAGAACTGACTTGAGGTTTTGCGTTTGTGTTCGCAAATGTTTCGGTTTAGCAAGAGTCGCCACCAACTTTTTATTTTATCCTAAGGAAAGGTCAAAAAGTACAGGAAAGACCTTTGAGATGTTTTCTTGGGTTCGGGGAGTAGATTATGAAAAGGGAAGGTATAAGCACCCTTTTCATCCATGGGCTCTTAGTTACTTGTTTAGATCACTTGCTTTGCTTTTCAATTGTTTGAAATGGTGCTTTTCAATTGTTTGAAATGGTGCTTTTCAATTGTTTGAAATGGTGCTTTGTGTGTGGTTTTGAAAGATGTTTTGAAAAGAGGCCATCGTTGTGGAAACCTTTGTAATGATTCTTGTTTGAATGTATACAAAGGTGTTTTTGTCTTTTTGAAAAGTTTTGAAAGTTTGATTTGGGAAATGTTTTGAAATTGTGTTGTAAAGTGTGTTTGAAAATAGCAAGGATGTTTTTTTGCAAGCTTTTGATCAAGTAACTAAGAGTTATCTACCCTTTTTTACTCAAAGATTTTTCTTATGTTTTTAACCCTTTTAACAGTCTTATTTCACCATTGCATTTTGTGAACAACCTTGTGTTAGGATGTTAAACGAGACAGGTGCGGGTCATCGTATAGACCATGATAGCAATTGTGTCAAGTATTTTTGGCAATTTTCTTGAGGGACTTTGATCATTTTGTTTAGGCAACTCAGATAGAGTCGTCGAGGGACTATGATCTTTTGTTTTGTTTTGGTTTTGCCAAAGTACTTAACATGCATACCATGGTCCATTTTTTAAGGCAACAAGTGGATTGTTGATTTGGATTTTTGACATACAAACCCTAATTCTCTAATCATGGTATAATTGAAAGCGTTAAGTGCGAGAATTTAAATTCTAAGCTATTACAACATGATTATGGGGATGGGAGTACAATTTTTGAATAGGGGGTATTTGACAAGAAATATAAACCCTAGTTACTATTACATCCAAATTGAATCTCAAATGCAATCAATATTTATTTGTACAATATTTAAATAAACAAAATAAATAAATATTAAGTAAAATGTATTATGCAAAAAAATAAGTTTTTATGTATGTAAAGTATTTTTAATGTAAAGAAATATAAAGAAATAAATAAATAAAAAAAGGATTAATTTTATTTATTAAAGGGGTAAACCCTAATTCTTTTAAGAAAATAATATATTATATTATTTATATACAAAAAATATATTAATATGTACAAAAGAAAATATATTGGAAAAAAATGTTTTTTTAGTATAAATAATAATAAAAATAAAAATGTAATATTTTTGTATTTTTATTCTATGTTTTTAATAAAATAAAGGTATATATGTATATATATATTTAAATATATTAAATATGTATAAAATAAAATAAAATATTTACAAAAATGAAATATATTCAAGAAAATATTTTCAGTATGAATAAAAATAAGAAATATTAATATTAGTATTATTTACATTATTTTTAAGTTTTTATAAATAATATAAAGTATTTAACTTGTTTTAATGTTAGAAAAATCAAAATAAAATACCTAATAAATGTAAAAAAAATGTGAAAACATTTTAAAGCATTTTTTATGTTTGAAAATAAAATATCAAAGTCAGAAAAGAAAACAAAAATTCAAAAATGCAAAAATATGAGAAATTGGGCCAGGGGTGCAAAAAGAAAAGAGGGGGGTGTTAGATGCAAGAAGGCCAGGCCCAGCCCAGACTTCATCTTCAACCTCCAGAATATTTGAAAACACGCGCGCGCATGTACAAACTACTAACTCATGTATTTGTGATCTTTTGCCAAAACTCAAAACATGAAACTTGTAGAGCATTAAACCACGATTCTAACCATATAAAAAACTTGATCTAACTCTCAAAGACCAGAGAGAATTTCTCTGGCCCTAAAATCTGACCTAGTTTTTTCAGCATGTTCATGGATGAAATTCTCTTAGCACGCTTAATATAAATGAAAACTGAGCATATGTACATCTTCATGGCATTAAATACTACATTTTTCATTCACAAACCTAAGGCTAAATGTTCCTAAATAGAGAGATAGAAGTTTGAGAAATACCTGTTTCAGTCAAGCTCGAGTATGGCAATGCGGCAACTTTCAGTAAGGCCTGAGGTTCTTTTGAGCTTGCTTGATGTTCCCTGGACCTTTCCCAATGTTTAGTTTGCCTTGAATGTCCCTGAATCAACCTCTAGAAGTCAACCTGCACAAGCTTGAAACGAAAATGGTGAACACCGTAAATGGAGTTACAGTTGGCAATGGAGGTTTGGGATAGCTTGAGTGAGTTGAATGGAAGATATTGGAACAAGTTTGAGGCCAAACGCACGAGTGGTTTGTGTGATGGATGTGAATCTGCAGGGAGTGCCCTGTTTTGCAAGAAGAATGTGATTTGTTGTTTTTGAAGGCTTGAGGGCTCAACAATTCGTGTTTCTGGCTCAAGGAAATGCACAAAACTTGTTTGAAATGTTGGCCAAAGTTGATTATATCAGATGCTCAAGTTATGTCCTTTTGCACAATTACTTGGTTTTGGAGTAAAAAGTGAGAGTTGACAATGCTATGGCTGTACTGGCTTGTAACCTAGCTGCACAAAGTTGTTGAACTTTGCTTGACATTAGGGAGCCTTTTTTGCAGCAAAGGGTTTTGTGTATGGCTCAAGAAATGGAATTTGACATAAAGCATGCTTTATGTAAATGGTATTGCAACCTTTATGCCAAAAATGGATTTATTCATTGTGCCAAGCTTCATTGATCAGAATAACACCAATGTCCAATGAGTTTGCATTCAATTTTTGAGTTTTGAATGGTTTAGAGACTTGTAAACAAGTACAAAGCTAGTTTGGACAGATTTTGCAACTTGTATGAACATGTATTGGCCATGGACACAAAGTGAGTTTTTGCCAAATTCAAATCTTCAATTCTCCCTAACCACAAATGTGTTTGAGGATTTCTTGGACAATTTGGATAGCTTGCAACATGCACTATAATCCATCTTTGAAATGCAACTTGAGACTCCAAGTGGAACTATGTGAAAAATGGCCAAGAAGATGGGTCAAAATCCTGCCTAAACTAGGGCAAAATTTCTCTAAGTTAAAAGTTTTAGGGACCCTTGTTCCAAAAATCATAACTTAAGATCCAAGCTTCTTTTGAGAAAACTTTGTGAATCAAAGTTGTAGACTTTGTGGAGGAATACAACTTTCATGTTGTAAGTTTTGTTTGAATCCATTTGCATCATGGTGAAAATGTGGGACAAAGTTAGGAAAAATTAAGAAAATTTCACAACTTCGAAAAATTCTAAGTTATGAAAATTTTCAATTTCAAACCCTAATTTGCAATTTTTGGTTTCTTGATGAAAAAGTTTCATAATTTGACATATCTTGATGAAAAATGACCCTTGGCACTTGATTTTGACCAAAACGTCAAAGTTTGACTTTTCAGTGTACAATCAAATTTTGATCAGTTGACTGAAAAACTCATTTGTCAATCCAATGCATTTGAGATCTTTTGAACTTGTTGAATAAGTCAAGATGATGCCATTGAGTCTTTGAGTCCATGGTTGAGCTTAACTTGCCATTGGCTAGGTCAAACAGTCAAAAATTACATTTGTACAGTCAAAACCCTAAAAATGACCATTTTGCCCTTTTGGTGATCTGATCAAATTTCTTGTGGAATTATGGTCCAAACTTGATCAAATGGTTCATATAAGTTCATAATGTTGATGTGGGTAAAAATTCATGAGGTTTGACTGTAAATTGGTCACAATTGACTTTTTCCTCAATGTAGTTGATTTCTAGGTCAACTGTCCAATTGACTGGGCAAAAATTTGATTCAAGGCTTGAAACTTGGTATGGACAAACTTATGAGTCCAACATGATGTGTGAAAGTCACTTTAGGAATTGTAAGTCAAAAAATCCCTGTGCAAACTCAAACCCTAATTTAGGTCAACAGTGCAAGGAGGTGTCTTGAGCAGAGCAAACCCTAGCTTGATCTTGAATTCCAAGAGTCTTGTGATGAGAAATGTTGATAAAATGAGAGGGAAAATTTTTGGGTACAACAGTTTCCCCTGTTCAATCTTCTTGAACCTGAAGATTTAGATTGGCAAGTTTTGCCTTTCGTGACTCGAAGGTAAAAGAGGATTGGACACTAGAGTGCCCGTAAATTTGCACTCGTCAAAATATTGTTTAGGGAATGGGCTTAAAGATGCCATTTGGAGATGGTAGAATCTTGCTGGAGATGGGATTAAAGATGCCATCTAAGATTTGTTTGTTGAAAATCAGTAGAATGAACATCAGAATGGTATCTGTATTTGGAACGTATCTGAGTTGTATCTGGAGATTGGGTTTGTATGAGCAGGGGAATGGCGTCTGTGTTTAGAACATATCTGAGTTGTAACTGTATTTGATTCTTGAATGAATATCAGAATGACTGCCGTGTCTGGAGTGTATCTGTATTCTGAATGTGTAACAGAGAAAAATCTGTGTATGGAGCAACTGTGTGTTGGGGATAAATTCCAAATGAGTGACAAAATGGCAACCGTGTTTGGAGCGTATCTGGATTGTATCTGAAGTTGAGATCTGTATGAGTAGCATAATGATTTCCATGTCTGGAGTGTATCTAAAACTGTAACTGGGATCTGAATAAGTGACAGAATGACTTCTGTGGCGACTGCACTGGGGAGAATCAAACTTCTGGTGTAAGGGACAGAATGGCATCCGTGTTTGGAGCATATCTGAACTTGAAGTTGATAATTGAATCTGAATGAGAGATAGAATGGTCGCCGTGTCTGGAGCGTATCTAGTATGTATCGGATTGCTGAAGTCTGAATGAGTAGTAGAATGACCGTCGTGTCTGGGGTGTATCCATACTGTATTTTGACTTGAAATTTTGAATGAGTAATATAATGACCACCGTGTCTGGGGTGTATCCATACTGTATCTGAATAGTTGTCAACGATAGCCTTTTAATCTTATCCTGAAAAGGGTAAAATGTTAGCTAAAACACAAAGTTATGTTGCATGGCATGTATGATGCAATGAATTGTGTTTCATCAATGTTTATGATATATGAATGTAATGGATGTGCATGTAAGCTGAATAGCTATATTGCTGAGGAAAATAAATCCTTGTTAACTGGAGATAATGAAATCCTTGACTGCTGTCGGGGAAAGTAAATCCTTGACCGATGCTGGGGATTCTAAAAATCTTTGATTATTGAAGATGAGAAATCCTTGCTGACTGCTTGGGGATTAAAGATCTTTGATTGTTGAGAATGAGAAATCCTGGGACCACTGCTGGAGATTGAAAATCCTTGGTGATTTGTATGGATTTAACAAGAGCTTTGACAACTTCTGCGGGGAATGAGAATCCTTCATGACCTTCCTGGGAAATAAAGAAAACTCTGAAAATATCTACTGGGGAATTAAAACCTGGGAGGCTTCCAATGGAGAAACAGGAAATGGAATCTTTGTTCTATTGGGAAATAAACTCTGTGGGTAGAGTGTTTACTCGGCTGGGGAAATCAAGAGCTTGGGTTGTATGCCAATCTACTGGGGAAGTTGGGGAAAGCTGAATAGTTCTCGCTGGGGATTGATAATTGGAAATTTGACTTCGCTGGGGGAAGAAGGTTTAGAATATTCTAGCCCTGCTGGGGGTATGTATTTCAGGGTTTCGGGCTCCACTGGGGATCAGGAGTTTGGAGACTTAACTCTGATGGGAACTTTGAAACTTAACTCTGCTGGGGAATAAAGTTTAGAATACACTGTCTCCGCTGGGGATCTTGAAATTTAACTCTGCTGGCGATATATACTTCAAGGTTTTATCTTTGTTGAGAAGCTAGATGATGTACTGCAGGGGATTTCTTCTGGAATAGCACAAAGACATCTTCCTACACCTTCAACCTATCAGTAATTATCCTTTCTCAATTTCGTTTTATTTGTAAGCAGTGATTATATTCAAATGCATATGCCTATTTAACAAAACATTGGACGTTTTTCAAATAAAACATAAGTGTAAAAAGAAAGGAAAGGCAGGCGAATTTTGAGCTTTGAAGTATTTTTGTATTAACTTTTGTAAGTATCTTTGTACAAAGGAGATAGACATCCTAGTAAGAGAATATTGTCGTAAAATTGAGAAAAATTTTATACAAAAGAAAAGATGGCTATGTGCAATAATTCCATGGGGTTCCCATTCTGCTATAGCCTTCATAACTTTGAGTATCTTGTCCATTCGCTGCTTCGTCTGCCGATGATTGGATTGATCAGAAGCTTGGAGCTTGTTGGTGAAGAGATTGTTCTTAAAGTGATCCGACGAGACATAGTCATACGCTTTAATTCCCTAACTTTTGCCTGGACCGCCCTTTCGGGTTTTCAGTCCACCGGGAAACCCTTTTTTGCCCAAGTCGCCCTTTCGGGTTTTCAACTTGCCGGGTGTACAGATTTTTTGTTTGTCCCTAATTTTTGCCTGTACCGCCCTTTCAGATTTTCGATTCACCGGGATGCCCATTTTTGCCCAAGTCGCCCTTTCGGGTTTTCAACTTGTCAGGTTGTTTCATGCGTAGTATCTTTTGACTATGTCTGCGTTTGCAGGGTGCGGCAAGTCGTCGCTGTCCATGGTGGTCAAAATCATTGCCCCACCAGAAAAGATGTTTTTGATCACAAATGGTCCTTCATAAGTAGGAGTCCACTTGCCCCTGGGATCACTTTGCGGCAAGATAATCCGCTTGATTACAAGATATCCGACTTGATATACTTGACGTCTGACTTTCTTGTTGAAAGCCTTGATCATCTATTTCTGATACGTCTGACCATGAAAAATAGCAGTAAGTCTCTTCTCGTCGATCAACTTAAGTTGGTCAAGCCGGGTCTGAATCCAGTCGTCTTCACTCAAACCAGTATCCTTCATAATCCTCAAGGAGGGAATCTAAACTTCCATAGGCAAAACAGCTTCCATGTCGTATACCAAAGAAAAGGGGGTTGCCCCTGTTGAAGTAGGCGCCATGGTACGATATCCATGCAGAGAAAACGGTGACATCTCATGCCAGTCCTTGTAGGTGACTGTCATCTTTTGAATGATCTTTTTGATATTTTTGTTCGCGGCTTCAACAAAACCGTTCATCTTTGGCCGATAGGGAGATGAATTGTGATGATAAATCTTGAATTTCTCGCACAGAGCGGCGATCATAGTGTTGTTCAAATTTGTACCGTTGTCCGTGATAATCCTGTCGGGGATACCATACCGACATATGAGGTTCTGCTTAATGAAGCGGGCAACCACATTCTTTGTAACGGAGGCGAAGGAAGCTGCTTCGACCCACTTGGTAAAGTAATCAATAGCCACCAGGATGAAGCGATGTCCATTAGATGTCGTAGGCTTGATCTCTCCAATCATGTCGATTCCCCACATTGCGAATGGCCAGGGAGATGTTAGCACGTTGAGAGGAACAGGAGGAATATGTACTTTTTCGGTGTAGACTTGACATTTGTGGCAAGTACGGGAATGTTGATGACAATCAGCTTCCATGGTAGACCAGTAGTAGCCTGCCCTTAGAATCTTCTTAGCCATCGTATGTCCGCTCAAGTGGGTGCCAAATGTGCCACTATGTATTTCAGTCATGATCAACTCTGCTTCAACCTTGTCCACACAACGAAGTAGAACATAATCATGGCTGCGCTTATAAAGGATACCATTGCTTAGGAAGAAATTGGCAGCAAATCTCCTTAAGAACTTTTTGTCATTGACGGAAGCTCCTTCAGGGTATTCTCGAGTCTGGAGATACCTTTTGATTTCATGAAACCAGGGTTGTTCCACTACTACTTCGGTATTAATCTCGTGACAGTGCGCAGGTTCATCCATTCGCTCGATGGTGATTTGGGGAGCCTCATTATCCCAGTTGAGTTTAAACATAGAAGACATTGTATCTAGAGCATCTACTAGCTGATTTTCTTCTCGCGGAAAATGCTCGAAGGTAATCTGCTTGAAATGAGGCAACAATGTCAAGACATGTTCTTTGTATGGGATAAGATTAGGATGTTTAGTGTCCCACTCTCCTTTGACTTGACTGATAACCAAAGCCGAGTCCCCAAATACGACCAAAGATTTAATTCCCAAGTCTACAGCAGCCTTGAGACCAAAGATGCAAGCTTCATATTCAGCCATGTTGTTGGTACAGCTGAAGCAAAGTCGGGCAGTGAAGGGTGTATGGCAACCTTCCGGAGAAATGAGTACCGCACCGATACCGTTGCCAAGTGCATTTGAAGCACCATCAAAGTACAGGGTCCATCGGGATCCTTGTCCAGGTCAATCATACGGTCGGTTACCTTCAATGTTGTCCAATGTCATGATGTCCTCGTCAGGGAAGTCGAATCTCATAGATTGGTAATCTTCGACGACTTGATGAGCTAGATGGTCAGCTAGTACACTCCCCTTTATAGCTTTTTGGGTAGTATACTGGATATCATACTCTGTCAGGATCATCTGCCATCTAGCTATTCTTCCAGATAAAGCATGCTTTTCGAAGATATACTTGATCGGATCCATCTTTGAAATCATCAAAGTGGTATGAGTCAACATATATTGCCTTAGCCGGCGAGCAGCCCATACCAAAGTGCAGCAAGTTTTCTTGAGCAGTGAGTAGCGAGTCTCACAGTCGGTAAACTTTTTGCTAAGGTAATAAATGGCATGCTCTTTTCGGCCAGACTCGTCATGTTGGCCCAGTACGCACCCCATTGAGTTATCCAAAACAGTCAGATACATGATTAACGGCCTTCCTTCGACGGGTGGCATCAAGATAGGAAGTTCCAGCAAATACTCCTTGATCTTATCAAAAGCAACTTGACAATCATTGTTCCATTCAACCACTTGATCTTTCTTCAACAACTTGAAGATTGGCTCACAGGTAGATGTCAGGTGAGAGATGAATCTCGCAATATAGTTTAAGCGTCCCAAAAAACCTCTAACCTCCTTTTCAATGCGGGGGGCATGCATTTCTTGTATAGCTTTTACTTTAGCGGGATCAACCTCAATGCATTTGTTCCTGACAATAAATCCCAGAAGTTTACCAGACCTGACTCCAAAAGTGTACTTGCTTGGGTTCAATCTGGGCTTATACTCCTTCAATCTGACAAACAGCTTTTGCAGATGTTCGAGGTGTTCCTCTTCTGTCTTTAAACGGGCTATCATGTCGTCTATGTAGACTTCAATCTCATGATGTATCATATCATGAAACAAATCCACCATGGCGCGTTGATAGGTTGCCCCGACATTCTTTAGTCCGAATGGCATCACTTTGTAGCAGAAGGTACCCCACTGCGTAACAAAAGTAGTCTTCTCCATGTCTTCGGGGGACATTTTGATCTGGTTGTATCCCGAGAATCCATCCATGAAGGAATATACCTTGTGTTGAGCTGTGTTGTCAACCAAGATGTCAATGTGTGGCAATGGAAAATCATCTTTAGGGCTAGCCCTGTTTAAATCCCGATAGTCCACACACATTCTGACTTGGCCGTCCTTTTTGGGCACGGGCACAATGTTAGCAACCCATTATGGATAGGAAGTAACAGCCAGAAAGCCAGCGTTGAATTGCTTCATTACCTCAGCTTTGATCTTCTCAGACATGTCGGGCCTCATTCGGCGGACTTTTTGCTTGATCGGTGGACAATCTTCTCTTGTAGGGAGACGGTGAACCACAATATCTGTATCTAATCCCGGCATGTCTTCATAGGACCAGGCAAAGATCTCAACATATTCATTCAACAGCTGTACTAAGTGCTCTTTGACACTTGGTTCAAGGTTGGCACCCACTTTTACCTCTTTCTTGTCTTCCTATGTTCCCAAGTTGATGGTTTCTAGCAACTCTTCATGAGGCAGAATAGCCCTCTCTTCTTGTTGCAAAAGTCTGGCTAACTCTCCAGGCACTTCACAGTCCTCATCACCTTCGTACTCGGCATGATTGACTAAGTCTTCAGAGTCACCGAAGGCTAAAGCAGAATAGTCACCCATGGAATCCGGAGTGGATGGGTACCTGCATTTTGTGAGTGTGGGTGTGTGTAAGGGATAGCCATCCTTAAACGAAACAAAATGTAAAAAGAAAGAAAATAAACACAACAGTTTATAGATGAAAATGTCCAATGATTCATTAAACATGGCATATGATAATGAAGAAACTCAAGCCCTTACAAATGGACCTATATGCCCCGGGTAAGGCATAAGGTGAAAATAGTGTACGAATTGTTCAGTTATTATAGACCAAAATAGGAAATTGTTCAAAGATAAATTACTGGTTGATGAAAGTGATGGGAATAAAGTCCTTCGCTTCCCAGTTGCTTAATCCTCCTTCGACGGTTGGAAAGATCCAATCTTCAAAGTTGTCTTCTTCATCATCATCTTCTAAGGCATTGATTCCATGGTGAGTGATTTTTACGGGTGGTCCTCCGGCCCTGGAGCGACGCACAGCTTTTTGGCCAGCAGAAGTAAAACCTAGTTTAAACTTGTCTGTCTTGTGAGAAAACTCAGGCAGTTGCCCCCATATTGTACTCCTTCCTTCTTTGATTACAGCCTCTGTATCTTTGAGGCATGCCATCCTAGACACAGGCTTGGAAATAATGGGCACATCAGTCATTGTCTTTGCAACTGCGACTTCAGGAGAAACTTCCTCAAAATGTTGGAAAGGCGTTTATATGAATTCTCCATCCAACTCCACATAGCGGAAGGAGTTGAGGTGACTTATCATGTACTCTTCCTCACCGTGAACTGTTATGATCTTTCCCTGAACTGGATACTTTAGCATTTGGTGTAAAGAGGAGGTAACTGCCCCAGCATAGTGGATCCATGGCCTTCCCAACAAACACGAATATGAAGAATGGATGTCCATCACATAAAAGGTAGAGTTGAAGGTCTCGGTGCCCACTTTGATAGGAATGTACATTTCTCCATGAACCATCCTCTTAGAACCGTCGAAGGCTCTAACAACGATGTTACTGGGCTTGAGGGTCAATCCTTCGCAGTCCAATCTATCCAACGCCTTTTTCGGCAGCACATTCAAAGATGAACCGGTATCAACTAGGACATGGGCAAGTATGGTTCCCCTGCATTCTACTGAGACATGCAACGCGTCGTTGTGATTCCTTCCTTTAGGGGTCAAATCAGCATCAGAACAACTGAGACCATTATCAGTAGTAAGGCTAGCCACGCACTCTTGAAACTGGTCAGCCGAAGTTTCTTGAGGCACGTGTGATGTCTTTAAAAATTTGATCAAGGCCTTAGCATGGGCCTCAGAGCAGAGTAGAAGAGCCAACATGGATATTTTAGAAGGGGTCTGCCCTAGCTGTTCCACGACATTGTAGTCGCTCCTCTTGATTATTTTTAAGATTTCTTCCATCTCTTTCTGGGTGGTCTCGGGGATTACCACAGCCTGAGCCTTCATCCTGACAGGCGCTTCTAGTATCCCCTTACCTTTGGTAGTAGCATCAGAGGGTCTAACTTCAGGTACATCAATTTCTTTAATTATCGGGCTTTGCACAGATGGCTTGACAGGTACAAAAACTCTCGAGGGTCCGAAGACTGCCGGTGGGGGAGCAATCTCCGGAGAGAATATCCTTCCGCTGCGAGTTATCTTGCTTGTTCCCGCAATATTCCCTATATCAGGGGTTTCATCATCAGAATTCTCTTTGACTGATTCAATCTGTTTGATACCATGATAGAAGATTTCTCCTCCGTAGTTCCATGGTATCGTCTTGTTAGATTCATACGGGACAGGCCCCAACATGGTGATTTTCAATGGCACAAACTTAGGATCAGGCGTAATCTTGATAGGCCTTTTGCAAGCCTTGGGAAGATTGTCGGAGATGGTTATTATCGCAATGTCATTGGTTGTAGTATCAAAGGTAGTAGGAGTAACAGGAGTGAAGGTATCAACAGGAGTCTTTTGAAAGAGTATCTCTTGGGTATCCATCAGGCGTTGGATTCCTGATTTCAACAGTGGGCAGTCAGTTTGTATGTTTAAACAAAAGTAACAGTCTTTTCCACAGCCTGGGAATATCCCGGCTCTCATCAAATTCACTTTAATCACTGGTAAGGGAGTCAAAAGGTCAGCAACATTGGTAACATGAAGATCTTCCATAACGGCATGAACATTATGACCGTGCTTGGGCATTGGGGAAGAAATCACATTCGGCTTTTCGGGCGCATCGAATTCTACCTCCTTGGCGTTGATCAGGTCTTGGATTTTGTTCTTAAGAGCCCAACAGTTGTTGGTATCATGCCCTACATTGTTAGAGTGGTAAGCACACTTTGCATTGGAGTGGTAATAAGGAGAAGAGGTATTAGGGTTCTTTGGCGCTTCTTTCAAATTGGTGAGATTCAGCTTTAACAGATGAGGGAGTACTTGAGCTGGTGTCATGTTGATTCGGGTGAATTTCCGTTGTGGCCTTTCTACCCTTTGTTGATTAGATCTTGGCTGATTGCTGCGAGGTTGATCGGTTAAAGATTTTTGGATCATCATAGCCCCCACCATTGGTGGGCGCTCGATTCTTCCTTGGTTTCTCTGGTTGTGAACAACAGAAACTTCCTTCTTAGCCGGGAAAGTCTTCTTAATAGCAGTGGAAGCGGAGGCATCCTTCTGAATTTTACCACTTTTAATGCCAGCCTCAACCCTTTCACCGGTCAGAATTAATGCGGTGAATCCTGCAGATGAACTCTCGATTAAATGATTGAAGAATGGGCCAGACAGGGTCCCTAAAAACATGTCAACCAGCTCTCTATCCGACAATGGTGGCTGCACCCTTCCAGCCAGACCACACCAATTCTGGGCATACTTTTTAAATCCCTCATTAGAAGACATACCCATACTCTGTAGTTGAGTACGAGTAGGCGCTAAATCAGCATTGTATTGGTATTGTCGGTAGAAAAGCAGCAGCTAAATCTTCCAAGTTATGAACCTCAGATCTCTCAAGTTGATAGAACCAGTCCAATTGTGTGCCTGACAAACTGTCTTGGAAAAAATGGACCCAAAGATCTTTATCAGAAGAGTGGGGTTGGATCTTTCTGACGTAGGATCTCAGATGCATCTTTGGACAGGACAAACCGTCATACTTAGCAAATTTAGGTACTTTGAACTTGGGAGGAATGACGATCCCAGCGACCAAACCTAGTTCTTCAAAATCTAAATCAGGTACCCTTTGCAACTCCATGGCTGCCAACCGATCCTCAAGATTTTTATATTTATCATCCGCCGGGGGATATTGCTGTTCGAAGTAATCTTCATCCTCTTCCTCCTCTTCTTCTTCAACTTCAGATTCAGAAGGCATCGCAGTTCCTTTTCCTTTACCAGCCCCTTCATCAGATGTCGAGGGGAACTCGAGAACATTTCTAGCATGGCTTTCAAACCTTCTTCCCATAGTAGCCACACCAGGCCTTTTCTTCTTTTTCTCTTTATCTTTCTCCAACAGTGCTTTGAGGTCCTCTTGACCCTTTTCTAAGGTCATGAGGAGTTGCTGGAATTGTGAATTTTGTGCTTGCAGATCCTTAATCGTCTGCTCCAAATCCATCTTGCTGAAATAAACAGCAGAAAGATAAGGAAACCTGGTGTGAAGACCTGTTTATGCATATGATGAATGATATGTTATTTATGTAATGCATTCAAGGATTCAGAAATTCAAATTTGTTGCAAACAAAAAAGAACACACGTCATATTAAGAAGAAATTGGTTAGTACATAAATGCCCCATGGGCAAAATATTACAAAATTCTTAATGTAAAAAGACATTGTGCATCCTCTTTGGTGCGATGTAAGTGTTGAGAGTTTCCTCCTCATGAAGTCGGCGGGTAAGTTCCAAAACCTTCTTCTCACTGGCATAGAAGCTGGCTTCAAAAGTATTTCGTTCTTCTTTGAGTTGGATCCAACTCTTTTGCAATTATTCCAATGATGTAGGCATGTCTGGATGTAGGAGGGTGTATGGAACCTCTCCTTCTATAACAGGCTCTTTGATCACGGGGAGAATGTGAGGGTATGAAATCATAAGATTCTGGCTGCGGGTTCGTACCCACTTGAGATAAGGCTCAAGGGGGATGGAATTCTTGTGCCCCAGTGTCTTACTATCCACTTTGTTGGGCATCCTCCAAGCTCTGATGAACCTTTGTCGAAGTCCTTGTGCATCATTGTCGAAGTTAAAAACCAAGTTAGGAATCAGCATGTCATGAGGGCCATCCCTCCGAGCATATCCAAACTGTCTTAGGGCTAAATAGGGGTTGTAAGTAATGCCTCCCCTAATGCCAAGTAGTGGGACATTAGGGAACTCTCCACAACGATCAATGATGATGACATTTTCTCTGGACCGAGAACACCAATGAACATCAGAGTGTGTTAAGGTCATCAATCGCTGTGACCACCTTAAACCCTGCTCATTCTTCAAAATTAATTGGGGAAGGTGAGAAATATACCACCTTGCTAGAAGAGGAGTATAGCACATGAGAACACCTTTTTTCCTCATTGTTCGTGTGTGAAATGAGTGGAGGATGTCCCCAAGCAATGTAGGCACAGGATTCCGAGATATGAAAATCTTGACAGCATTTACATCTATAAGTTGATCAGGGTTTGGGAACAAGACCAACCCATAGATGAGAAGTGCTACAATCTCCTTAAAAGCTTGTAGATCTAGAGAGTTCCAACAGTCTTGTGCCTTCTCAAACAGAAACTTTTCCAAGAAACCCTTGACACCGCTTCTGGTTTCCCAATGTCCTTTGATATCAGATGGTTGCAAGTGTAATGCTTGAGCAACATCTTCAGGCTTTGGTTCTTTTTCCGTACCGTTGTAGTGTAGTCGATGAAGAATAGGAATTCTCGGGAGTTGAGAAAATTCCTCCAAAGTAGGTACTAGTTTGTAATCAGGTAATGTGAAACAATGGTGTAGGGGGTCAAAGAACTTGAAGAGAACTTTCACCATGTCTTATTCAATGTTGGAATTGACCAAGTTGATAAGTATACCATGTCTTTCAATGAAGAGAGAATTCTATGGAATCTTGGAAGTAAGCTCCTTGAGTTGAGGAGGGATTCTCACAAGGTTGACTTGAATTGTTTTCCTGCGAAGAGATTTCATGGCCTACAAAACAAGAACAAAGATGAAGATCCAAACCCTTGAAATGGTTAGTGGATGCATATGATGCTTTATGATGTTCATGATGTATGCACAAGCACATGTACAAATAAGTCACACAAGATCCTAGTTTCAGGCTTGCATGAGGTTTCACAGGTAAGTACCCTCTTGAAGTTAGTTGGATCAATTTGTCTTATAAATAGTAACTGGGTTCTAAGGAGCTCAATATCATTGGATTATTTTCTATGTTCATTGTTTTGGTTTAGCCACTTAACTGGCGACCAAAATATTCCAAGAAAACAACCCTTAATGAGTGTAGAATCGAGTATCTACCAACTTCAGACTGCACCAAAGCCGGTCATCTCACTACTCCTAAAAAAGGCCAAGATGGTCAAGTAAGGTTCTAAGAGTTCATTAGTGCTTCATGACATCATTCAGCGGCCCCGTATTCTCTTTGATTGACTCAAAGGCTACCGGTACTCACAAATATGTTGCACTAATATAGCTATTGCTTCAACCATGTCGGTATACCCCGCACAGTTTCCACAATGTATTGCTATTTACCTATGAATGTTTCCCAAATCCGGGTAGAGGATTTCAAGCCCAAACAAGAGAACCAAATGTAAAGCAATCAAAGCAATCAAGATAAGCATGCAAAGGTGATCTAAACCCTAAGGTTACTCCACTTTTAGAAGTATCCCCAGCAGAGTCGCCAGTTCTGTGATACGGTGGGAGAACTGGCTTGAGAATTTGCGTTTGTGTTCGCAAATATTTCGGTTTAGCAAGAGTCGCCACCGACTTTTTATTTTATCCTAAGGAAAGGTCAAAAAGCATAGGAAAGACCTTTGAGATGTTTTCTTGTGTTTGTGGAGTAGATTATGAAAAGGGAAGGTACAAGCACCCTTTTCATCCATGGTTATCCATGGGCTCTTAGTTACTTATTTAGATCACTTGCTTTGCTTTTCAATTGTTTGAAATAGTGCTTTTCAATTGTTTGAAATGGTGCTTGGTGTGTGGTTTTGAAAGATGTTTTAAAAAGAGGCCATCTTTGTGGAAACCTTTGTAATGATTCTTGTTTGAATGTATACAAAGGTGTTTTTGTCTTTTTGAAAAGTTTTGAAAGTTTGATTTGGGAAATGTTTTGAAATTGTGTTGTGAAGTGTGTTTGAAAATAGCAATGATGTTTTTTTGCAAGCTTTTGATCAAGTAACTAAGAGTTATCTACCCTTTTTTACTCAAAGATTTTTCTTATGTTTTTAACCCTTTTAACAGTGTTATTTCACCATTGCATTTGGTGAACAACCTTGTGTTAGGATGTTAAACGAGACAGGCGCGGGTCATCGTATAGACCATGATAGCAATTGTGTCAAGTATTTTTGGCAATTTTCTTGAGGGACTTTGATCATTTTGTTTAGGCAACTCAGATAGCGTCATCGAGGGACTATGATCTTTTGTTTTGTTTTGGTTTTGCCAAAGTACTTAATATGCATACCATGGCCCATTTTTGAAGGCAACAAGTGGATCGTAACCCTAGGGGTGCAAGTGTGTATTGTGTTTGTTTTTCATGCATTTTTGTCTTTGATTAGGTCAAACTATTTGTTGATTTAGATTTTTGACATGCAAACCCTAATTCTCCAATCATGGCATAATTGAAAGCGTTAAGTGCGAGAATTTAAATTCTAAGCTATTTCAACATGATTATGGGGATGGGGGTACAATTTTTGAATAGGGGGTATTTGACAAGAAATATAAATCCTAGTTACTATTACATCCAAATTGAATCTCAAATGCAATCAATATTTAAATGTACAATATTTAAATAAACAAAATAAATAAATATTAACTAAAATGTATTATACAAAAAAAAGAAGTTTTTATGTATGTAAAGTATTTTTAATGTAAAGAAATATAAAGAAATAAATAAATAAATAAAGGATTAATTTTATTTATTAAAGGGGTAAACCCTAATTCTTTTAAGAAAATAATATATTATGTTATTCATATACAAAAAATATATTAAAATGTACAAAACAAAATATATTGGAAAAAAATGTTTTTTTAGTATAAATAATAATAAAAATAAAAATGTAATATTTTTGTATTTTTATTCTATGTTTTTAATAAAATAAAGGTATATATGTATATATATTTAAATATATTAAATATGTATAAAATAAAATAAAATATTTACAAAAATAAAATATATTCAAGAAAATATTTTCAGTGTGAATAAAAATAAGAAATATTAATATTACTATTATTTACATTATTTTTAAGTTTTTATAAATAATATAAAGTATTTAACTTGTTTTTATGTTAGAAAAATCAAAATAAAATACCTAATAAATGTATAAAAAAAATGTGAAAATATTTTTAAGCATTTTTTATGTTTGAAAATAAAATATCAAAGTCAGAAAAGAAAACAAAAATTCAAAAATGCAAAAATCTGAGAAATTGGGCCAGGGGGTGCAAAAAGAAAAGAGGGGGTGTTTGAAGCAAGAAGGCCAGGCCCAGCCCAGACTTCATCTTCAACTTCCAGAATATTTGAAAACACGCGTGAGCCTGTACAAACTGTTAACTCCTGTATTTGTGATCTTTTGCCAAAACTCAAAACATGAAACTTGTAGAGCATTAAACCACGATTCTAACCATATAAAAAACTTGATCTAACTCTCAAAGACCAGAGAGAATTTCTCTGGCCCTAAAATCTGACCTAGTTTTTTCAACATGTTCATGTATGAAATTCTCTTAGCACGCTTAATATAAATGAAAACTGAGCATATGTACAGCTTCATGGCATTGAATACTACATTTTTCATTCACAAACCTAAGGCTAAATGTTCCTAAATAGAGAGATAGAAGTTTGAGAAATACCTGTTTCAGTCAAGCTCGAGTATGGCAATGCAGCAACTTTCAGTGAGGCCTGAGGTTCTTTTGAGCTTGCTTGATGTTCCCTAGACATTTCCCAATGCTTAGTTTGCCTTGAATGTCCGTGAATCAACCTCTAGAAGTCAACCTACACAAGCTTGAAACGAAAATGGTGAACATTGTAAATGGATTACAATTGGCAATGGAGGTTTGGGATAGCTTGAGTGAGTTGAATGGAAGGTATTGGAACAAGTTTGAGGCCAAACGCACGAGTGGTTTGTGTGATGGATGTGAATCTACAGGGAGTGCCCTGTTTTGCTAGAAGAGTGTGATTTGGTGTTTTGGAAGGCTTGAGGGCTCAACAATTTGTGTTTCTAGCTCAAGGTAATGCACCAAACTTGTTTGAAATGTTGGCCAAATTTGATTATATCAGATGCTCAAGTTATGTCCTTTTGCATAATTACTTAGTTTTGAAGTAAAAAGTGAGAGTTGACAATGTTATGGCTGTACTGGCTTGTAACCTAGCTGCACAAAGTTGTTGAACTTTGCCTTACATTAGGGAGCCTTGTTTGCAGCAAAGGGTTTGGTGTATGGCTCAAGAAATGTAATTTGACATAAAGCATGCTTTATGTAAATGGTATTGCAACCTTTATGCCAAAAATGGATTTATTCATTGTGCCAAGCTTCATTGATCAAAATAACACCAATGTCCAATGAGTTTGCATTAAATTTTTGAGTGTTGAAGGATTTAGAGACCTGTAAACAAGTACAAATCTAGTTTGGACAGATTTTGCAACTTGTATGAACATGTATTGGCCATGGACACAAAGTGAGTGTTTTCCAAATTCAAATCTTCGATTCTCCCTAACCACAAATGTGTTTGAGGAGTTCTTCGACAATTTGGAAAGCTTGCAACATGCACTATAATCCATATTTGAAATTCAACTTGATACTCCAAGTGTAACTATGTGAAAAATGGCCAAGAATATGGGTCAAAATCCTGCCTAAACTAGGGCAAAATTTCTCTAAGTAAAAAGTTTTAGGGACCCTTGTTCCAAAAATCATAACTTGAGATCCAAGCTTATTTTGAGAAAACTCTGTGAATCAAAGTTGTATAGTTTGTGGAGGTCTTCAACTTTAATGATGTAAGTTTTGTTTGAATCCATTTTCATCATGGTGAAAATGTGGGACAAAGTTAGGAAAAATTAAGAAAATTTCACAACTTAGAAAAATTCTAAGTTATGAAATTTTCAATTTCAAACCCTAATTTGCAACTTTGGGTTTCTTGATGAACAAGTTTCATAATTTGACATATCTTGATGAAAAATGACCCTTGGCACTTGATTTTGACCAAAAAGTCAAAGTTTGACTTTTCAGTGTACAGTCAAATTTTGATCAGTTGACTGAAAAATTCATCTGTCAATCCAATGCATTTGAGATATTTTGAACTTGTTGAATAAGTCAAGATGATTCCATTGATTCTTTGAGTCCATGGTTGAGCTTAATTTTCCATTGGCTAGGTCAAACAGTCAAAAATTGCCTTTGTACAGTCAAAACCCTAAAAATGACCATTTTTCCCTTTTGGTGATCTGATCAAATTTCTTGTGGAATTATGGTCCAAACTTGATAAAATGGTTCATATTAGTTCATAATGTTGATGTGGGTAAAAATTCATGAGGTTTGACTGTAAATTGGTCACAGTTGACTTTTTCCTCAATATAGTTGATTTCTAGGTCAACTGTCCAATTGACTGGGCAAAAATTTGATTCAAGGCTTGAAACTTGGTATGGACAAACTTATGAGTCCAACATGAAGTTTGAAAGTCACTTTAGGCATTGTAAGTCAAAAAATCCTTGTGCAAACTCAAACCCTAATTTAGGTCAACAGTTCAAGGAGGTGTCTTGAGCAGAGCAAGCCCTAGCTCGATCTTGAATTCCAAGAGTCTTGTGATGAAAAATGTTGATAAAATTAGAGGGAAAATTTTGGGGTACAACAACCGGCTTCAAAATAGGTGGGACTTCTATATAAATCCACTTACGATTTCTTAACATAGCGCTAAATTTTGTCCTGATTCGAATAAATGATCATTCGTGGCCCAAACTTATGTTTGCAAGCCCAAGTATGTTAATTTGATCTCTTTGATCCAATAACCTTGAGATTCATTGTGTGGAGGCTTTGTTTCTTCCAATCATCTAATGGATCTACAACACCTTTGGTCAATGCAGATCACTTAAACATTATTGATCATTAAATGATACTTTTAAGGATTCCAAATGGATGATATACTTGACAAAAAGCAAATGCAACTTGTAGTGTGGAGGCTTTGGTTCTACAAATCCTCTAATGAGTTCCAAATGCAAGTTTCAATATGATCATCCAACTAACCACTAATCACTAATAATTGAATTTATCCTTTATTATTTTATTATATGCCGCTTTTATTTTTATGCACTATTTACTTTTAGCATTTACATTTCATGCCATTTTCATCTTTGCTCATTTGAGTATTTATTTTCTTGTATTTTTATTTTTATTTTTGGTCACTTGAGTTTTACTTTTCTTTTTAAAAACATCTAATAATCAATGCAAACCCTAAAAATCTTTAATGATACTTGGATTATTTGATTGCTATCCTTGGCATTATGGAGTATTGGACTTTTGGACTTAGGATTAGAAACATTGGCCCATGATTGGAGACCTTGTGATCTTATCTGATTATTTTATCTGGAGCTCTTGAGGTTTACCTCAAGACATTGGGTTGTTTGTTTGTTTTGTGTGCAGGTTCTTGTGATTACACCCTTTGTTTGTAATCTGGAATTTACCCGTATATAGCCGTTACTCTGCCCAATTTTTGTGAAGACTTAATACACTTAAAGTTTGGTTCTCTCAAGAGGTCTAGTATTTTTGCTGGTTTGGTTTCAATCCAAAGAATGGGAATTCTATCTTGGCTCATAGTGTCAAGTTTTGGCTACTTGTTGGTTAGATGGTTCCTATCCTTAGCTTTTACCTTATTCTTTAGGATAGTCTCTTCTTCTCCTCCCATCTTCTTTAATTTCAAAAATATTCTCCCTCCTTTTGAAAACTCTTCTTGTTTTAAACTTAAACCACTTTCATAATAAATTTGGACTTAGGTCCATGCATTTTCAAACATTTTCATAAATAAACCTCAATGAAATTAATAATACTTTGACATTTTTGTGAGAAGACTAAAAGTCAATCAATCTCATTTCAAACCATTTTTCCACTTTGGCTTTTCTATTTAAACTTTTCTCAAAAAAGATTGAACTCTTGTCAATCCTTGTATTGATGCAAACAACTATACTTCTATAATATATAGTGAAGAGAGATATTTTCCACTTGGGTGTTGAGTGAGGAATTGTTGATTTTAAAATCCAAGCCATATCCTCCACTTTGAGAAGATGCAAATTCTCCTTTCTCATGATTGTGGGTAGTAGGTATGTTTTCCACACGGACAATGACGATGATGTTTATCTCATAAAATTAACCAACACATTTGTGTTTTAATTTTTTTTTAAATAGGAACTACGTGTACCCTGATCCCCTATTGCACGAAAAGGTGGTACGTACGCACTAAAGGTTCGCAATCACGGCGGGTGCAAAAATCATAAAAAATATATTTCTTTTCTCACCTCCACCATCCATTTTTCTACAACACTTTTTTATAGCCAAAATACACAGATTTTACAAAGAGGTTCCTACAGAGTATCATAGATGTTTAGGGTGCTAATACCTTCCCTTTGCATAACCAACCCCCTTACCTAGAATCTTTCCCCCTCTTTTTGGGTTATTCGCTCTTTTTCCATTCCTTTGGAAATAATAAATCGCGGTGGCGATTTTTATTTTGATTTGTATAAGTCTAGTCAATCCAATGGCTTAGTCTTGAACATTTCTACCGCTACAGAAAAATGGTGACTTCACTGGGGAAAGATTGACATTTTGCTGGTCCATCCCTAAGTGAGTTGAGCCTATCTTTGTTTATATCTGTATATGTGTTATTATTGTTTTTGTGTTATATGTTGTATATATGTTTGTCTTGATTTTCCTGGTTTTCAGGGTGCTTGGTGATTACTCATAAGTCCTATACCCGGACTTGGGCAAACTTTAAGATAGTACGGGCGATATAGTCATGTTAACTTTGAGGGAGTAATCCCAAAAAAGGAGGCATGAGATCCCCCACTCAGTGGAGGCCCCTTTGATTGTAGTGTCGTTTACTGAGTAATCGGGAAGACGTACTGCTTTCGACCTGGGAGCCTGTTGAAACTGAGGACCGTAGAACACCAAACCCATCTTGGCCTTTTAGGTGTAGTGAGGAAGCTATGATGGAGTAATTCGGAAATAGTTGTCATGCGATACTACGCTCGGACGAGTTTTTCTTGAGAATATTACTAATTACTGAGTTAATCGGGAAGTTGGTAATATCCGAAGGAAGGATGTAGACTCTGGGAACCTCTAGGACCTTGTTCGACAGGTGATAACTTTTAGACCAACACCTTATGGGTAGTACCTTTGACCTCATGCTCGTGACGTTGAACCTATGAACCCTATATGTGTGATCTTGTGTGTGATTTCTGCATCATGCATCCATGCACTCATAAGCATCTTTTGGAGAGATCATGTTTCAAGGGATTTAAAGGTTGACCATTTGTGAATATTTCAGGTACTTTTTAACCATGGATTCTGGAAAGAGAAAGATCAGGAAGTACAATTTCAAGGATCCCAAGATAAATGAGTTGATCAGTCTATTTCCCGAGATCGAGTGTTCTACAGACTTTCGGAAGAAGTATGGGTCCATTATTCCTCTCATGAAGCTGAAGATGAAGGAGGGTATTCTCTCAACCTTGGTCCAGTTCTATGATCCGATGTATCATTGCTTTACTTTTCCTGACTATCAGTTGATGCCCACACTGGAGGAGTATTCTTATCTATTGGATTTACCTTTTACTGATAGTGTTCCTTTTACTGGTTTGGAGGGTGGGCCAAAACCACATGAGATTGCTGCTTTGATTCATCTAGGGAAGTCTGAGGTGGAAGCCCATATGACTACTAAAGGAGGGATTAGAGGATTACTAGCTTAGTTCTTATTGGATAAAGCTCGTTACTTTGCCAGGATGAAGAGTACAGTCGCTTTTGAGGCCATCTTTGCTCTACTTGCTTACGGGTTGTTCTTATTTCCTAATGGTGACAAGTTTGTTGGCATTAATGCTATCAGGATCTTCATGATTGGAAACCCAGTTCCTACCTTGTTGGGTGATGCTTATTACTCTATTCATCTCCAGAATTCTTATCTTGGGGGGATGATTATCTATTGCACGCCTCTGTTGTACAGGTGGTTTATCTCTCATATGCCTCAGTCTGATGCTTTTTGGGTTGTCAAGAAGGAATCCCGTTGGGCTCCTAAGATCATGGCACTTACTCACTCAGATATTGATTGGTATCATCGAGCTTACCAGGATATAGAGATTATTGACAGTTGTGGTAGTTTCCCCAATGTACCTCTCCTTGGTACAAAGGGAGGAATTAACTATAACACGGTTCTTGCACGACGACAACTTGGTTATCCGATGAGGGATAAACCAAATAGTATTCATTTGAGTAGTTTCTTTTTGAAGGAGGGAGAAGACCATATGGAAGCTAGGGAGAAGATTGCGAAGTCCTGGCGTCACATTTATAAGAAAAGTAGGAAGGATTAGGGACCTAGGGGGGCTATTTCTTTGGAGCCATATCTTCAGTGGGTCCAAACGAGAGCTATTCAGTTGAAGATGTCTTATTCCCTGGAAACACCTATGCCTAATCTATTTGTGAAGACCACTCCTCCCCTATTAGATGATCTAGAGGAGCTGCAGCTTGCTTTGGTCAGGATGCAGCAGGAAAAGGATGCTTGGAAGAACAAGTGCCAAACTTTAGAGATTTCCTATAAAGCAGACTTGAAGGAGAAAGACAAATTGATTGAGATCCTTGAGAGTCGAACAGTAGATACTATGGAGAGGCTAGGGGATTTATTTTCTCCAAAGCCTCAATCAGATGTTGATCACTCACTTTCTTATTCAGGTGATTGGAAGGAGGTTGCCACCAGATATGCGGAAGAAAACCAGAGGTTGAAAGCCCAGATTGCCAGGCTCACGGGGAAGCGCCAACTTATAGAGTGATCTCCATCAGTTTTACTTCTCTGGGTTTTAGATTTTATTTTCATATTTTACTTGGGATCATTGAAACTTGTAATCCATCTTGGAGTTGTTATAATGGAATTTTCAGTATTTTCAAATACGTTATTACCTTGATATTTGCAATATGTCCATAAATTTTAAATCCCTTGAAATATTAAAAAATAATAATAAATCATGTGCATTGCATATCATGCATCATATTGCACATATTTCTTGCATTTGTTATGCATATCCAGGTGTCTTACCGAGCTTCTTTACTTTGTTCAGCAAGCTGACTCTTCACTATAACACTCGGGCTAATTTCAGAAAGAAGATGGACAACTTAGAACAAGAGAATCGCGTGCTGCACGAGGAGGTTTTTGCTTTGAAGGCCGGCATGGCCAATCTGAGTGCTCTGATGGAAGCTCTGGTGGCTACTCAGAATCAGCCACCGAGTGTCCAACCTCAACCAACAAGGGCAACTACTGAAGCTCCGACTGTTCCCGTATCTGCTACTCCAGTTGTTATTCGGAATCGCATGCCTCAAGGTTATCCATGGGGAATGCTAGAGAATTTTTCACCTGAAGGTTTCAATCTTGGTCCTTAAGATACTCCTGTTGTTCAGACTATTGTTACTCCGACACCTCCTATGGTGCATGCTGCTCCTGCTGCGCCTCCTTCGGTGAATATAATTTCGTTTTTTAACGATGACGTGTGTCTTCCTTTCCCTCCACCGAGTGAAGACTTGGGTATTTATGACAAAATAGATGATTTTCAAGAGCTGTTTGACAAGATGCAAAGAGAGATTAAGGCCCTCAGGGGAAAAGAACTATTTGGGCGGAATGTGAATGAGTTATGCTTGGTCCCAAATGTTAAGATACCTGCTAAGTTTAAGGTCCCGGAGTTTGAGAAGTACAAGTGAAACACTTGCCCTCGTGCTCATCTGGTGATGAACGTGAGGAGAATGTCTACCCATATTGATGATCAGTGTCTGCTGATTCACTTTTTTCAGGATAGTTTGACCGGTGTTGCGCTGAAGTGGAATATGAGTTTGGACAGCGCCAATATCCATACTTTCAATGATTCGGGAGAAGCATTCATCAAACAATACAAGTACAACAAGGACATGGCGCCTGACCGTGATCAACTCAGGGGAATGGTTCAGAAAGACAGGGAATCATTCAAAGAATATGCATAGAGATGGTGTGAGGTAGGCGCCCATGGAAGAGAAGGAGATGACTAAGATTTTCTTGAAAACGCTGGGTTCTTTCTACTACGAGAGGATGGTAGCAAGTGCGCCAAGTGACTTTACTGAAATGGTAGGAATGGGTATCCACCTAGAAGAGGCTGTAAGCGAGGGACGTTTAACGAAGAGCGAAAGTTCTGGAGCTGTGTAGAAACCACCTTATGGGTTTACCAAGAAGAAGGAAGGGGATGCTAATGTTGTTATGCAAGAGAGGAAGGTTAATACTCCTAGAAGGAAAATATCAGCGTCATCAGCAAGTCGCCTCAGTTACTCCAGTTGTGGGTGCAACTCCAACTACCGTTGCTTATCAGAGACCGTCCCAGCAAGGGAATCAAGGGTATAATTAGAGAAGGGAGAGTTATGACCATATTCCTATGAGCTATACAGAGTTACTACCGGCATTGATTCAGAAGAAGTTAGTTCAGACCCGACCACCTCCCGTCGTACCGTCACCATTGCCTTGGTATTACAAGGCAGAACAAACATGTGTTTTTCATCAGGGAGCACCAGGGCATAATGTTGAGAATTATTATCCTTTGAATACTGAGGTGCAGAAATTGGTGAAGTCTGGTATTATATCTTTCAAGGATATGGGACCTAATGTGAAAGACAATCCTCTACCCAAGCATGGGGGAGTAAATGTTGTGAATATGGTGGCCGGTTGTCCAGGCGGCTTCCGGATTTTTGATATTAATCTGGTTAGAGGAGATTTGGTGAAAATGCATGCAGACCTTTTTGAATTTACCTATTATACGCATGACCATTCCGGTTGTGCTATTTGCAATACAGACATACATGGTTGCGATAAGATAAAGGCAGATTTACAAGAGATGGTGGATGAGGACCTAATCCACATAATCAGGCCTAGGGCAGAGTATGAAGAGGAGGTGAATATGGTTTTTGGATGTCCTAGAGAATTCAGAATTTTTGATGTAGAGTATATGAATGGGGACCTTGTGCAATTGCATGCTACCTTTTGCCATATGGCTGGTAAGGTGGAACACCAATATGGATCTTGCCGAGTTTGTTATCGAGATTCCTGAGGATGTTCAATCGTGAATAAGGGTGTTCAGTCGTTATTAAATAACAAAATTATCAAGGTTACAAGTCAAAGGGATGATTACCATGAAGTTGATATGGTTGAGGTTTTTTTAACCGAAGAAGAGTCGGATAAAGAGTATGCCTCCGCAGACGAGTATTTCTCCTCAGATGAGGATTTGTTTTCCAGAAATGACTCAATAATGACTTATTATGTTGAAGAAGGGGTAAACGTCATTGTACCTTGTTTTGGGGAACCCGCCCATCTTGAAGTGGAGTATTATAGCAAGTTATTTGATACCCCATCCGTGATTAGTTTGCCAGGTCATATCCCCTACAAGTCAGATAAGGTTGTGTCTTACAGATACAACACTACAATCTTAGAGGATGGAGTGGAAGTTCCCATCCAGCCAATGCCTGATGTTGGGAATATTGCTAAAAATAGCAGGGTCACCCTCAGTAGTCGTGTGTTAGTGCTGGAAAGAAAATTGCTGAGAATGTTGAACCCAAGAAGGCTACGGGTGAGACTAGTGGGGTTGCTTTAGAGAAAGAAGTGGATGATATTTTGAAGATAATCAAGATAAGCGGTTACAGAATTGTAGATCAGCTAGTGCAGACTCCATCAAAAATATCTATCTTGGTGTTATTGACGAACTCCTCTGCTCACAGAGAATCCTTTATGAGGGTATTGGACCAAGGTTTTGTGGAGAGTGGTATGCCAATAGACCAATTCAGTAGCGTAATAGGGAACATTACGTCATGTAATAACTTAAGTTTATGCGATGATAAATTACCAGATGAAGGAAGGAATCACAACCTGGCCCTCCACATCTCTATGAACTGCAAGAATGATTCACTATCCAATGTGCTAATTGATAATGGATCTGCTTTGAACTTTATACCGAGGAGTACGCTTATGAAGTTGAAATATCAAGGAACACCTATGCACCCGAGTGGCATCATCGTGAAAGAGTTTGATGGATCAAGGAAATCTGTTATTGGTGAAGTGGACTTGCCTATTCATATAGGACCACATTTGTTTCAGATTACTTTCCAAGTCATGGATATTTTACCCGCTTATAGTTGTTTGCTAGGAAGGTCGTGGATACATGAGGCAAGGGCTGTCACTTCAACTTTACACTTGAAACTGAAGTTTGTACGTGAAGGGAAAGTAGTGATCATAAATGGGGAACAAGTATTATTGATATCTCATGTGTCCTCTTTCAACATTGTGGAGGCGGATGAAGCTGTTGTTGGAACCCAGTTCCAAGCCTTATCCATTGACAATATAAGAGGAAATGAGAATTCCATGGTTTCACTTAAGGATGCACAACAGGTTATGCGTAAGGGTCATAGTGAAGTATGGGGACAGATTATGGATCCACCTGTGAACAAGAACAAAGTTGGCTTGGGGTTCTCTTTGAAGAATGACAAAGGTAAGGGCATGAAGGTGAATTCTGTTGCGAGCAAGTATCAAGACATCTTCCGTAGCAGGGGTTATCTTCATCCAACTATTTCCAGGATTAATGCCATTGTAGAAGATGAAGCAGAGCAGGAAATGCTGAATCATGTGACGCATTGAGTTAGGGTTTAGAACTGGATCACCATTGATGTTCCCTCTTACATACAAGTTTCAAAGTGATTTGTTTTGTTAATCTCTTTGTAAAAAGCTTTCACTCTGCCCAAGGTGGAAGTATTAATGTTGTAGGACTTATCTGTTTGCTGTGACTTTTAAAATCAATAATAAAAGTTGTCTTTGTTTCCCAAGTTGTATCTTTATTTTCTGCTTTTTTCTTGGAAAATGGTAATAAAAAAATATTAAAAAAAACCTTTCAAAATAAATAATAACTGAGATTCAATCTGCATAATCACTTGTTATATGTGTCAGTTTCTAAAAGCAATCATAAATCATATGTGCAGATTAATTAAAAAACACGTTGAATACAATGACCTTGCACCCTCTCCCAACTTTGAATGTCCTGTGTATGAGGTTGAAGAAGAAGATCATGATGAGATTCCAGAAGAGGTCTCACCGTTGCTTGAGCACGAGGAAAATACCATTCAGCCATATAAAGAGCCATTGGAAGTGATCAATTTGGGTTCAGAAGAAGATCTGAAGGAAGTCAAGATTGGAGCATTGCTGCATCTTGATGTGAAGAGCAGGTTGATTGAGTTGTTGAAAGAGTGTGTGGATATTTTTTCTTGGTCTTATCAAGATATGCCTGGTCTAGATATTGTAGAGCATCGTTTTCCGTTGAAGCCAGAGTTTCCGCCAATTAAACAAAAGTTGAGAAGAACTCACCCAGATATGGCAGTGAAAATCAAAGAGGAGGTTCTAAAGCAGATTAATGCTTGTTTTCTTGTGACGTTGGTGTATCCTCAATGGATTGCCAATATTATCCCAGTACCGAAAAAAGACGAAAAAGTCCGCATGTGCGTAGATTACAGAGATCTAAATAAAGCTAGTCCAAAAGATCATTTTCCATTGCCACACATTGATATGTTAGTGGATAGCACAGCAAAATTCAAAGTATTCTCATTCATGGATGGATTTTCCGGGTATAATAAAATAAGAATGGCTCCGGAGGACATGGAAAAAACAATGTTTATCACACCCTGGGGAACATTCTGTTACAGAGTGATGCCATTCGGGTTGAAGAACGCGGGTGCAACGTACCAGAGGGCTATGACAACCCTATTTCATAATCTGATGCACAAGGAAATCGAATTATATGTTGATGATATGATTTCCAAATCCCATACTGAAGAAGGGCATGTAGAAGATTTGTTGAAGTTGTTTCAGCGTTTGAGGAAGTATCGTCTCCGCTTGAATCCAAATAAATGCACCTTCGATGTTCGATCATGGAAATTATTTTGTGTCATTGTTAGCAAGAAAGGAATTGAAGTTGATCCTGATAAAGTCAAAGCAATTCAAGAGATGCCAGCACCAAGAACTGAAAATCAAGTCAGAGGGTTCCTCGAGCGTTTGAATTATATTTCCAGATTCATTTCCCACATGACTGCAACATGTGAACCGATCTTTAAGTTGTTAAAGAAAGATCAAGGTTGTGTATGGTCGGATGAATGCCAAAGGTAATTTGAAAGTATTAAATATTATCTTCTTGAACCTCCTATCTTGCTCCCTCATGTCGAAGGAAGACCGTTGATTATGTATCTGACAGTGTTAGATAAATCCATGGGTTGTACTCTGGGACAACAAGATGAAACAGGGAAGAAGGAGTTCGCCATTTATTATCTCAGTAAAAAATTCACTGATTGTGAGTCGCGGTATTCCATGTTGGAAAAGACATGTTGTGCTTTGGCCTGGGAGGAAAAGCGTTTACGGCAGTATATGTTGAATCACACTACTTGGTTGATCTCCAAAATGGATCCAATCAAGTACATTTTTGAAAAGCCCGCTCTTACTGGGAAAATTGCCGGCTGGTAGATGTTGTTATCTGAATATGATGTCAGATACCGCACTCAAAAAGCTATTAAAAGCAGTGTGTTGGCAGATTATCTTGCTCACCAACCAGTGGAGGATTACCAGTCTGTAGAATATGAATTTCCCGATGAGGATGTGATGTTCCTGAAAGTGAAAGATTGTGAGTAACCATTTCCTGAGGAAGGTCCTGACCCTGAATCTCGTTGGAGTATGATATTTGATGGAGCTCTGAATGCTTATGGTAAAGGAATTTGTTTCGTGATTGTCACTCCCCATGGATCACACATTCCTTTTACCGCAAGGTTAACATTTAATTGTACTAATAATATGGCAGAATACGAGGCTTGCATCATGGGTCTCGAAGAGGCTATTGATCTCAGAATTAAAATTCTAGATGTGTATGGTGATTCAGCTTTGGTAATAAATCAGATTAAAGGAGAATGGGATACTCGTCACTCCGGCTTGATCCCTTACAAAGATTATGCTAGAATATTGTTACCCTTCTTTAACAAAGTTGAATTCCATCACATTCCTAGAGATGAAAATCAAATGGCGGATGCTCTGGCAACTCTGGCTTCTATTTACCAAGTGAATACTTGGAATGATATACCTCAAATTATGGTTCAACGACTGGATATGCATGCTCATGTGTTTAAAACATAGGATGTAGCAGATGAAAAACCTTGGTATCATGATATCAAGCATTTTCTTCAGGCTCAGAAATGCCCGATCGGTGCAATAAAGAAAGATAGAAAGACAGTGAGAAGATTGGCTGGCAGTTTGTTCCTCAATGCAAATGTGTTGTATAAAAGAAATTATGACATGGTCTTTCTTAGATGTGTGGATAGACACGAAGCAGGCATGTTGATGCATGAGGTTCACGAAGGTTCATTTGGCACTCATGCTAATGGACATTCGATGTCTAAAAGTTTGCTAAGGGCAGGTTACTATTGGCTGACAATGGAATCCGATTGTTACAAATTTGCAAAGAAATGTCATAAATGCCAGAGTTATGCAGACAAGGTCCATGTGCCTCCGACACTTCTCAATGTGATTTCCTCCCCGTGGCCTTTCTCTATGTGGGGTATTGACATGATAGGGATGATAGAACCTAAAGCTTCGAATGGACACTGTTTTATCTTGGTAGCAATTGATTACTTCACTAAGTGGGTGGAGGCTGCTTCATATGCTAATGTTACCAAGCAGGTGGTTGTGCGCTTCATTAAGAATAATCTTATATGTCAGTATGGTGTGCCGAAATGAATTATCACTGATAATGGCTTGAATCTGAACAATAAGTTGATGACAGAACTTTGTAAGGAATTCAAGATTGTCCATCACAATTCATCTCCGTACAGGCCAGAGATGAATGAGGTTGTTGAGGTGCTAATAAGAATATCAAGAAAATTATCCCGAAAATGGTTGTTACTTATAAGGATTGGCATAAAATGCTCCCTTTTGCTCTGCATGGATATCGAACATATATCTGCACTTCAACAGGAGCAACCCCGTTTTCCCTGGTGTATGGAATGGAAGTTGTACTCCCAGTCGAGGTTGAGATTCCCTCTTTGCGTGTGATAATGGAAACCAAGTTGTCAGAGGCTGAATGGGTCCAGAACCGGTTTGACCAATTGAACTTGATTGAGGAGAAGAGGATGATGGCTTTGTGTCATGGCCAGTTATATCAGAAAAGGATTAAAAAGGCTTTTGATAAGAAGGTCAAACCTCGTGAATTTAGAGAAGGCGACCTCGTGCTCAGGAAGATCATGTCTTTCAACACTGATTCTAGGGGCAAGTGGACTCCTAATTTTGAAGGCCCATATGTTGTCAAGAAAGCCTTCTCTGGTAGTGCATTAATTCTTGAAACTATGGATGGCGAGGAGTTCCCACGTCCCATGAATGTTGATGCAGTCAAGAAATACTTCTCCTAAAGAAATAAAAGAACAGCTCGCTAAGTTGAAAACCCAAAAAGGCGGCTAGGCAAAAAAGAGCGTCTCGGTAGGCCAGAAACCCAAAAGGGCGGTCTAGGCAAAAATTAGAGACATAAACAGAATAAATTTCCCGCTAAGCTAAAAACCCGCAAGGGCAGTTTAGGCAAAATTTAGGGACTTTCTTGGCAAGTAACTACATTAGACAAGACTTGATCATTGGAGCAACAATCTTCTCGGATTCTCATCACACTTCAACAGAAGTTGCTGCTCAGGATTTCAAAAGTTGTTAGAGGGGATAGTGGTCATTGTATCTCAATGTATCTTTTCCATTATATATTACCATTTTCTGAACTTTGTAATTATCCATGGAGTCTCACCATTCGTAGACTACCATTCTATTAATGAAATTTGAGCTTTTACCCAATTCTTTGTATTTCTTATTTTATTTAGCTTGCAAAGACTCCCTTTATTATTTATAATAACTTTCAAAGCAAAAAGATTAAATGACAAAATCGATTTTTCAAAAAGAATTTACAATTTTCTATTACTTTGGAATTTGTGATGCAAAAAAATAGCAACAACAAAATGGTGATCCCAGGAATGGACAAATTCCAGTTTGTTTTAATAAGTTTTTGTTCCCCTCGGGAAGGTTTACTCAGGATGACGCGCCGTATTGGGTTCGTGACTCCGGTATCCTTGGTCAAGTTTAGATTCACTTCTCCTCTTTTCTGAGTTTTCATGATGTAAAGTTTCAATCTGATATTTCTCCAGTGAAGTTTTCGTTCGGTCTAATGGAAGTTCTTTTTCCCGAGAAGTTGGTACCATAATCATTCTTGAAGAACGCAGGTTCCTGGTTTCTCTAGTGAAGAACGTATTGTGGTTTTCCCTTTGAGGATGTGGTGTTAACCTCCCCAATGAAGTAGGCCTGAATTCCCTAATGAATGTTTTGATGATTTGGTGTCCATCTGCTTTACTTGAGACTGGTTTTTCAATCCCCAGTAGAAGTGTTACTTTTGAAAACATTTGTTTCCCCAGTGAAGCCTGAAGAAGGATGTTCTATCCCTGTTGAAACAACCGGCTGAAAATCATCAAACAATGAAGTCGTCATCGAACGTCTTTTATCCCACATGTAGGGAAGGGTAAACATCGAGAGAACCTGAGAAGGGAGAAGTCACGGTCTTGCGACTGAGATATCGGGTAAGGGAGTCTGTTACGCGAGGGGAAGGTATTAGCACCCCACACGCCCGTAGTACTCTATGGTATCCACTCTTGTTATCTATCTTATGGGTGTGTTTAATCTATGCTTACTGTTTATTACTGCTAAAGGGAGAATGCATGCAAAAGAAAAGGGAAAAAATGTAGGGAAAATAAAATTGTGCTCGCTTGGGCCCTACCCCAATGCCTACATATCCTTTTTGAGGAATCAGAGCTACCGTAGTTCGGCTCATATATTTTTGTTTGTTTGTGTTTTTTGTGGACGAAGTTAATTCCGCCTTCTGCCGCAGCTCGACCTTTGGAGACTTATGCGTTGGCACAGAAGTAAACTAATCGTGTCCTTACCTGAAAAGGGTTTTTTAGAAAGGTGCTCGAGCACACAAATGGTTTGAGTTGGTTTTGTATTTTCGTTGCAGATAATGACTAGTCGACCTCAAGAGAGAGATATTAGCCACTTTTCTACTTAGCTATGAAAGGAGTCTTTGAGAATTGAACCACACCTAGGCTTGAGATGAAGAACAATAAGATCGAGAAGAGACCCTCTTATCATTTCCCATACTAAGAAAAAGCATGATTCTCATCAGTAGTTTTAAAGTTTTTTGAATTTTGAAAAGAAAAAGAAGTTTAAGTTTTAAATGCGTATGCAAAAGGAGAAAGAAAAGTCAAATGGGGACTAGTCTACTTCTAAACCTAATGTTATCGTGCATTGTTAGACCTAAGTCAAGGATGAATGAGGGAATTCTACCTAATGTTAGCATGCATATGATTTGTGATAAAGTACGGAAATGAAGAATAAAATAGAGTTGTGACGATACCAAACGGAGAAGGTTCGTTGCCTCTTCAAAATTGTGCAAGCGGTAAGAGAATTATATCAAAGTTTCCTTGGGCGAGTGATTGAAGAATTCACCCCGAGCATTCCATATTGCAAGAGTTATGTCGATGCTATCACAAAAATCTTGACTAGAAAATGGCAATAAAAATGATTACCAAATATGAAAAATAAAATAGTAAAAAAAACTCTAATTGAAATTCTAAAAAAGAAATTCCAAAGAATTCTAAAATATTCTATTGTTTTGTATCATTTTATTATCAATCGAGAGAGAAAATTAAACTAGAAGAAAACTAAAATAATAAAAAAGAAAAATTAGAAGAATCAGGGGGTATAAGCTGAAATCATTGTGTGTGGCTTAGTAAGGGCGCTAGGCCCAGTTCATGAATGAATCCAATAGAAATTTTTGTTGCACCAATGGCTTCAGGCAAAAAAACGGGCCTAATGCCATGCAGTTTCGGTCCATGAGTCCTATTGTCTCAATCCATATTATATTCAACATTTTCATTCAAATTTATTTTTTATTTACTTAGTTATATTTATATTCAGAATTACTAAAAAATAAAATTAAAAAAAAATGAAAATGAGAATATTGAAATTAAAATGAGAAATAGGGTTAGAAGAGAAAATCCGCATCTTCATCTCCCTCACGAAGCTTTGAACGGAGCCGCCCCCTCTTCACCTTCACTGATCTCCATTTTCTCAATCTTCATCTTAGTCAAGGTTCATCTCAACTCTGCGCGAACTTCGGCTACCACGTCACAGTGTTTGAGTTGGACTCCATTTCCGACTCATCTTTCCTCCGTCTCAATTCGATCTTCTCATCTCTCTGTTTCGGTCCAATACGCCATGCATCATTCACTCTTCTCTCTTTCTAATCTCAACCATTGTTTAAAAGAACAAAATGAAGATTGCAAGGACGCCAGATTTCAAAGGCTTACCAAGGTTCATGCGACACGGCTTCATCAGTGAGAAGAGATGAAATCGATCCAAGTATGGCTTATGAATATCTTAGTACTTTGATTTTCTTGTACCTTAACTTCTTCTCTTTCTTCTGTGATACTGTGGTTCTTTGCATTCTCACTGCATTTTCCCGTGGTATGAACCAAACGTTGTATGAAACACTTCTGTCATGGTTGTTCTGTTGATTTTGCAGAACATTGATGATGGCGGTATGAAGCAAAGTGATGTTAAATGAAGGTATTGATGCAGATTATTGTAGAGAGAATGCATATGTTTCATATTGGAGATGCGATTTCACCTTGGATTGTTGAAGATGAAGATTGGTATGATTCTGCATAGAGAGAGAGGGCATAAATAATTGAGAGGAGTTTTTTGGTGGTTCTTTTGCAGATATTGAAGAAGTGTGAATGGAGGAAGTGAGAATGAAAGGTAATAATCTGAGTTTTTTCTGTGTTGAATCGTATATCCCCAAAATAAAATTTTCTGCCATCTGTTATATATCTTCTTTCTGAATCTGACTATGTTATGCTGGGAGTTTGTTATAGTTAGTATTGGTTAGAGGTTAGTTAGGTTATAGAATTCTGTTAGAGAATTCTGTTTTCAGTTGGTTAGTTCTGTTAGTTGTTTTTTTGGAAATTCTGTTTGTTATTGGTGGTTATGGTTAGTTTTGCAAATATGCTATGGGTTAGTTTCCTGTTAGGGACTCCTTTTGACAGTTGAGTTCTGTTATGCTTGGTTTGGTAATTGGTTAGGCTTTATGAATTGAATTGTTTTCAAATGCAGTTATTGGACTGATTTTAGTGTGGATTAGTTTAATGGTTTTATATTCTTCAGGCAGCAGCTGGTTTGGTACTTTGATACGGGGCTGCAGGTTTTGGCATAGCTGGAGAGTTGATCATGGTCATGATTTAGAAGCTTGAAGAAGGGCTTAAAATATGGATCTCATGGAGTTTTGGCAAAGGAGGTTATAGATGAGGATTAAGTCATAGGTTTAATGTAATGTGTTATTTTGTAATTATATTGGTAATGCAAGCTTCTTGTGAAAATTCCTTCTATTTTGGAAAGTAGATGGTTTGGAGTTGTAATGGTATTATTGAATGTAACATAAAATATGAATTCTTTTGCTTTGTAAAGAAGTTTGCTTCCACTTTCATGCTGAATATTCTAAAAAAATGGCTTTGAACCCTCTTTTAATACTTGGTGGAAATTTGAATGAAACTTGAATGTTCTTGAATGCAATATTAATTTGGCAATTCCAAATCTTCAATCTCATATCCAAAATCAAGTTCTCTTCAAATAGAACTAAGAGCTCCCAATGCTTCCCTTTATTTGCGACTTGGATGAAACATATGATATCGAACCTTTTTTATGGATGACTCACGAGATAAACTCAAAGATGACTAAAGAAAGACTTTTATTTGAAATCCAAAATCTTGATCATGGATGAACATGATGTGCTTTCTTCTTTGAAGTGACTTGAATTCCAAGGAATCCTCGTGGATGGACTTTCCAAACTCAATACGCTTTGCCTCTTAAAATATTGGTCCAATTTAACAAATTTGAATCCACTCGAACTCATGACCCCAAATAATCACTTGAACGAATACTTTCACCACAATGAAAACAAGAAATGAGAGAACCAATAATGCCTTAATCTTAGTGAATTCGTAACATCATCCTAGCATTACGTCTTTACTTGATGATCGACAAAATTAGTGCTTTGAATCCCTAATTCTCTGGCATTGGATACTCAATGAGGAGAAAGATAGCCTAAGCCAAAATCCCGGTTCAAAATAACCTCAACTATAACCTTGATAAGACATCAAATACCATAAGTAAAAACCCTAACGTACTTTGTTCTGGATGAATTCTTGATGGAGGATGACCTTGTAGCTTGATGAAGAAAAGATCCACAATATCCATGAACACAAAACCCTAATTTCGCAACTTCACTGCCTTGAAAAATAACCAGAATAATCAGGCTTTATTTGAACATATACACCTTAGCCAGTTGATAAAACCCTAACCCTGAAGGTTCTCGACCCCTTGCGAAGTTATGTTGTTAGTGAATGTATGCGATGTTAAATGACCTAATGGAGATATGTACATGAGAAAAGCGCAACAATGCATAAACCAGATAAAAGTAGAAGGGTAGGACAAATTTGGGGTATTACAGCTGCCCTTATTTAATCGTCTTAAACTTGAAAGTACGATTGACGCGTGCCTTTCGGAAGTTCAAGGTGGAAGATGATTAAATACCAATGCCGAAAATTTGTCCTGAGAGAGAGAGTAAGTGTTTTCTTTATTTATTTTGGTATCTGCTGGGGAAAATAAATTTTGTTTTTTAATGAAGAGACAAAGATTGGACTCGTAACATGGAGCGACGCCAATACAAGACAAATGGTTGGTAAGAAAAGACAGCGGACAAGGTCTACGGGCGACCTATGATCCTGAGGTGAAACAATGAGAGTGATTTGACAGAGGACCTAGCCGAAGGGCGATCTCAGATTCTAAGACAAAGTATATGGAAAGAACCCAGCCAAGAGGCGATCTCAGGTTCGACGATGATTTGAGGGAAGAACCTAGCCAAGAGGCGATCTCAGGTTCGACGATGATCTATGGGAAGAACCTAGCCTACGGGCGATCTCAGGTTCAACAAAGATCTATGGGAAGAACCTAGCCAAGAGGCGATCTCAGGTTCGAAGATCTAAGGAAGAACCTAGCCAAGAGGCGATCTCAGGTTCGATGATGATCCAAGGAAGAACCTAGCCTACGGGCGATCTCAGGTTCTAAGAAGGAAACATGGGTTATGACATGATGATTGTTTAGATAAACGACACGGACGAGCATCAAGAAAGGTTAAACACGAACGAGTGTTTGAATCAATACGGGCGAGTATTGAAAGAAGATACGGATGAGTATCAAAGGTTGAACACGGACGAGTGTTTGAATCAATACGGACGAGTATTGAAAGAATTTACAGACGAGTATCAAAAGGTTAAACATGGACGAGTGTTTGAATCAATACAGACGAGTATTGAAAGGAGATACGGACGAGTATCAAAAGGTAAACACGGACGAGTGTTTGAATCAATACGGACGAGTATTGGAAGGAGATACGGACGAGTATCAAAAGGTTAAACACGGACGAGTGTTTGATTCAATACGGACGAGTATTGAAAGGAGATACGGACGAGTATCAAAAGGTTAAACACGAACGAGTGTTTGATTCAATACGGACGAGTATCAAAAAGGTTAAACACGGACGAGTGTTTGATTCAATACGGACGAGTATTGAAAGGAGATACGGACGAGTATCAAAAAGGTTAAACACGAACGGGTGTTTGATTCAATAGGGACGAGTATTGAAAGAAGATACAGGTGAGTATCAAAAGTTTAAACACGGACGAGTGTTTGAATCAATGCGGACGATTATTTAAAGAAGATACAGGTGAGTATCAAAAGGTAAATCACGGACGAGTATTTGATTCAATACGGACGAGTATTGAAAGAACATACAGGTGAGTATCAAAAGTTTAAACACGGACGAGTGTTTGAATCAATACGGACGAGTATTGAAAGAAGATACAGACGAGTATCAAAAGGTTAAACATGGACGAGTGTTTGAATCAATACGGACGAGTATTGAAAGAAGATACGGACGAGTATCAAAAGGTAAACACGGACGAGTGTTTGGATCAATACGGACGAGTATTGAAAGAAGATACGGACGAGTATCAAAAGGTAAACACGGACGAGTGTTTAGGAATAACTGACACAGATGAGTGTTTAGGAATGGACACGGATGAGTGTTTAGGGAACTGACTACCAGACAAGAATTGGGTTTAGAACGGCAAAGTGTATTGATTTTGTTTGGTATTGAAAAGGTGAAGGTCACCGACTGGGGACTTTGGACATGATACCCTCTTGTAGGGACGTACTGTTGTCCTTGAATAATTCAAGTCTTTCGTGTAAGGTACCTGATCTGGCTTATGCTTTGTATGCATGTTTGAATTTCTTTTGACGCAAATATCCACTCTGATGGATCAGCTACGCGCTTTTGAGGATGCAATGTTATGTAATGATAACTATATGCAATGCAAAGAAATAAACTTCATGGGGATAAGCGAAAGCTTGCTGGGAGCCATTGCTCATCACTGGGGATGTCAATACATATCGATGCTGGAAGTATGCAGTACCAAAGATCGATGGGGATACCGATAAAAATTTGCACTGGGGAGCCCATGATACCGAAGATTGTTGATGATTCCGCTGAAGACTGAATTGTTGACGAAGCGAGTCTTTAGGTACGCTGCTGAATCCTGAATCGTACCGTTTAAGGAAGAGATAATCTGGTCAGACTTCCGAACATCCTGAACTGAAGAAGAGGATGACAGAACTGAATATGCCGAAGAATGGATACTGAACACCATGTGGATCTCTTTGAATACATGTCCATGGTTTACGCAAACTGGGGAATTATCTCTTGAATCGCTTGGGGATAAGAGATGGGCATGGACACTTACGAGTGCCCCGGTTGAGCTCTGCGAGTGCCCCGGTTTAGCTCTGCGAATGCCCCGATTTAGCTTTACTGGGGATGCCTCGGTTTATCTCTGCGAATGCCCCGGTTTAGCTTTGCGAATGCCCCGGTCTGGCTCTGCGAATGCCCCGGTTCAGCTTTACTGGGGATGCTATTGATTAACTCCATTGAGGATGCATTTGCGCGTGCTGGGTCAAAAGAAGATTCTAGACTTTCTGAATTCACTTGGGGAATCAGACTTGAAGTTGTTTGTAGCAGATGAAGGCAACTTTGTGTGCTGGCTAATGTCAGGGTAAATGTTATGATGCTTTTAGCTGATTGTAGTGGTCTCGTGCAACATAATTGGCTTGAGCAACTTTGCAAGTACGAATGAGGAATGCCCCTGTCTGGAGGGTCTCTGAGAATATCTATGTTGAATAGGATACCAGAATATTCGTGCCACAATACGATATGAGGTGGCCCGCCCCAATTTCTTGAGCCACGAAATAAACTGCTCTTGATTACAGCTTTCTTGGAGAGATTTATCGAATCTCGACGTAACTGCCCGAGGTTGAATGAATTCTGAATAGATCTCTCAACGTGATAGCCTCTGATTGATCGAGCTTGAAGAGATTTATCGATGTGATAGCCTCTGATTGACAGCTTTGAGGGAATGCCCCAGATTTGGCTGAACTTGGAGAGATCGACTCTCGACTTAATTGCCCCAGATTGGCTGAACTTGGAGAGATCGACTCTCAACTTGATTGCCCTAGATTGGCTGAGCTCTGCTAACTTCATCCCTAAATTGTACTCAGATTATGAAGTACCAAGATGATTTCTCTTGACATAATCTCTGGTTATGCATGATGCTGGATAAGTCATTCCTCTTGTGGCAGCTGACTCTTACTTCAACAGGGTATTCAAGCCTCTCCTCTCTGACAAGATTGAGGTCTTCACTGATTGTTCATTGTGTAAACTTACTTGATGTCAATCAGTCGTTTTGTATGCAGAAGAATGTTTATTATGAGAATGATAATTCTAATGCAACGCATATGTAAGTCTTGAAGTCTTTTGAAAAACTTTGAATGAAATGACGTCACAGCTCTGTTGTGAACGAGTCACTAGCTAGAGAGAAACATTTGCAAATTATTTTTTTATGAAAGATAATGCAAGCATATGATGCCAACACAGATATTCAAGCATACCTCTTAGGAGTCAGTTAAACTCCATCTCGTTGTAGCATGCTTGCAAATTGACCCGTGCTTCAGTTAGGACTTTTATGGGTTATAACGTGGCCTGGTTCACGGTTTTTAGAAAAAGGATTTAAGGCTCAAAATTATTTGGTGCCCACCCATTCTCCATGATGTTCTCCATTCCTACGTTCAGTTGACATGATACAAGCGTCTGTCTCTCTAGAAGAGTTTATGATGATTGAGGAACCATAGTGGTTTCTTGGACACGACAGTTGCTAACTTCTTTGGCTTTGGTGTCTGATCAGACGACTTTGTTCTTTGATGAGGATTTTCAATGGTAACCCTTTTCTCGCCTTTTAGGCTTTTTTTTTTTCAATTTATTTCTTGCTTTCCCTAATTTTTCCTGGACAAATTCTTTTGAATTTTGATTTGGAAGTCCAGCGGGATGCCCCAACTTTTGCCTAAGCGACTTGTTTTCAAGTTTCGACTTAGCGGGGATTTTTGTTTCTTTCTTATTCGTAATTTCCATTTTGAACAAGTCATTGATCTTTGCGTTGTTTTTTTTATTTGTCAGAAGTGATCGTGACTATCTGAGTCTTCAGTATCGTCATTTGTTGACCTCCTAATGTGCGAGAGATACCCATTGGGATATAGTCAAATAGACGCACGTTGTTGTCATATGAGGATTAACCATTGTGGTTTTGACTTTTCTCAATCTTTTGATGGATAACCATTGTTGTATCCTTGGATGCACACTCTTAATGAGTTCTGAATGCTTGATCAGATTAGCTGAACACTACCCGCCCCAGGGTTGAAATGAGGGTTTTTTCTGAATAGAAAGAAAACTCCTACTTCAAAGGCTCAAAGGGGTTGACGAGGGTCTATCTCCCTTATATCTCCAGTGTTTAGGGATTTGAAACAAGGCCTGTACATCGTCAGCAGGGTCTTACTCAAAAGCGTACCTGTTGTACCCCAAAATTTTCCCTCCCATTTCCTCAACATTTTCTCATCACAAGACCCTTGGAGCTCAAGATCCAATTAGGGTTTCCTCTGTTCAAGACTTCTCCTTGCACTGTTGACCCAAATTAGGGTTTGTGTTTGCACAAAGATATTTTGACCTAAAATGCCTAAGATGACTTTCATGCTTCATGTTGGACTCCCAAGTTTATCCATACCAAGTTTCAAGTCTTGATTTCAAATTTTGCCCAGTCAATTGGACAGTTGACCTAGAAATCAACTGTATTGGGGAAGAAGTCAATTGTGGCCAATTGACAGTCAAATCTCATGAAAATTGACCCACATCAACATTATGAACTCACATGGACCATTTGATCAAGTTTGGATCACAATTCCACAAGAAATTTGATCAGATCATCAAAAGGGCAAAATGGTCATTTTTAGGGTTTTGACTGCACAAAGGCAATTTTTGACTGTTTGACCTAGCCAAGGGAAAACCAAGCTCACATATGGACTCAAGGACCCCATGGAATTATCTTGACATGCTCAACAAGTTCAAAAGATCCCAAATGCACAGGATTGACAGTTGAATTTCCCAGTCAATTGATCAATTTTGACTGTATATTGAAAAGTCAAACTTTGACTTTTTGGTCAAAATCAAGTGTCAAGATTAATTTTTCATAAAAACATTCCAAATCATGAAACTTGTTCATCAAGAAATCAAGAAATGCAAATTAGGGTTTGAAATGAAGATTTTTCATAACTTAGAATTTTTCTAAGTTATGAAAAACCCTATTTTTTTCCTAACTTTGTCCCACTTTCTCACCAAGATTCATTTGGATTCAAGCAAAAGTAAAAACATGAAAGTTGTAGCCTATTGCATAATCTACAACTTTGATTCACAAAGTTTTACCAAAAGAAGCTTGTAGCTCAAGTTACAATTTTTGGAACAAGGGTACCAAACCATTCTTAACTTAGAGAAAATTTGACCTATTTTAGGCAAGGTTTTTACCTAACTTCAAGACCATTTTTCACACACTTCTACTTGGAATTTCAATTTGCATTTCAAATATGGATTGTAGTACACATTCCAAGCTTTCCAAAATGTCCAAGAACTCATCAAACAACCTCATGGTTAGGGAGAATCGAATTTGGCAAGTTGGGAAAAACTCACTTTTGATTTGGCCAAGTTACATGTTCATACATTTGTGCCATTTTGAATTCAGCATGCTTTCCTTGATTACAGGTCTTTTATTTCAATTACACTCATAAATTTAATGCCAATCCTTTGTGCCAAGATGTTGTTCTATGAGTTTGGACATTACATGTTAAACTAAGCCATTTATAGAAAAAGCAAATTAACCATTCTTGAAGAGTTGCACTTTATGTCTAAAGCAAATCCAAGAAAGTACAGTTAAGTCTCTTTGGCACAAGTTTATGGACTAATTGCACTGATCAAGACTGAGTTATGCAGAACATTAGGGGGGCCTGTACAAGCTAGAAACTCAACTTGGCCATTGGTTGCTTAAAGTAGAAGAAACTTGCCATAACACATACCAACTCTCATATCAGCTAACACATGCTTAAACAAACTTGTAAAACATATTCTAAACATCCATTCTGAGCTACAAAACGACCCTAACATCTCCAATACCTCCCCATTCCCAGAATCACCCTCAAACTGCCCAAACAGAGCATCTGCTGCAGTTTGAGTTCCATAGCTCAAACCTTCCATACATTCTTGCTAAAAACACATCAAACACATCCCACAATATCCCTTGAAGCTATTCCAAACCTCAAACACGACCTGTAACACTCCCAAGCAACATCACCATTCCCATTTTTCTGTTTTGCAGGTGGAGTTCTACAGCTCGATTCAGCTAGTTTCAAAGCAAAGTAAAACTTGGAATAGCATCCCTGGACATCAAGGAAGCTGTACCAATCATCACCTTGCACTGAAAGTACCTCAATCACCAGATACAACTTCAACTGAACAGGTAAGTTCATGAACTCGAATCTCTCTATCCAGGCATTGTTAGCTTTAGGTTTGTGAAGAAAACATGTCACATTCATAGCCCTGAACATGCCCATGTAATTAGATTTCATTTATATTATGTATGCTTAGAGAATTTTAAGTCTGAACATGGCACAAAAACTAGGTCAGGAATTGGGGGAGAAGAAATTCTCTCTCATCTTAGAGAGTTAAGTCAAGTTCTTTATATCCCTGAATTCGTCTCTTAATGCTCTACATTTTTCATGTTGTGAGTTTTGCTTGAAAGTCCAGGAATTGAGAGATGAAAAACGCGCGTGGATTGTGTTCAAACATGTTCTGAGGTTGAAGATGAAGTCTTCTTGGGCTGGGCCTGAGTTGACTTTCTTTTTGCACCCTTTTGTTACTTTTACACCCCCTGAGCCCATTTTGCTTATTTTAATGTTTTTTTTACTTTTCTTTTTTCATTCTGACTTATTTATTTTTTCTCACAATATTAAAAATATAAAAAAATATTTTTACACCATTTTTATATTTATTAGGCATTTGTTTGTTTAGATTAATATTTGTACATAAATAAATATATAAACATATTTTTATTTGAAAAATACTAAAATAATGCAAACACATTTTATTTTTCATTTTTATTTTGTTTTATCTTCTGAAAATATTTTATATAAAATATACTCTTTTTTTATAAATATTAAATGTTATTATTTTGTATATATAATATATATTTAAGTAAATAATACAAATATTTATATATATATTAGTATATTTAGGTTAAAATACAAAATATACACACTTATATTTTTTTTATTAATATTTAATATTAAAAATACCTTTTTGACAAATATACTTCATTTGTTATTTTATTTTTGTACATAATTGATTAAATATTGTATATATTAATAATTAATACATTTACTTAATGAAATTAGGGTTTTGCCCTAAAAAACATAAAAAAACTCCAAAAATTAATATTTTTATTTTTGTTTCCTTTATACATAAAAACACTTATTTTTCATACATATAAAAACATTTTTTGCATCTTGCATATTTATTTTATTTATCTTATTTAATTTGTGCAATTAAATATCTTGTAAGTAATTCAATATTGATGTAATAGTCTAGATTTAAATTCCTTGTAAAAATACCCCCATTTGAACATTTGTACCCCCCTTCCCATATATTGTGTTGTAATAGTTTAGTAATTTTATTTTTCGCACTTTAATGCTTTCTAAATATACCATGTTAGAATTAGGGTTTGTATGCGAATCAAAAACAACAAAAATAGTTTGACCTAATTTCAAGATAAACAAGCATGAAAATGGACAACACTAATCACACTTGCACCCCTAGGGTATTCCACTTGTTGCCTTCAATAAATGGGCCATATTGCATGTTAGGTTTTCTTTGGGAAAAAACAAAACAAACAATCAAATGATCATAGTCCCTCGATGACGCTTTCGAAAGTTGCCTAAAAATGATCAAGTCCCTTAAAGAAAATTGCCCAAAGATACTTGGCACCATTGCAATTATGGTCTAAACGATGACCCGCGTCCGTCCCTTTCACATCCTAACACAAGATTGTCCACCAAATACAATGGTGGAACAAAATTGTTAAAAGGGTTAAAACATAACAATAATCTTTGAGAAATTTAGGAGTAGACAACCTCTTAGTTACTTGAATCAAACTTGCAAAACAAAACACTTGCCTATTTTCTAAACCACACATCACTACACTTTCAAAACAACTTTCAAAAACAAATGAAAACCTTTTCAAAAGACATACACCTTTGTATACATCCCAACATGGATCATTACAAAGGTTGCCACCACATTGGCCTCTTTTCAAAAACATTTTCAAACCCACACACAAAGCACCATTTCAAACAATTGAAAATTAAGGCAAGTTGATCTAAGCAAGTAACTAAGAGCCCATGGATAACCATGGATAGAAAGGGTGCTAATACCTTCCCTTTCTATAATCTACTCCCCGAACCCAAGAAAACATCTCAAAGGTTTTTGCTGTGCTTTTTAACCTTTCCTTAGGATAAAATAAAAAGTCAGTGGCGACTCTTGCTCAACCGAAACATTTGCGAAAACAAACGCAAAACCATAGTCAGTTCTCCCACCGTATCACAGAACTGGCGACTCTGCTGGGGATAACTTTAAAAGTGGAGTAACCTTAGGGCTTAGATCACCCTTGTTTCAATTGTTTTCCTTGCTTGCTTTTATATTTGTGGGCTTTGCATCGGAGTTTCATAGATCCTAACCCGGATCTGGGGAATACCCTTTTTAGGTAGCATAATCTGTGAGGGACCTGTCCGGCGTAGACCGACATGGGTGAAGCAGTGGCTACGTTGGTGTGGCACCTTGGTCTGTACCTATATCCCTTGTGTTGCAGCGAGGAGAATATGGGTCTTCTAAGGAGTCATTAAACACCAACCAACCTTAGAACCCTAAATTTCCCAAACTTGGCCATAGAATAGTAGCAGTATGCTACACTCATTGAGGCTAAACTCTCGCGATGGTTCTGGCCGCAAGAAAAGATTGCGATGCTGGAGTTATGACCGATTGAGGGTAGTCAATGATTTGAGATCCTCTAGAACCCGGTTACTTTTGATAGGACAGGTTTTAACCAACGAAACCAAAAGAGGGTAATACCTAAACTTCATGCTGGCCTGAAACCTAAGGGGTGTCTTGTGTGACTTGTGTGCCTTATCATGCTTGCCTGTGTGAATACTTGTGGTGTGCTTCATCATAGCATCATGCCATCATACCATTGCATGCATCCTGTATAAGGACTAACCCATTTCAAAGACAAAAAAGTTTCATCTTTGCTCTGTTTTGTAGGACATCATGATGCCCGTGCGTAGGAATACTATCCGGCTCAACTTTGTTCAACCACCAACTTTGCTCAAAGATTTGTTTGGTAGGATTCCAAACACTACTTCCTTCATCAAAAGGCATGGTTCTCTCCTTGGCTTGATCACTGCAAAGTGGGACCAACAACTGATAAGTGTCCTGACCCAGTTTTATGACCCCCTGTATCATTGCTTCACCTTTCAAGACTTCCAGCTAGTTCCGACCCTGGAAGAATTCTCTTATTTGCTTGGGATCCCTGTCTTGGAGAAAACTCCATTCACTGGTTTGGAAAAGACTCCTAGGCCTGAAGAGGTTGATGCAGTTCTCCCCTTGACCAAAGAAGAAGTATTTGCTAACTAGGAAACTAGAAGTGGAGTTAAGGGCTTTTTGGTCAAATTTCTGGTTGGCAAAGCTAATGATTTCTGGAATGACTTGGACTTCAAGGCATACGAAGACATTCTGGCTCTTTTAATCTATGGCCTGGTATTGTTTCCCAATCCTGACACCTTTATCAGTATCTATGCCATAAGGATCTTCATGTCTCGGAATCCTGTACCCATTCTTTTGGGTGATATCCTGCAACAACTCTATGCTCGTACTGCCCGAAAACGGGGAACTCCATGGTGTTGTGCTCCTTTTCTAGTGAGGTGGTTTATTTCGCACCTTCCTAAGTTCGTGCTGAAGAATGAAGAAGGAAAGGGTTGGGCTCATAGGTTAATGTCTCTCACTGATAATGACATCACTTGGACTCTCAGAGGGTTGGATGAGGTAGCTGTTATTGATCGTTGCGGAGAATACCCTAATGTCCCATTGATTGGTATCCAGGGAGGAATATCTTATAATCCATGCTTAGCCCTCCGCCAGTTTGGAAGAGCCAGAAGAGTAGGGCCTCATGAAATGTTGGTTCCTCACTTCCATTTTGAATTTCAGGCAGACAGTGACAAACTACGCCATGGATTCATTAAGGCTTGGGACAGAATTCACAAAGCTGATCCGCATGAGTTGGGACCAAAGACCTCTCTACCAATGGAACCCTATTGCAAATGGGTCTGCATCCGTGCTCAGAAGTTAGGTATGCCGTACGAAGCTGTCAGACCTATCATTCTTGAATCTCCTGATGAAGATGGGGTTCCTCCAACTGTCCTCCCTCCTCAGATACCCACTGATTTTGACACAATGAAGAGATCTTGGGCGCAGCTAAAGGAAGAACGGGATTTTTATCGGGAAAAGTTCAACGAACAGGAACAGAAGATCCAGAGGCTGACTAAGCAATTGGAGGAGGAGCGGGTCCTGAATGACTACATCCACACTGAAAAGAGGAGGCCATGGGAGCACTGATGGGCTTTGGATGTTTCCTTTTTACAGCGTTTATTTCCTTTTTAGTATTTTTCATTCCTGTAATGCCTAAGGGCAAGTTGTTGAACAATTTAAAATTCGAATCTAATGAAGTGTGTTTCCCTTTTGTCTACAAAGTTGAATCTAGTTTGTCTTTGAAAACATAAAACATACGCATCTCATTGCATCATATGCATAACAAGTACCTTTTTTCCACAGGTTGCTTAATCTTCTTTGCTGTTTATCTGAACAGTCATCATGAATCTAGACTCATCCAGTGAGCAAGCAATCAAGGCCCTTCAGGACCAAAGTGCCCAGTTTTAAGAGATGGTCCTAAGCCTGGCCCAAGGTCAGCAAGAGTTGAAGGCTCTGCTCCTAAAGAAGAAGAAGAAGAAGAGGACTGCGTTATTCAACACCGGACGCAGGTTTGGGAACACACTCCATAACGAGGCTGATCCAACTACTTCTTCTGCTGAGAAAGACAGTCCCCAAGGGGGAGGAGCTCCTAGTCCTGCAGTCTCTGACAACGAGACGGACTACAACGACGAACAATACCCACCCGCTGCTGACAGATACAAGCAATTAGAGGACCGCTTGAGTGCCATGGAGATTCAGAATGTGCCGGGGCTGGATTTCGGAGATTTGGGGTTATCTTCTGGGGTAGTAATCCCACACAAGTTTAAGGCGCCTGCCTTTGCCAAATACGACGGGGCCTCCTGTCCAAAGCTGCATCTAAGGTCGTACGTAAGGAAGATCCAACCTTACACGGAAGATAAGAACCTTTGGATTCACTTCTTCCAAGATAGCCTTTCGGGGGTCACAGCTTGAGTGGTTCTACCAACTAGATGGAGCTAGTATCCGACATTGGGAAGATTTGGCAACCGCATTTTACAGACAATATCAATACAATTCTGACCTTGCTCCTACGCGTACCCAACTTCAGGGTATGTCTCTAGGAACGGGCGAAGGGTTCAAAGAATATGCACAAAAATGGAGAGATTTGGCCGGCAGGGTGCAGCCTCCATTGACTGATCGTGAGCTGGTTGATATGTTTCTAGGGACCTTGTCTGGTCCATTTTTCAATCATTTGGTTGGTAACTCCTCCGCTGGGTTTACGGATTTGATTCTAACGGGTGAAAGGATAGAAGCTGGCATCAGGTCAGGAAAGATACAAAAAGCTGCCTCCACAAGTACTGAGAAGAGGCCTTTCAAGAAAGAAGCAAGTGTCGTCTATGGTCCTAGAAGACAAGTCAAGCCAGAAAGTCGCTGAGCCGTCAATGCCTTGGTCATTTCAAAACCTGTTGCTGCTCCTCAGCAGTACAATCAACAAAGAGGTGAAAGGCCCAAGAGGCAGTATACTCGGCTGAGTATGACCTTGTCACAAATTTTTGCGCAACTGTTATCAACCAACTTGGTGACCATTAAAGAAGCGCCGAAGGTCGTGAATACTGCATCTCCTAAGTATAACCCAAATACCCGTTGTGCTTATCATTCCGATAGCCCCGGGCATACTACTGATGATTGCTGGGCCTTGAGAAATAAAGTGCAAGACCTTATCAACACGAAGGAAATTCAGTTTGAGGCGCCTGAGAGGCCAAATGTTGTAACTGCTCCTATGCCCCAGCATAAAGTAAATGCCATTGAGGAAGATTTGTATGCTGTTTCGGTGAATGATGTTGCTACCCCTCTTTTGACTGTTAAGAGGAACTTACTACTAGCCGGTTTATTTCCGGGTTGTGTCAAGGGTTGCCTCATGTGTGCTGTTATCCCTACCGGTTGTCCGCTGCTGAAATCAGGCATCCAAAGCCTGATGGATAGCAAAGAAATTCTATTCAAGAAAACTGTTGTTCCATTTGTTTCCGCTGAAGAAGTATCTGTTGTCACAATTTACAATCCTACCAAAGCTCCCCCGAGGAAGCCAGTCCAAATTATGTTTGTTTCACCCATTGCTATTACTGTTCTGGGGCCTCTCCCTTATGAGTCAGATAAAGCTGTCCCATGGCACTATGGGGCAGACGTGTATGTGCTTGGAGTGAAGCAGGAGTTCAACACCGGTACCAGTATCAGTAACATCACTGGTCCCGCCAAGATTACTCGCAGTGGCAGGCTCTTCTCGCCTGACATTGCACCACCAGTTATCTGAAAACCTCTCATCATCACACCCGCAAGTGTGCATGTTCCAAATCAAGTTCCTGTGTCTACTACTGCCGCCGAGTCCTCTGATGCTCAGGGCAAAGGAGTTGCTACCAATTTGCCTGCCAGGACGGAGGCACCAAAAAAGACTGATGTTGAAGCCTCCCAACAAGAGATGGAGGAAATCCTTAAAATCATTAAAAAGAGTGACTTCAATGTTGTTGAACAGCTGGGGCATACCCCCTCCAAAATCTCTATGCTATCATTGTTGCTGTGCTCAGAGGCCCACGCAAAAGCCCTGATTTCATTTCTGAAAACGGCCCATGTGCCGCAAGAGACCTCTGCAGATCAATTCACTGACTGTGTGGCTAATTTGACAGCTGACAATGGTTTGGGGTTCTCGGATGCTGACCTCACCGCCAAAGGGAAAAATCACAATGATGCCCTGCATGTCTCTATAGAGTGCAGGGGCACTACTCTCACACACGTGTTGGTGGATACCGGTTCTTCCCTGAATGTTTTGCCCAAGAAGGCATTGGATCGCTTGGATTGTGAGGGCCTGGAATTGAAACCTAGTAACATCATTGTTAGATCCTTCGACGGTTCTAAGAGGATGGTGCACGGTGAAGTAGACATTCCTATTCGTGTGGGTTCCCAAGTCTTCGACTCAACGTTCTACGTAATGGATATTCGTCCATCTTATTCCTGCTTGTTGGGTCGACCCTGGATTCACAAGGCTGGGGCAGTAACATCCACTCTACACCAAAAGCTCAAATACCCTGTCAAAGGGAAAATTGTTACTGTGCAGGGTGAGGAGGAATACATGGTTAGTCACTTGAATTCATTCCGGTATATCGAGATGGACGGGGAGTTTATTGAAACCCCCTTTCAGCATTTTGAGGAAGTACCTCCAACGTTGGCATCGGCGGAAACAATGGTTGAAGAAGATTTTCCTCTGAAGATGCCTTCCCTGAAGAATGCCCGGGCTGTAATCGAGAAAGGCAAATGTGCAAACTGGGGTCAGCTTCCTGACTTCACTCAAAAGAATGACAAGTTTGGGCTGGGCTTTACTGCAGAGGCTCAGAGGGCTGTGCGCAAGGAAAAGATCAGAAAGGCTCCAGTGTTTATCACCAATCCAAGGGTGAATGCTATCGAGGATGACGTAGAGGAAGCGAAGTTTGACAGTTGGATCTATCCAACCACCAGCAACGGACCAAGCAACTGGACGGCAAAGGATTTTACACCAATTACATTTGTCACGCAGTAATTAACTCTTTTGATTTTCAATTTGTAACAAACAATATGTTGAAACTTTTAATTGGCTCGGTGTCCTATCCGGGGCATCGTAGCTCCATTTGTGAGGGCTTTTTGTATGACATTTCCATATATCATTAATCAAAACATTGGACGTTTGTTGCATTTCAAATCTTGTGCTCTTTTTCTTTCTGTGTTATATATTGCAAAACAGCTATATTTACACACACTCACTTATACAGGTTTCAATCCACTCTGGATCTCACTGGTAACAGCTCTGCTACCACCAGTTATGACTTCGATAATCCGATCAACTTGGCCGAAGACGAAGGTGAAGATGATTGCGAAGTGCCTGGTGAACTCGCAAGACTGCTACTCTAGGAAGAGAGGGCCATTCAGCCGCATGAAGAGCCGGTGGAAACAGTGAACCTGGGTACTGAGACAGATAGAAAAGAAGTCAAGATTGGTGCCAATCTAGAGCTCAGCGTGAAGCAACGATTGATCCAGATGCTACATGATTACATGGAGATATTTGCCTGGTCTTACGAAGACATGCCTGGTTTGGATGTCGATATTGTGGTTCATCACCTGCCTACCAAGGAAGACTGCCCTCCGGTAAAGCAAAAGGTCCGCCGTATGCGTCCAGAGATGTCCGAAAAGATCAAGGCTGAGGTTATGAAGCAATTCGATGTCGGGTTTCTAGCAGTAACCTCTTACCCTCAGTGGGTTGCCAATGTGGTGCCAGTACCGAAAAAGGACGGTAAGGTCAGAATGTGTGTCGACTACAGGGATTTGAACAGGGCCAGCCCCAAAGATGATTTCCCTCTGCCTCACATCGACGTTCTTGTTGACAATACTGCTCAACAGAAGGTGTTCTCCTTCATGGATGGTTTTTCAGGGTATAATCAGATCAAGATGGCTCCGGAAGATATGGAAAAGACTACCTTTGTGACTCAGTGGGGCACCTTCTGCTACAAGGTCATGTCGTTCGGGTTGAAAAATGTTGGGGCAACCTATCAACGTGCCATGGTTGCTTTATTTCATGATATGATCCATCATGAGATTGAGGTATATGTTGATGACATGATTGCAAGGTCTCAAACTGAGGAGGAACACCTTGACCATCTACGGAAGCTGTTTGACCGACTGAAGTTATACAAGCTGAGGTTGAATCCCAACAAATGCACCTTTGGGGTGAGGTCCGGAAAATTGCTAGGTTTCATTGTAAGCGATAAAGGTATTCAGGTGGACCCTGCCAAGGTAAAAGCCATACAAGAGATGCCAACTCCAAAGACAGAGAAAGAAGTCAGAGGCTTTCTGGGACGACTAAATTACATTGCTCGATTCATCTCACATCTAACTGCCACCTGTGAGCCAATCTTCAAATTGCTGAAGAAAGATCAGGTAGTACGTTGGAACGATGAATGTCAGGCCGCTTTTGAAAATATAAAAAAGTATCTCCAAGAGCCACCCATTCTTATGCCACCAGTGGAAGGGAGACCTCTGATACTATACTTGACAGTACTTGACAACTCAATGGGGTGTGTGCCGGGGCAGCATGACGAGTCTGGCCGAAAAGAGCACGCTATTTATTACCTGAGCAAAAAGTTTACCGACTGTGAGTCTCGTTACTCACTGCTCGAGAAAACTTGCTGCGCTCTGGTATGGGCTGCTCGCCGGCTGAGACAGTATATGCTGACTCACACCACTTTGTTGATTTCAAAGATGGATCCCATCAAGTACATATTCGAAAAGCCTGCTCTGTCTGGAAGAATAGCAAGATGGCAAATGATCTTGACAGAATATGATATCCATTATACAACCCAGAAAGCAATCAAGGGAAGTGTATTGGCAGATCATTTGGCACACCAACCTGTGGACGATTACCAATCATTGAACTATTAATTTCCGGATAAAGATATCATGGTGGTAACTGATTGTGAAGTTCCTGGACCGGATGAAGGACCTGAGGAAGGATCCCGTTGGTTTATGCATTTTGACGGAGCCTCCAACGCTTTAGGTAATGGCATCGGTGCTATAATCATATCCCCCAAAGGAACTCATACTCCACTCACCGCCCGATTGTGTTTCAACTGCACCAACAACATGGCAGAGTATGAGGCATGTATCATGGGTCTTCAAGCCGCAATTGACTTAAGGATCAAGTATCTGAGTGTCTTCGGAGATTCCTCTCTCGTGATCAATCAGATCAAAGGCGAGTGGGATACGAAACACCCAAATCTTATTCCTTACAAGGAGTATGTGTTGACTTTGCTTCCCCACTTTGAAGAGATAACTTTTGAGCACTTCCCAAGAGAAGAGAATCAGCTAGCGGACGCACTAGCTACGATGTCTTCAATGTTCAAAGTTAAATGGGACAATGAGGCTCCCCGGATCATTATCTGGAAGTTAGACGAACCCGCATACTGCTGCGATCTTGAGGCCGAAAAGGTGACTGAAAAACCCTAGTATCATGAGGTGAAGAGGTACTTGGAAGCTCAGGAATACCCTGAAGGTGCATCTGTCAATGACAAGAAGTTCATGAGAAGGTTTGCGGCAAAATTCTTCCTCAGCAACGGCATTCTCTACAAACGGAATCATGATTCAACTCTACTGCGTTGTGTGGATAAGGCTGAAGCAGAGAAGATCATGATAGAACTGCATGAAGGTACATTCGGAACACATTCCAGTGGACACACCATGGCAAAGAAAATCCTTAGGGCAGGATATTTCTGGTCCACAATGGAAGCCGATTGTTACCAACATTCTCGAACTTGTCATAAATGCCAGATCTATGCTGATAAGGTGCACATCCCTTCGGTTCCTCTGAACGTCCTGACGGCACCTTGGCCTTTTGCGATGTGGGGGGTCGATATGATCGGCGAGATCCGACCAACGGCATCCAACGGGCATCGCTTCATCTTGGTAGCGATCGATTACTTCACGAAGTGGGTTGAGGCAGCTTCCTACGCAACGGTAACCAAGAGCGTCGTGGCACGTTTCATCCGGCATAACCTGATCTATCGGTACGGAGTTCCGGAAAGAATCATTACGGACAATGGTACCAATCTCAACAACAAGATGATCACTGAGCTCTGCGAGCAATTTAAGATACAGCACCACAACTCTTCTCCCTACCGGCCGAAGATGAATGGGGTTGTAGAAGCAGCTAATAAGAATATCAAAAAGATTGTGCAGAAGATGACAGTGACCTATAAAGATTGGCACGAGATGTTACCGTTTGCTCTTCATGGGTACCGTACCTCAGCAAGGACGTCAACCGGGGCAACTCCTTTTTCATTGGTCTATGGCATGGAGGCAGTCTTGCCAATTGAAGTCCAGATACCCTCTCTCCGGATAATGAAGGATGCAGACTTGAACGAAGATGACTGGATCCAGACTCGACTTGATCAATTAAACCTGATTGACGAAAAGAGACTCACTGCTATCTGTCATGGTCAGACGTATCAAAAGCGAATGATCAGGGCACTTAACAAGAAAGTCAGACCACAAGAGTATCAAGTTGGGGACCTGGTAATCAAACGCATCATCCTTCCTCAAAGTGATCCCCGAGGCAAATGGACCCCTACGTACGAAGGGCCATTTGTGGTTAAACATGTGTTCTCAGGAGGAGCCATGATTCTGACCACCATGGATGGTGACGACCTTCCTCACCCCGCCAATGCAGACATAGTAAAAAGATACTACGCATGAATAAAAGACTCGCTAGGTTGACATACCTAGGCAAAAATAAGGGCTTCCCGGCGAACCAAAAGGGTTCGGGCAAAAATAAGGGATGAAATGAAAAAAAATCTGTACACCTGGCAAGTCGAAAACCTGAAAAGGCGGCTTGGGCAAAAATGGGTATCCCGGTGGACTGAAAACCCGAAAGGGCGGTCCAGGAAAAAGTTAGGGATAAAGCGTAACACTATGTCTCATTGGATCACCTTGCATCCAGAATTCGGCATCAACTATCTGGCTCAGACTTCGGCATCGACCAATCAGCTTCATCTTCAACTAAGCAGCAAAGTGATGAGATGCCTGAAGACATAAAGGCGATAGCAGAGTTGGAACCCAGTGGGAATATTGTGCACATAGCTGTTTTGTTTCCTTTTCAAAATTGTATAAACTCTATGTTATGCGGCGGCATTCTCTTACTAGGATGTCAGCCTCTTGTACAAAAACGCCTATTCACAGGCAAATTTCAAAATCAATACAAGTTCACTTTTCCAAACAAATTGCCCATTGTTTTTCCTTTTTCTGTTTTGTCTTACGAAGAACGTCCAATGTTCATTTTTGATATATGCATTTGACATTAAATTGCTAATTCATAAATATTTGCATATGAAACAAAAGACTAATTACAGGTGACATCAGAAACAGGGGCAATGTAAAGTTGTCTGATGTAGTCTGGTTGCTTTGTCCGCCAAGGTACCAAGGTAGATCTAACTGAAGGATGTGATCAAGTTCTCTCAACTCCCCACAGAATGAGACAAGATAACAACATTCCCCAGTGGAGTATAGGCGTTCATTAGCAAGCATCCCCGGCAGTCTTGACCTAAGATGGTTCCCCGGCGGAATATCAATACCCCAGTGCAATTCCAAAAGTTTCCCCAGGAAAGTGGAATTCTTATCCCCAGCAGGTTTTGAAGCTTATCCCCAGTAGATTTTGGAAGCTTATCCCCTGCAGAGTACAGACGTCTCTCCCGAGCTTTGTTCAAAGTTATTCCTCATAAGGGTTTATAATTGGGTTATCCTCAGCTAATTGCCACGGAAGATCGCCCTCGGCAAGGTTCTTCCTATTCCTAGCAGAGTTCATCAAAGTTCCCCAACATAACTTATCAACACAATCCCCAGCGGAGTTTATCTTTGGTATCCCCAGCGGAATCCATCATTGAAATCCTCAGCGGGCCTCTCATCAAAACTTCAGCAAAGTATCTCTTCCATAGAGAAATTCCCCGCAGAGTAATCTCTCCAACAAGTTTATTCCCCAACGGAGTCATCTTCTCCTACCAGTGTATTCTTGCAACCATCATCCCCAGCGGAAGCAAAGAGCTCTACTCTTCAATGTCAGCCCAGGATTTAATTCCCCGGCCGGTCGTCAAGGATTTATTTTCCTAAGACGAAAATACATTCATAAACATTTCACATTTCATACATCTTGCTTACATACATGATAAAGTGCATACAACACTATCTCATGTTGAACATCATGACATCATGCATTTCATACATCATGACATTGCATACAACTGATGTTTTTGCCTTTTCAGGAAAAAAGACAATCCCAAAGACAACTACCTTCAACTGTCACAATTCCAGATTCGATACCTGTATCTAGCCAGGGCGCATCTGTGAGTGATCAGTTTCCAGACTCGATTCCTGTATCTAGCCAGGGCACGTCTGAAGAGTTTGAAGATTCGATTCCTGTATCCAGCCAGGGCATATCTAGCAACTATCACAATTCCAGATTTGATTCCTGCATCCAGCCAGGGCATATCTGTTGACCACATTTCCAGACTCGATTCATGTATCTAGCCAAGGCACGTCTGAAGAGTTCGAAGATTCGATTCCTGTATTCAGCCAGGGCATATCTGTTGACGACTATTTCCGGATTCGATTCCTGTATCCAGCCAGGGCACATCTGTGAGCAACCGATTGTAGATTCGACACCTATATCTAGCCAGGGCATATCTGCATGAGGAGATTGAAGTTCAAACACCTGTAACAAGCCAGGAAAACATCTGTCTTTCTCAAATACACAAGTTCTCGCTAAGGAATCTCTTATGCGATCAACACTTCCAAATGGCATCTATAAGCCCATTTCCGACAAGGTTCTGTCACATCTCCAGATGGCATCTATAAGCCTATCTCCCTATCCACCATCTCTTCAAATGGCATCTATAAGCCCATTCCCGACATCACATTGATGATACTCCAACATGCGAGGGCAAATTTCCGGGCACTCTAGTGTCCAATCTCCTTTTACCCTCGAGTCACGAAAGGCAAACTTGCCAATCTAACTCTTCAGGTTCAAGAAGATTGAACAGGGGCAACTGCTGTACCCCAAAATTTTCCCTCCCATTTCCTCAACATTTTCTCATCACAAGACCCTTGGAGCTCAAGATCCAATTAGGGTTTCCTCTGTTCAAGACTTCTCCTTGCACTGTTGACCCAAATTAGGGTTTGTGTTTGCACAAATATATTTTGACCTAAAATGCCTAAGATGACTTTCATGCTTCATGTTGGACTCCCAAGTTTATCCATACCAAGTTTCAAGTCTTGATTCCAAATTTTGCCCAGTCAATTGGACAGTTGACCTAGAAATCAACTGTATTGGGGAAGAAGTCAACTGTGGCCAATTGACAGTCAAATCTCATGAAAATTGACCCACATCAACATTATGAACTCACATGGACCATTTGATCAAGTTTGGATCACAATTCCACAAGAAATTTGATCAGATCATCAAAAGGGCAAAATGGTCATTTTTAGGGTTTTGACTGCACAAAGGCAATTTTTGACTGTTTGACCTAGCCAAGGGCAAACCAAGCTCACATATGGACTCAAGGACCCCATGGAATTATCTTGACATGCTCAACAAGTTCAAAAGATCCCAAATGCACAGGATTGACAGTTGAATTTCCCAGTCAATTGATCAATTTTGACTGTATACTGAAAAGTCAAACTTTGACTTTTTGGTCAAAATCAAGTGTCAAGATTCATTTTTCATCAAAACATGCAAAATCATGAAACTTGTTCATCAAGAAATCAAGAAATGCAAATTAGGGTTTGAAATGAAGATTTTTCATAACTTAGAATTTTTCTAAGTTATGAAAAACCCTAATTTTTTCCTAACTTTGTCCAACTTTCTCACCAAGATTCATTTGGATTCAAGCAAAAGTCAAAACATGAAAGTTGTATCCTATTGCATAATCTACAACTTTGATTCACAAAGTTTTTCCAAAAGAGGCTTGTAGCTCAAGTTACAATTTTTGGAACAAGGGTACCAAACCATTCTTAACTTAGAGAAAATTTGACCTATTTTAGGCAAGGTTTTTACCTAACTTCAAGACCATTTTTCACACACTTCCACTTGGAATTTCAATTTTCATTTCAAAGATGGATTGTAGTACACGTTCCAAGCTTTCCAAAATGTCCAAGAACTCATCAAACAACCTCATGGTTAGGGAGAATCGAATTTGGCAAGTTGGGAAAAACTCACTTTTGATTTGGCCAAGTTACATGTTCATACATTTGTGCCATTTTGAATTCAGCATGCTTTCCTTGATTACAGGTCTTTTATTTCAATTACACTCATAAATTTAATGCCAATCCTTTGTGCCAAGATGTTGTTCTATGAGTTTGGACATTACATGTTAAACTAAGCCATTTATAGAAAAAGCAAATTAACCATTCTTGAAGAGTTGCACTTTATGTCTAAAGCAAATCCAAGAAAGTACAGTTAAGATCTCTTTGGCACAAGTTTATGGACTAATTGCACTGATCAAGACTTAGTTATGCAGCACATTAGGGGGGCCTGTACAAGCTAGAAACTCAACTTGGCCATTGGTTGCTTAAAGTAGAAGAAACTTGCCATAACACATACCAACTCTCATATCAGCTAACACATGCTTAAGCAAACTTGTAAAACATATTCTAAACATCCATTCTGAGCTAGAACACGACCCTAACATCTCCAATACCTCCCCATTCCCAGAATCACCCTCAAACTGCCCAAACAGAGCATATGCTGCAGTTTGAGTTCCATAGCTCAAACCTTCCATGCATTCTTGCTAAAAACACATCAAACACATCCCACAATATCCCTTGAAGCTATTCCAAACCTCAAACACAACCTGTAACACTCCCAAGCAACATCACCATTTCCATTTTTCTGTTTTGCAGGTGGAGTTCTACAGCTCGATTCAGCTAGTTTCAAAGCAAAGTAAAACTTGGAATAGCATCCCTGGACATCAAGGAAGCTGTACCAATCATCACCTTGCACTGAAAGTACCTCAATCACCAGATACAACTTCAACTGAACAGGTAAGTTCATGAACTCAAATCTCTCTATCCAGGCATTGTTAGCTTTAGGTTTGTGAAGAAAACATGTCACATTCATAGCCCTGAACATGCCCATGTAATTAGATTTCATTTATATTATGTATGCTTAGAGAATTTTAAGTCTGAACATGGCACAAAAACTAGGTCAGGAATTGGGGGAGAAGAAATTCTCTCTCATCTTAGAGAGTTAAGTCAAGTTCTTTATATCCCTGAATTCGTCTCTTAATGCTCTACATTTTTCATGTTGTGAGTTTTGCTTGAAAGTCCAGGAATTGAGAGATGAAAAATGCGCGTGGATTGTGTTCAAACATGTTCTGAGGTTGAAGATGAAGTCTTCTTGGGCTGGGCCTGAGTTGACTTTCTTTTTGCACCCTTTTGTTACTTTTACACCGCCTGAGCCCATTTTGCTTATTTTAATGTTTTTTTGACTTTTCTTTTTTCATTCTGACTTATTTATTTTTTCTCACAATATTAAAAATATAAAAAAATATTTTTACACCATTTTTATATTTATTAGGAATTTGTTTGTTTAGATTAATATGTGTACATAAATAAATATATAAACATACTTTTATTTGAAAAATACTAAAATAATGCAAACACATTTTATTTTTCATTTTTATTTTGTTTTATCTTCTGAAAATATTTTATATAAAATATACTCTTTTTTTATAAATATTAAATGTTATTATTTTGTATATATAATATATATTTAAGTAAATAATACAAATATTTATATATATATATATATATATATATATATATATATATATATATATATATATATATATATATATATATATATATATATATATATATATATATATATATATATATATATGTATATATATATATATATATATATATTAGTATATTTAGGTTAAAATACAAAATATACACACTTATATTTTTTTTTATTAATATTTAATATTAAAAATACCTTTTTGACAAATATACTTCATTTGTTATTTTATTTTTGTACATAATTGATTAAATATTGTATATATTAATAATTAATACATTTACTTAATGAAATTAGGGTTTTGCCCTAAAAAACATAAAAAAATTCCAAAAATTAATATTTTTATTTTTGTTTCCTTTATACATAAAAACACTTCTTTTTCATACATATAAAAACATTTTTTGCATCTTGCATATTTATTTTATTTATCTTATTTAATTTGTGCAATTAAATATCTTGTAAGTAATTCAATATTGATGTAATAGTCTAGATTTAAATTCCTTGTAAAAATACCCCCATTTGAACATTTGTACCCCCCTTCCCATATATTGTGTTGTAATAGTTTAGTAATTTTATTTTTCGCACTTTAATGCTTTCTAAATATACCATGTTAGAATTAGGGTTTGTATGCGAATCAAAAACAACAAAAATAGTTTGACCTAATTTCAAGATAAACAAGCATGAAAATGGACAACACTAATCACACTTGCACCCCTAGGGTATTCCACTTGTTGCCTTCAATAAATGGGCCATATTGCATGTTAGGTTTTCTTTGGGCAAAAACAAAACAAACAATCAAATGATCATAGTCCCTCGATGACGCTTTCGAAAGTTGCCTAAAAATGATCAGTCCCTTAAAGAAAATTGCCCAAAGATACTTGGCACCATTGCAATTATGGTCTAAACAATGACCCGCGCCCGTCCCTTTCACATCCTAACACAAGATTGTCCACCAAATACAATGGTGGAACAAAATTGTTAAAAGGGTTAAAACATAACAATAATCTTTGAGAAATTTAGGAGTAGACAACCTCTTAGTTACTTGAATCAAACTTGCAAAACAAAACACTTGCCTATTTTCTAAACCACACATCACTACACTTTCAAAACAACTTTCAAAAACAAATGAAAACCTTTTCAAAAGACATACACCTTTGTATACATCCCAACATGGATCATTACAAAGGTTGCCACCACATTGGCCTCTTTTCAAAAACATTTTCAAACCCACACACAAAGAACCATTTCAAACAATTGAAAATTAAGGCAAGTTGATCTAAGCAAGTAACTAAGAGCCCATGGATAACCATGGATAGAAAGGGTGCTAATACCTTCCCTTTCTATAATCTACTCCTCGAACCCAAGAAAACATCTCAAAGGTTTTTGCTGTGCTTTTTAACCTTTCCTTAGGATAAAATAAAAAGTCGGTGGCGACTCTTGCTCAACCGAAACATTTGCGAAAACAAACGCAAAACCATAGTCATTTCTCCCACCGTATCACAGTACCAACCAGAGATTTTTGCATTTTCAGATTTTCATCATCCTCCTTTGAATCTTTACCTAAGCATAAGACTAGGAAATTTGGCATCAATATGCAAGTAAAATATTTAAAGAGTGATAACGAATGGATGAGTAAAAATGAAAGGAACGCTTCAAGACAAGCATACTTATTGCATTAAGATTTTCGTTCAAAAATATACAAGTTTCTATATACAAGCAATGTTTAAACAAACAAGCAAGAATGCAAATGAAAATGCAGTAAAGAAACCAATGATTGCTACTGTTGAGGAGACTTGACTCCGTATGGACTTGCTGATTCTGATGACTTTCTGTAGTCTTGATGCTCGAGTATGCGAGATAATTCCCTTTCAGATCTGATGTGAGCATGACAATTTTTGAATTGATTCAGTCTTGGACTTGGTCTCTGGATGACATATCTTCAATCGAATGGCCAAGTGCCCCAGTATAAGATGCATAGAAGATCCTTTCAGGGGAATGAATGAATGCTTTACCAAGCGAATCAGTATAAATTGCATCACCAATCACATCATGTCTTAAAGAAATAATAGATATCATCATCGGAGTTTCCATGACCTGGCTTATCTGAGTCTTTAATCCATCATCTTCCTGCTTGAAGAAATTTTTGACTACGAGCCAAAGCTTGCATGTACCACTCGGAGTTATTCCATAACTGACCTCTGAGCATGTGTGGTGAGAAATCAGGTTGAACCTTTGAAAAGAACCCCCTGGTCTGAATAAGAATCCCCAATCTTCGGGTACCTGTCATGAATGTATGAATATGCATGGGGTGTATGAATGAATGCCATGTCATGTTCTGTCATTTCCAAGGAATTTGCGTGCTTTGATTTTGATTTTGCACAAGTAAGGGATGGAAGAGTTTAGCACAAGACTTGCAAATGTGATTCCTTGGAAATAATAGAACATGTATGTTACGCATGTGGTTAGCCATGTTATGTATGCAAAGGAATGAGATCAAAGAGGACCAAGGTTCCATCATTCCTGAATATGATTGATGTACTATTTTGAACCATGTGAGTGTCATCAGATCAGAGGTCTGACATAGCTTCCGCACATATAAGAACCAAGTACCCTGTAGATCTCCCATTGTACGGGACCAAGGCTTCTGGAACATCGCATACTGTTGAGCATTTCTGAACAAGCTGGAAATACCAAGATTGAAGGCTTGAATGAACCTCCAGGTAAACAAGTCAGGAACTCAGAAAATAAATCTGAGAACCATACGATCACCAACAAGATATAGCATCTGCATCAAGTCATAACAAAAATCCAGAACGTAGCCATTAGAACCAATAGCCACTATCTGAGCATAGTCACCATCTGAATATGAATAACCATCTGAACACAGTCACCATTTGTACCTGTAATAAAATTCCCTCCCCACTTACAGGTGAAGACTAGGTCAGGGTAAGATAATGGTAACTCGAAAATCACGGGCTCGCCTGAAAGTGCTATGGGCTTACCCACAGACGTGGGTGCCGATAGTAATTCATTTGAACTTCATCTGAGCGTGGTATATGACATGACTGCACTAATCGGACCACGTCCTATAGCCGTCATGCCCCCACTCTATTCCTAGGTGTCCTAGTGCACTCTAGCCTAGGTACTGGGCCTTTTACCTCAATAGTAGCATCCCAACCCAAACAAGAAGCAAATCCAGTACAACAGTGGTATATGGAAGACAGTAAAATGCAATGCATACGTATGCTCAAGAATGAGTGAATAAACTGAAAGCATGTAAAAATAAACACCCAAAGAAAAGAAAGAAAGAGCTAGGAGCGACTTCGGGATGGACCAGCATTTGGTCGACCTATTCCCCAGTGAAGTCGCCAGCTGAAACAACCGGCTGAAAATCATCAAACAATGAAGTCGCCATCGAACGTCTTTTATCCCACATGTAGGTAAGGGTAAACATCGAGAAAACCTGATAAGGGAGAAGTCACGGTCTTGCGATCGAGAGATCGGGTAAGGGAGTCTGTTACGCGAGGGGAAGGTATTAGCACCCCACATGCCCGTAGTACTCTACGGTATCCACTCTTGTTATTTATCTTATGGGTGTATTTAATCTATGCTTACTGTTTATTACTGTTAAAGGGAGAATGCATGCAAAAGAAAGGGGAAAAAATGTAGGGAAAATAAAATTGTGCTCGCTTGGGCCCTACCCCAATTCCTACATATCCTTTTTGAGGAATCAGAGCTACCGTAGTTCGGCTCATATATTTTTGTTTGTGTGTGTTTTTTGTGGACGAAGTTAATTCCGCCTTCTGTCGCATCTCAACCTTTGGAGACTTATGCGTTGGCACAGAAGTAAACTAATCGTGTCCTTACCTGAAAAGGGTTTTTTAGAAAGGTGCTCGAGCACACAAATGGTTTGAGTTGGTTTTGTATTTTCGTTGCAGATAATGACTAGTCGACCTCAAGAGAGAGATATTAGCCACTTTTCTACTTAGCTATGAAAGGAGTCTTTGAAAATTGAACCACACCTAGGCTTGAGATGAAGAACAATAAGATCGAGAAGAGACCCTCTTATCATTTCCCATACTAAGCAAAAGCATGATTCTCATCAGTAGTTTTAAAGTTTTTGAATTTTGAAAAGAAAAAGAAGTTTAAGTTTTAAATGCATGTGCGAAAGGAGAAAGAAAAGTCAAATGGGGACTAGCCTACTTCTAAACCTAATGTTATCGTGCATTGTTAGACCTAAGTCAAGGATGAATGAGGGAATTCTACCTAATGTTAGCATGCATATGATTTGTGATAAAGTACGGAAATGAAGAATAAAATAGAGTTGTGACGATACCGAACGGAGAAGGTCTGTTGCCTCTTCAAAATTGTACAAGCGGTAAGAGAATTCTATCAAAGTTTCCTTGGGCGAGTGATTGAAGAATTCACCCCGAGCATTCCACATTGCAAGAGTTATGTTGATGCTATCACAAAAATCTTGACTAGAAAATGGCAATAAAAATGATTACCAAATATGAAAAATAAAATAGTAAAAAAAACTCTAATTGAAATTCTAAAAAAGAAATTCCAAAGAATTCTAAAATATTCTATTGTTTTGTATCATTTTATTATTAATCGAGAGAGAAAATTAAACTAGAAGAAAACTAAAATAATAAAAAAGAAAAATTAGAAGAATTAGGGGGTACAAGTTGAATTCAGAGTGTGTGGCTTAGTAAGGGCGCTAGGCCCAGTTCATGAATGAATCCAATAGAAATTTTTGTTGCACCAATGGCTTCATGCAAAAAAACGGGCCTAATGCCATGCAGTTTCGGTCCATGAGCCCTATTGTCTCAATCCATATTATATTCAGCATTTTCATTCAAATTTATTTTTTATTTACTTAGTTATATTTATATTCAGATTACTAAAAAATAAAATAAATAAAAAAAATGAAAATGAGAATATTGAAATTAAAATGGGAAATAGGGTTAGAAGAGAAATCTGCATCTTCATATCCCTCACGAAGCTTTGAACAGCGCCGCCCCCTCTTCACCTTCACTGATCTCCGTTTTCTCAATCTTCATCTTAGTCAAGGTCCATCTCAACTCCGCGCAAACTTCAGCTACCACGTCACAGTGTTTGAGATGGACTCCATCTCCGACTCATCTTCCCTCTGTCTCAATTCGATCTCCTCATCTCTCTATTTCGGTCCAATACGCCATGCATCATTCGCTCTTCTCTCTTTCTAATCTCAACCATTGTTTAAAAGAACAAAATGAAGATTGCAAGGACGCCAGATTTCAAAGGCTTACCAAGGTTCATGCGACACGGCTTCATCAGTGAGAAGAGATGAAATCGATCCAATTATGGCTTATGAATATCTTAGTACTTTGATTTTCTTGTACCTTAACTTCTTCTCTTTCTTCTGTGATATTGTGGTTCTTTGCATTCTCACTGCATTTTCCCGTGGTATGAACCAAACGTTGTATGAAACACTTATGTCATGGCTGTTCTGTTGATGTTGCAGAACATTGATGATGGAGGTATGAAGCAAAGTGATGTTGAATGAAGGTATTGATGCAGATTGTTGCAGAGAGAATGCATATGTTTCATATTGGAGATGCGATTTCACCTTGGATTGTTGAAGATGAAGATTGGTATGATTCTGCAGAGAGAGAGGGCATAAATAATTGAGAGGAGTTTTTTGGTGGTTCTTTTGCAGATATTGAAGAAGTGTGAATGGAGGAAGTGAGAATGAAAGGTATTAATCTGAGTTTTTTCTGTGTTGAATCGTATATCCCCAAAATAAAATTTTTTGCCATCTGTTATATATCTTCTGTTCTGAATCTGATTATGTTATGCTGGGAGTTTGTTATAGTTAGGATTGGTTAGAGGTTAGTTAGGTTATAGAATTCTGTTAGAGAATTCTATTTTCAGTTGGTTAGTTCTGTTAGTTGTTTTTTTGGAAATTCTGTTTGTTATTGGTGGTTATGGTTAGTTTTGCAAATATGCTATGGGTTAGTTTTCTGTTAGGGACTCCTTTTGACAGTTGAGTTCTGTTATGCTTGGTTTGGTAATTGGTTAGGCTTTATGAATTGAATTGTTTTCAAATGCAGTTATTGGACTGATTTTAGTGTGGATTGGTTTAATGGTTTTATATTCTTCAGGCAGCAGCTGGTTTGGTACTTTGATACGGGGCTGCAGGTTTTGGCATAGCTGGAGAGTTGATCATGGTCATGATTTAGAAGCTTGAAGAAGGGCTTAAAATATGGATCTCATGGAGTTTTGGCAAAGGAGGTTATAGATGAGGATTAAGTCATAGGTTTAATGTAATGTGTTATTTTGTAATTATATTGGTAATGCAAGCTTCTTGTGAAAATTCCTTCTATTTTGGAAAGTAGATGGTTTGGAGTTGTAATGGTATTATTGAATGTAACATAAAATATGAATTCTTTTGCTTTGCAAAGAAGTTTGCTTCCACTTTCATGCTGAATATTCTAAAGAAATGGCTTTGAACCCTCTTTTAATACTTGGTGGAAATTTGAATGAAACTTGAATGTTCTTGAATGCAATATTAATTTGGCAATTCCAAATCTTCAATCTCATATCCAAAATCAAGTTCTCTTCAAATAGAACTAAGATCTCCCAATGCTTCCCTTTATTTGCGACTTGGATGAAACATATGATATCGAACCTTTTTTATGGATGACTCACGAGATAAACTCAAAGATGACTAAAGAAAGACTTTTATTTGAAATCCAAAATCTTGATCATGGATGAACATGATGTGCTTTCTTCTTTGAAGTGACTTGAATTCCAAGGAATCCTCGTGGATGGACTTTCCAAACTCAATACGCTTTGCCTCTTAAAATATTGGTCCAATTTAACAAATTCGAATCCACTCGAACTCATGACCCCAAATAATCACTTGAACGAATACTTTCACCACAATGAAAACAAGAAATGAGAGAACCAATAATGCCTTAATCTTAGTGAATTCGTAACATCATCCTAGCATTACGTCTTTACTTGATGATCGACAAAATTAGTGCTTTGAATCCCTAATTCTCTGGCATTGGATACTCAATAAGGAGAAAGATAGCCTAAGCCAAAATCCCGGTTCAAAATAACCTCAACTACAACCTTGATGAGACATCAAATACCATAAGTAAAAACCCTAACATACTTTGTTCTGGATGAATTCTTGATGGAGGATGACCTTGTAGCTTGATGAAGAAAAGATCCACAATATCCATGAACACAAAACCCTAATTTCGCAACTTCACTGCCTTGAAAAATAACCAAAAGAATCAGGCTCTATTTGAACATATACACCTTAGCCAGTTGATAAAACCCTAACCAGGAAGGTTCTTGACCCCTTGCGAAGTTATGTTGTTAGCGAATGTATGCGATGTTAAATGACCTAATGGATATATGTACATGAGAAAAGCGCAACAATGCATAAACCAGATAAAAGTAGAAGGGTGGAACAAATTTGGGGTATTACACTTGTAACTGTACTATTCTGTCACTTTGTTTTGTTTACTTTCGGATTATGTTTCTCCTCAGTAAAGCTAAAGCAGACAGTAGGTTTTGTTTCCTCAGTTGGAATTTTTTTGGCAATGAGCATCTTGGATGTGATTTAGCTGAGTGTTGTTTGTGCCCGAGGTGGTTTTTCCTTGTTACTCCCAGTCTTGTATATCTGTTTTGTCAGCATATGCATGATAACACTCATACATTCATACATACATCATGCATAGCTAAAATTGCCAAATCATTGTTCATTGACATTTTTTAATATTTTTTTTGACATATCACCCTGTTTTGCAGAGTTACATTGTCCTCTCTTCAATAGAGTGTTGGCCTTAAGCAGAAAGCATATATTCTTCCAGTGTCCCCACTGAGTTGCCCCTCGTGGAAGATTTTTGCTTTAGCCTTCCTGTATAACTCCTTGTTTGGATGGATTTGGTTTTCCCTCTTGAGTTTATTTCTCAAAGGATGTATTTTGGTTGACTGTTTCATTCCAGCTTATTTCTTCTTTGAATCTGTGGTTCCACAACGATATTATTTACTTTGGATTTCTGAAAACTTCGAGTTTTGGCTTGTGCATTTATTTTGTACGAGAAGACTTTATCTCCCCAACAGGAATATCGTGGCATTCCCCAGGAAGTCATATTTCTTTCCCCAGGAAGCCCTATTTCCATCCCCAGAAAGTCATTTCTTTTCACAAGCCTCCATGATAACAAGTAGAAGGTCTCTTTATTTGAGCAACTTGTGCTTCCCTGTAAAAGTCGACGTAACTTTTTTTTCTATCTCCTCTATGAGTGGATAGTTTGCAGTTCATCGTCAATTTACGCCAGTGGATGGCAAGACTCTCAAATTTGCAGAAACAACTCATTGTGAAATATTTGGAAGTGGAAGTCTCTTTATTTGAGACAACTTACATATTACCCTTTTCCAGGAAAAGTGCCTCGGTTAAAGAAGAAGTTGAGACCCGTTCTAGGATAAATACTAGAATTTTAGGGAAACTTGTTATCTTTTTGCTACCCTCGTTGAACGTTGGTAGTTTATTGTCAATGAACGGTAGTGCTATGATATATTCTCTTTCTACCTTCAGTGAAAGTTGGTAGATCACCATCAGTGAAAGTTGGTGTTTGTTATATTTTTGCTACCCTCAGTGAACGTTGGTAGTTCATCGTCAGTGAATGGCGGTGCTATGATATATTCTCTTTCTACCTTCAGTGAAAGTTGGTAGATCATCATCAGTGAAAGTTGGTGTTCGTTATCTTTTTGCTACCCTCAGTGAACTCTGGTAGTTCATCATCAGTGAACAGCAGTGCTATGATATATTCTGTTTCTACCTTCAGTGGAAGTTGATAGATCACCATCAGTGAAAGTTGGTGTTTGTTATCTTTTTTCTACCCTCAGTGAACATTGGTAGTTCATCATCAATGAACGATAGTGCTATGATATATTATCTTTCTACCTTTAGTGAAAGTTGGTAGATCACCTTCAGTGAAAGTTGGTGATTTTTATCTTTTTGCTACCTTCAGTAAACGTTGGTAGTTCACTGTCATTGAACAGCAGTGCTATGATATTTATTTTCCTTCTACCTTCAGTGAATGTTGGTAGCTCACCGTCAGTGAACGTTGGTGTTGTTATTTCTTTTCTTTCTAGCTTCAGTGAACGTTGGTAGCTTTATCTCCAGTAGGAGTTGGTGTATCCTTTGACCATTTTACCATCCTCTCTGAGTCGGGTCTTTTGATCCACCAGTGATTTATTTTCTTGGTTGTGTCGCTCTCTTGTTTCTTTATTATTGTTACATCCCCACTGGTGTTTTGCATCTCTTTGGTCTTGTTCATATGCATTCATGATCATAAACATTTGCATGGCATCTTAGGGCCAAAAATAAGTTTTGTTTTATATTTAAGTATCTTTGATCGTGTCGACACTAAGATTTTAACCTTCGTATCTCCTGATAGAAGAAACGTAAATAAGGGCAGCTGTTGTACCTCAATTTTTTCCCCTAAGATCCCTTCATCATACCATGTTGATTCCATTACAATAAGATCACACTAGGATTCTTGGTTCCCCTCCCTATATTTAGCTTTGCACTTTGGGAATCACCAAGCACCTTAACTTGTTTTCTTTTGAGATCATGAATTTTTTGTCTTAATTTTATTTTAATTAATAAAATGCAATGTTGGTTTGTCTTACTTGTTAATAATATAGGTAAAGGCAATGTGGCTTAGCAATTTGATCCATGGGTTCATGAGTTTATTTCCATGCCCTAGTCAATAAAGCTTGAGAAGTTCAAGCCTCGCCATTGAAGTTGTTTTGGAGTATATGGTATGGCAAGCTTATTTTGGTTAACCATATTTCAAGATTATCAAAATTGATCCAAAAAGTACAAGGGGTTGATTGAAAGAATAGTCATGGTTGGACAAGGTCTTATTCCCATTGGTCACAAGTGCATATCTCTCTCAATTCTCAACATATGGAAGTGGTTTTGGTTTCTATTAGTTCTCATTATCATCTTCAACAACTTCTATCTACAAAGCAATGGTGTTGGTACAAGAAGGTGGTTCAAAATTGTCAAGGTTCCTCCAAGCATTTTCTTGTCTAGGAGCTAGGGTTTTGAACTTCAAAGGAGTATATCTTGCTCATCTTTTGGTATTTTTGAGTGATTCCAAAGACATAATTCTATTCAAATGGTCATACAAAAATCAATTCAAAAGTTCCAAGGAGTTTTCATGTGGAATAAACTTGATGAGGAAGAAAGATTACAAGTCCTCCAGATGAATCCCCAATTTTCCATGTGTGACTTAAAATAATCATAACTTGGTCAATTTTTATCACCTTGAGTCCATTCTTTTTCCATAATTATCTTGAAGATGTGAAATTTATGTCTTTTATATGTGAAAAGTGAGAAAATGGATGGAAGTTTCCTTAAGGATACAAAATTTTATAGGTAATTTTATGAAATTTTGCCAACTTCAACAAGTCATAACTTTCTCAATTTTTGGAGATTTTGAATGGTTCAAGTTTCAAAATATCATTCAAGAGATCTAATTCATGTCATCTTTTTTGGCCAAAATCAAATTCCAAGTGGAAGGCTATGTTTGGATGCAAGATATTATATGTCACTTTTGAAGAAAATTTTTAAATATTTCTAAGTATGGAAAGTCAACCCTTTTTCTCCAACTTTGACTCAACACAACTTTCAGCTCAAGCATCAATTTAACTCCATTCTTTTTTATTATTCTCTTTCTTATTTTTATTTTTTCACAATTTAATTTTGTGTTTTGGTATTTTTTATAAATTTACACTTCATTTGAATTGTTTTAAATGTTTAAAAATACTTTTATGCATTTTTAAATTCTGAAAAATTTATGGAATGATCCTATGATATTGTGACAAGTATTGGTGACTTTATTTTATTTTTGTTCCCGACTTTGTTATTTTTTATCATTTTTTGGTTTATTTTACCCCCTTTCTTTTAATTTTAAAGATAGTTTTTTACTTTAAAAAATTACCAAAAAATTTATAAAATCATTTGACTCCTTTTCTGATTTTTCTATGGTCTTACTTTTTATTTCTTGATTAATTTGAACATAGTTGATATTTTTCTCTTTTATTTCTATTTTTAAACATTATTTTTAAACTTTTTTGTATATATTAAAATGTAATATTATTTTGTGACTATTTTCTAGCTGATCTTGGGTTAAATTTTGTATCATGAACTTTATTAACATCATTGGATCCATGGTGTTGAGTCTAACTCCACAAAAATGGATGAATGATTTTAATAATAGTTTGATTAAATTTAATCCAAAAGTGGTTTGTATATTCTCTCTCACCCCTCTTCATCTCATCCCCTTCTTATTGCACTAAATGTTGTTGGAGCATGATCTCTATATCACGTCTCAAAACAAATGGTGCATAGATTGCTATTGACCAGCCTCAAAATACGTGCGACTTCTATATAAGTCCATTGACGATTGCTTAACATAGGGCTAAATTTTATTCTGATTCGAATAAATGATCATTCATGGCCCAAACTTATGTTTGCAAGCCCAAGTATGTTAATTTGATCTCTTTGATCCAATAACCTTGAGATTTATTGTGTGGAGGCTTTGGTTCTACCAATCCTCTAATAGATATACAACACATTTGGTCAACGCATATCACTTAAACATCGTTGATCATTAAATGATACTTTTGAGGATTCCAAATGGATGATATACTTGACAAAAAGAAAATGCAACTTGTTGTGTGGAGGCTTTGGTTCTACCAATCCTCTAATGAGTTCCAAATGAAAGTTTCAATATGATCATCCAACTAACCACTAATCACTAATAATTTACTTTATCCTTTATTCTTTTATAATATTCCCCTTTTATTTTTATGCACTATTTACTTTTAGCATTTATATTTCATATCATTTTCATCTTTGCTCATTTGAGTATTTATTTTCTTGTCTTTTTTTTTATTTTTGCTCACTTGAGTTTTACTTTTCTTTTTAAAAACATATAATAATCAACACAAACCCTAAAAATATTTAATGATACATGGACTATTTGGTTACTATCCTAGGCATTATGGAGTATTGACTTTTGGACTTAGGATTAGAAACATTGGCCTATGATTGGAGACCTTGTGATCTTATCTGATTATTTTGTATGGAGCTCTTGAGGTTTACCTCAAGACATTGGGTTTTTTGTTTGTTTTGTGTGCAGGTTATTGTGATTATACCCTTTGTTTGTAATCTGGAATTCACCCGTATACAGTCGTTACTCTGCCCAATTTTTGTGAAGACTTAATACACTTGAAGTTTGGTTCTCTCAAGAGGTCTAGTATTTTTGCTGGTTTGGTTTCAATCCAAAGAATGGGAATTCTATCTTGGCTCATAGTGTCAAGTGTTGGCTTCTTGTTGGTTAGATGTTTCCTATCCTTAGCTTTTACCTTATGCTTTAGGATAGTCTCTTCTTCTCCTTCCATCTTCTTTAATTTCAAAAATCTTCTCCCTCCTTTTGAAAAGTCTTCTTGTTATATACTTGAATCACTTTCATAATAAACTTGGACTTAGGTCCATGAATTTTCAAACATTTTCATAAATAAACCTCAATAAACTTAATAAAACTTCGACATTTTTGTGAGAAGACTAAAAGTTAATCAATCTCATTTTAAACCATTTTGCCACTTTGGCTTTTATCTTTAAAATTTTCTCAAAAAAGATTAAACTCTTGTCAATCCTTGTAGTGATGCAAACAAATATACTTCTGCAATATGTAGTGAAGAGAGATATTTTCCACTTGGGTGTTGAGTGAGGCATTGTTGATTTTAAAATCCAAGTCATATCCTCCACTTTGAGATGATGCAAATTCTCCTTTCTCATGATTGTGGGTAGTAGGTGTGTTTTCCACACGGACAATAACGATGATGTATTATCTCATAAAATTAACCAACACATTTGTGTTTTAAAATTTTTTAAAAGAGGAACTACGTGTACCCTGATCCCCTATTGCACTAAAAGGTGGTACGTAGGCACTAAAGGTTCACAACCGCGGCGGGTGCAAAAATCATGAAAAATATGTTTCTTTTCTCACCTCCACCATTTGTTTTTTATGCAACATTTTTTTATAGACAAAATATACAGATTTTACAAAGAGGTTCCTACAGAGTATCGTAGATGTTTAGGGGGCTAATACCTTCCCTTTGTATAACCAACCCCCTTACCTATAATATTTCCCCCTCTTTTTGGGTTATTCGATCTTTTCCCATTCCTTTGGAAACAATAAAGCGCGGTAGAGATTTTGATATTGATTTGTATAAGTCTAGTCAATCCAATGGCTTAGTCTTGGACATTTCTACCGCTACAGAAAAATGGCGACTTCACTGGGGAAAGATTGACCTTTTGCTGGTCCATCCCTAAGTGGGTTGAGCCTATCTTTGTTTATATCTATATATGTGTTATTATTGTTTTTGTCTTATATGTTGTATATATGTTTGTCTGGATTTTCCTGGTTTTCAGGGTGCTTGGTGATTACTCATAAGTCTTATACCCGGACTTGGGAAAACTTTAAGATAGGACGGGCGGTATAGTCAAGTTAACTTTGAGGGAGTAATCCCAAAAAAGGAGGCATGAGATCCCCCACTCAGTGGAGGCCCCTTTGACTGTAGTGTTGTTTACCGAGTAATCGGGAAGACATACTGCTTTCGACCTGGGAGCCTGCTGAAATTGAGGACCGTAGAATACTAAACCCATCCTGGCCTTTTAGGTGTAGTTCGGGAGCTATGACGGAGTAATTCGGAAATAGTTGTCACGCGATACTACGCTCGGACGAGTTTTTCTTGAGAATATTACTCATTACCGAGTTAATCAGGAAGTTAGTAATATTCGAAGGAAGGATGTAGACTCTGGGAACCTCTAGGACCTTGTTCGGCAGGTGATAACTTTTAGACCAACACCTTATGGGTAGTATCTTCGACCTCATGCTCGTGACGTTGAACCTATGAACCCTATATGTGGGATCTTGTGTGTGATGGTTGCATCATTCATCCATGCACTCATAAGCATCTTTTGGAGAGATCATATTTCAAGGGATTTAAAGGTTGACAATTTGTGAATATCTCAGGTACTTTTTAACCATGGATTCTGGAAAGAGAAAGATCGGGAAGTACAATTTCAAGGATCCCAAGATAGATGAGTTGATCAGTCTAATTCCCGAGATCGAGTGTACTGCAGACTTTCGGAAGAAGTATGGATCCATTATTACTCTCATGAAGCTGAAGATGAAGTAGGGTATTCTCTCGACCTTGGTCCAGTTCTATGATCCGATGTATCATTGCTTTACTTTTCCCGACTATCAGTTGATGCCCATACTAGAGGAGTATTCTTATCTATTGGATTTACCTGTTACCGGTCGTGTTCCTTTTACTGGTTTGGAGGGTGAGCTAAAACCACATGAGATTGCTGCTTTGATTCATCTGGGAAGTCTGAGGTGGAAGCCCGTATGACTACTAAATAAGGGATTATAAGATTACCAGCTCAGTTCTTATTGGAGAAAGCTCGTTACTTTTCCAGGATGAAGAGTACAATCACTTTTGAGGCCATCTTTACTCTACTTGCTTATGAGTTGTTCTTATTTCCTAATGTGGACAAGTTTGTTGGCATTAATGCTATCAGGATCTTCATAATTGGAAACCCAGTTCCTACCTTGTCGGGTGATGCTTATTAATCTATTCATCTCCGGAATTCTTATCATGGGGGGATGATTATCTATTGCACGCCTCTGTTGTACCCGTGGTTTATCTCTTATATGCCTCAGTCTGATGCTTTTTGGGATGTCAAGAAGGAACCCCGTTGGGTTCCTTAGATCATGGCACTTACTCACTCGGATATTGATTGGTATCATCGAGCTTACCAGAATATAGAGATTATTGACAGTTGTGGTAGTTTCCCCGATGTACCTCTCCTTGGTACAAAGGGAGGAATTAACTATAACCCAGTTCTTGCACGACGACAGCTTGGTTATCCGATGAGGGATAAACCAAATAGTATTCATTTGAGTAGTTTCTTTTAGAAAGAGGGAGAATACCATAGGGAAGCTAGGGAGCAGATTGCGAAGGCCTGGCGCCACATTCATAAGAAAAGTAGGAAGGATTTGGGACCTAGGGGGGTTGTTTCTTTGGAGCCATATCTTCAGTGGGTCCAAACGAGAGCTATTCAGTTGAAATGTCGTATTCCCGGGAAACACCTATGCCTGATATATTTGTGAAGACCACTCCTCACCTATTAGATGATCTAGAAGAGCTGCAGCTTGCTTTGGTTAGGATGCAGCAGAAAAAGGATGCTTGGAAGAACAAGAGCCAAACTTTAGAGATTTCCCATAAAGCATACTTGAAGGAGAAAGACGACTTGATTGAGATCCTTGAGAGTCGAGCGGTAGAGACTATGGAGAGGCAAGGGGATTTATTTTCTCCTAAGCCTCCATCAGATGCTGATCACTCACTTTCTAATTCAGGTGATTGGAAGGAGGTTGCCACCAGATATGCGGAAGAAAACCAGAGGTTGAAAGCCCAGATTTCCAGGCTCACGGGGAAGCGCTAGCGTATAAAGTGATCTCCATCAGTTTTACTTCTCAGGGTTTTAGATTTTATTTTCATCTTGTACTTGGGATCATTGAAACTTGTAATCCATCTTGGAGTTGTTATAATGGAATTTTCAGTATTTTCAAATACGTTATTACCTTGATATTTGCAATATGCCCATAAATTTTAAATCCCTTGAAATATTAAAAATAAATAAATAAATTATGTGCATTGCATATCATGCATCATATTGCACATATTTCTTGCATTTGTTATGCATATCTAGGTGTCTTACCGAGCTTCTTTACTTCGTTCAGCAAGCTGACTCATCACTACAACACTCAGGCTAATTTCAGAAAGAAGATGGACAACTTAGAACAAGAGAATCGTGTGTTGTGCGAGGAGGTTTCTGCTTTGAAGGCTGGCATGGCCAATCTGACTGCTCTGATGGAAGCTCTGGTGGCTACTCAGAATCAGCAACCGAGTGTCCAACCTCAACCAACAAGGGAAACTACTGAAGCTCCGATTGTCTCCCGTATCTGCTACTCCAGCTGTTATTCAGAATCGCATGCCTCAAGGTTATCCATGGGGAATGCCAGAGAATTTTTCACCTGAAGGTTTCAATCTTGGTCCTCAAGATACTCTAGTTGTTCAGACTATTGTTACTCCGGCACCTCCTGTGGTGCATGCTGCTCCTGTTGCGCCTCCTTCGGTGAATATGGTTCCGTTTGTTAACAATGATGTGTGTCATCCTTTCCCTCCATCGAGTGAAGACTTGGGTCTTTATGACATAATGGATGATTTTCAAGAGCAGTTTGACAAGATGCAAAGAGAGATGAAGGCCCTCAGGGGAAAATAACTATTTGGGCGGAATGTGAATGAGTTATGCTTGGTCCCAAATGTTAAGATACCTGCTAAGTTTAAGGTCCTGGATTTTGAGAAGTACAAGGGAAACACTTGCCCTCGTGCTCATCTGGTGATGTACGTGAGGAGAATGTCTACCCATACTAATTATCAGCGTCTGCTGATTCACTTTTTTCATGATAGTTTGACCGGTGCTGCGTTAAAGTGGTATATGAGTTTGGACATCACCAATATACATACTTTCAATGATTTGGGAGAAGCATTCATCAAACAATACAAGTACAACGTGGACATGGAGCCTGACCGTGATCAGGTTCAGAGAGACAGGGAATCATTCAAAGAATATGCACAGAGATGGCGTGAGGTAGCCGCCCAAGTGATTCTCCCCATGGAAGAGAAGGAGATGACTAAGATTTTCTTGAAAACACTGGGTGCTTTCTACTATGAGAGGATGGTAGCAAGTGCACCAAGTGAATTTACTGAAATGGTAGAAATGGGTATCCGCCTAGAAGAGGTTGTAAGAGAGGGTCGTTTACCGAAGAGTAAAAGTTTTGGAGGTGTGAAGAAAACACCTTATGGGTTTACCAAGAAGAAGGAAGGGGATGCAAATGTTGTTATGCAAGAGAGGAGGGTTAATACTCCTAGAAGGAATTATCAGTGTCATCAGCAAGTCGCCTCAGTTATTCCAGTTGTTGGTGCAGATCCAACTACCGTTGCTTATCAGAGACCATCGCAGCAGGAGAATCAAGGGTATAATCAGAGAAGGGAGAGTTATGACCCTATTCCTATGAGCTATACAGAGTTACTACCGGAATTAATTCAGAAGAAGTTAGTTCATACCCGACCACCTCTCACCGTACCATCACCATTACCTTGGTATTACAAGGCAGACCAAACATGTGCTTTTCATCAGGGAGCACCAGGGCATAATGTTGAGAATTGTTATCCTTTGAATACTGAGGTGCAGAAATTGGTGAAGTCTGGTATTCTATCTTTCAAGGATGTGGGACCTAATGTGAAATACAATCCTCTACCCAAGCATGGGGGAGTAAATGTTGTGAATATGGTGGTCGGTTGTCCAGGAGACTTCCATATTTTTGATATTAATCTAGTTAAAGGAGATTTGGTGAAAATGCATGCAGACCTTTGTGAATTTAGCTACTATACGCATGACCATTTCGGTTGTGATATTTGCAGTACAGACATACAGGGTTGTGATAAGATAAAGGCTGATTTACAATAGATGATGGATGAGGACCTAATCCATATAATCAGGCTTAGTGCAGAGTATGAAGAGGAGGTAAATATGGTTTCTGGATGTCCTGGAGAATTCAGAATTTTTGATGTAGAGTATATGAATGAGGACCTTGTGCAATTGCATGCTACCTTCTTCCATATGGCTGGTCAGGCGGAACACCAATATGGATCTTGTCGGGTTTGCTGTCGAGATTCCCGTGGATGTTCAATCATGAAGAAGGGTGTTCAGTCATTGTTAGATAACAGAATTACCAAGGTTACAAGTCAAAGGGGTGATTACAATGAAGTTGATATGGTTGAGGTTTGTTTGACTGAAGAAGAGTCGGATAAAGTGTATGCCTCCGTAGACGAGTATTTCTCCTCAGATGAGGATTTATTTTCCATAAATGACTCAATAATGACTTATTGTGTTGAAGAAGGGGTAAACGTCATTGTACCTTGTTTTGGGGCACCCTCCCATCTTGAAGTTGAGTATTATAGCAAGCTAGTTGTTACCCCATTAGTGATTAGTTTTCTAGGTCATATCCCCTACAAGTCAGATAAGGTTGTGCCTTACAAATACAACACTACAATCTTAGAGGATGGAGTGGAAGTTCCCATCCAGCCAATGCCTGATGTTGGGAGTATTGCCGAAAATAGCCGGGTCACCCGCAACGGTCGTGTGTTTGCACCATTTGTTCTAAGAGATGTTAGTGCTGGAAAGAAAATTGCTGAGAATGTTGAACCCAAGAAGGCTACGGGTAAGACTAATGGGGTTGCGTTAGAGAAAGAAGTGGATGATATTTTGAAGATAATCAAGATGAGCGATTACAGAATTGTAGATCAGCTACTGCAGACTCCTTCAAAAATATCTATCTTGGCGTTATTGATGAACTCCTTGTTAGAACATAGTTTGATTCTACAACCCTTGAGTAAAGTTTTGATGATAACAAAATACAAAGAATAAAATTATTCCTAAGGTATATACAAAGAACAATTATGCTCCTGAAAATTATGCTATGTATATGCAGAAGCTCTGATAGAATCAGCATCAGAATAAAAGCAGCATCAGAAGATCAACAACCTATGTTACACGCTGAAACACTAAAGTTTGATGACCAGAATCTGCGCCTAATCAAATACACTCTGACTCTGATTAAAGACATCTCTTCCAAGTCATCTACACTCTGAAGCGTTATCAGCATAAACAACAAAGAAGATTTTGAAGCGTTACTAGGCATTCAAGACTGAATTAAATACTAACAGATTTCTTCAGACAAAGATCTTCTACAAAAGGAAAGTGCATTATTATCATTAAACCTGCTTTATGGACAACGTATCTTTGCTTGCCTATATAAACAGGACTGCTTGTGAAAAGAAGCACGCATGTATTCACACAATTTGCCAAGCCTTCCAAACCACGCATATTCAAAAGCATTAGCAAATTCATTTTATTCCAAGCTTAAATTATGTAATTATCACAGTTGTGATATACTGTTTTGTTAGAAAACAACAACACACTCTTGTTCAATTCTTGTAAAAGATTTCCTTGAGATAAACCGGTTTGTGGTTATACTCAAGAAGACTTTAACAATTGTTAAAGTAGCTATTGTAATTCTTTGAGAATAGTGGATTAAGACCTCGTTGGAGAGAGGCGAAATCACCTTGACGGGTGGACTGGAGTAGTTTGAGATCAAACGAGCCAGGATAAAAATACTGTGTCTTAAAGCTATTTATTATTTGATCCAAGTTTTTCAATTTAACCCCCCCCCCCCTTCTTGTGTTTTTCACATCTTCAATTGGCATCAGAGCGCCTGGTTCTGAGCTTATAACACTTAATCGTGTCAGTACAAGATCCAGCGTCATAAAAACACAATGGCAGGACCAAGTCAAAACATCAGCAATGACAACAATGAAGAAAGGGACAAATTCAATGGAAAACCTCCAGTCTTTGATGGAGAGAAATTTGACTACTGGAAAGACAGAATTGAGAGTTTCTTTCTGGTCCATGATGTTGATCTGTGGGACATGGTGACTGATGGATACACGCACCCAGTGGATGGACGTGGTCAGAAGATTGACAGGAAAATGATGTCTGATCAGCAAAAGCGTGAATTTAGAAATCATCACAAGGCCAGAACAATTCTTCTCAGCGCCATCTCTTATTCAGAATATGAGAAGATATCAAACAGAGAAACTGCCAAGAATATGTTTGACTCTCTGAGAATGACGCATGAAGGAAACATTCAAGTCAAAGAAACTAAAGCCCTTGCGCTCATTCAGAAGTATGAGGCATTCAAGATGGAAGAGAGTGAATCAATAGAAACTATGTTTTCAAGATTTCAAATTCTTGTTGCTGGTCTAAAAGTTCTTGACAAAGGGTATTCCACTACTGATCACGTTAAGAAGTTCATCAGAAGCTTGCCAAAACAGTGGAGGCCAATGGTCACAGCGCTTAAGCTAGCCAAGGATCTCAACAAAATCTCTCTGGAGGAACTTGTCAGCTCCCTCAGAAGTCACGAGATAGAGCTAGAAGCAGATGAACCTCAAAAGCAAGGTAAGCCATTAGCTTTAAAATCTAATAGAAAATCTGACTCCAAAGTTTTGCAGGCTGTGGAATAAAACTCTGATGGGTCCTCATCAGAAGAAGATGAACTATCTCTCCTCTCTAGAAGGGTGAACCAATTGTGGAAGCAGAGGCAAAGGAAGTTCAGGAATCCCAAAAGATCAGAAAATCAGAATGAATCTTCCTCCAGATACAGAAAGTCAGAATCCTCCTCTGGACACAGAAGATCTGAAGGTTCTTCAGGAAACAGAAATCCAAACAACAAAGACATCATCTTCTATGAATGTAACGAGCAAGGGCACTACAAAAGTGATTGCCCAAAGCTTCAGAAGGAGAAGCCCAAAAAGAAGTTTGGCAAGGAAAAGAAGAAATGTCTCATGGCTACATGGGATGACTCTGACATATCTGAAGTTGACTCAGAATCAGATGATGAAAGAGCAAACATAGCTCTCATGGCAAACATAACTGAAGACAGTGAAGCTTCTGAGTCAGACTCTAAATCAGATACAAAAGAGGTATTCCCTGACTTTACTATAAACTTTACTAAGGCTGAACTAGCTGAAAGCCTTAATGAAATTCTGGAAAGATATCAGCAGATCAGAGTCAAATTCAGAAACCTGAAAAGGAATCTTGCTTCTGACTCTGATAAGACTGATAGTCTCAAATTGGAGAATTCTGAGTTAAAAGACAAAATTTCAAAATTAGAAAACCAATTGCAAAACTCTTAGAAGGAAACAATCCCTGAAACTCCCAGCAATGCTGATGAGATCATCAAGGAGTATGATCACAGCTTTCAGAAGTTTCTAGCTAAAAACATAGACAGAAGCAAAATGGCTTCAATGATCTATGGAGTTAGCAGAAATGGCAGAAAAGGGATAGGATATCAAGGTAAGGTACCTACACCAAAGAATTACATGGACTTAGTTATAAAACATACTCCACTTGATTCACACTTTATATATGGGCACACACATGACATAAAATATACAAGTAGTGATTACTCTGTCAAACCAAAATTCAACCAAAGTTTTGGTAAAACTAACAAATCAGGACCCAAGAAAATGTGGGTACCTAAGGATAAAATAATACATGTGGCAGATATCTTTAGCAGCAAAGCAAAGACACCAATCATGGTACCTGGACTCTGGCTGTTAACGACACATGACAGGAAGAAGGCATATGTTCCAAAGCCTGGAACTTAAGCCTGGAGGCCACGTAGGCTTTGGAGGCAATCAGAGAGGAAAGATCATTGGCTCTGGAACAGTAGGTAATGGAAATCTTCCCTCTATAAGTAATGTTTTATTAGTTGATGGATTAATGCATAACCTGTTATCCATAAGTCAATTAAGTGATAACGGTTATGATATAATCTTCAATCAAAATTCATGCAAAGTTGTTAGTCAGAAAGATGGGACTATCCTATTTAATGGAAAGAGGAAAAACAACATCTATAAAATCAAACTTTCTGAACTGAAAAGTCAGAACGTAAAGTGTCTTCTGTCTGTTAACAACGAGCAATGGATCTGGCACAGAAGATTGGGACATGTTAGTATGATAAGAATATCTCCGATTAACAAACTCAATCTGGTCAGAGGACTTCCTAACCTGAAGTTCAATTCAGATGCTCTGTGTGAAGCATGTCAGAAAGGCAAGTTTGCAAAACCAGTTTCAAATCCAAAAACGTTGTTTCCACCTCCAAGCCATTAGAACTTCTGCACATTGACTTATTTGGACCAGTTAAAACTGCTTCAATCAGTGGCAAGAAGTATGGGTTAGTAATCGTAGATGACTATAGCAGATGGACATGGGTAAAGTTCTTAAGACACAAAGACGAGTCACACTCTGTGTTTGTTACCTTCTGCAACCAAGTTGAAAATGAAAAGGATCTTAGAATCGTTAAAGTCAGAAGTGATCATGGTGGAGAATTTAAAAACAAAGATTTTGAGTTATTCTTTAATGATAAAGGCATTCTGCATGATTTCTCTTGTCCTAGAACTCCCCAGTAAAATGGAGTTTTAGAACGAAAGAACAGAACATTGCAAGAAATGGCCAGAACCATAATCAACGAGACTAACATTGCTAAGATCTTCTGGGCAGAGGCAATAAACACAGCGTGTTACATTCAGAATAGAATCTCCATAAGACCTATTCTGGAAAAGACTCCATATGAATTATGGAAGAACAAAAAATCCAACATTTCCTATTTTCACCCATTTGGATGTACATGTTTTATTTTGAATACAAAAAATTATTTGAACAAGTTTGACTCAAAAGCACAAAAGTGTATTATGTTAGGATATTCTGAACGCTCAAGAGGGTACAGAGTATATAATACAGAAACACAGATTGTGGAGGAGTCAATCAGTGTTCGTTTTGATGATAAGCTTGACTCTCAAAAGTCAAAGCAGAATGAATTCCTTGCAGGTATGGAAGTTGAACTCACAGGTACTGAAGAAAAATCATCAGAAGCTCTTAACAGAGACACTCCCTCAACATCAGAAAGAGTCACTGCAAGAAATCCAGCACCTTCTGTTGATCAACTCCAGAAAAGACCATCCAGAAGCAGCATGGATCACCTAGAAGAATCAATCTTAGGAAGGAAGGAAGATCCAATCAGAACAAGATCTACCTTCAGAAACTCTGAAGAATCCCTCATGGGACTGGTTTCTCTAATTAAACCAACAACAATTGATGAAGCACTTCTGGACAATGACTGGATTCTAGCAATGCAAGAGGAGCTAAATCAATTCACAAGAAATGACGTATGGGATCTAGTTCCCAAACCAAAAGGATTCAACGTCATTGGTACAAAATGGGTGTTCAGAAACAAACTGAACGAACAAGGTGAAGTCATCAGAAACAAAGCACGACTGGTAGCACAAGGTTATAGTCAGCAAGAGAGGATAGACTATATAGAAATCTTTTCTCCAGTCGCCAGGTTAGAATCAATCAGACTCTTAATTTCATTTGCTGTCAATAAAGGCATCACTCTGTATCAGATGGATGTTAAGAGTGAATTCTTAAATGGCTATATAGAAGAAGATGTATATGTGCACCAACCCCCTGGTTTTGAAAGTTCCAAAAATCCAGAATATGTTTTCAAACTAAAGAAGTCACTCTATGGTCTGAAACAAGCTCCCAGAGCTTGGTCTGAAACAAGCTCCCAGAGCTTGGTATGAAAGACTAAGTAACTTCCTGCTAGAAAAGAAATTCATCAGAGGGAAAGTGGACACAACCTTATTCTGTAAGACAGTTAAGAATGACATTTTAGTATGTCAGATTTATGTTGATGACATCATATTTTGATCCACTAAACCCTCTCTGGGAAGAAAGTTTGCTAAATGTATGCAGGCAGAATTTGAGATGAGCCTAATGGGGGAACTAAAATTCTTTCTGGGCATTCAGATTAATCAAACCCCAGATGGAACTTACATTCATCAGAGCAAATATGTCAGAGAACTTCTGAAGAAATTTGATCTCTCAGAATGTAAGCCATCAAAAATTCCAATGCATCCCACGTGCATTCTGGAAAGAGAAGAGGTAAGTAAAAAGGTAGAACAAAAGGTCTACAGAGGTATGATTGGTTCTCTTCTCTATCTGACGGCTTCAAGGCCTGACATTCTATTCAGTGTTTGCATTTGTGCTAGATTCCAATCAGATCCTAGAGAATCTCACTTAACAGCAGTTAAGCGAATTTTCAAGTATCTGAAAGGTACTACTAATCTGGGTTTATTTTATAGAAAATCAAGTGATTACAGCTTGATAGGATATTGTGATGTTGATTTCGCTGGAGACAGAGTAGAACGTAAAAGCACTTTTGGAAGATGCCAGTTTCTGGGAGAAAATCTGATCTCATGGTCCAGCAAAAGACAACCCACAATAGTTCTATCAACAGCAGAAGCTGAATACATAGTAGCAGCTGGATGCAGCACACAAATGCTCTGGATGAAAAGTCAACTTGAGGACTTTAAGATATTTGAGAGTAACATCCCTATCCTCTGTGACAATACTCCTGCTATTTGTCTCAGTAAAAATCCTATTTTGCATTCTAGGGCTAAGCATATAGAAATAAAACATCATTTTATTAGGGACTATATTCAGAAAGGGATTCTAAATTTAAAGTTTATTAACACAGACCATCAATGGGATGATATCTTTACAAAACCTCTTTCTGAAGATAGGTTCAACTTCATTCTGAAACATCTCAGCATGAAGCTCTGGCCATAATAAAACTGTTTTGATTCCATATCTTAACCTTCAGAACTTTGTTTATTTTTCTGTGAACTACTGATCAATCTTCCTTCAGATCTTTAGAAGTACAGATTGTATTAGAATCTATCCATGAAGATCTGAGCGCTTCATTTCAAGGATATAAATGTGTTGTTCACTCAAGTAAACAGGTGTCATCCAGTCATCAGCTACTTTCTGAAGCTGAACACGTGTTCACATTTCTGACAGGTCAAAAGCGCTGATTGGATGCATTGGGACACATGTCATGGGTAACCGTTCCAATATCTTTCTGAATCCCCCAAAATCAGTTGTCATTAAATTCTCATAATCATTATAATTTATTTCTCTCTCTTGCCGTTTATGTTTTCAAAATCTTTTTTAATCTATTTAAACGCATTTCTCACTCTTTACACTTTTTCACTTTCACTTTCATTTTCTCTACAATCTTATTGATTTCAGTTTGCATCCTTTCTCAAAACCCTTTCAATTTCTTCTCAAAACCTTCGGTGTGAACATGGCTTCCTCAAGACACCCTACTTCCAGTACTCAGAAAATAGATTCCTCCGAACAATATGAAGAACCCTTCAGAACTCTTCTCACACCCATCAAAAATCTAGAAGTAATCTTAGAATTGATTGTGGACTTTAACAATCTTCAAGAAAACGGGTTTAATCTTTCTGAAGAGGTAAAGGCTCAAGGCTGAGACAGATATTTTGACCGACTGGTAGGTCCAACATTCCCAATCCTTGTGAAGGAATTTTGGATTCATGCTTCATCTTCCAACCATCAAGTTACTTCATACATAATGGGGAAGAAGATAGTCATAACTGAGGACCTCATTGCAAGATTAATAGGCTACAATGGTGGTGGTGTACGATGCATTGACATGGCTGAAAGATGTGCTGATGTCGCCCTAATTGCTAGAGAAATCTTCACTCTGGGTCTTCCCTCCAGTAAGATAAGCGATCTAAAAGACCATCACAGAATATGGGCCAAGATTATTCTGGGATGCATAAACCACAGGAAGCCTACTAGCTCTCCTGACTACATCAATATTGATCAGCAATTTCTGATCTACTTCATCTCCTAGAAGATTAAGGTGAATCTGGCTCATCTGCTGTTTAACCATCTAAGGACTAGTGTTAAGGAAACTAGAGAAGAGGAGCGCACAAAAAGGGACTGGATACCCCTAGGAAGGCTTATATCAGATATTCTAACAGAGAATAAGCTGATTGATCATCTAACAGAAGCTCAAGAAATTAGCTCTTTGGAAGCTACTGTTGGCAAACAGTTGAATGCAAAGAATCTGAAGAAGATGAAGTTAATTGAGAACATCAAGAAGGAACCCAGTGTCACTTCTTCTGCAGCAATCTCCAGCATAAGAATCCCTCTGGATAACTTTCCCATGTTCTCATAGATTGATTCTAAACCTGAGATAATAGTCATATATCTAGATGCATGCAAGGCGGATGGTACAGCACCAGATTTTAACATTCAGGATCTGCAGCAGAAGGCTCCAGAAGTTGTGCTGAAGAAAAACAAGAAAAGGAAGGTTGTAGCAGAAGGATCATCCCAGCGGACTCCTAAAAAGAGAGGTAATCCTTCTTCTGTAACTGTTTTAAATTCAATTTCTGTATCAACATCTGTACCAATTCCCACTCAATCAGAAAACCCCACACCACAAACACTTGATGACTTTGACATTAAATTTGACCCCTCAGAAACCTTAACTCTTAGAGGATCTCACTCCCTACCTCCAAATCCAAATATTGAAGCAACCCAACAAGAACTTGCAAAAGTTCTATCAGATATAGAAACCTTTGACCAACGTATATCTGCTCCCATACCAGTAAATCCAAACTCTGAAACCATTTCAGAAGCACCTCAACCAGAAATTCCACTCTCTCCACTACCAGAAAATCATCCACCTTCTCCACAACCTGAAACCTTACAACCAGAAGTACAAACTTCTGAGGTCCAATCCTCTGAATCCTGCGAACCAGAACTTCATCACCATCAAATCAACCAAACACTTGATTCTGATCCCATTCCCCTTCCTGGAATCACTGAACCTCTAAACATCAGTATTCCCCAAATTCTCTCTTCACGAGAATCCACTCCACCAAAGACCCTAAATAGTCCAATAATCATTCTAGACTCTCCCACTTCCTCACCAAGTATCAATCCAAGTGACCTATCATTGACTTAACTGCTTTTGAACGCCTGGCTGCCATAACCAACAAAACAGCCATTCCAAAACCAAAACCATCTGAACCCACACCAGATGTTGGTACCAGCTTATTGATATTTGAAACAGAAGTGTAGAAGTGGATCACTTCTCTGAAGCAAGCTAGTCTTTAGCTGATTAATCCTGCTGCATCAGACTACCTTTGGACAAGGTTCAGAAGATAGGTATGTTCTGAAACCCATAAACTGCAAGAACTGAGCTATGGACTAGTTCAACAGAACTTCAGCAACCTGCTAAAAGTTTTTGAAGATCAAGTTCTGAGCGAGCTACTTAAGGAAGAAGCTCTTCCTCTGAACAATGCTCCCTGGTCTGAACATCGTCTAGCAGACAGAGTTCAACCAGAGTCAGAAGATCTCAATCTGACTGACTCTTCAGAGCAGATAGTTCCTGCTGAACAACCGGGTCAAAAAGAGGACATTGCAGAATGCTCTGAAAAGCATCCAGTTGCTGAAGATCCTCAAGCTTCCTCATATGAAAGGCAGACTTTAGAAGACCTGAAGAGATATGATACCTTGATGAAGGAAAGAATGGATAAACAGGATGACAAAATTTCAGAAATCAAGAACATGTTAACCAAGCAGGAGGAAACCAACATCCAAATCAAGGGCTTGTTGGAAGCTTTGTTCACGCGTCTTCCTCCTCCCTCTTAGATTTTCCTGTTTAAAATTTTTTTTGTAATATTCTCTACATAGCTCTGAACTTATCATTAATTCTATTTTAATATAAACTTTTTGGCTCTGATTATGTGTTCTTTTTAATAACTGACAAAAAGGGGGAGAAAGAAAAAGATATTTTCAATAGCGGATTACTGAGACATAAGTCTCAAACATTCTAATCTACATAAATTCTCTTTTCCAAAAAGCTTGAACAGGTAACAAGTACAAAACTCTGCTGAAAGATACAGTAAGATTCTGATGCTCAAATATTCATGGAGTTAAAAGGAAGCAATCAACTCAGGGGGAGTTTTTCTACTTAAATCTATACTTTTTGTTCCTTACTCGTTATTGAAAAATCTGGTTTTTGTCATCATCAAAAAGGGGGAGATTGTTAGAACATAGTTTGATTTTACAACCCTTGAGTAAAGTTTTGATGATAACAAAATACAAAGAATAAAATTATTCCTAAGGTATATACAAAGAACAATTATGCTCCTGAAAATTATGCTATGTATATGCAGAAGCTCTGATAGAATCAGCATCAGAATAAAAGCAGCATCAGAAGATCAGCAACCTATGTTACACGCTGAAACACTAAAGTTTGATGACCAGAATCTGCGCCTAATCAAATACACTCTGACTTTGATTAAAGACATCTCTTCCATGTCATCTACACTCTGAAGCGTTATCAGCAGAAACAGCAAAGAAGATTCTGAAGTGTTACTAGGCATTCAAGACTGAATTAAATACTAACGGCTTTCTTCAGATAAAGATCTTCTACAAAAGGAAAGTGCATTATTATCATTAAACCTGCTTTATGGACAACGTATCTTTGCTTGCCTATATAAACAGGACTGCTTGTGAAAAGAACCACGCATGTATTCACACAATTTGCCAAGCCTTCCAAACCACGCATATTCAAAAGCATTAGCAAATTCATTTTATTCCAAGCTTAAATTGTGTAATTATCACAGTTGTGATATACTGTTTTGTTAGAAAACAACAACACACTCTTGTTCAATTCTTGTAAAAGATTTCCTTGAGATAAACCGGTTTGTGGTTATACTCAAGAAGACTTTAACAATTGTTAAAGCAGCTGTTGTAATTCTTTGAGAATAGTGGATTAAGACCTCGTTGGAGAGAGGCGAAATCACCTTGACGGGTGGACTGGAGTAGTTTGATATCAAACGAACCAGGATAAAAATACTGTGTCTTAAAGCTATTTATTATTTGATCCAAGTTTTTCAATTCAACCCCCCCCCCCCCCCCCTTCTTGTGTTTTTCACATCTTCACTCCTCTGCTCATAGAAAATCCTTGATGAGGGTATTGGACCAAGCTTTTGTGGAGAGTGATATGCCAATAGACCAATTCAGTAGCGTAATAGGGAATATTACGTCATATAATAACTTAAGTTTCTACGGTGATGAATTACCAGATGAAGGAATGAATCACAATCTGGCCCTCCACATCTCTATGAACTGCAAGAATGATTCACTATCCAATGTGCTGATTGATAATGGATATGCTTTGAACGTTACACCCAGGAGTACTTATGAAGTTTAAATATCAAGGAACGCATATGCGCTCGAGTGGCATCATCGTGAAAGTGTTTGATGGATCAAGGAAATCTGTTATTAGTGAAGTGGACTTGCCTATTCATATAGGACCACATTTGTTTCAGATTACTTTCCAGGTCATGGATATTGCACCCACTTATAGTTGTTTGCTAGGAAGGCCGTGGATACGTGAGGCACGGGCTGCCACTTCAACTTTACACCAGAAACTGAAGTTTGTACATGAAGGGAAAGTAGTGATCATAAATAGGGAACAGGCATTATTGATATCTCATGTGTCCTCTTTCAGCATTGTGGAGGCAGATGAAGCTGCATTTGGAACCCAGTTCCAAGCCTTATGCATTGACAATATAAGAGGAAATAATAATTTCATGGTTTCACTTAAGGATGCGCAGCAGGTTGTGCGTAAGGGTCATGGTGAAGTATGGGGACAGATTGTGGATCCACCTGTGAACAAGAACAAAGTTGGCTCGGGGTTCTCTTTGAAGAATGACAAAGGTAAGGGCATGAAGTCGAAGTCTGCTGCGAGCAAGTATCAAGACATCTTCCATAGAGGGGGTTATATTCATCCAACTGTTTCCAGGATTAATGCCATTGTAGAATATGAAGCAGAGCAGGAAATGCCGAATTATGTGACGCACGGAGTTAGGGTTCAGAACTGGATCACCATTAATGTTCCCTCTTGCATACATGTTTCAAAGTAATTTGTTTTGTTAATCTTTTTGAAAAAATCTTCCACTCTGCCCAAGGTGGAAGTATTAATGTTGTAGGGCTTATCTGTTTGCTGTGACTTTTAAAATCAATAATAAAAGTTGTCTTTGTTTTCCAAGTTGTGTATTTATTTTCTGCTTTTTTCTTGGAAAATGGTAATAAAAAAATTAAAAAAAACCTTTCAAAATAAATAATAACTGAGATTCAGTCTGCATGATCACTTGTTATATGTGTCAGTTTCTAAAAGCAATCATAAATCATATGTGCAGATTAATTAAAAAACCCATTGAATACAATGACCCTGCACCCTCTCCCAACTTTGAAGGTCCTGTGTATGGGGCTGAATAAGAAGATTATGATGAGATTTCAGAAGAGGTCTCACGGTTGCTTGAGCACGAGGAAAATACCATTCCTCTATATAAAGAGCCACTGGAAGTGATCGATTTGGGTTCAGAAGAAGATCCGAAGGAAGTCAAGATTGGAGCATTGTTGCATCTTGATGTGAAGACCAGATTGATTGAGCTATTGAAAGAGTATGTGGATATTTTTTCTTGGTCTTATCAAGATATGCCTGGTCTAGATACAGATATTGTAGAGCACAGTTTGTCGTTGAAGCCAAAGTGTCCACCGATTAAACAAAAGTTGAGAAGAACTCACCTAGATATGGCTGTGAAAATCAAAGAGGAGGTTCTAAAGCCAATTAATGTTGGTTTTCTTGTGATGTCAGTGTATCCTTAATGGATTGCCAATATTGTCCCAGTACCAAAAAAAGACACAAAAGTCCGCATGTGTGTAGATTACAGAGATCTAAATAAATCTAGTTCAAAAGATGATTTTCCATTGCCACACATTGATATGTTAGTTGATAGCACAAAAAAATTCAAAGTATTCTCGTTCATGGACGTATTTTCTGGATATAATCAAATAAGAATGGCTCCAGAGGACATGGAAAAAACAACGTTTATCACACCCTAGGGAACATTCTGTTACAGAGTCATGCCCTTTGGGTTGAAGAACGTTGGTGCAACGTACCAGAGGGCTATGACAACCCTATTCCATGATCTGATGCACAAGGAAATCGAATTATATCTTGATGATATGATTGCAAAATCCCATACTGAAGAAGGGCATGTAGAATACTTGTTGATGTTGCTTCATTGTTTGAGGAAGTATCGTCTGCGCTTGAATCCAAATAAATGCACCTTCAATGTTCGATCAGGGAAATTATTGGGTTTCATTGTTATCCATAAAGGAATTGAAGTTGACCCTGATAAAGTAAAAGCAATTCAAGAGATGACAGCGCCAAGAACTAAAAAGCAAGTCAGAGGGTTCCTCGGGCGTTTGAATTTTATTTCCAGATTCATTTCCCACATGACTGCAACATGTGAAACAATCTTTAAGTTGTTAAAGAAAGATCAAGGTTGTGTATGGATGGATGACTGCCAAAGGGCATTTGAAAGTATTAAAGAATATATGCTTGAACCTCCTATCTTGCTCCGTTCTGTCAAAGGAAGATTGTTGATTATGTATCTGACAGTGTTAGATAAATCCTTTGGTTGTACTCTGGGACAACAGGATGAACTAGGGAAGAAGGAGTTCGCCATTTATTATCTCAGTAAAAAATTCATTGATTGTGAGTTGTGGTATTCCATGTTGGAAAAGACATGTTGTGCTTTGGCCTGGGCGGAAAATCTTTTGCGGCAGTATATGTTGAATCACACTACTTGGTTGATCTCCAAAATGGATCCAATCAAGTACATTTTTGAAAAGCCTGATCTTACTGGGAGAATTGCCCGCTGACAAATGTTGTTATCTGAATATGATGTCGAATACCACACTCAAAAATCTATTAAAAGCAGTGTGTTGGCAGATTATCTTGCTCACCAACCAGTGGAGGATCACCAGTCTGTAGAATATAAATTTCCCGATGAGGATGTGATGTTCCTGAAAGTTAAAGATTGTGATGAACCATTGCCTGAGGAAGGACCTGACCCTGAATCTCGTTGGAGTATGATATTTGATGGAGCTCTGAATGCTTATGGTAAAGGAATTGGTGTCGTGATTGTCACTCCCCATGAAACGCACATTCCTTTTCCCCAAGGTTAACATTTGATTGTACTAATAATATGGCAGAATACGAGGCTTACATCATGAGTCTCGAAGAGGCTATTGATCTCAGAATTAAAATTCTAGATGTGTATGGTGATTCAATTTTGGTAATAAATCAGATTAAGGGAGAATGGGATACTCGTCACCCCGGCTTGATCCCTTACAAAGATTATGCTAGAAGATTGTTACCCTTCTTTAACAAAGTTGAATTCCATCACATTCCTAGAGATGAAAATCAAATGGCGGACGCTCTGGAAACTCTGGCTTCTATGTACCAAGTGAATACTTGGAATGATATACCTTGAATTACGGTTCAACGACTGGATAGGCCCGCTCATGTGTTTGCAACAGAGGAGGTAACAGATGAAAAACCTTGGTATCATGATATCAAGCATTTTCTTCATACTCAGGAATACCTGATCGGTGCAACGAAGAAAGATAGAAAGACATTGAGAAGATTGGCTGGCAGTTTCTTCCTCAGTGAAAATGTGTTGTATAAAAGAAATTATGATATGGTCTTGCTCAGATGCGTGGATAGACACAAAGAAGGCATGTTGATGCATGAGGTTCACGAACGTTCATTTGGCACTCATGGTAATGGATATTAGATGGCTAAAAGGATGCTAAGGGAAGGTTACTATTGGCTGACAATGGAATCCGACGGTTACAAATTTGCAAAGAAATGTCGTAAATGCCAGAGTTATGCAGACAAGGTCCATGTGCCTCCGACACTTCTCAATGTGATTTCCTCCCTGTGGCCTTTCTCTATGTGGGGTATTGACATGATAGGGATGATATAACCTAAAGCTTTGAATGGAACCGTTTCATCTTGGTAGCAATTGATTACTTCACCAAGTGGGTGGAGGCTTCTTCATATGCTAATGTTACCAAGAAGGTGGTTGTGTGCTTCATTAAGAATAATCTTATATGTCAGTATAGTGTGCCGAACAGAATTATCACTAACAATGGTTTGAATCTGAACAACAAGATGATGACATAACTTTGTGAGGAATTCAAGATTGTCCATCACAATTCATCTCCGTACAAGCCGAAGATGAATGGGGTTGTTGAAGCTGCTAATAAGAATATCAATAAAATTATCTAGAAAATGGTTGTTACTTATAAGGATTGGCATGAAATTCTCCCTTTTTCTCTGCATGGATATCGAACATTTGTCCTCACTTTAATAGGAGCCACCCCGTTCTCCCTGGTGTATGGAATGGAAGTTGCACTCCCAATCGAGGTTGAGATTCCCTCTTTGCGTGTGATAATGGAAACCAAGTTATCAGAGGTTGAATGGGTCCAGAACCGGTTTGACCAATTGAATTTGATTGAGGAGAAGAGGATGAAGGCTTTGTGTCATGGTCAGTTATATCATAAAAGGATGAAAAAGGCTTTTGATAAGAAGGTCAAACCTCGTGAATTCAGAGAAGGCGACCTCGTGCTCAGGAAGATCATGCCTTTCAACACTGATTCAAGGGGCAAGTGGACTCCCAATTTTGAAGGCCCATATGTTGTCAAGAAAGCCTTCTCTGGTGGTGCATTAATTCTTGAAACTATGGATGGCGAGGAGTTCCCACGTCCCATGAATGCTGATGCAGTCAGAAATACTTCGCCTAAAGAAATAAAAGAACAGCTCGCTAAGTTGAAAACCCGAAAGGGCGGCTTAAGCAAAAAAGAGCGTCTCGGTAGGCCGAAAATCGGAAAGGGCGGTCTAGGCAAAAATTAGAGACATAAACAGAATAAATTTCCCGCTAAGCTAAAAACCCGCAAGGGCAGTTTAGGCAAAAGTTAGGGACTTTCTTGGAAAGTAACTACATCAGACAAGACTTGATCATTGGAGCAAAAATCTTCTCGGATTCTCATCACACTTCAACAGAAGTTACTGCTCAGGATTTCAAAAGTTGTTAGAGGGGATAGTGGTCATTGTATCTCAATGTATCTTTTCCATTATATATTACCATTTTCTGAACTTTGTAATTATCTATGGAGTCTCGCCATTCGCAGACTACTATTCTATTAATGAAATTTGAGCTTTTACCCAATTATTTGTATTTCTTATTTTATTTAGCTTGCAAAGACTCTCTTTATTATTGATAATAACTTTCAAAGCAAAAAGATTAAATAACAAAATTGATTTTTTAAAAAGAATTTACAATTTTCTTTTACTTTGGAATTTGTGATGCGAAAAAACAACAACAACAAAATGGTGATCCCAGGAATGGACAAACTCCAGTTTGTTTTAAGAAGTTTTTGTTCCCCTCGGGAAGTTTTACTCAGGATGACTCGCCATATTAGGTTCATGACTCCGGTATCCTCGGTCAAGTTTAGATTCATTTCTCCTCTTTTCTGAGTTTTTATGATGTGAAGTTTCAATCCGAGATTTCTCCAGTGAAATTTTTGTTCAGTCTAATGGAAGTTCTTTTTCCCGAGAAGTTGGTACCATAATCACTCTTGAAGAACGCAGGTCCCTGGTTTCTCTAGTGAAGAACGTATTGTGGTTTTCCCTTTATGTGGTGTTAACCTCCCCCAATGAACTAGGCCTGAATTCCCCAGTGAATGTTTTGATGATTTAGTGTCCATCTACTTTACTTGAAACTGGTTTTGCAATCCCTAGTAGAAGTGTTACTTTTGAAAACATTTGTTTCCCCAGTGAAGCCTGGAGAAGGATGTTCTATCCTTGTATCTGTACTATTCTGTCACTTTGTTTTGTTTACTTCCGGATTATGTTTCTCCCCAGTAAAGCTAAAGCAGGCAGTAGGTTTTGTTTCCTCAGTTGCCATTTTTTTTGGAATGATCATCTTGGGTGTGATTTAGCCGAGTGTTGTTTGTGCCCGAAGTGGTTTTGCCTGGTTACTCCCAGTGTTGTATATCTGTTTTGTCAGCATATGCGCGATAACACTCATACATTCATACATACATCATGCATAGCTGAAATTGGAAAATCATTGTTCATTGACATTTTTTAATATTTTTGTTAACATATCACCCTGTTTTGCAGAGTTACGTTGTCCTCTCTTCAATAGAGTGTTGGCCTTAATCAGAAAGTGTATATTCTTTCAATGTCCCCACTGAGTTGTTCCTCGTGGAAGATTTTTGCTTTATCCTTCCTGTACAGCTCCTTGTTTGGATGGATTTGGTTTTCCCTCTTGAGTTTATTTCTCAAAGGATGTATTTTGGTTGATTGTTTCATTCCAGTTTATTTCTGGTTTGAATATGTGGTTCCACAACGATATTATTTACTTTGGATTTCTGAAAACTTCGAGTTATGGCTTGTGAATTTATTTTGTACGAGAAGACTTTATCTCCTCAGCAGGAATATCGTGGCATTTCCCCAGGAAGTCATATTTCTTTCCCCAGGAAGCCATATTTCCATCCCCAGAAAGTCATTTCTTTTCACAATCCTCCATGACAACAAGTAGCAGGTCTCTTTATTTGAGAAACTTGTGCTTCCCTGTAAAAGTCGACGTAACTTTTTTTTGATATCTCCTCTATGAGTGGATAGTCGTCAGCTTACGCCAGCGGATGGTAAGACTTTTAAATTCGCAGAAACAGCTCGTTATGAAATCTTTGCAAGTGGAAGTCTCTTTATTCGAGACAACTTACATATTACCCTTTTCCAAGCAAAGTTCCTCGGTTAAAGAAGAAGTTGAGACCTGTTCTAGGCAAAATGCCAGAATTTTAGGGAAACTTGTTATCTTTTTGCTACCCTCAGTGAACGTTGGTAGTTCATCGTCAGTGAACGGTTGTGCTATGTGTTAGAACATAGTTTGATTCTACAACCCTTGATTAGAGTTTTGAGGATAACAAAATACAAAGAATAAATAATTCCAAAGATATATATACAGAACAAATATGCTACTTAAAATTATGTTTTGTATATGCAGAAGTTCTGATGGAATCAGCATCAGAATGGAATCAGCATCAGAAGATAGGCAATAAAGCATTACACGCTGAAAGCAAAGCAGGCTTTACGCTTAAGGTTGATGACCAGAATCTGCGCCTAAACAAGTACACTCTGACTCTGAACAAAGACATCTTTACAAAGTTATCAACACTCTGAAGCGTTATCAACAGTTACAGCACAGAAGACTTTGAAGCGTTACTGGTTATTCAAGACAGAATTAAATGCTAATGGCTTTCTATATACAAGATCTTCTACAAAAGGAAAGTGTGTTATTATCATTAAACTTGCTTTATGGACAACGTCTCTTGCTTTCCTATATAAACAAGTCTGCTTGTGAAAGAAGCACGTACGTATGTACACAACAATTTGCCAAGCCTTCCAAACCACGCATATTCAAAGCTTTAGCAAATTCATTTTATTCCAATCATAATTTGTGTAACTATCATAGTTGTGATATACTGTTTTGTTAGAAAACAAAAACACACTCTTGTTCAATTATTTGTAAATGATTTCCTTGAGATAAACTGGTATGTGGTTATACTCAAGAAGACTTTAACAGTTTTTAAAGTAGTTGTTGTAATCCTTTGAGATTAGTGGATTAAGAACTCGTTGGAGAGAGGCGAAATCACCTTGACGAGTGGACTGGAGTAGTTTGAGATCAAACGAACCAGGATAAAAATACTGTGTCTTTAAGTTATTTTTATTTGATCCATGTTTTTCAATTCAACCCCCTTCTTGTGTTTTTCACATCTTTAATTGGCATCAGAGCGCCTGGTTCTGAGCTTAAACACTTAACCGTGTCAGTACAAGATCCAGCGTCAGAAAAACACAATGGTCGGACCAAGTCAAAACATCAGCAATGACAACAATGAAGAAAGGGACAGATTCAGTGGCAAACCTCCAGTCTTTGATGGAGATAATTTTGACTACTGGAAAGACAGAATTGAGAGTTTCTTTCTGGCCCATGATGCTGATCTGTGGGACATGGTGACTGATGGATACACGCACCCAGTGGATGGATGTGGTCAGAAGATTAACAGGAAAATGATGTCTGATCAGCAAAAGCGTGAGTTCAGAAATCACCACAAGGCCAGAACAATTCTTCTCAGCGCCATCTCATATTCAGAATATGAGAAAATATCAAACAGAGAAACTGCCAAGAATATGTTTGATTCTCTGAGAATGACGCATGAAGGCAACATTCAAGTCAAAGAAACCAAAGCCCTTGCGCTCATTCAGAAGTATGAGGAATTCAAGATGGAAGATAGTGAATCAATAGAAACTATGTTTTCAAGATTCCAAATTCTTGTTGTTGGTCTAAAAGTTCTTGACAAAGGGTATTCCACTTCTGATCACGTTAAGAAGATCATCAGAAGCTTGCCAAAACAGTGGAGGCCAATGGTCACAACTCTTAAGCTAGCCAAGGATCTCAACAAAATCTCTCTGGAGGAACTTGTCAGCTCCCTCAGAAGTCACGAGATAGAGCTAGAAGTAGATGAACCTCAAAAGCAAGGTAAGCCATTAGCTTTAAAATCTAACAGAAAATCTGACTCCAAAGTTTTGCAGGTTGTGGAAGAAACCTCTGATGGATCCTCATCAGAAGAAGATGAATTGTCTCTTCTCTCCAGAAGGGTGAACCAACTGTGGAAGCAGAGGCAAAGGAAGTTCAGGAATCCTAGAAGATCAGAAAATCAGAATGAATCTTCCTCCAGATACAGAAGGTCAGAATCCTCCTTTGGACACAAGATCTGAAGGTTCTTCAAGATACAGAAAGCCAAACAACAAAGGCATCATCTTCTATGAATGTAATGAGCAAGGGCACTATAAAAGTGATTGCCCAAAGCTTCAGAAGGAGAAGCCCAAAAAGAAGTTTGGCAAGGAAAAGAAGAAAAGTCTCATGGCTACATGGGATGATTCTGACACATCTTAAGCTGATTCAGAATCAGATGATGAAAGAGAAAACATAGCTCTCATGGCAAACGTATCTGAAGACAGTGAAGCTTCTGGTTCAGACTCAGAATCAGATACAGAAGAGGTATTCCCTGACTTTACTATAAACTTTACTAATGTTGAACTAGCTGAAAGCCTTAATGAAATTCTGGAAAGGTATCAGCAGATCAGAGTCAAATTCAGAAACCTGAAAAGGAATCTTGCTTCTGACTCTGATAAGACTGAGAGTCTCGGATTGGAGAATTCTGAGTTAAAAGATAAAATTTCAAAACTAGAAAACCAATTGCAAAACTCTCAGAAGGAAACAATCCCTGAAACTCCCAGCAATACTGATGAGATCATCAAAGAGTATGATCACAACTTTCAGAATTTTCTAGCTAAAAACATAGACATAAGCAAAATGGCTTCAATGATCTATGGAGTTAGCAGAAATGGAAGAAAAGGGATAGGATGTCAAGGTAAGGTACCTACACCAAAAAATTCCATGGATTTAGTTATAAAACGTACTCCACTTGATTCACACTTTATATATGGGCACACACATGACATAAAATATACAAGTAGTGATTACTCTGTCAAACCAAAATTCAACCAGAGTTTTGGCAAAACTAACAAATCATGACCCAAGAAAATATGGGTACCTAAGGATAAAATAATACATGTGGCAGATATCTTTAGCAGCAAAGCAAAGACACCAATCATGGTACCTGGACTCTGGCTACTCACGACACATGACGGGAAGAAGGCGTATGTTCCAAAGCCTGGAACTTAAGCCTGGAGGCCACGTGGGCTTTGGAGGCAATCAGAGAGGAAAGATCATTGGCTCTGGAACAGTAGGTAATGGAAATCTTCCCTCTATAAGTAATGTTTTATTAGTTGATGGATTAATGCATAACTTGTTATCCATAAGTTAATTAAGTGATAATGGTTATAATATCATCTTCAATCAAAATTCATGCAAAGCTGTTAATCAGAAAGATGGGACTATCCTATTTAATGGAAAGAGGAAAAACAACATTTATAAAATCAAACTTTCTAAACTCAAAAGTCAGAATGTAAAATGTCTTCTGTCTGTTAACAACGAGCAATGGATCTGGCACAGAAGATTGGGACATGTTAGTATGAGAAGAATATCTCAGATTAACAAACTCAATCTGGTCAGAGGATTTCCTAACCTGAAGTTCAATTCAGATGCTCTGTGTGAAGCATGTCAGAAAGGAAATTTTGCAAAACCTGCTTTCAAATCCAAAAATTTTGTTTCCACCTCTAAGCCATTAGAACTTCTGCACATTGACTTATTTGGACCAGTTAAAACTGCTTCAGTTAGTGGCAAGAAGTATGGGTTAGTAATCGTAGATGACTATAGCATATGGACATGGGTAAAGTTCTTAAGGCACAAGGACGAGTCACACTCTGTGTTTGTTACCTTCTGCAACCAAGTTCAGAATGAAAAGGATCTTAGAATCGTCAAAGTCAGAAGTGATCATGGCGGAGAACTTGAAAATAAAGATTTTGAGTTATTCTTTAATGAAAAAGGCATTCTGAATGATTTCTCTTGTCCTAGAACTCCTCGGCAAAATGGAGTTGTAGAACGAAAGAACAAAACATTGCAAGAAATGGCCAGAACCATGATCAACGAGACTAACGTTGCTAAGATCTTCTGGGCAGAGGCAATAAACACAGCGTGTTACATTCAGAATAGAATCTCCATAAGACATATTCTGGAAAAGACTCCATATGAATTGTGGAAGAACATAAAGCCCAACATTTCCTATTTTCACCCATTTGGATGTACATGCTTTATTTTGAATACAAAAAATTATTTGAACAAGTTTGACTCTAAAGCACAAAAGTGTATTATGTTAGGATACTCTGAACGCTCAAGAGGGTACAGAGTATACAATACAAAAACACAGATTGTTGAAGAGTCAATTAGTGTTCGGTTTGATGATAAGCTTGACTCTCAAAAGTCAAAGCAAAATGAATTCCTTGCAGGTATGGAAGTTGAACTCACAGGTACTGAAGACAACTCATCAGAGGCTCCCAACAGAGACACTCCCTCAACATCAGAAAGAGCCACTGCAAGAAATCCAGCACCTTATGTTGATCAACTCCAGAAAAGACCATCCAGAAGCAGCATTGATCACCCAGAAGAAACAATTTTAGGAAGGAAGGAAGATCCAATCAGAACAAGATCTACTTTTAGAAATTCTGAAGAGTCTCTCATGGGACTGGTTTCTCTGATTGAACTTACAACAATTTATGAATCACTTCTGGACAATGACTGGATTCTGGCAATGCAAGAGGAGCTAAATCAATTCACCAGAAATGACGTATGGGATCTGGTTCCCAAACCAAAAGGATTCAACGTCATTGGTACAAAATGGGTGTTCAGAAACAAGCTGAACGAACAAGGTGAAGTCATCAAAAACAAAGAACGACTGGTAGCACAAGGTTATAGTCAACAAGAGGGGATAGACTATACATAAACCTTTGCTCCAGTCACCAGTTTAGAATCTATCAGACTTTTAATATCTTTTGCTGTTAATAAAGGCATCACTCTGTATCAGATGGATGTCAAGAGTGCATTCTTAAATGGCTATATAGAAGAAGAGGTATATGTGCACCAACCCCCTGGTTTTGAAAGTTCCAAAAATCCAGAATATGTTTTCAAACTAAAGAAGTCACTCTATGGTCTGAAACAAGCTTCCAGAGCTTGGTATGAAAGACTAAGTAACTTCCTGTTGGAAAAGGAATTCACTAGAGGGAAAGTGGACACAACCTTGTTCTGTAAGACACTTAAGAATGACATCTTAGTATGTCAGATTTATGTTGATGACATCATATTTGGATCCACTAAACCCTCTCTGGGAAGAGAGTTTGCTAAATGTATGCAGGCAGAGTTTAAAATGAGCCTAATGGGGGAACTAAAATTCTTTATGGGCATTCAGATTAATCAGACTCCTGAAGGAACTTACATTCATCAGAGCAAATATGTCAGAGAACTTCTGAAGAAATTTGTTCTCTCAGAATGTAAGCCCTCAAGGATTCCAATGCATCCCACGTGCATTCTGGAAAAATAAGAGGTAAGTAAAAAGGTAGAACAGAAGGTCTACAGAGGTATGATTGGTTCTCTTCTCTATCTGACGGCTTCAAGGCCTGACATTCTATTCAGTGTTTGCATTTGTGCTAGATTCCAATCAGATCCTAGAGAATCTCACTTAACAGCAGTTAAGCGGATTTTCAAGTATCTGAAGGGTACTGCTAATCTGGGTTTGTTTTATAGAAAATCAAGTGATTACAGCCTAGTAGGATAATGTGATGCTGATTTTGCTGGAGACATAGTAGAACGTAAAAGCACTTCTAGAAGCTGCTAGTTTTTGGGAGAAAATATGATCTCATGGTCCAGCAAAAGACAATCCACAATAACTCTATCAACAGCAGAAGATGAATACATAGCAGCAGCTGGATGCAGCACACAAATGCTCTGGATGAAAAGTCAACTTGAGGACTTCAATATATTTGAGAGTAACATCCCTATCCTCTGTGACAATACTTTTGCTATTTGTCTCAGTAAAAATCCTATTTTGTATTCTAGGGCTAAGCATATAGAAATAAAACATCATTTTATTAGGGACTATATTCAGAAAGGGATTCTCAATTTAAAATTCATTGACACAGACCATCAATGGGCTGATGTATTTACAAAACCTCTTTCTGAAGATAGGTTTAACTTCATTCTGAAACATCTCAGCATGAAGCTTTGCCCAGAATAAACTGTTTTATTTACATATCTTTATCTTCAAAAAATTTGTTCTTTTTTGTGAACTGTTGATCAACCTGCCTTCAGAATTTTAGAAGTACAGATTGTATCAGAATCTATCCATGAAGATCTGAGTGTTTCATTTCAAAGATAGAAGTGTGTTGTTCACGTAAGAAAACAGTTGTCATCCATTCATCAGCTACCTTCTGAGGCTGAACACGCGTTCATTTTTCTGAAAGGTCAAAAGCGCTGATTGGATGCATTGAGACACATGTCATGGGTAACCGTTCCAATGTCTTTCTGAATCCCCTAAAATCAATTGTCATTAATGCTTATAATCATTACAATTTATTTCTCTCTCTTCCAGTTTATGTTTTCAAAATCTATTTAAACGCATTTTTCACCCTTTACACTCTTTCACTTTCTCTACAATCTAATTGTTTTCAGTTTGCATCTCTCAAAAAACCCTTTCATTATCTTCTCAAACTTTTCTGTGTGAACATGGCTTCCTCAAGCATCCCTATTACCAGTACTCAGAGAACAGAATCCACAGAACAATATGAAGAACCGTTCAGAATTCTCCTCACGCCCATTGACAACTTAGAAGTGCTTTAAGAATTGATTGTGGATTTTGAAAGTCTTCAAGAAAATGGATTCAATCTTTCTGAAGAAGTAAAGGCTCAAGGATGGAATAGGTATTTTGACCGTCTTCTAGGTCCAACATTCCCAATCCTTATGAAGGAATTTTGGATTCATGCTTCATCCTCCAACCATCAAGTCACTTCGTATGTAATGGGGAAGAAGATAGTCATAACTGAAGACCTTATTGCAAGATTGATAGGTTACAGTGGTGGTGGCGTAAGGTGTATAGACATGGCTGAAAGATGTGCTGATGTCGCTTCAATTGCTAGAGAAATTTTCACTCTGGGTCTTCCCTCCAACAAGATAAGGGATCTGAAGGACCATCACAGAATATGGGCCAAGATTATTCTGGGATGCATAAACCACAGGAAGCCAACCAGCTCTTCTGACTACATAAACATTGATCAGCAGTGTATGATCTACTTCATCTCCCAGAAGACTAAGGTGAATCTGGCTCATTTGTTGTTCAATCATCTGAGGACCAGTGTTAAGGAGACTAGAGAAGATGAGCGCACTAAAAGGGACTGGATACCCCTTGGAAGGCTCATATTAGATATTCTGACAGAGAATGGGCTGATAGAGCATTTAACAGAAGCACGGGAAATCAGCTCTTTAGAGGCAACTGCTGTAAAGCCTTTGAATGCGAAGAATCTGAAAAAGATGAAGATTATTGAGAACATCAAGAAGGAACCCAGTGTTACTTCTTTTGCAACAATCACCAGCAGAAGGATTCCTCTGGATGATTTTCCTATGTTCTCAGAAATTGATTCAAAGCCTAAGATTGTCGTCAGATATCTGGATGCACGCAAGGCAGATGGTACTGCACCAGAGTTAAATATTCAGGACTTGCAACAGAAGGCTCCAGAAGTTGTGCTGAAGAAGAACAAGAAAAGGAAGGCAGCAGCAGAAGGATCATCCCAGTGGACTCCCAAAGCTGCTAAAAGGAAAGGTAATCCTTCTACTGTTAATGTTTTAGAATCAATATCTTTATCAACATCTGAACCAATTCCTACCCCACAAACATTTGATTATTTTGACATAGGTTTTAACCCCTCTGAAACTTTAACTCTTAGAGAATATCACTCCCTACCTATCAATCCAAATATTGAAACAACTCAACCAGAACTTGCAAAAGTTCTGTCAGATATTGAAACTTTTGACCAGAATATTTCTGCTCCCATACCAGAAAATCCAAACTCTGAAACCACTTCAGAAGCACCACAACCAGATATTCCCCTCTCTCCATAACCAGAAATACCACTACCTCCATCTCCTCAACCAGAAATTCATCCACCTTCTCCACAACCTGAACAATCACAACCAGAAGTTCAAACTTGAGGTCCAACCTTCTGAATCCTGTGAACCAGAATCTCATAACATTCAATCCAACCAAACTAATAATTCTGATACCATTCCCATTCCTGGAATCACTGAACCTCTGGCCATCCGTATTCCCCTGACCATTCTGGATATTCCCCAAATTCCCTCTTCACTAGAATCAACTCCACCAAATTCCCCAACTAGTCCAATAATTATTCCAGACTCTCTCACTCCCTCACCAAAGAACAATCCATATGACAACGCCAAAACTGTCATTGATTTAACTATTTTTGAACGTCTTGCTGCCATAACCCACAAGTTTCAGAAGATGGATAAGTTCTGAAACTCATAAGATGCAAGAAAAGAGCTACGGACAAGTTCAACAGAATTTCAGTAATCTGCTAAAGGTAATTGAAGATCAAGTTCTAAGCCAAGTTCTCAAGGAAGAAGTTCTCCCTCTGGACAATGCACCCTGGTCAGAACATCGTCCAGCAGACAAAGTTCAACCAAAGTCAGAAGGTCTCATTTTGACTGATACTCCAGAGTAGATGATTCCTGCAGAGGAACTGGTTCAAAAAGATGACGTTGCAGAATGCTCTGAGAAGCATCTGGTTACTGAAGATTCTCAAGCTTCCTCCTATGAAAGGCAGACTCTGGAAGAACTGAAGAGAGCAGATATTATTATGCAGGAAAGGATGGATAAACAGGATGATAAAATTTCGGAAATCAAGAGCATGTTGACCAAACAAGAGGAAACCAACACCCAGATCAAGGGCTTGTTGGAAGCTTTGTTCACGCGCCTTCCTCCTCCATCTTAGATTTTCCTTTGTTTTAAAATTTGTTTATCTGTAGTAGTTTCAATATTGCTGTTGTTCTGAACTTCTTATCGTTGCTTCTAATTTTAATATAAATCCCTTTTGGCTTTGATTATATGTTCTTTTTTATTACTAACAAAAAGGGGGAGAAAGAATAAGATATTTTCAATAACGGATTACTGAGACATAAGTCTCAAACATTCTGATCTACTTAATTTCTTTCTTCTGAAAAGCTTGAACAGGTACAAAACTCTGATGAAAGACGTAGTCCAATTCTGAAGCTCAAGGACTCAAAGAATTTAAGGGAAGTAATCAACTCAGGGGGAGTTTTTTCTTCTTAATTCTATACTTTTTATTCTTTATTCTTAATTGAAAAATCTGGTTTTTGTCATCATCAAAAAGGGGGAGATTGTTAGAACATAGTTTGATTCTACAACCCTTGATTAGAGTTTTGATGATAACAAAATACAAAGAGTAAATAATTCCAAAGATATATATACAAAACAAATATGCTACTTAAAATTATGTTTTGTATATGTAGAAGTTCTGATGGAATCAGCATCAGAATGGAATCAGCATCAAAAGATAGGCAATAAAGCATTACACGCTGAAAGCAAAGCAGGCTTTACGCTGAAGGTTGATGACCAGAATCTGAGCCTAAACAAGTACACTCTGACTCTAAACAAAGACATCTTTATCAAGTCATCAACACTCTGAAGCGTTATCAGCAGTTACAGCCAATAAGACTCTGAAGCGTTACTGGTTATTCAAGACAGAATTAAATGCTAACGACTTTCTTCAGACAAGATCTTCTACAAAAGGAAAGTGTGTTATTATCATTAAACTTGCTTTATGGACAACGTCTCTTGATTGCCTATATAAATAAGTCTGCTTGTGAAATAAGCACGTACGTATGCATACAACAATTTGCCAAGCCTTCCAAACCACGCATATTCAAAGCTTTAGAAAATTCATTTTATTCCAAGCTTAATTTGTGTAACTATCACAGTTGTGATATACTGTTTTGTTAGAAAACAACAACACACTCTTGTTCAATTATTTGTAAAATATTTCCTTGAGATAAACCGGTTTGTGGTTATACTCAAAAAGACTTTAACAGTTGTTAAAGTAGCTGTTGTAATCCTTTGAGATTAGTGGATTAAGACCTCGTTGGAGAGAGGTGAAATCACCTTGACGGGTGGACTGGATTAGGTTGAGATCAAACGAACCAGGATAAAAATACTGTGTCTTTAAGCTATTTTTATTTGATCCAAGTTTTTCAATTCAACCCCCCCTTCTTGTGTTTTTCACATCTTCACTATGATATATTCTCTTTCTACCTTCAGTTAAAGTTGGTAGATCACCATCAGTGAAAGTTGGTGTTTGTTATCTTTTTGCTACCCTCAGTGAATGTTGGTAGTTCATCGTCAGTGAACGGCTCTGCTATGATATATTACCTTTGTACCTTCAGTGAAAGTTGGTAGATCATCATCAGTGAAAGTTGGTCTTTGTTATCTTTTTTCTACCCTCAGTGAACATTGGTAGTTCATCATCAGTGAACAACGATGCTATGATATATTCTCTTTCTAACTTCAGTAAAAGTTGGTAGATCACCATCAGTGAAAGTTGGTGTTTGTTATCCTTTTGCTACCCTCAGTGAATGTTGGTCGTTCATCGTCAGTGAACGATGGTGCTATGATATATTTTATTTCTACCTTCAGTGAAAGTTGGTAGATCACCTTCAGTGAAAGTTGGTGATTTTTATCTTTTTGCTACCTTCAGTGAACGTTGGTAGTACACTGTCAGTGAACAGCAGTGCTATGATATTTCTTTTCCTTCTACATTCAGTGAATGTTGGTAGCTCACCGTCAGTGAACATCAATGTTGTTATTTATTGTCTTTCTACCTTCAGTGAACGTTGGTAGCTTTACCTCCAGTAGGAGTTGGTGTATCCTTTGACCATTTTACCATCCTCTCTGAGTCGGGTCTTTTGATCCACCAGTGATTTATTTTCTTGGTTGGGTTTCTCTCTTGTTTCTTTATTATTGTTACATCCCCAATGGTGTTTTGCGTCTCTTTGGTCTTGTTCATATGCATTCATGATCATAAAAATTTACATGGCATCTTAGGGCCAAAAATAGGGTTTGTTTTATATTTAAGTATCTTCTATCGCGTCGACGCGAAGATTTTTAACCTTCATATCTCTGGATAGAAGAAACTTAAATAAGGGCAGTTGTTGTACCCCAATTTTTTTCCCTAAGATCCCTTCATCATACCATGTTGATTCCATTACAATAATATCACATTAGGATTCTTGGTTCCCCTCCCTATATTTAGCTTTGCACTTTGAGGAATCACCAAGCACCTTGACTTGTTTTCTTTTGTGATCATGAATGTTTTGTCTTAATTTTCTTTTAATTAATAAAATGCAATGTTGGTTTGTCTTACTTGTTAATAATGTAGGTAAAGGCAATATGGCTTAGCAAGTTGATCCATGGGTTCATGAATTTATTTCCATGCCCTAGTCAATAAAGCTTGAGAATTTCAAGCCTCACCATTTAAGTTGTTTTGGAGGAAATGGTATGGAAATCTTATTTTGGTTCACCATATTTCAAGATTATCAAATTTGATCCAAAAAGTACAAGGGGTTGATTGAAAGAATAGTCATGGTTGGAGAAGGTCTTGTTCCCATTGGTCACAAGTGCATATCTCTCTCAATTCTCAAGATATGGAAGTGTTTAAACAACTTCTATCTACAAAGCAAGGGTGTTGGCACAAGAAGGTGGTTCAAAATTGTCAAGGTTCCTCCAAGCATTTTCTTGATCTAGTAGCTAGGGTTTTGAACTTAAAAGGAGTATATCTTGCTCATATTTTTTTATTTTTGAGTGATTCCAAAGACATAATTCTCTTCAAAGGCTTATTAACAAATCACTTCAAAAGTTCCAAGTAGTTTTCATGTGGAAGAAACTTGACGAGGAAGAAAGATTACAAGTCCTTTAGATGAATCCCCAATTTTCCATGTGTGACTTCAAATAATCACAACTTGGTCAATTTTTATCACCTTGAGCCCATTATTTTTCCATAATGATCTTTAAGATGTGAAATTTATGCCTTATTTTATGTGAAAAGTGATAAAATGGATGGAAGTTTCCTTAAGGATACAAACGTTTATAGGTCATTTTATGAAATTTTGCCAACTTCAACAAGTCATAACTTTCTCAATTTTTGGAGATTTTGTATGGTTCAAGTTTAAAAATGTCATTCAAGAGATCTACTTCATTCCATATTTTTTGGCCAAAAGCAAATTCCAAGTGGAAGGCTATGTTTGGATGCAAGACATTATATGTCACTTTTGAAGAAAAATTTGAAATATTTCTAAGTATGGAAAGTCAACCATTTTTCTCCAACTTTGACTCAACACAACTTCCAGCTCAAGCATCCATTTAATTCCATTCTTTTTCCATTTCAAAGCTTGTAACCTCATCTTTCGAAAGCATCAAGAATCATGCCCTAAGACCCCTTGAGTTGAAAATTCCATTAGTCAGAAGTTGGCACTTTGAAACTGAATTTCCCACCAAGTCAGAGTTTTGAAATCCATAATGTGGCATCTAATCACAATATTTATACGCGTTTTTTTTTTAACTTGATTAAAAAACTTGCCAAAAGTGTTTAGCACCCCAAAACGCAAGGATTGGATGAGGTTTGGTGAAAATAAGATCACACTTCACTCGTGTATCAGGTTTGCACGAATTCCTTCCAAAATGCATCATTCACTCTTCCTTTTGATCCCATTTTCTTCTCCTATAAATACATGAACTATCCCATTCATTTTATCAAGCTTGGATAGCCAGAATCACCCTTCCAAACTTGTTCCATAACTCAGAATTTAGCAACTTCGAAATCCATATACAAGCCTTTTTCAATTCAATTTTTTCTCAATTCACCTTCCTTGATCTTCCCTGAAGCTAACCATATAATTACATTCAAGAATCGTTCTCTATATTGCTCCATAGAAGTCCAGCTTCAAAGCTCTGCAACTCAATTTCAATAGGTGGATTCCTTCATCAATTCTTCAAAACTTTGATATCATTGTGATGCTCTCATTAACCTGGTTCTAGTCGCAACACTTACCTTTTACTGGAAACATGTTTTGACCATGAAATTTCAAATCCCTTTTAAAAACTTTCTTTCCAAATTTCTTGAGCTACATTTTATATAAATTTGGCGCGAGGGTGTGGTTGTCTTCATCTTGAAGAGACGAAGCGAATGACATAGGTCTAAGCTTCTAATTTTACAGTTTGAGAGACCTGCAATTCACGTTGGCTGGAGGTTGAAGATGACTGATGTGTCATCTTCCAACCAATGATGGCACGCCACTTGTTATTTTTGAATTTTGATTTAATAATTGATTCAGTGCTTTATTCACTAATGACTATGATATGCACAGCACGCCAGATCCTTTGGATCTGATTACTAACGCGTTTTGACTCTCATCCAATGGTCCACATATTTTTTACTTTTATTTTCTTTTCTGATTTTTTATATTTAATTGTTTTATTCTCTTTCTGATTTTTATTTTTTCACAATTTAATTTTTTGTTTTGGTATTTTTTAAAATTTTACACTTTATTTGAATTGTTTTAAATGTTTAAAAATACTTTTATGCATTTTTAAATTCTGAAAAATTTATGGAATGATCCAATGATATTGTGACAAATATTGGTGACCTTATTTTATTTTTTTCCTGACTTTGTTATTTTTTTATCATTTTTGGTTTAATTTACCCCTTTCTTTTAATTTTTAAAATAGTTTCTGACTTTAAAAAATAACCAAAAAATTTATAAAATCATTTGACTCCTTTTCTGATTTTTCTATGGTCTTACTTTTTATTTCTTGATTAATTTCGCAAGATATCGGCTTTACAAGTTAGTCTTTTGATGAGATATGGGTTCTTATTATTGAGTTTTGTCGAGGCCCCATGCAAGGATGCACCTAGAACGGTTTGAGAGCCTTGGAGAGGTTTGAATATTATGAGAGGCTTTAGGGTACACGTCTCAACATTAATCCGGCCAAACCCTCTATTGTACCCCCAAAATTTTCCCTCTCATTTTACTCAAGTCATGCCCATTGAGATCCTCAAATTGCTTAAGGATGACTAAGAATTAACCAGACAAATTCTCCTCCTAAGGCAATGAACCTTTAACTAGGGTTTCAATTTTCATCAAGATGTGTGAGATCCAAGGGTATAAAATGTTTTCCATGGTCCTAATATGTCTTCAAGATTATCCATGACAAATTTCATGTCTTGCACTACAAGTTTGCTTAATCAACTGTTCAAATGCCTGAAAATCAACTACACTAGGCCAAAAATCAACTGTAGCCTATATACAGTCAAACTTCAAGATTTTTTATCAACATCAACATTTTGAAGTGATATCCATAATTTTATCAAGTGTTGATCATGATTCCTCAAGAAATGCTCCTAATTCATCAAAAGTCAAAAATTGCTAATTAGGGTTCCTATAGAAAAAGTCAACCAAACTTTGACCAGACATATCTTTCTCATACTTTATCAGAAATTTTTCCACCAAATCTCATTTTGAATAGAATCCAATCCCCTACAACTTGTATTCATCCCTCAAGTACAATAAATTCCCCAATTGAAAGATACAAGCTCAGACATTATGGGTCCTTTAAAAAAGTCAACAAAAACACCTTTTGGGCCAAAGCTTGGTACATGAACATAGAAAATCCAATTGAGATGAAACCAAAAGGGTTGTCTAGAGGACACCCTAAGCTCTCTAAAAAGATAAATAACACCCTCATAAGGTTAAATTGGAGAGAGATATGTATTGCTAAAGTTGGCCAATTTTTGGAAAAGTGCATGAAGCAAATATTGAGCTAACTTGGAATTTTTCCAAATGGGCCTATCTTTTTATGTTTGAAACTTATTCCTAACATGGTCCACAACCTCTAAGCCCACCCATGCATTATTATATTATTTATGCTATTTATTTTGATATTTTATTCATTAAAATTCAAAATTAAATAAATAAATAATGGAAATAATATAAGATTTGATTTGAAATCATTTTCCTATTAAATAATGGACAAAATATGTTGATTATATCAAGGGAAATCGTGCAAGCCAAGAAAGGAAAAAGAATATCCAAAATTGGAAAGATTTTTAAGAAAATATTTGAAACCAATTACATATTCAATGCCATGGATTCTTGCTCCATTTATTAACCTAATTTCACCCTCATATATAAATCACAAGTCAGAACACAAGAGGATACACGCAGCTACTTTAGAGAAGCCCCTAGCAAATTTCAAAAAAAAATTCAAGAGTGGTGCAATTCGAGATTCCTCTCTCCAGCCAGATTCAGCTAAAAATAAGGACTCCATCAACTTCCTGGAGATCTCAGCACCTCATTCCATCCATCCTTGAAGGCCAAACCATCCCAGAGCCGGAAAACCAGAGCATCTCATCATGGGTAAATTTTTTTATTTTGATATTGATAATTTTATGATGCATTAATCCCTTTCATGGCTTGATTCGTATTCAGGGTGTCATTTAGAACAAGACCAACGTGAATCATGATTGATTCTATACGAATACATGATTTTGCCATGTTTAGGGAAAAATTTGGATCGTGCTTTGAATTGGGCGATGCAGGCATGATCCGTAAAAACTAGGACCGAATTTGAACTCATGAGCAATTTTCGTGTGAAATAGGCTCTTGATCCTGGGTTTAAGTCTTAAAAATTCGCAGATCACGTTTCTATGCTCCCGAAGAAGATAATCGGAGATCTCCTCTGGCATCGTTGACCTATCTGACTCCGTTTGGAGCATGCGTGGCATTTTGATGTATTTTGATTGGCCTGTTTGTATTGCTGACGTGCGCGTTTTTTTGTTGACTAGGACTAACACTGATTTTCCTTTATAACATTATTGTGTTATTATTATCACGAATTAGCAGGATGGCACAGTGGTAAGGCATGGTGTGATAATACGTTACAAGGTGCAAGGGCAGGGGTTCGATCCCTGCCTCTTGCATTTTCTATTTTTCTAACATTTCTTACAGGATTCAGTGAATTACATCCCAATAAATCCATCCAGCGTCCTCACTCTCAACCATTGGATCATCCATTGATTCAGATCTAGCGCCCAGCAAACAACCTCCATGGTGAACCCCCAGAGGCTGACAACACTAGATCTCACGCAGGACATTGGGCTTAGTGGATATGGGCCTAGCAAAATTCATCCTCACACCTCCCAATTGCTCCATGCTATCAGGCCCATATTTCTTTTTTTGTTTTAAATTCTTTATCTTTTTTGTTTTATATATTTTTTAAATTCACTTTTTTTAATTATAAAATCAATAAAAAAAATCACAAAAAAATAGATCTAAGGTCTTTCATAATTAAAATTAATTTTTTTGTAAATTAATTTAATTTAATTACTTTAACTTATTTTCTTTAGATTAAAATTAATTAGAAATTAGGTTAAAGTTTTCAAATCTTTTTCCCAATAGAATACCAAAAACTTTTTTCCAAATTAATTAAATTTTTAGGACTTTTCAACTTGTTCTTGTTTTGATCTTCGTGCGTTCATCTTTTTCCTTTTTAGTTTTCCAATTATGTAACTGTTTCCCGCTTTGTAATAGCTTCAACTAGGTTTAAAATTCAGCATTTTATTTTCATGCGCTATTTATGTAATTGCCCCAAGGCCTTGTAATAGCTAGGTTTAATTTCTTCCTTTTAATTTCTTGCATTATTATTAACTGCTTAGATTAATAGGATTGCATGAAAAAGACTAAAAAGAAAACGATTAGATAACCCTAAATATGCAAGATAAATGAAATGAATCAATACACGTGCACATGCTCACCCCTAGGGTATATCCCACTTCGTTTGCCTTTGAAAACGGTCACAATTCTCAAAACGTGAGAATTTTTAGTGGCGGTCCTTTAGTTCAAGAGATCAGAAGTCCCTCGGTGACCCTTTCAACGCCGCCTCGATTAAAAAGTGATCTTAGAACTTTAGGACAATTACTAAAAGTTCTTGCCCAGTTGCCTTAGTGACCATAAACGTCCCTTCGATAATCCCTCAACATCCAACGATAGGGCTACCTACTCGTTAATAGTAGGATGGCACTATCTAAAGGAAAGGAGGAAAAAAATACCTTTTTCGAGTAGGTAGATAACTGTTAGGTACTTGCTCAAAAATAACCTTTTCACACTACACTTTCAAAACCTTTTTCAAAAATGCTTTATCAACACTCTTGAGGACTGATACAAGAGTTATCGTAAATCAAACAAACTTTTCAAAACACACAAACACGAAAGAAATTTTCAAAATTGAGCAAGTACCTAACAGCTTGTGGAAAACCACGGATGGAAAGGCTTCTAACACCTTCCCTTCCCATAATCTACCCCCCTTACTCAGAAAATCTCAAAAAAGGTCTTTTCTGTTCTTTTTACACTTTCCTTTGTAGGATAAAAGAAAATTCGGTGGCAACTCTTGATTACCATGACATTTGTGAATACAAAATGCAAACCAGCACAACAGTCGGTTCTGCCACCGTATCACAGAACTGGCGACTCTGCTGGGGAATAAAAAAGTGGGGTTACCTTAGAGTTTTAGTTCACCATTTTAAAATGCTTTATTGTGTGTTTGCTTGCTTTATCTTTGAGGGTTTGTTGGGGTATTCTTGTAAAGATCCTACACCCGGATCTGGGGCACCTTATTAGGTAAGTAACAATAAATCATGGAGGATGTATGGCGTAGACCGATACAGACAAAGTGGTGGCTACGTTAGCGCGATACTTTGGATTGTACTAATGTTCCTTGAGTAAGTCAAGGATAACATTAGGCTTCCTCATAATGTCACTAAGCACTAACTGACCTTTAGAATCTTTAATTGACTCATCCTAGCCATTAGGAAGTAGTGAGATAGCCGACTTTGGTTTCGACTGAAGATTGGTTGATACTCGATACTACACTCATTGAGACTGGACTTTCAGGATTTTTTGGCAGCAATACTTCGGTGCGTAAGCTGAAAGAATTTCTGATGGGAAGGTCAATGATATTGAGACTCCTTAGAACCCGGTTACTATTAATAGGACAGGTTGAGCCAACTGAACATTCAAGAGGGTACTTACCTTAAAACCTCATGCAAGCCTTTAAACCTAAGGTCTATTGTGTGATTTGTTTGTTTTTATCTGTGATTTAAGCATAACCATGACATCATAAACATCATGACATTCATATATACTAACCATTTCAAGGACCTGTTGGATTTACCTCTTTGTTATTTTGTAGGATACGAATTCAGGTCGCAGAAAAACCATCCGGATTAACTTCACAGAAATCCCTCCCAAGCTCAAGGAATTGGTCTTGAAAGTTCCCGAGGACTCATCATTCAACAAAAGACATGGTCACTTGCTCAGCTTGGTTACCACCGAATTTGACGAAGTTTTGATGAGTGTTCTATTCCAATTCTTTGATCCCGAGCACCATTGCTTCACATTTCCTTATTATCAACTGGTACCTACACTGGAAGAATTATCTAAGATACTTGGTTTACCTATATTGGAGCGAGTACCTTTCACTGGTTTAGAATAAGATCCAGCTGCTGAAGATGTTGCCATAGCTTTGCACTTGAAGCTATCTGATATTGAATCACATTGGGAAACAAGAAGCGGGGTTAAAGGCCTTCTTGCAAAATTTCTAACGGAGAAAGCTCAGATGTTCCTGGATGCTATGAGTTACCATGCCTTTGAAGATGTCTTAGCTCTCTTGATCCATGGGTTGGTCCTATTTCCTAATTCAGATCAATTTATAGATGTGAGTGCCATCAATATCTTCCTTGCTCACAATCCAGTTCCTACATTGCTCGGGGATATCCTACATTCTCTCCATACTCGTACTCTGAAGAAGCGAGGAACTCTCATGTGTTGCACCCCTCTGCTATATAGGTGGTTTATTTCGCACCTTCCTCGGTCAATAATGCATAATGATTTAGGCTTAAGGTGGAGTCAAAGATTAATGTCTCTCTCTCACTCCGACATTCGTTGGTGTCCTCGCTCTCAAGAAGAGATCTCTTTTATTGATTGCTGCGGAGAATTTCCTAATGTGCCACTCCTGGGAATTAGGGGAGGCATCACCTACAATCCTTATTTAGCACTACGTCAGTTTAGCTATGCATAGAGAGATGGTCCACCGGATATACTCATCCCAGGTATTGTTTTCAACTACTCAAATGATTTGCAAAATTATCGTCAGAGGTTCATCTGCACTTGGGGAATTATTAAGAAGACTGGTAGTAATACTTTGGGGCGCAAGAACTCCATCCCTTTGGAACCTTACCTCAAATGGGTATGATCTCGAGCCCAAAGTCTTATGATGCCATACGATGCCATCTTATCGGTGATCTTGGAACCTGTTATTCAAGGGGGCGAGTCCGACATTATTCTCCATCCTGATATGCCAACCAACTTTGAAGAGTTGCAAAAGTCTTAGATCCAGCTCAAGGAAGAACGGGATACTTTTGAGGCTCAATTTTATGCAAGTGAGAAGAAGGTGCTGGAATTAACCAAGCAGCTTCACAAAGAGAAGAATCTCAATACCTACCTCAACACTAAGAGGAAGCGCCCATGGGAGACAAAGGAGTTTAGAATTTCCTTTCAATGTTCATCCCTGTGTAATATTTTGTTTCTTTAAAAACTTACTAATAAAGGGTTTTGTTTCCTGTTTTGCTTAAAAGAGCTTAAATCCAATAAGGTCCTTGAAAACATTGAATAAGCATATCATACATCTCACTGCATAAGCAGGTTTTAAAGCAGGGTTCTTATCTTCTTCGTTGTTTATTTCAGCAAGTAAAGAAATGGATCTTGAGAAAAATATCAAGGATCTCCAGGCACATAACGCTCAGTTCCAGCAAATGATCGTGGCTCTAGCTAAAGGGAAAGAAGATCTGAAAGCTCTCATACTGAAGGACAAAAAGAAGAAGCCAAAGAAACCAGTGGGTGTAGTAAATTTGGGAAGAAGGATCAAAGGACCCGTGCGGCGAGCGTCGGAACTAGTAACTTCATCAAAAGAAGGAGACAATCAGGAAGGGGGACAAGAGAAGAAGACCTCATCCTGAGGGAATCTGATAGTGAATCTGACTATAATGAGGAGAAGTATCCTCCTACTGATGATAAATATAAACAGCTGGAGGATCGTCTGAATGCAATGGAAATTTAGAGGGTACCTGGGCTGGATTTTGAAGAGTTGAGTTTGGTTTCTAGGGTTGTCATCCCGCAGAAGTTTAAGGTTCATGTGTTTGCTAAGTATGATGGGGTCTCGTGTCCCAAGTTGCATCTCCGATCTTATGTGAGGAAGATTCATCCTCACACCGATGACAGGGACTTATGGGTCCACTTCTTCCAAGACAGCCTATCCGGCACGCAACTATAGTGGTTCTATCATCTAGAAAGAACAAACATTCATATATGGGAATACTTGGCTGCTACTTTCTACAAGAAGTACCAATATAATGCTGACCTTGCTCCAACTCGTACACAACTTCAAAGAATGTCTATGGGTTCTAGCGAAGGCTTCAAGGAATATTCCCAGAAATGGAGGGATCTAGCTGGCAGGGTACAACCTCCTCTGAATGATCGGGAAATGGTAGATATGTTCATGGGCACTCTGACAGGACCGTTCTTTAATCTGCTGATTGGGAGTTCCTCATCTGGGTTCACAAAGATGGTTCTGATTGGAGAAAGGATCGAAAGTGGTATCAAGAGTGGGAAGATCCCGATGGCTGCATCTTCTAATGTTGAGAAGAAGACATTTGATGGTAAGAGGGAAGCCAATGCTGTGTATGGCCAGAAGGGTCATAATAAAGCAGACGACCCCAATCAATTTGTGGGGGCAATACTGGTTTCTAATCCTACGCCTATGCAACGACACCAATAGGGGAATCAGCGTAAAGAGGTTATTCCTAAGAGACAGTTCACTAGAATTAACATGTCACTATCTCAAACGTTACAACACATGTTGAAGGCAGAGTTGATTACATTAAAGGCTCCTTTGCGAAATCCCAATACTTCTTCTCCTAGTTACCACCCCGAAGAAAGGTGTGCATACCATTCTGATAGTCCTGGACATGATACAAATGGATGTTGGGCTCTGAAGAAAAAAATTTAGGATATGATTGACACCAAAGAGATTGAATTCGACCCTTCAGAGACTCACAAAGTGATCACTGCTCCTAGGCCAAACCATTGAGAACGTCTAGTTCACTTTTTATTGTTCATTTGTAATTTCATTTGTTGTTCAAACAATTACTGTCATGCTGAACTTTGGTTTTCCCATTAATGCATCACATATGTTTATCTTGAATGATTTCATTGTCATTTTATTTAAGTTGTTTTCTTGCTTCCTTTATGTGATATTTGACTCTCGATTAAAAAGTTATAAGTCTTTAGAGGGAGGATGACGAAAACGATACCACAATCTCTACAGTATGTTTTTGAACGGACCCCGCTGACGATGCACATGCGTTGTTTCAAATCCTAAATAGTGGAGTTATAAGGAAGATAATCCCTAGTCAACCCCTTTGAGCCTAAGAAGTAGGAGTTTTCTTTTCATACAATTAAAACCCTTAATCATGACCCGGGGCAGGGTAGCTTTCTGAGTTAATTCAGAAGTGAATTTGGTCGCAAGCTCTATCTTCATGCATGATAAATAGTGTAGAAGATGCTCTCTAAAAGATGGTGATGGTTCCACATAATTATTAAGAACAGGCAGTCATTATCTCTCAAAATAAAGGCCCATTAAGTCAAAACCTATGAAGGAGACTTAAGAAAACAAATCGGGGCACCCTGCTGGCTGTAATCATAAAAGAAACAGTTCAGGCAAAAGACTGGGATAACAAAATCCTCAACAAAAAGAAAGAGGTCCTACAAATCCTCAACAAAAATAAAAGGTCACAAAAATGACTGCCTTCTCAAACAAACGTTCAATTTCTGAACCATCACCGAAATTTCAAACCCAACTGGGATTGGAAATGCACAATTAACTAAGCATAGGACTGAAGAACATCACGAAGAACGGGTGGGTACAAATAAATTTTGAGCCTTTATCCTTTGTTTCTTAAACCGCGAACCAGGCCACATTACAACCCTTAAAAGCCCTAGCTGAAGAATGGGTTAGTTCGAGAGCATACTATTACAAAAGGTACCCTAACTCCTGTAGGACTTGCTATAAATCCTGAGTTGATATCACCCTCTTGGAAATTTTGTTTTACTGAAAAAATGAATTAAAAAAAACTTCAAGAAAAGCATAAACTTTGCATTATTTGAATATCGTTGTTTTCACATAGTTATCTGTTCGACAACAGAGAAATTCACATGACGAATATCTAGTGAACAAAAACTTCCTCAATGAAAAGGATCACCTCAAGTGGAAAAACACTTCCAACTAAGGTTCACGACATGACCATTGTCCATCATCTGTGGCAGTCAAGTCAAGATTCAAGGAATCTCTTAAAAATGCCAAATAGCCAGGGGCAGATCTCTATCTGAACCACTTGGGGCATTAGACATGAATTCCAGCAACGAATCACATACAACCAAGCAAAATCAATGTTCCCCGGCAGATTTCTTCTCAAAAACAATTAAACAAGAATTCCCAACGGAAACATTCTAAATAAACCAAGTCCTCTTCAAGAAACGGTCCAGGTACGATCCAGAGACGGATGTTATCCTGATACTTATTCCAGATTTCTCTTCTAGAAACAGTTCAGGTACGATCTAGAGACGGATGTTATCCTGATACTTATTCAGATTCTCTTCTAGAAACAGTTCAGGTACAATTCAGAGACGAATGTTATCCTGATACTTATTCAGATTCTCTTCTAGAAACGGTTCAGGTATGATCCAGAGACGGATGTTATCCTGATACTTATTCAGATTCTCTTCTAGAAACAGTTCAGGTACAATCCAGAGATGGATGTTATCCTGATACTTATTCAGATTCTCTTCTAGAAACAGTTCAGATATGATCCAGAGACGGATGTCATTCTGACACTCATGCAACACATGTTTGAAGTACAGTTCAGATACAATCCAGAGACGGATGTCATTCTGACACTCATTCAATACATGTTTCAAATATAATTCGGATACGATCCAGAGACGGATGTCATTCTGGAACTTATTTCAACACACCTTCAAGTACAATCACGACATAGATCCATCCACAAAGTCCCCGCGGTTATTTTCTCCAGCAGGTACAAAGGGAAGAAACGTCCTACTGCAAATTCACCGCTACATCCTCAGCATACGTCCTGGTGATGTCTATGTCCCCACGGAGTGAAAACAACCAAAGTTTTGACCTCTTCTTCCCCAAGCAGGAATTACCTCCTCCAGCAAAGTTCCCTCAGAGAGCTGAAATCCATGTTCCCCAGCTAAGTTTTATAATCTCAAACATTTTATAAAGCCTCATTCCCAGTAGAGTTTATTTCTCTAACTGTGGAAGTTCATCCCCCAATGGAATTTATTCCTCTACATTTGGTAAAATCTTCCAACATAGCATCTTTTCCCCGGTGGAGCATTCTCGAGCGAAAGTCAAAGATCCCCAGCAAAGTACCCTTAAACGGAAAGAGGAAATCCCCAAAAAATAATCTCCATTCATCATCCCCATCAGAAATGAAAGAACCACTTTCCTCATCTACCAAACAGCAATCCGGGATTCAACTTCCCAGTACGCTCCAGCAGTAGTCAGGGATTTATTTTCCCAAACTAGGAATCGTCGCAACAGCATTCCATGTTCATACATCATGGAATACGCACACATATTGCATACAACACAATCTCATTTATTTTGAGAACTTCATTACACAATGCATTCCATACATCATGACATTGCATATGACTAACTCTTTACCTTTTCAGGAAAATCGAAAAACATCACAAACCACTTTTATGACCTGACAGTCTTTTTAAAGGTTACCTCTGACGAAGGGCTATTCCAGCATTTTCTTCAGAAGTTCATATTCAATACCTCTGCTGGTTCAGTTTAAATTGACCAGTGATTTATTCTGATTCTTCTCCGGTAGATAATTTCTCTGGTTCAGTTAAATCGACTCTAAGATTTCCTGATTCTTATCCAGTTAAAGATACTGTAAAACCTGGAGTCCGACCAAATAGCAGTTTATTTGGTTAATTACTATGAAGCCTGGACCCGACCAAATGATAGTATAACTTATGACACCGAAGCCTGGATACGACCAGATAATGGTATACCTCATATTCAAGTTGAACCCTGGACCCGACCAGATAACAACTTAATTTCTTCAAATCACTGAAGCCTGGATACGACCAGATAACAGTTCAATGTCTATAATTATTGCGAAGCCAGGAACCGACTAGATAGCAGTTAATTTCATATTCCCTGATAAGTCGCCATGAAGCCCGAAAAACGATCAGATAACACTCAACCTTATTATCCTCAGCAAGTCGCTGTGAAGCCTGGATCTCGACCAGATAACATCCCGCTTCGTATCTCCAGTCAAGAGATAATTCCCCAGTAGAGTAATGGACAATTGAAGCTCTTAGACTCTATTCCCCTAAAACATTCCCCAACGGACTCCTCCTCGGACGGCAGGGACAGGAATCCCCACAAAGGGACTTCTTATGAAATCAATATCTACTCTAGATGGCATCTTTAAGCCCATCTCTGACCCTCTTCTATCATATTTTCCAAATGGCATTAATAAGCCCATTCCCGATATTATCCATCAACAGTGTTACTTCAGACGAGTGCAAATTTCTGGGCACTCTAGTGTTCAATCATCTTCCACCTTCAGACCACGAAAGGCAGACAAGCCAATCTACATCCTCAGGTCTAAGAAGATTGAACAGGGGTAGCTGTTGTACCCCAAAATTTTCCCTCTCATTTTACTCAAGCATGCCTGTTGTACCCCAAAATTTTCCCTCCCATTTTCCTCAACATTTTCTCACCACAAGACCCTTGGAGCTCAAGATCCAGTTAGGGTTTCCTCTGCTCAAGACTTCTCCTTGCATTGTTGACCCAAATTAGAGTTTGTGTTTGCACAAGGATATTTTGACCTAAAATACCTAAGATGACTTTCATGCTTAATGTTGGACTCCCAAGTTTACCCATACCAAGTTTCAAGTCTTGATTCCAGATTTTGCCCAGTCAATTGGACAGTTGACCTAGAAATCAACTGTATTGGAGAAAAAGTCAACTGTGGCCAATTGACAGTCATATCTCATGAAAATTGACCCACATCAACATTATGAACTCATATGAACCATTTGGTCAAGTTTGGATCACAATTCCACAAGAAATTTGATCAGATCACCAAAAGGGCAAAATGGTCATTTTTAGGGTTTTGACTGCACAAAGGCAATTTTTGACTGTTTGACCTAGCCAATGGCAAACCAAACTCACATATGGACTCAAGGACCCCATGGAATTGTCTTGACATACTCAACAAGTTCAAAAGATCCCAAATACACAAGATTGACAGTTGAATTTCCCAGTCAATTGATCAATTTTGACTGTATACTGAAAAGTCAAACTTTGACTTTTTGGTCAAAATCAAGTGTCAAGGTTCATTTTTCATCAAAACATGCCAAATCATGAAACTTGTTCATCAAGAAATCAAGAATTGCAAATTAGGGTTTGAAATGAAGATTTTTCATAACTTAGAATTTTTCTAAGTTATGAAAAACCCTAATTGTTTCCTAACTTTGTCCCACTTTCTCACCAAGATTCATTTGGATTCAAGGAAAAGTCAAAACATGAAAGTTGTAGCCTATTGCAAAATCTACAACTTTGATTCACAAAGTTTTCCCAAAAGAATCTTGTAGCTCAAGTTACAATTTTTGGAACAAGGGTACCAAACCATTCTTAACTTAGAGAAAATTTGACCTATTTTAGGCAAGGTTTTTACCTAACTTCAAGACCATTTTTCACATACTTCCACTTGGAATTTCAATTTGCATTTCAAAGATGGATTGTAGTACACATTCCAAGCTTTCCAAAATGTCCAAGAACTCATCAAACAACCTCATGGTTAGGGAGAATCGAATTTGGCAAGTTGGGAAAAACTCACTTTATTCATGACCAAGTTACATGTCCATAACCTTGCATTTTTGAACTCAGCATGCCTTAAGCTATATTACAGGTATTTTATCTCATCTACACTCCATAATTTAATGCCAATCCTTTGTGCCAAGGTGTTGTTCTATGAGTTTGGACATTGTATGCAAGATTAAGCCATTTTTAGATAAAGCATAATATCCATTTTAGAAAAGTTGCACTTTATGTCAATTAACAATCCAAGCAACTACAGTGCAAATCTCTTTGGCACAAGTTTATGAACAAAAAACACTGATCAAGGGGAAGGTTAGCAGCACATTAGGGGGGCCTGTACAAGCTAGAAACTCAACTTGGCCTTTTGTTGCTTAAGTAAGAAGAAACATAGCATAACATCACACAACTATCATTCCTGTAAACCAAGCCTTAAGCAAAGACTTTGGACACTTTCTAAACATCCTAATTGAGCTAGAACACGGGCCAACCATCTACATTGCCTTCTAAAACACAGAATCACCCTCAAACTGCCCAAACAGAGTATCTGCTGCAGATTGAGTTCCATAGCTCAATCCTTTCATGCATTCCTGCTAAAATCACTTCAAACACATCCCACAACATACCTTGAAGCTATTCCAAACCTCAAACACGACCTGTAACACTCCCATTCAACATCACCATTTTCATTTTTCTGTTTTGCAGGTGGAGTTCTATAACTCGATTAAGCTAGTTTCAAAGCAAAGTAAAACTTGGAATAGCATCCCTGGACATCAAGGAAGCTGTACCAATCATCACCTTGCACTGAAAGTACCTCCATCACCAGATACAACTCCAACTGAACAGGTAAGTTCATGAACTCGTATCTCTCTATCCAGGCATTGTTAGCTTTAGGTTTGTGAAGAAAATATGTCCCATTCATAGCCCTGAACATGCCCATGTAATTAGTTTTCATTTATATTATGTGTGCTGTGAGAATTTAATGTCTGAACATGGAACAAAAACTAGGTCAGGAATTGGGGGAGAAGAAATTCTCCCTCATCTTAGAGAGTTAAGTCAAGTTCTTTATATGTCTGGATTCGTCTTTTAATGCTCTACATTTTTCATGTTGTGAGTTTTGCTTGAAAGTCCAGGAATTGGAAGATAGAAAGCGCGTGTTCATTGTTGTTCATACAGTCTGGAGGTTGAAGAAGGACTTCTTGGGCTGGGCTCTGTTTCATATTTCTTTTTGCACCCTTTTGTTACTTTTGAACCCCCCTGGCCCATTATGCTTATTTTTATGATTTTTTGATCTTTTCTTTTTTGTTCTGACTTATTTATTTTTTCTTATAATATTAAAAATATAAAAAATATTTTTCATACCATTTTTATATTTATTAGGCATTTATTTGTTTAGATTAATATTTGTACATAAATAAATACATAAACACTTTTATTTAAAAATACTAAAAATAATGTAAACATATTTTATTTCTGATTTTTATTTCCTTTTCTCTCTTGAAAACATTTCATATCAAAAATACCTTTTTTTGTAAACATTAAATATTATATTTTTTATACATATTTAATATATTTATCATATAATATAAATACATATATATATATATATATATATATATATATATATATATATATATATATATATATATATATATATATATATATATATATATATATATATATATATATATATATATATATATATATATATATATATATATATATATATATATATATATATATATATATATATATATATATATATATATATATATATATATATATATATATATATATATATATATATATATATATATATATATATATATATATATATATATATATATATATATATATATATATATATATATATTAGTATATTTAGGATAAAAAATACAAAATATACACATTTTTATTTTTATTAATATTTAATATTAAAAATACCTTTTTGACAAATATACTTTATTTTTATTTTATTTTTGTACATAATTATTAAATATTGTATATATTAAACAATTAATACCTTTAAATTAGGGTTTTGCCCTAAATACATAAAAAATCCAAAAATTGATACTTTTTATTTTTTTTATTTGACATATAAAATACTTTTTTTTCATACACATAAAAAACATTTTTTGCATCTTGCATATTTATTCCATTTTTATTTAATTGTTGTATATTAATTACCTTGTATAATTCCAAATTGATGTAATAGTCTAGGTTTAAATTCCTTGTCAAAATACCCCCATTTGAACATTTGTACCCCCCTTCCCATATTGTGTTGTAATAACTTAGGAACTTTATTTTTCGCACTTTAATGCTTTCTAAATATACCATGTTAGAATTAGGGTTTGTATGCGAATCAAAAACAACAAAAATAGTTTGACCTAAATTCAAGATAAACAAGCATGAAATTGGACAACACTAATCACACTTGCACCCCTAGGGTATTCCACTTGTTGCCTTCAATAAATGGGCCATATTGCATGTTAAGTCTCTTTGGGTAAAACAAACAATCAAATGATCATAGTCCCTCGATGACGCTTTCGAAAGTTGCCTAAAAAATGATCAAGTCCCTTAAAGGAAAAATTGCCCAAAGATACTTGGCACCATTGCAATTATGGTCTAAACGATGACCCGCGCCCGTCCCTTTCACATCCTAACACAAGATTGTCCACCAAATACAATGGTGGAACAAAATTGCTAAAAGGGTTAAAAACATAGGAGAAATATTTGAGAAATTTAGGAGTAGACAAACTCTTAGTTACTTGAATCAAACTTGCAAAACAAGACACTTGCCTATTTTTAAACCACACCTCACAACACTTTCAAAACAAACTTTCAAAAACAAATGAAAACCTTTTCAAAAGACGTACACCTTTGTATACATCCCAACATGGATCATTACAAAGGTTGCCACCACATTGGCCTCTTTTCAAAAACATTTTCAAACCCACACACAAAGCACCATTTCAAACAATTGAAAATTAAGGCAAGTTGATCTAAGCAAGTAACTAAGATCCCATGGATAACCATGGATAGAAATGGTGTTAATACCTTCCCTTTCTATAATCTACTCCCCGAACCCAAGAAAACATCTCAAAGGTTTTTGCTGTGCTTTTTAACCTTTCCTTAGGATAAAATAAAAAGTCGGTGGCGACTCTTGCTCAACCGAAACATTTGCGAAAACAAACTCAAAACCATAATCAGTTCTCCCACCGTATCACAGAACTGGCGACTCTGCTGGGGATAAATTTAAAAGTGGAGTAACCTTAGGGCTTAGATCACCCTCTTGCATGACTAATTGTTTGTCTTGATTGCTTTATATCTTGGCTCTCTTGTTTGGGTTTGCAATCCTACACCCGGATTTTGGGAAACATTCATAGATAGCAATACGTTGTGGAAACTGTGCGGGGTATACCGACACGGTCGAAGCAATAGCTATATTAGTGCGACATATTTGTGAGTACCGGTAACCCTTGAGTTCAATCAAGGAGAGTACGGGGCCGCTGAGTGATGTCACTAAGCACTAATAACCTAGAACCTTACTTGACCATCTTGGCCTTTTATTAGGGGTAGTGAGATGACCGGCTTTGGTGCAGTCCGAAGTTGGTAGATACTCGATACTACACTCATTGAGGGTTGTTTTCTTGGAATATTTTGGTCGCTAGTTAAGTGGCTAAACCAAAACAATGAACAATGAAAACAATCCAATGATATTGAGCTCCTTAGAACCCGGTTATTATTTATAGGACAGGTTTTTAAGCCAACTACACTCAAGAGGGTACTTACCTATGAAACCCCATGCAAGCCTGAAACTTGGGTTTGGTGTGATTTGCTTGTACATATGTTTGTGCATACATCATGAACATCATAAAGCATCATATGCATTCACTAACCACTTCAAGGGTTTAGATCTTCATCTTTGTTCTTGTTTTGTAGGTCATGGAAATTCCTCGCAGAAAAACCATTCAAGTCAACCTTGTGAGGATCTCCCCTCAACTCAAGGAGCTCACCTCAAGAATTCCGGAAAGCTCATCCTTCAGTGAAAGACATGGTAGACTGCTCAGCTTAGTCAACAGCAACATTGAAGAAGACATGATGAAAGTGATATTCCAGTTCTTTGACCCTATTCACCACTGTTTCACTTTCCCTGACTATCAGTTGGTACCCACTTTGGAGGAATTTTCTCAACTCTTGAGAATTCCTATCCTTAATCAACTACCTTTCAATGGTACAGAAAAGGAACCAAAGCCGGAAGATATTGCTCGAGCATTACATCTACAGCCTTTTGACATCAAGGGGCATTGGGAAACTAGAAGTGGCGTCAAAGGTTTCTTAGCAAAATTCTTGTTTGAGAAGGCACAAGAGTGTTGGAATTCATTGGACCTATAAGCCTTTGAAGAGATTGTGGCACTCCTTATCTATGGGTTGGTCTTGTTCCCAAATTCTGACCAATTGGTAGATGTCAACACCGTCAAAATCTTCTTGTCCAGAAATCCAATACCAACATTGCTTGGGGACATTCTTCACTCATTTTACACACGAACAATGAGAAAGAGGGGTGTTCTCATGTGCTGTACTCCTCTCCTTGCAAGGTGGTTTATTTCACACCTTCCGCAATCTGTCTTGAAGAATGACCAAGGCTCAAGGTGGTCCCAACGGTTGATGACTCTTACTCACTCTGATGTACATTAGTGTTCTCGGTCCAGAGAAAATGTCATCATCGTCGACCGTTGTGGAGAGTTTCCTAATGTTCCTTTACTTGGAATCAGAGGGGGTATCACCTACAACCCTTGCCTAGCTTTGAGGCAATTTGGATATGCACGAAGAGATGGCCCTCACGACATGTTGATTCCTGACCTAGTTTTTGACTTCGACAACGATGCGCAAGGACTTCGCCAAAGATTCATCAGAGCTTGGGGGAAGCCCAACAAGGTTGATAGCAAGACACTGAGACACAAGAACTCCATCCATCTTGAACCTTATCTCAAGTGGGTACGAGCCCGAGCCCAGAGTCTAATGATGCCTTATCCTCATGTTCTCCCTGTGATTAAAGAGCCCGTCAAGGAAGGAGAGTGTGATCGGTGGATCTGGAACTGACTGTTTAACGCTGGTTCGCGAAATGTCGCGGAAGCAAGAGTCGCCACCGTCTTTTATTTTCTCCAAATGGAAAGGACAAAAGCACAGAAAAATTCCTTATAGAGATCGCTCTCGGTTCGGGAGGTAGGTTATAGAAAGGGAAGGTATTAGCACCCTTTCTATCCATGGTTATCCATGGGCTCTTAGATACTTGCTCAATGTGTTTTCAAAAATGTTTTGTTTGCTTTTCAATGTGGGTTTAAAAAAGTTTCTTTGAAAAATTTCAGTTCGACTCGTACGTCAGAGTGTTTGAAAAGTTTGCTTTGAAAGCTTTTGAAAATGTGTCAGTGTGAAAAGGTTTTTTTGTTTGTTTTTGAAATTAGAGCAAGTATCCTTGAGAACCTACCTACCCTAAGGAATTCGTCTGTGTAAATGTCCTTTAAAGTAATGCCATCCCACCATTGAGAGGTAGGTGGCACCACCGTTGGAGGTGTTTGGGTCAATTCGAGTTTAGGGACGTGGTGATCACCAGAGCAATGGGAAGACACCTTAGAAGCTACCCCCATGCCAGGTTCCCGGATCATGAGGACTTACTAAGACGTCCTCTACTCGACGATCACCTTTCGAAAGGCAACAGTGAGGCGTACCCTAGGGGTGGTGTGTGCGATTCGTGTGTTGTTTTCATTTACATTTGTCTTTTGTCAAGTTCATTGTGATCTACGCTTGATTTTGATTAGGACATTCATTCTTGCATGCTTTTTAACAGTTATAAAGTTTGCGGAAAAATAAATCTAAGGCTATTACAAAGGCGCGGGTCCACATCGCCAAAATTAAACCGGACCCGATTTGACGGAAAAATAAATAAAGCAAAATAAAAGTGCGAGAAATAAAATTGTTACAAGGCTTTGGGACATGTACATAATTATAATAAGCGACAAAGTAAAATGCGCGAAACAAAATAATTAAAGCGACGGGCGTTGGACCCTTTTACAAACAAATTATAAAGTTAATGAAGAATTAAAATTAAAAGTTAAATGTTTTTGGTATTTTGGTATTTTTAAGATTTAAAAGAAAAAGAATTTATTGAAATTAAAAATAAAATGCTAAACCCTAGTTCTAATGTTTTTTTAAGTTTATTGTGAAAATATTAAGTTTTAACCTAATTTAAATCTAAGTTAATTTACATGCAAAATTTAATTTATGAAAATAAATAAAATAATAATATTATGATTAAAAAAAAAAAAAAGAGGAAATAAAAAAAGAATTAACAATTAAACCTAAATTCTACATTTTTTATATTTTTTATGAAAAGAATTAAAATTGCAAAATCCTAATTAAACTAAATTTATTTACATGCAATTTATTCATAAAAATAATTAAAATAAATAAATATTATATTTTTTGGCCTTTTCTGATTTTATGATGTTTTTGTATTTTGTTAAAAAATAATTAATTAATTAAAACAATAAAAATAACAATCAAAACAAGAATAAAAAAAGTAAATAAAAAAAATAGTGAAGGCAAACCAGGGGGGGTAGCCCCAAATTGGAGGTTTCAATTGTGAATTTCTGGCCCAAAATATCCTAAGTCCGTTTGACTTTTTTAATGGTATGCTGAAGCGTTGACTGAGGTACATGGTACTCTTCAAATCTAAGCCTTTGGTTTGATCTCCAGGGGGACGTGTCAAGGCTTGGTCTGGGGTATATGATGCGTCTTCATACCAGTATTGCATGGGAACGTCTTTGGAAAAATATTGTTGAGAATGATACAGACCTGGGGTTCGAACCCAGGTCTTGGACTTTGCAAAGTGACACCTGCACCACTGAAGCACTTCAACGCGTTTATTATATTAGTAAGCAATAAATATAATAAAAGAAGATAACACGTGAATAAGTTAGACGCGCGAAATTCAAACCCACGTATCCCCCACTGCCACGAGTCCTTCTTCTTCCTTTTCCCTGAAACGTAAACATGAGGCAACGGTTTTCATAGCGTTGCCTAAGACCGTATATCAAAAAATAGCGAATAGACCCTCGACGCTCATAAATTGAGCGCGAGGGTTGGAATCTTTTCGTCTGGACGTGCTAAGTGCAGTGGCAATAGTCTGGAGCTCCAATTTTGCTTCGTCTAAAAAACCCCAAATGGGCAAGCCTGTAAACCCTAGAAACTGGCCATGGCAAAACCTTATATACAGCATGAAAATCCAATTAAATACAATGGTTAGCTTTAAAACTTTGTAAGGAACATGAATATACAATTAAAATGCAATGATCATGCTTCAAAACCAAAATACGATTAGGCAATTTTCTGAGTTCAGTTCACGTTCAATGTACCAATTCTTTGCGTTGGAATTGATGTTAGGGATTGGCACACGTTCAGGGAACCACAGTGAAGCTATTGAGACAAGAATGGAGGCTTGAATCGACCTCTAGAGTTGATTTCAGTTTTGAGTTTTTTAAGCAATTTTTCAATTGTGTAATGTCAATTGCTGCGCAGTTTTCAGTCCTTTGCCATTAGGTTTTGATTCAAGCATATGTAGTGAATAATTTAGGTCAACAAAACTGGCCAAAATCTCTTGCATTCAAGGATTCCAATATTTGATTTTCCTTAAGGATCTTCCATATCTTTTCATGTGTATTTTGTGCAAATCATATCCCAATGCTCCAAATCTTTCCAAATTGGCTTAGGCACGAATTATTGAGCCTAAAATGTGTACAAAAAGATTCATTAGGTCAAGTTAGATATTTTCTATATATTTAAATAATTTAAATGAATTAATATTAATATAAATTCAAATAAATAAATAAAAAATGAGAAAATACTTCCCTTTGGGACCAATGGTCGTGCATAGGCTTGGAATGATGAATCATGGAAGAAAAGTAGGCCCATTGGCAATTTTAGACCATTTGAATCAAAGTTGACTTTTCAAAATTCCCAAAAATTTCCCAACTTCCACAAGGCATAACTTGCTCAATTTTTAAGCTTTTCACATGTTCTTGGACATTTTGGAAAGGACTTTGAGTCCTCTAACCAATGCCTTTGGTCCCATGTCATTTTGATTTACCAATCTCAAGTTATGGCCTTTGACTTAAAGTCCCTTTTTGTTGACTTTTGAAAATGACCTATAATGTTGAAATTGATAACTTTTTGTGAGAGCATTTCTTGGACTTGGAATATGAAGATGAGTTGTAGGAAATGTCTTTCTCTTTAAAATGAGCTTTGTATGGAATTTTTCTGATAATCCATGTGAAAGTTATGCCCTGGTCAATTTCAGTTGACTTTTTCAGCTGTCCAAATATAGCAACTTTTGCATCTTTGATGATTTCTGAGCCAAATTTTGAGAATCATGATCAAGCATTGATCAAATGATGTGTGTGGCTTCAAAATGACATGTTGACCAAAAATTTGAACTTTTGACTGTCAAATGACCATTTTGCCCCTACAGTTGACTGTAGTGCAATTTAGGGTTTTGACTGTGCAATTTTGAGCTGAATGCCTTGAAACTTGTTATGAGGATACTTGACCATCTTTGTAAGCATATGAGACTTGATTGGGCCTTTGAAAACTTTCAATTCTTGATCAGAACCCAAACCCTAGTTTTGACTGTATATGGGACCTTTGCACTGCACAACCCTTGGGGAATTTTGTGACTTGACTTGGCAATTTCTTGGAGAATATGGGAGGGCAAATTTTGGGGTACAACAGTTGCCCCTGTTCAATCTTCTTAGACCTGAGGATGCAGATTGGCTGACGTGCCTTTCGTAATCCGAGGGTAGAAGATGATTGGACACTAGAGTGCCCAGAAATTTGCACTCACATAGTAGCAGTGTGATGGGAATGGGCTTATAGATGCCATTTAGAGGTTTCTGGATAGGGTGATGGGCTTATAGATGCCATCTGGATGCTGATTGCGTAGGAGATTCCTTAGCTAGAACCTGCATACCTGCAAAAGAACAAATGAATACCTGACACGTTGCAGGGGCTGATTTTAGATGCTTGGTATAGATATGTCCTAACTGGTTACAGGAGCTGAGTCTGGAGCTTCAAAAGATGATGAATGAACCAGGTATGGTTACTGCCTTAGCATGAATGGTAAGAGAACCTTGGGTGATTTTAACTTCAACAACGCTCGTTGAGAAAAATCTTGGCGGGAATTACCATCTTCGCAGTATTGGGCAGAGAACCATAGGCAGTTAAAATCCGAAAGGAATGATCACCTCACACTCATCGTCGGAGAGGGGACCATAAGAGACTATCACCTCACACTCATCGTCGGAGAGGGGAACATCTGAAAAAGGGATTACTACCTCACACACCGTCGGAGAGGGAACCATAGGAGAATATCACCTCACACTCATCGTCGGAGAGGGAAACATCTGAAAAAGGGACTTCTGGAAGCAGTATCAGAACGTCACCATATCTGGTTTACATCTGAAACTATATCTGGAAGGAAATCTGGAAGCAGTATCAGAACGTCACCATATCTGGTTTACATCTGAAACTATATCTAGAAGGAACTCTGGAAGCAGCATCAGAACGTCACCATCTCTGGATCATATCTGAAACTATATCGAGAAGGAAATCTGGAAGCAGCATCAGAACGTCACCATGTCTGGATCATATCTGAAACTATATCGAGAAGGAATTCTGGAAGCAGTATCAGAATGTCACCATATCTGGGTCATATCTGAAACTATATCTAGAAGGAAATCTGGAAGCAGCATCAGAACGTCACCATCTCTGGATCATATCTGAAACTATATCTAGAAGGAAATCTGGAAGCAGCATCAGAACGTCACCATCTCTGGATCATATCCGACACTATATCTAGAAGGAATTCTGGAAGCAGCATCAGAACGTCACCATCTCTGGATCATATCCGACACTATATCTAGAAGGAATTCTGGAAGCAGCATCAGAACGTCACCATGTCTGGATCATATCTGAAACTATATCGAGAAGGAAATCTGGAAGCAGCATCAGAACGTCACCATCTCTGGATCATATCCGACACTATATCTAGAAGGAATTCTGGAAGCAGCATCAGAACGTCACCATGTCTGGATCATATCTGAAACTATATCGAGAAGGAAATCTGGAAGCAGCATCAGAACGTCACCATGTCTGGATCATATCTGAAACTATATCGAGAATGAATTGCGATAGTTGATAGTAGTCATTTTTGTATTGACCTTTTTCCTGAAAAGGCAAAACATAATTGTATGCAAAATCATGATGCATGAACTGTATGTTTTCAAAATTAAGGAGATTCGTGTAGCATGATGCATATGCATGACGATGTGATGTTTATGAATGTATTTTTGTCTAAGAAAATAAATCCTTGACGGGTGCCGGGAAGTCACTCCTGGGCTGATGTTTGAAGAACAGACTTTGCCTCCGTTAGGGAGGATAGTTGCAAGTATACCGGTAGGAGAAGATAACTCCGTTGGGGAATAAACTTGGCGAATGAATAATTTGGCGGGAGGAAAAAGATATTCTAGCGACCATGCTGGGAAGAAATACTCTGTGGGGAGATGCTTTTGCTGAATTGCTGAGAGTGACTTGCTGTATTGGAAGTATGAATGGACTTCGCTGGGGGTAAGAAGATTCTGTCGACGACGCTCTTTCCGTGGCTTTTGGCTGAGGATAACCCAGTTATATCCTGTTAAGGAAATAACTCTTTGAATAAAGCCGGACGACGCGTTCGTGCCCTGCTAGGGGATAAGCTTCCAGAATCTACTGGGGGTACGCTTATTGCTTGGGGAGATAGATTCCAACCTTCCTGGGGAACTGGATTGGACTTTCCTGGGGAAGTTTTGAACTGCGTTGGCTATGTTCTTCAACGGAGCTTACCCTGATACCTTGGAGGACAGAACAATCAGATTGCTTAGATCATTCTTTATTGCCCCTGTTTCTATGGGGGAGGCACTTGTGGGATGCTGATAGTTGTTGAGAGTCAAACCTTCTTCTGGTAGGCAGATGGCAGGACCTAGTCGTACGCTTTGATCCCTAACTTTTGCCTGGACCGCCCTTTCGGGTTTTCAGTCCACCGGGATACCCCTTTTTGCCCAAGTCGCCTTTTCAGGTTTTCGACTTGCCGGGTGTACAGATGTTTTTCATTTCATCCCTTCATTTTGCCCGAACCCTTTTGGTTTGCCGGGAAGTCCTTATTTTTGCCTAGGTATGTCAACCTAGCGGGTCTTTGATTATACGTAGTATTTTTTCGACTATGTCTGCGCTCTCAGAATGTTGGGAGTTGCCCCTGCTAGCAGTGTTGCCATATTACCAGAAGGTATTTGATCAGGTCAGATTTGTTGTTGGAGTGCCCCAAGCGACTCAGACGAAGATTTGCCCCAGGCTATTAGCCTTTGAGAGATTTTCCGAATCTTGATTGGATTGCCCCAGATGATGGACAATAGTCATACCATGCCCCTTGATTGGAAGTACTTCTGTTCATTAGGCATTCGTCGTGTGAATTTTTATGCTGTTCAAACAAAAAGTCATATGCAAACAAAGTTATGTTAAAAATGCAAAGCTTATGTCTGTCTTGAAGATTTTTTTTTAAAAATGCATTTTTTTTCATAAAACATGTGGATGTGTGTAAAACATGATGTCAACTCCGTGTTTACCGTAGGCCTTAAGGAGTCAGGATACCTTTTGTCACAGTATGCTTTCGAACTAACCCATGCTTCAGCTAGGACTTTTAAGGGTTATAACGTGGCCTGGTTCACAGTTTAAGAAACAAAGGATAAAGGCTCAAATTATTTATGCCCACCCGCTCTTCGTGATGTTCTCCAAACCTAAACTCAGTTGATCATATGTTAGACCTTGTTTGAGTTTTTGCTCTGATTTTCCGGTGATGGTTCGGATGTTGATAACTTATTTTGAATAGGCAGTCATTTTTTGCTTTGGTTGAGGGTTTGTGAGACCTCTTTCTTGATTTTGTTATCCCTTTCTTTTTTGCCTGAACTGTTTCTTTTTGGAATTACAGTCAGCGGGATGCCCCAGTTTCATAAGTCCCTTTTTATAGGTTTTGACTTCTTGGGCTTTTCGTTTATGATTTTTGATGATGACTGCCTGTCTTTAAGATTGTTCTAGACCATCACTGTCTTTCGTTTTGTAAGGACCTCTTTGGTGCCATTCGTTATGCACTTGGATCAACTGAGAGACTACCCTGCCCCAGGTTATGATTAAGGGTTCTGATTTTCGAAAATAAAAACTCCTACTTCTTTGGCTCAGAGGGGTTGACGAGGGATTATCTTCCTTATAACTCCAGTGTTTAGGAATTGAAACAATGCCTGTACCTCATCAGCGGGGTCTGTTCAAAAGCATACTGTAAAGATCGTGGTATCGTTTTCGTCATCCTCCCTCAAGAGGCTCAGAATTATTAACCAAGAGTTGATCATCAGAAAAAATATGAAAAGAAATTTGAATATAATGAAAACCATTGTATTAATTCTCAAAACAGACGTATGCGATGCATTGATAACGTAAAAGAGTTTGCTATGACATTAATCGTTTGTATAAGCAATGAAAAATACAACTCAAAATTCAAATAAACAAAAGGCTTCAATGATTGGGCAACGGAGCAGTGATTATGTTCGGAGTCTCTGGCACTTCAAACTGAATCTCTCCGGCGTCAATCATATCTTGGATCTTGTTCTTGAGAGGCCAGCAGTTGTCTGTAGTATGCCCCGGGCTATCAGAATGATACGCGCACCTATCATTGGGATGATAGTTGGGAGCAGAAGTGTTCGGATTCCGAAGGGGAGCCCTTAAGGTGATCAGCCCTGCCTTCAACATTTGCTGCAGTGCTTGATCCAGCGACATGTTGAGTTTGGTATACTGTCGTTTCTCCTTGCGCTGCTGCCCCTGTCCTTGTTGAGCAGGTCCAGGATTGGAGATCTGGATTGCCCCTGCCTCATGACGGCTCTTTTTACCGTGCACGGCATTGGATTCTTTCTTTCCATGATGAGGCTTTTTATCAGCAGGTGCAGCCTCTTGAATTTTCCCAGACCGGATGCCAGCTTCTATTCGCTCTCCAGTCAAGATAAGATCTGTGAATCCAGCAGACGAATTCCCAATCAGGTGGTTATAAAATGGACCAGACAAGGTCCCCAAGAACATGTCCACAAGTTCCCGATCAGTCAGAGGTGGTTGTACCCTTCCAGCAAGATCCCTCCATTTCTGCGCATATTCTTTAAAACCTTCACTTGATCCTAACGACATACCCTGGAGTTGGGTACGCGTAGGAGCAAGGTCGGCATTATACTGGTACTGCTTGTAGAAAGCAGTAGCCAACTCCTCCCAGTTACGAACCTTGGCCCCATCGAGCTGATAGAACCATTCGAGATGAGTCCCTGAAAGACTCTCCTGGAAGAAGTGGATCCACAAGTTTTTGTCCACCGTATATGGTTGAATCTTCCGAACATAGGACCTTAGGTGCAGCTTGGGACAAGACGCCCCGTCATACTTAGAGAAGGATGGTACTTTGAACTTGTGGGGGATTATCACACCAGTTGACAAACCCAGATCTCCGAAATCCAACCCAGGTACCTGTTGAACCTCCATAGCCTTCAACCTATCCTCCAACTGTTTGTACTTGTCCTCAGCCGGAGGGTACTGTTCGTCGTCGAAATCTGTCTCGTTGTCGGAGACCACTGGACTAGGCACCTCTCTCTCATGGTGACTGCTTTCCCTCACAGATGGGGTAGTCCTCTCAGTTTCAGTCTGCGGTGTATTCCCAGATCTGCGCCTAGGGCTGAACAAGACAGTCCTCTTCTTCTTCTTGTCCTTCTTTAAGAGCAGAGCCTTCAGATCTTGTTGCCCCTGGGTCAAATTCATGATCAGCTCTTGGAACTGGGCGTTCTGAGCCTGGAGGTCCTTGATAGTCTGCTCGGCTGATGATTCAGGATTCATGACGATCGGCTGAAATAAACAGCGAAGAAGGTAAGTAACCTGCAGAGAAAGGGTACCTGTTATGCAATGATATGTATGACATGTATGTAATGTTTTCAAGGACCTCGCAGGGTAAACAGAGAAACTTGTTAGAGTTGGAAACAGGTAACTTGACTGAAGGCACTGCATATTGTTGAGAGTCCTTCTTCAAGGGTCAAAGGCTTACCATGTCCAGTGGGTCATAGCCCCTGACGCCCTTGGCTAGAGGAAAATAAATCCCCTTTGCCCCTTGCTGGGTAATTGGTTTATCATGACATGCATCACAAGCCCTTGAGGTCCTTGAAATGGGTTAGGATGTATGCAATGGTATGCAATGGTATGATGTCATGCTATGCATGGGGTGAAGTAGGTAAACCCTGTTATGAGTCCCAATTAAGGACTATAAACAAACCCTGCAAGAAATTCAGTATACTTTGTTATGAGTCCCAATTAAGGACTATAAACAAAACCTGCAAGAGATCTAGTAAACCCTGTTATGAGTCCCAGTTAAGGACTATAAACAACACCTGCAAGAAATTTGGTAAACCCTGTCATGAGTCCTAGTTAAGGACTATAAACAAGACCTGCAAGAAATTTGGTAAACCCTGTCATGAGTCCTAGTTAAGGACTATAAACAAGACCTGCAAGAAACTTAGTACCCTGTTATGAGTCTCAATTAAGGACTATAAACAAGACCTGCAAGAAACAAGTGTCAGGTAACAAGCACGCAGATAGTCAAGTACGAAGGCACACAAGTCACACAAAAGAGCCCTTAGGGTTCAGGCCAGCATGAGGTCTAGGTATTACCCTCTTGAAGTTGGTGGGTTCAACCTGTCCTAATCAAAGTAACCGGGTGCTAAGGTTCCCAATATCACGGGATTGCTTTCATTGTTCATCGTTTCGATTTAGCCACTGAACTGGCGACCGAAATATTCCAGGAAAGCAACCCTCAACTGAGTGTAGTATCGAGTATCAACCAACCTCGGACTGCACCAAAGTCAGTTATCTCACTACCCTAAAGAGGCCAAGATAGTTCAATTAAGGTTCCTAAGGTCTGTTGATGCTTCACGACACCACGCGGAGGCCCCGTACTCTCCTTGACTGAACTCAAGGGTTACCGGTACACACCAAAGTGCCACATCAACGTAGCAGACTGTTTCAACCATGTCGGTATACCCCGCACAGTTCCCTCACAGCCTTGTTGCTACTTTCTAAGAAAGGTATCCCCCAGATCCGGGTTAGGATCTATAGAACTCCCAAGCAACCCACAATTTAAAGCAAGCAAAGAAGACAATTGAAAACATAGTTATGACCTAGCCCTAAGGTATACCCCACTTTAAGTTTATTCCCCAGCAGAGTCGCCAGTTCTGTGATCGGTGGATCTGGAACTGACTGTTTAACGCTGGTTCGCGAAATGTCGCGGAAGCAAGAGTCGCCACCGTCTTTTATTTTCTCCAAATGGAAAGGACAAAAGCACAGAAAAATTCCTTATAGAGATCGCTCTCGGTTCGGGAGGTAGGTTATAGAAAGGGAAGGTATTAGCACCCTTTCTATCCATGGTTATCCATGGGCTCTTAGATACTTGCTCAATGTGTTTTCAAAAATGTTTTGTTTGCTTTTCAATGTGGGTTTAAAAAAGTTTCTTTGAAAAATTTCAGTTCGACTCGTACGTCAGAGTGTTTGAAAAGTTTTCTTTGAAAGCTTTTGAAAATGTGTCAGTGTGAAAAGGTTTTTTTGTTTGTTTTTGAAATTAGAGCAAGTATCCTTGAGAACCTACCTACCCTAAGGAATTCGTCTGTGTAAATGTCCTTTAAAGTAATGCCATCCCACCATTGAGAGGTAGGTAGCACCACCGTTGGAGGTGTTTGGGTCAATTCGAGTTTAGGGACGTGGTGATCACCAGAGCAATGGGAAGACACCTTAGAAGCTACCCCATGCCAGGTTCCCGGATCATGAGGACTTACTAAGACGTCCTCTACTCGACGATCACCTTTCGAAAGGCAACAGTGAGGCGTACCCTAGGGGTGGTGTGTGCGATTCGTGTGTTGTTTTCATTTACATTTGTCTTTTGTCAAGTTCATTGTGATCTACGCTTGATTTTGATTAGGACATTCATTCTTGCATGCTTTTTAACAGTTATAAAGTTTGCGGAAAAATAAATCTAAGGCTATTACAAAGGCGCGGGTCCACATCGCCAAAATTAAACCGGACCCGATTTGACGGAAAAATAAATAAAGCAAAATAAAAGTGCGAGAAATAAAATTGTTACAAGGCTTTGGGACATGTACATAATTATAATAAGCGACAAAGTAAAATGCGCGAAACAAAATAATTAAAGCGACGGGCGTTGGACCCTTTTACAAACAAATTATAAAGTTAATGAAGAATTAAAATTAAAAGTTAAATGTTTTTGGTATTTTGGTATTTTTAAGATTTAAAAGAAAAAGAATTTATTGAAATTAAAAATAAAATGCTAAACCCTAGTTCTAATGTTTTTTTAAGTTTATTGTGAAAATATTAAGTTTTAACCTAATTTAAATCTAAGTTAATTTACATGCAAAATTTAATTTATGAAAATAAATAAAATAATAATATTATGATTAAAAAAAAAAAAAGAGGAAATAAAAAAAGAATTAACAATTAAACCTAAATTCTACATTTTTTATATTTTTTATGAAAAGAATTAAAATTGCAAAATCCTAATTAAACTAAATTTATTTACATGCAATTTATTCATAAAAATAATTAAAATAAATAAATATTATATTTTTTGGCCTTTTCTGATTTTATGATGTTTTTGTATTTTGTTAAAAAATAATTAATTAATTAAAACAATAAAAATAACAATCAAAACAAGAATAAAAAAAGTAAATAAAAAAAATAGTGAAGGCAAACCAGGGGGGGTAGCCCCAAATTGGAGGTTTCAATTGTGAATTTCTGGCCCAAAATATCCTAAGTCCGTTTGACTTTTTGAATGGTATGCTGAAGCGTTGACTGAGGTACATGGTACTCTTCAAATCTAAGCCTTTGGTTTGATCTCCAGGGGGACGTGTCAAGGCTTGGTCTGGGGTATATGATGCGTCTTCATACCAGTATTGCATGGGAACGTCTTTGGAAAAATATTGTTGAGAATGATACAGACCTGGGGTTCGAACCCAGGTCTTGGACTTTGCAAAGTGACACCTGCACCACTGAAGCACTTCAACGCGTTTATTATATTAGTAAGCAATAAATATAATAAAAGAAGATAACACGTGAATAAGTTAGACGCGCGAAATTCAAACCCACGTATCCCCCACTGCCACGAGTCCTTCTTCTTCCTTTTCCCTGAAACGTAAACATGAGGCAACGGTTTTCATAGCGTTGCCTAAGACCGTATATCAAAAAATAGCGAATAGACCCTCGACGCTCATAAATTGAGCGCGAGGGTTGGAATCTTTTCGTCTGGACGTGCTAAGTGCAGTGGCAATAGTCTGGAGCTCCAATTTTGCTTCGTCTAAAAAACCCCAAATGGGCAAGCCTGTAAACCCTAGAAACTGGCCATGGCAAAACCTTATATACAGCATGAAAATCCAATTAAATACAATGGTTAGCTTTAAAACTTTGTAAGGAACATGAATATACAATTAAAATGCAATGATCATGCTTCAAAACCAAAATACGATTAGGCAATTTTCTGGGTTCAGTTCACGTTCAATGTACCAATTCTTTGCGTTGGAATTGATGTTAGGGATTGGCACACGTTCAGGGAACCACAGTGAAGCTATTGAGACAAGAATGGAGGCTTGAATCGACCTCTAGAGTTGATTTCAGTTTTGAGTTTTTTAAGCAATTTTTCAATTGTGTAATGTCAATTGCTGCGCAGTTTTCAGTCCTTTGCCATTAGGTTTTGATTCAAGCATATGTAGTGAATAATTTAGGTCAACAAAACTGGCCAAAATCTCTTGCATTCAAGGATTCCAATATTTGATTTTCCTTAAGGATCTTCCATATCTTTTCATGTGTATTTTGTGCAAATCATATCCCAATGCTCCAAATCTTTCCAAATTGGCTTAGGCACGAATTATTGAGCCTAAAATGTGTACAAAAAGATTCATTAGGTCAAGTTAGATATTTTCTATATATTTAAATAATTTAAATGAATTAATATTAATATAAATTCAAATAAATAAATAAAAAATGAGAAAATACTTCCCTTTGGGCCCAATGGTCGTGCATAGGCTTGGAATGATGAATCATGGAAGAAAAGTAGGCCCATTGGCAATTTTAGACCATTTGAATCAAAGTTGACTTTTCAAAATTCCCAAAAATTTCCCAACTTCCACAAGGCATAACTTGCTCAATTTTTAAGCTTTTCACATGTTCTTGGACATTTTGGAAAGGTCTTTGAGTCCTCTAACCAATGCCTTTGGTCCCATGTCATTTTGATTTACCAATCTCAAGTTATGGCCTTTGACTTAAAGTCCCTTTTTGTTGACTTTTGAAAATGACCTATAATGTTGAAATTGATAACTTTTTGTGAGAGCATTTCTTGGACTTGGAATATGAAGATGAGTTGTAGGAAATGTCTTTCTCTTTAAAATGAGCTTTGGATGGAATTTTTCTGATAATCCATGTGAAAGTTATGCCCTGGTCAATTTCAGTTGACTTTTTCAGCTGTCCAAATATAGCAACTTTTGCATCTTTGATGATTTCTGAGCCAAATTTTGAGAATCATGATCAAGCATTGATCAAATGATGTTTGTGGCTTCAAAATGACATGGTGACCAAAAATTTGAACTTTTGACTGTCAAATGACCATTTTGCCCCTACAGTTGACTGTAGTGCAATTTAGGGTTTTGACTGTGCAATTTTGAGCTGAATGCCTTGAAACTTGTTATGAGGATACTTGACCATCTTTGTAAGCATATGAGACTTGATTGGGCCTTTGAAAACTTTCAATTCTTGATCAGAACCCAAACCCTAGTTTTGACTGTATATGGGACCTTTGCACTGCACAACCCTTGGGGAATTTTGTGACTTGACTTGGCAATTTCTTGGAGAATATGGGAGGGCAAATTTTGGGGTACAACAGAGAGGTTCCCTACACCATCCTACATCCTGACATGCCTACATCGTGGGAGGAGATGCAGAAGAGTTGGATCCAACTCAAGGAGGAACAGAACACTTTTGAAGCCAGCTTCTACGCCAGCGAGAAGAAGGTTTTAGTGCTCACCCGCCGACTCCATGAGCAAGAGGCCCTTAACACCTACATTGCGCCAAAGAGGATGCGCAACGTCTTTTTACCTTGAGGAGTTGTTTTTGTAATATTTGGCCCATGGGGCATTTATGTACTAACAAATTTTTTCTTATTAATATGACGTGCATTCTTTTTGTTTGCAACAATTGTGAATTTCTAAAATCCTTGAATGCATTGCATAGATAGCATCTCATGCATCATGTGCATAACAGGTACCCATTTTTCTACAGGTTGCTTAATCTTCTTCGCTGTTTATTTGGAACAGTCATCATGAATCCAGACTCATCCAGTGAGCAAGCAATCAAGGCCCTTCAGGCCCAAAGTGCCCAGTTTCAAGAGATGGTCCTAAGCCTGGCCCAAGGTCAGCAAGAGTTGAAGGCTCTGCTCCTAAAGAAGAAGAAGAAGAAGAAGAGGACTGCGTTGTTCAATACTGGACGCAGGTTTGGGAACACACTCCATAACGAGGCTGATCCAACTACTTCCTCTGCAGAGAAAGATAGTCCCCAGGGGGGATGAGCTCCTAGTCCTGCAGTCTCTAACAACGAGACGGATTACAATGACGAACAGTACCCACCCGCTGCTGACAGATATAAGCAATTAGAAGACCGCTTGAGTGCCATGGAGATTCAGAATGTGCCGGGGCTAGATTTCGGAGATTTGGGCTTATCTTTTGGGGTAGTAATCCCACACAAGTTTAAGGCGCCTGCCTTTGCCAAATATGACGGGGCTTCCTGTCCAAAGCTGCATCTCAGGTCGTACGTAAGGAAGATCCAACCTTACACGGCAGATAAAAATCTTTGGATCCACTTCTTCCAAGATAGCCTTTCGGGGTCACAGCTTGAGTGGTTCTATCAACTAGATGGAACTAGTATCCGACATTGGGAAGATTTGGTGACCGCATTTTATAGACAATATCAATACAATTCTGACCTCGCTCCTACACGTACCCAACTTCAGGGTATGTCTCTAGGAACGGGCGAAGGGTTCAAAGAATATGCACAAAAATGGAGAGATTTGGCTGGCAGGGTGCAGCCTCCATTGATTGATCGTGAGCTGGTTGATATGTTTCTAGGGACCTTGTCTGGTCCATTTTTCAATCATCTGGTTGGCAATTCCTCAGCTGGGTTTACGGATTTGATCCTGACGGGTGAAAGGATAGAAGCTGGCATCAGGTCAGGAAAGATACAAAAAGCTGCCTCCGCAAGTACTGAGAAGAGGCCTTTCAAGAAAGAAGCAAGTGTCATCTATGGTCCTAGAAGACAAGTCAAGCCAGAAAGCCGCCAAGCCGTCAATGCCTTGGTCATTTCAAAACCTGTTGCTGCTCCTCAGCAGTACAATCAACAAAGAGGTGAAAGGCCCAAGAGGCAGTATACTCGGCTGAGTATGACCTTGTCACAAATCTTACCGCAACTGTTATCAACCAACTTGGTGACCATCAAAGAGGCTCTGAAGGCCGTGAACACTGCATCTCCTAAATATAACCCAAATGCCCGTTGTGCTTATCATTCTGATAGCCCCGGGCATACTACTGATGATTGCTGGGCCCTGAGAAATAATGTGCAAGACCTTATCGACGCGAAGGAAATTCAGTTTGAGGCGCCTGAGAGGCCAAATGTGTAACTGCTCCTATGCCCCAGCATAGAGTAAATGCCGTCGAGGAAGATTTGTATGCTATTTCGGTGAATGATGTTGCTACCCCTCTATTGACTGTTAAGAGGAACCTACTGCTAGCCGGTTTATTTCCGGGTTGTAGCAAGGGTTGCCTCCTTTGTGCTGTTATCCCTACCGGTTGTCCGCTGCTGAAGTCAGGCATCCAAAGCCTGATGGATAGCAAAGAAATTATGTTCAAGAAAACTGTTGTTCCGTTTGTTTCCGCTGAAGAAGTATCTGTCGTCACAATTTTCAACAATCCTAGCAAGGCTCTCCCGAGGAAGCCAGTCCAAATTATGTCTGTTGCACCCATTACTATTACTGTTCCGGGGCCTCTCCCCTATGAATCTAACAAGGCTGTCCCATGGCATTATGGGGCAGACGTGTATGTGCTTGGAGTGAAGCAGGAGTTCAACACCAGTACCAGTATCAGTAACATCACTGGTCCCGCCAAGATTACTCGCAGTGGCAGGCTCTTCTCGCCTGACATTGCACCACCAGTTATCCGAAAACCTCTTACCATCACACCCGCAAGTGTGCATGTTCCAAATCAAGTTCCTGTGTCTACTACTGCCGCCGAGTCCTCTGATGCTCGGGGAAAAGAAGTTGCTACCGATTTGCCTGCCAGGATGGAGGCACCAAAAAAGACTGTTGTTGAAGCCTCCCAACAAGAGATGGAGGAAATCCTTAAAATCATTAAAAAGAGTGACTTCAATGTTGTTGAACAGCTGGGGCATACCCCCTCCAAAATCTCTATGCTATCATTGCTGCTATGCTCAGAGGCCCATGCAAAGGCCCTGATTTCATTTCTGAAAACGGCCCATGTGCCGCAAGAGACCTCTGCAGATCAATTCACTGACTGTGTGGCTAATTTGACAGCTGACAATGGTTTGGGGTTCTCAGATGCTGACCTTACCGCCAAAGGGAAAAATCACAATGATGCCCTGCATGTTTCCATAGAATGCAGGGGCACTACTCTCGCACACGTGTTGGTGGATACCGATTCTTCCCTGAATGTTTTGCCCAAGAAGGCCTTAGATCGGTTGGACTGTGAGGGCCTGGAATTGAAACCTAGTAACATCATTGTTAGAGCCTTCGACGGTTCTAAGAGGATGGTGCACGGTGAGGTAGACATTCCTATTCGTATGGGTTCCCAAGTCTTCGACTCAACGTTCTATGTAATGGATATTCGTCCATCTTATTCCTGCTTGTTGGGTCGACCCTGGATTCACAAGGTTGGGGCAGTAACATCCACTCTACACCAAAAGCTCAAATACCCTGTCAAAGGGAAGATTGTTATTGTGCAGGGTGAGGAGGAATACATGGTAAGTCACTTGAATTCATTCCGGTATATCGAAATGGACGGGGAGTTTATTGAAACCCCCTTTCAACATTTTGAGGAGGTACCTCCAACGTTGGCATCGGCTGAAACAGTGGTTGAAGAAGACTTTCCCTTGAAGATGGCTTCCCTGAAGGATGCCCGGGCTGTGATCGAGAAAGGCAAATGTGCAAACTGGGGTCAGCTTCCTGACTTCACTCAAAAGACCGACAAGTTTGGGCTGGGCTTCACTGCAGAGGCTCAGAGGGCTGTGCGCAAGGAAAGGATCAGAAAGGCTCCGGTGTTCATCACCAATCCAAGGGTGAATGTTATCGAGGAGGACATAGAGGAAGCAGAATTTGACAGTTGGATCTATCCAGCCACCAACAACGGACCCAACAACTGGATGGCAAAGGATTTTACACCTATTACATTTGTCACGCAGTAATTAACTCTTTTGATTCTCAATTTGTAACAAACAATATGTTGAAACTTTTATTGGCTCGGTGTCCTACCCGGGGCATCGTAGCTCCATTTGTGAGGGCTTTTTGTATGACATTTCCATATATCATTAATCAAAACATTGGACGTTTGTTGCATTTCAAATCTTGTGCTCTTTTTCTTTCTGTGTTATATATTGCAAAACAGCTATATTTACACACACTCACTTATACAGGTTTCAATCCACTCTGGATCTCACTGGTAACGGCTCTGCTACCACCAGTTATGACTTCGAGAATCCGATCAACTTGGCCAAAGACGAAGGTGAAAATGATTGCGAAGTTCCTGGTGAACTCGCAAGACTGTTACTCCAGGAAGAGAGGGCCATTCAGCTGCATGAAGAGCCCGTGGAAACAGTGAACCTGGGTACTGAGACAGATAGAAAAGAAGTCAAGATTGGTGCCAATATAGAGCTCAGCGTGAAGCAACGATTGGTCCAGATGCTGCATGATTACATGGAGATCTTTGCTTGGTCTTACGAAGACATGCCTGGTTTAGATGCCGACATTGTAGTTCATCACCTGCCTACCAAGGAAGACTGCCCTCCGGTAAAGCAAAAGGTCCGCCGTATGCGTCTGGAGATGTCCGAAAAGATCAAAGCTGAGGTTATGAAGCAATTCGATGTCGGGTTTCTAGCAGTGACTTCTTACCCTCAGTGGGTTGCCAACGTGGTGCCAGTGCCAAAGAAGGACGGTAAGGTCAGAATGTGTGTCGACTACAGGGATTTGAACAGGGAAAGCCCCAAAGATGATTTCCCTCTGCCTCACATTGACGTTCTTGTTGACAATACTGCTCAACACAAGGTGTTCTCCTTCATGGATGGTTTTTCAGGGTATAATCAGATCAAGATGGCTCCGGAAGATATGGAAAAGACTACCTTTGTCACTCAGTGGGGCACCTTCTGCTACAAGGTCATGCCATTCGGGTTGAAAAATGCTGGGGCAACCTACCAACGTGCCATGGTTGCTTTATTTCATGACATGATCCATCATGAGATTGAAGTGTACGTCGATGACATGATTGCAAGGTCCCAAACTGAGGAGGAACACCTTGATCATCTGCGGAAGCTGTTTGACCGATTGAAGTTATACAAGCTGAGGTTGAATCCCAACAAATGCACCTTTGGGGTGAGGTCCGGAAAATTGCTAGGTTTCATTGTAAGCGATAAAGGTATTCAGGTGGACCCTGCCAAGGTAAAATCCATACAAGAGATGCCGACTCCCAAGACAGAGAAAGAAGTCAGAGGCTTTCTGGGACGACTGAATTATATTGCCCGATTCATCTCACATCTAACTGCTACCTGTGAACCAATCTTCAAATTACTGAAGAAAGATCAAGTAGTACGTTGGAACGATGAATGTCAGGCCGCTTTTGAAAAGATAAAGGAGTATCTCCAAGAGCCACCAATTCTTATGCCACCAGTGGAAGGGAGACCTCTAATACTATACTTGACAGTGCTTGACAACTCAATGGGGTGTGTGCTGGGGCAGCATGACGAGTCTGGCCGAAAAGAGCACGCTATTTATTACCTGAGAAAAAAGTTTACCGACTGTGAGACTCGGTACTCACTGCTCGAGAAAACTTGCTGCGCTCTGGTATGGGCTGCTCGCCGGCTGAGACAGTATATGCTGACTCACACTACTCTTTTGATTTCAAAGATGGATCCCATCAAGTACATATTCGAAAAGCCTGCTCTGTCTGGAAGAATAGCAAGATGGCAAATGATCTTGACGGAATATGACATCCAATACACGACTCAAAAGGCCATCAAGGGAAGTGTACTGGCAGATCATTTGGCACACCAACCTGTGGACGATTACCAATCATTGAACTTTGAATTTCCAGACGAAGATATCATGGTAGTAACAGATTGTGAACTGCCTGGACCGGATGAAGGACCTGAGGAAGGATCCCGATGGTGTATGCATTTTGACGGAGCCTCCAACGCTTTGGGTAATGGTATCGGCGCTGTGATCATATCCCCCAAAGGAACTCATACTCCACTCACCGCCCGGCTGTGTTTCAACTGCACCAACAACATGGTAGAATATGAGGCATGTGTCATGGGTCTTCAAGCTGCAATCGACTTAAGGATCAAGTTTCTAAGTGTCCTCGGAGATTCCGCTCTCGTGATCAATCAGATCAAAGGCGAGTGGGATACGAAACACCCAAATCTTATTCCTTACAAGGAGTATGTGTTGACTTTGCTTCCCCACTTTGAAGAGATAACTTTTGAACACTTCCCAAGAGAGGAGAATCATCTAGCGGACGCACTAGCTACGATGTCTTCAATGTTCAAAGTTAAATGGGACAATGAGGCTCCCCGGATCATTATCTGGAAGTTGGACGAACCTGCATACTGTTGCGATCTTGAGGCCGAAAAGGTGACTGAAAAACCCTGGTATCATGAGGTGAAGAGATACTTGGAAGCTCAGGAATACCCTGAAGATGCATCTGTCAACGACAAGAAGTTCATGAGAAGGTTTGCGGTAAAATTCTTCCTCAGCAACGACATTCTCTACAAACGGAATCATGATTCAACTCTACTGCGTTGTGTGGATAAGGCTGAAGCAGAAAAGATCATGATAGAACTGCATGAAGGTACATTTGGAACACATTCCAGTGGACATACCATGGAAAAGAAAATCCTTCAGGCAGGATATTTCTGGTCCACAATGGAAGCCGACTGTTACCAACATTCTCGAACCTGTCACAAATGCCAAATCTATGCTGATAAGGTGCACATCCCTCTGGTTCATCTGAACGTTCTGACGGCACCTTGGCCTTTTGCAATGTGGGGCATCGATATGATCGGTGAGATCCGACCAACGGCATCTAACGGGCATCGTTTCATCCTAGTAGCAATTGATTACTTCACGAAGTGGGTTGAGGCAGCCTCCTACGCCACCGTAACCAAGAGCGTCGTGGCACGTTTCATTCGGCATAACCTGATCTGTCGGTACGGCGTCCCGGAAAGGATCATTACGGACAATGGTACCAATCTTAACAATAAGATGATCAATGAGCTCTGCGAGCAATTCAAGATACAGCACCACAACTCTTCTCCTTACCGGCCGAAGATGAATGGGGCTGTAGAAGCAGCTAATAAGAATATCAAAAAGATTGTGCAGAAGATGACAGTGACCTATAAAGATTGGCACGAAATGTTACCGTTTGCTCTTCATGGGTACCGTACCTCAGCAAGGACGTCAACCGGGGCAACACCCTTTTCCTTGGTCTATGGCATGGAGGAAGTCTTGCCAATTGAAGTCCAGATACCCTCTCTCCGGATAATGAAGGATGCAGACTTGAACGAAGATGACTGGATCCAGACTCGACTTGATCAATTAAACCTGATTGACGAAAAGAGACTCACTGCTATCTGTCATGGTCAGACGTATCAAAAACGGATGATCAGAGCATTTAACAAGAAAGTCAGACCACAAGAGTATCAAGTTGGGGACCTGGTAATCAAACGCATCATCCTTCCTCAAAGTGATCCCCGGGGCAAATGGACCCCTACATACGAAGGGCCATTTGTGGTTAAACACGTGTTCTCAGGAGGAGCCATGATTCTAACCACCATGGATGGTGACGACCTTCCTCACCCCGCCAATGCAGACATAGTAAAAAGATACTACGCATGAATAAAAGACCCGCTAGGTTGACATACCTAGGCAAAAATAAGGGCTTCCCGGCGAACCAAAAAGGGTTCGGGCAAAAATAAGGGATGAAATGAAAAATAATCTGTACACCTGGCAAGTCGAAAACCTGAAAAGGCGGCTTGGGCAAAAATGGGTATCCCGGTGGACTGAAAACCCGAAAGGGCGGTCCAGGCAAAAGTTAGGGATAAAGCGTAACACTATGTCTCATTGAATCACCTTGCATCCAGAATTCAGCATCAATTATCTAGCTCAGACTTCGGCATCAATCAATCAGCTTCATCTTCAACTAAGCAGCAAAGTGATGAGACACTTGAAGACATAAAGGCTATAGCAGAGATGGAACCCAGTGGGAATATTATGCACATAGCTGTTTTATTTCCTTTTCAAAATTGTATAAACTTTGTGTTATTTGGCGGCGTTCTCTTACTAGGACGTCGGCCTCTTGTACAAAAACGCCTATTTACAGGCAAATTTCAAAATCAATACAAGTTCACTTTTCCAAAAAAATTGCCCATTGTTTTTCCTTTTTTCTGTTCTGTCCTGCGAAGAACGTCCAATGTTCATTTTTGATATATGCATTTGACATTAAATTGCTGATTCATAAATATTCGCATAAGAAACAAGAGACTAATTACAGGTGACATCATAAACAGGGGAAATGTAGAGTTGTCTGATGCAGTCTAGTTGCTTTGTTCGCCGAAGTATCAAGGTGGATTTAACTGAAGAATGTGACCAAGTAATCTCAACTCCCCACAGAGTAAGACAAGATAACATCATTCCCCAGCGGAGTATAGGCATTCATCAGCAAGCATCCCCGGCAGTCTTGACCTAAGATTGTTTCCCGGCAGAATATCAGCACCCCAGTACAATTCCAAAAGTTTCCCCAGGAAAGTGGAATTCTTATCCCCAGCAGGTCTTGAAGCTTATCCCCAGTAGATTCTGGAAGCTTATCCCCTGCAGAGTACGGACGTCTCTCCCGAGCTTTATTCAAAGTTATTCCTCACAAGGGCTTATAACTGGGTTATCCTCAGCTAATTACCACGGAAGATCGCCCTCGGCAAAGTTCTTCCTATCCCCAGCGGAGTTCATCAAGGTTCCCCAACATAACTTATCAACGCAATCCCCAGCGGAGTTTAACATTGTTATCACCAGCGGAGTCCATCATTGAAATCCTCGGCGGAGCTCCCATCAAAACTTCAGCGAAGTATCTCTTCCACAGAGCGATTCCCCTCAGAGTAATCTCTCCAACAAGTTTATCCCCAACGGAGTCATCTTCTCCTATCGGTGTATTCTTGTAACCATCATCCCCAGCGGAAGCGAAGAACTCTACTCTTCAAAACATCAGCCCAGGATTCAACAAGTTCCCGGCACTCGTCAAGGATTTATTTTCCTAGACGAAAATACATTCATAAACATTTCGCATTTCATACATCTTGCTTACATACATGATAAAGTGCATACGACACTATCTCATTTTGAACGTCATAACATCATGCATGTCATACATCATGACATTGCATACAACTGATTTTTTGCCTTTTCAGGAAAAAGACAACTACCTCCAACTGTCACAGTTTCTAGATTCGATTCCTGTATCTAGCCAGGGCACATCTGTGAGTGATCAGTTTCCGGATTCGATTCATGTATCTAGCCAGGGCACATCTGAAGAGTTTGAACATTCGATTCCTGTATCCAGCCAGGGCATATCTATCAACTACCACAATTCCAGATCCGATTCCTGTATCTAGCCAGGGCACATCTGAAGGGTTTGAAGATTCGATTCCTGTATCCAGCCAGGGCATATCTGTTGACAACTATTTCCAGATTCGATTCCTGTATCCAGCCAGGGCACATCTGTTGACGACAATTCCAGATTCGATTCCTGTATCCAGCCAGGGCATATCTGTTGACAATTATTTCCAGATTCGACTCCTGTATCCAGCCAGGGCATATCTGTAGACGACAAATTCCAGATTCGATACCTGTATCCAGCCAGGGCATATCTGTGAGCATCCGATTGTAGATTCGACACCTGTATCTAGCCAGGGCATATCTGCATGAGGAGATTGAAGATCAAACACCTGTAACCAGCCAGGAAAACATCTGTCTTTCTCAAAATACACAAGTTCTCGCTAAGGAATCTCTTATGCGATCAACACTTCCAAATGGCATCTATAAGCCCATTCCCGACAAGGTTCTGTCACATCTCCAGATGGAATCTATAAGCCCATCTCCCTATCCACCATCCCTCCAAATGGCATCTATAAGCCCATCCCCGACATCACCTTTGCTGATACTCCAACATGCGAGTGCAAATTTCCGGGCACTCTAGTGTCCAATCTCCTTTTACCTTCGAGTCACGAAAGGCAAACTTGCCAATCTAACTCTTCAGGATCAAGAAGATTGAACAGGGGCAACTGTTGTACCCCAAAATTTGCCCTCCCATTTTCCTCAACATTTTCTCACCACAAGACCCTTGGAGCTCAAGATCCAGTTAGGGTTTCCTCTGCTCAAGACTTCTCCTTGCATTGTTGACCCAAATTAGAGTTTGTGTTTGCACAAGGATATTTTGACCTAAAATGCCTAAGATGACTTTCATGCTTCATGTTGGACTCCCAAGTTTACCCATACCAAGTTTCAAGTCTTGATTCCAGATTTTGCCCAGTCAATTGGACAGTTGACCTAGAAATCAGCTATATTGGGGAAAAAGTCAATTGTGGCCAATTGACAGTCAAATCTCATGAAAATTGACCCACATCAACATTATGAACTCATATGAACCATTTGGTCAAGTTTGGATCACAATTCCATAAGAAATTTGATCAGATCACCAAAAGGGCAAAATGGTCATTTTTAGGGTTTTGACTGCACAAAGGCAATTTTTGACTGTTTGACCTAGCCAATGGCAAACCAAACTCACATATGGACTCAAGGACCCCATGGAATTGTCTTGACATACTTAACAAGTTCAAAAGATCCCAAATACACAAGATTGACAGTTGAATTTCCCAGTCAATTGATCAATTTTGACTATATACTGAAAAGTCAAACTTTGACTTTTTGGTCAAAATCAAGTGTCAAGGTTAATTTTTAATCAAAACATGCCAAATCATGAAACTTGTTCATCAAGAAATCAAGAATTGCAAATTAGGGTTTGAAATGAAGATTTTTCATAACTTAGAATTTTTCTAAGTTATGAAAAACCCTAATTTTTTCCTAACTTTGTCCCACTTTCTCACCAAGATTAATTTGGATTCAAGGAAACGTCAAAACATGAAAGTCGTAGCCTATTGCAAAATCTACAACTTTGATTCACAAAGTTTTCCCAAAAGAAGCTTGTAGCTCAAGTTACAATTTTTGGAACAAGGGTACCAAACCATTCTTAACTTAGAGAAAATTTGACCTATTTTAGGCAAGGTTTTTACCTAACTTCAAGACAATTTTTCACATACTTCCACTTGTAATTTCAATTTTCATTTCAAAGATGGATTGTATTACACATTCCAAGCTTTCCAAAATGTCAAAGAACTCATCAAACAACCTCATGGTTAGGGAGAATCGAATTTGGCAAGTTGGGAAAAACTCACTTTGTTCATGACCAAGTTACATGTCCATAACCTTGCATTTTTGAACTCAGCATGCCTTAAGCTAGATTACAGGTCTTTTATCTCATCTACACTCCATAATTTAATGCCAATCCTTTGTGGCAAGGTGTTGTTCTATGAGTTTGGACATTGTATGCAAGATTAAGCCATTTTTAGATAAAGCATAATATCCATTTTAGAAAAGTTGCACTTTATGTGAATTAACAATCCAAGCAAGTACAGTGTAAATCTCTTTGGCACAAGTTTATGAACAAAACACACTGATCAAGGGGAAGGTTAGCAGCACATTAGGGGGGCCTGTACAAGCTAGAAACTCAACTTGGCCTTTTGTTGCTTAAGTAAGAAGAAACATAGCATAACATCACACAACTATCATTCCTGTAAACCAAGCCTTAAGCAAAGACTTTGGACACTTTCTAAACATCCTAACTGAGCTATAACACGGGCCAACCATCTCCATTGCCTTCTAAAACACAGAATCACCCTCAAACTGCCCAAATAGAGTATATGCTGCAGATTGAGTTCCATAGCTCAATCCTTTCATGCATTCCTGCTAAAATCACTTCAAACACATCCCACAACATCCCTTGAAGCTATTCCAAACCTCAAACACGGCCTGTAACACTCCCATTCAACATCACCATTTTCATTTTTCTGTTTTGCAGGTGGAGTTCTATAACTCGATTCAGCTAGTTTCAAAGCAAAGTAAAACTTGGAATAGCATCCCTGGACATCAAGGAAGTTGTACCAATCATCACCTTGCACTGAAAGTACCTCCATCACCAGATACAACTCCAACTGAACAGGTAAGTTCATGAACTCGTATCTCTCTATCCAGGCATTGTTAGCTTTAGGTTTGTGAAGAAAATATGTCTCATTCATAGCCCTGAACATGCTCATGTAATTAGTTTTCATTTATATTATGTGTGCTGTGAGAATTTAATGTCTGAACATGGAACAAAAACTAGGTCAGGAATTGGGGGAGAAGAAATTCTCCCTCATCTTAGAGAGTTAAGTCAAGTTCTTTATATGTCTGGATTCGTCTTTTAATGCTCTACATTTTTCATGTTGTGAGTTTTTCTTGAAAGTCCAGGAATTGGAAGATAGAAAACGCGTGTTCATTGTTGTTCATACAGTCTGGAGGTTGAAGAAGGACTTCTTGGGCTGGGCTCTGTTTCATATTTCTTTTTGCACCTTTTTGTTACTTTTGAACCCCCCTGGCCCATTATGCTTATTTTTATGATTTTTTGATCTTTTCTTTTTTGTTCTGACTTATTTATTTTTTCTTATAATATTAAAAATATAAAAAATACTTTTCATACTATTTTTATATTTATTAGGCATTTATTTGTTTAGATTAATATTTGTACATAAATAAATACATAAACACTTTTATTTAAAAATACTAAAAATAATGTAAACATATTTTATTTCTGATTTTTATTTCCTTTTCTCTCTTGAAAACATTTCATATCAAAAATACCTTTTTTTGTAAACATTAAATATTATATTTTTTATACATATTTAATATATTTATCATATAATATAAATACATATATATATTAGTATATTTAGGATAAAAAATACAAAATATACACATTTTTATTTTTATTAATATTTAATATTAAAAATACCTTTTTGACAAATATACTTCATTTTTATTTTATTTTTTTACATAATTATTAAATATTGTATATATTAAACAATTAATACCTTTTAATTAATAAATTAGGGTTTTGCCCTAAATACATAAAAAATCCAAAAATTGATACTTTTTATTTTTTTTATTTGACATATAAAAATACTTTTTTTTCATACACATAAAAAACATTTTTTGCATCTTGCATATTTATTCCATTTTTATTTAATTGTTGTATATTAATTACCTTGTATAATTCCAAATTGATGTAATAGTCTAGGTTTAAATTCCTTGTCAAAATACCCCCATTTGAACATTTGTACCCCCCTTCCCATATTGTGTTGTAATAACTTAGGAACTTTATTTTTCGCACTTTAATGCTTTCTAAATATACCATGTTAGAATTAGGGTTTGTATGCGAATCAAAAACAACAAAAATAGTTTGACCTAAATTCAAGATAAACAAGCATGAAATTGGACAACACTAATCACACTTGCACCCCTAGGGTATTCCACTTGTTGCCTTCAATAAATGGGCCATATTGCATGTTAAGTCTCTTTGGGAAAAACAAACAATCAAATGATCATAGTCCCTCGATGACGCTTTCGAAAGTTACCTAAAAAATGATCAAGTCCCTTAAAGGAAAAATTGCCCAAAGATACTTGGCACCATTGCAATTATGGTCTAAACGATGACCCGCGCCCGTCCCTTTCACATCCTAACACAAGATTGTCCACCAAATACAATGGTGGAACAAAATTGCTAAAAGGGTTAAAAACATAGGAGAAATCTTTGAGAAATTTAGGAGTAGACAAACTCTTAGTTACTTGAATCAAACTTGCAAAACAAGACACTTGCCTATTTTTAAACCACACCTCACAACACTTTCAAAACAAACTTTCAAAAACAAATGAAAACCTTTTCAAAAGATGTACACCTTTGTATACATCCCAACATGGATCAGTACAAAGGTTGCCACCACATTGGCCTCTTTTCAAAAACATTTTCAAACCCACACACAAAGCACCATTTCAAACAATTGAAAATTAAGGCAAGTTGATCTAAGCAAGTAACTAAGAGCCCATGGATAACCATGGATAGAAAAGGTGCTAATACCTTCCCTTTCTATAATCTACTCCCCGAACCCAAGAAAACATCTCAAAGGTTTTTGTTGTGCTTTTTAACCTTTCCTTAGGATAAAATAAAAAGTCGGTGGCGACTCTTGCTCAACCGAAACATTTGCGAAAACAAACGCAAAACCATAGTCAGTTCTCCCACCGTATCACAATGCCCATTGAGATCCACAAATTGCTCAAGGATGAATAAGAATTGACCAGACAAATTCTCCTCCTAAGGCAATGAACCTCTAACTGGGGTTTCAGTTTTCATCAAGATGTGTGAGCTCCAAGGGTGTCAAATTTTTTCCATGGTCCTAATATGTCTTCAAGATTTTCCATGACAAATTTCATGCCTTGCACTACAATTTTGCTCAGTCAACTGCTCAAATGCCTGAAAATCAACTACACTAGGCCAAAAGTCAATTGTGGCCTATATACAGTCAAACTTCAAGATTTTTTGTCAACATCAACATTTTAAAGTGATATCCATCATTTGATCAAGGATTGATCATGATTCCTCAAGAAATGCTCCTAATTCATCAAAAGTAAAAAATTGCTAATTAGGGTTTCTATAGGAAAAAGTTAGTCAAACTTTGACCAGGCATAACTTTCTCATACTTTATCAGAAAATTTTCCACCAAAGCTCATTTTGAATATAATCTAATCCCCTAAAACTTCTCTTCATCCCTCAAGTTCAAGAAATGCCCCAATTGAAATATACAAGCTCAGACATTATGGGTCCTTTCAAAAAGTCAACAAAAACACATTTTCGGTCAAAGCTTGGTACATGAACATGGAAGATCCAATTGAGATGAAACCAAAAGGTATATTTAGAGGACACCCTAAGTTCTATAGAAAGTCAAAGAACACCATCATAGGGTTAAAATGGAGAGAGATATGTATTGCTAAAGTAGACCAATTTTTGGAAAAGTGCATGAAGCAAATATTGAGCTAACTTGGAATTTTTCCAAATGGGCCTATCTTTTTATGTTTGAAACTTATTCCTAACATGGTCCACGACCTCTAAGCCCAACCATGCATTACTATATTATTTATGTTATTTATTTTGATATTTTATTCATTAAAATTCAAAATTAAATAAATAAATAAATAATGGAAATAATATAAGATTTGATTTGAAATCATTTTCCTATTAAATAATGGACAAATATGCTGATTATATCAAGGGAAATCGTGCAAGCCATGAGAGGAAAAAGAATATCCAAAATTGGAAAGTTTTTAAGAAAATATTTGAAACCAATTACACATTCAATGCCATGGATTCTTGCTTCATTTGTTAACCTAATTTCACCCACATATATACATCACAAGTTAGAACACAAGAGGATATGCGCAGCTGCTTTAGGGAAGCCCCTAGAAAATTTCAAAAAAAATTCAAGAGTGGTGCAATTCGAGATTCCTCTCTCCAGCAGATTCAGCCAAAACTAAGGACTCCATCAACTTCTTAGAGATATCAGCACCACATTTCCTCCATCCTTGAAGGCCAAACCATCCCAGAATCAGCAAACCGAAGCATCTCTTCATGGGTAAATTTTTTATTTTCATATTGATAATTTTATGATGCATTAATCCCTTTCATGGCTTGATTTGTATTCGGGGTGTCATTTAGAACAGGATCAACGTGAAGCATCATTGATTCGATGCGAATCAAGGATTTTTCCATGTTTAGGGAAAAATCTGGGTCGTGCTTTGAATAGGGTGATGCAGGCATGATCCTTGAAAACTAGGACCGGATTTAAACTCAGGAACAATTTTCGTGTGGAATAGGCTCTTGATCCTGGGTTTAAGTCTTCAAAATTCGCAAATCACATTTCCATGCTACCAGAGAAGATGATCAGAGATCCCCTCTGGCATCGTTGACCCATCTGACTCCGTTTGGAGCATGCGTGGCATTTTGACGTATTTAGATTGGCCTGTTTGTATTGCTGACGCGCGTGTTTTTCGTTGACTAGGACTAACACTGATTTTCCTTTATAACATTTTTGTGTTATTATTATCACGAATTAGAAGGATGGCGCAGTGGTAAGGCATGGTGTGATAAGACGTTACAAGGTGCAAGGGCAGGGGTTTGATCCCTGCCTCTTGCATTTTCTATTTTTCTAACATTTCTTACAGGATCTAGTGAATTGCATCACAATACATCCATTTAACATCCACTCTCAACCATTGGATCATCCATTGATTCAGATCTAGCACCCAATAAGCAATCTCCATGGTGAACCCCCAGAGGTTGGCAACACTAGATCTCACGCAGGACATTGGGCTTAGTGGATATGGGCCTAGCAAAATTCAGCCTCACACCTCCCAATTGCTCCATGCTATCAGGCCCATATTTCTTTTTTTTGTTTTAAATTCTTTATCTTTTTGTTTTATATATTTTTTAAATTCACTTTTTTTATTCATAAAATCAATAAAAAAATCACAAAAAAATAGATTTAAGGTCTTTCATAATTAAAATTAATTTTTTTGTAAATTAATTTAATTTAATTACTTTAACTTGTTTTCTTTAGATTAAAATTAATTAGAAATTAGGTTAAAATTTTCAAATCTTTTTCCCAATAAAATACCAAAAACTTTTTTCCAGATTAATTAGATTTTTAGGACTTTTCAACTTGTTCTCGTCTTGATCTTCGCGCATTTATCTTTTTCCATTTAATTTTTCCAATTATGTAACTGTTTCCCGGTTTGTAATAGCTTCAAATAGGTTTAAAATTCCGCATTTTATTTTCTTTTACTATTTATGAAATTTCCCTAAGTCCTTGTAATAGCTAGGTTTAATTTTTGCCTGTTAATTTCTTGCATTATTATTAACTGCTTAGATTAATAGGATTGCATGAAAAAGACTGAAAAGAAAACGATTATATAACCTTAAATGTGCAAGATAAATGAAATGAATTAATACACGTGCACATGCTCACCCCTAAGGTATCTCCCCTTCGGTTACCTTCAAAAACGGTCACAGTTCTCGAAACGTGAGAATTTTTAGTGGCGGTCCTGTAGTTCAAGAGATCACAAGTCCCTCGATGACCCTTTCGACGCTGCCTCGATTAAAAAGTGATCTTAGAACTTTAAGACAATTACTAAAAGTTCTTGCCCAGTTGCCTTAGTGACCATAAACATACCCTCTATAGTCCCTCAACATCCAACGATAGGGATACCTACTCGTTAATAGTAGGATGGCACTATCTAAAGGAAAGGAGGAAAAGAACACCTTTTTTCGAGTAGGTAGATAACTGTTAGGTACTTGCTCAAAAATAACCTTTTTCACACTACACTTTCAAAACCTTTTTCAAAAATGATTTATCAACACTCTTGAGGACTGATACAAGAGTTATCGTAAAGCAAATAAACTTTTCAAAACACACAAACACGAAAGCAATTTTCAAAAATGAGCAAGTACCTAAGATCCCGTGAAAAACCACGGATGGAAAGGGTGCTAACACCTTCCCTTTCCATAATCTACCCCCCTTACTCAGAAAATCTCGAAAAAGATCTTTTTATGTTCTTTTCACCCTTTCCTTTGTAGGATAAAAGAAAAGTAGGTGGCGACTCTTGCTTACCACGAAATTTGCGAATACAAAACGTAAACCAGTACAACAGTCGGTTCTGCCCCCGTATCACACCCTCTTTCCTAGAGGTGAGGTGAACCATGTGAAAGGCTTAGAGTACGCATCTACTTAGTCCAATCAAACCTTCTTGCCCGGAGGCAAGGTGAACCGTGTGAGGGGCTTAGAGTATGCATCGACTTCGTCCGATCAAACCTTCTTACCTGGAGGTGAGGTGAACCGTGTGAGAGGCTTAAAGTATACATTGACTTAGTCCGATCAAACCTTCTTGCCCAGAGGCAAGGTGAACCATGCGATAAGCTTATAGTATGCATCGACTTAGTCCGATCAAACCTTCTTGCCCGGAGGCAAGGTGAACCGTGCGAGAGGCTTAGAGTATGCATCAACTTAGTCTGGTCAAACCTTCTTTCCCAAAGGTGAGATGAACAGTGCAAGAGGCTTAGAGTACATATCGACTTAGTCCTTATCAGAGCATTACAAAGATATTTGAACCTGAGAGCCTCATTAAAAAGTGCATCCCTTACATTTATTCATAGTTTGAATTACATAATCTTAACTGAAATAAGTCCTAAGATTAGATATGTTCCAAGTCCTAGGAACTTCAACACCATCTAAAGTTTCCATCTTGTAAGCCTCATTGTTCAGCTTCTAGAGGACTCGAAACGGGCCCTCCCAATTTGGAGATAGCTTTCCCTTATTTTTTGGATTAATGATTCGTTTGAGGACCAAGTCACCTCTTTGTCTTACCTTCAAGTTGAACTTCTTCGTCAGTTTATACTTTGCTAAAAATTCCAGGATATGGGCGGCTTCTCTGATTTTATCGAGCAAGTTGACTGAGCTGTTCAAGTCTTCTTGGTTGACATCTTCGTTGAAGTGTTCTCACCTCCATGTTAGAGTGTTAATCTCTACGGGGATCATTGTGTCAGCACCGTATACCATCCGAAAGGGAGTTTTCTGGGTAGTTGAATATGGCGTTGTATAATATGACCACAGAATCTCGTGGAGGTACTCGGACCACACGCCCTTGAATTCATCCAACTTATTTTTCATCCCGAATAATATTATCTTATTAGCTACTTCAACTTGACCATTTTCATGTGGATGTTCTATTGATCTAAACCTGTTTTGGATGCCTAGATCTATGCAGAATTCCACAACAGAGGTACTTGCAAATTGATTCCATTGTCAAAAACAATGACTCTTGGTAGACCGATTCTGCATATGATATTCTTCCAGTAAATTGTCGTACCCTTTCAGCCATGATACAGGCTACAACTTTTGCTTCTACCCATTTTATGAAATAGTCGACTACAGCTATTAAAAACTTGAATTGACCCGGGGTGGTTGGGAATAGACCCAAGATGTCTTCTCCCTATTGATAAAACGACCATGGAGATAAGATAGAATGTAATAACTCGGCTGGTGGGTGTATAAAGGGTGCGTATACCTGACATTTTTCACATTTGTTGACAAAGTCTATGCAATCTTGTAACATACGAGGCCAGTAGTACCTAACTCTGAGGATTTTTCCTGATAAAGCCCTTCCGCTCCTTTGAGAACCTTGCTAACAAAGTAAAATGGTCTCTCTCAATCCTCCCCCTCTTGTATGAGGATGAAGCTTGTGGCCCTGTCAGGTACGGCCAAGTAGATGATTAATGGTATGTTGTCTCTGGGCCTTTCTAGGATCAAATGGGAAGATAGGAAACACTTCACGTCTTGGAAAGCTTCTTTGTATTCCGTAGTCTATTCAAACTCCTTGGGCTTTCTGAGAACTGCAAATAAATGAATTGATCGGTCACATGCACAGGATAGAAGTCGTGATAAGGCGGCCAGTCTCTCGGTTAGTTGTTGAACCTCCTTCTTTGAAGATGAACTTCGCATGTCAATAATTTCCTGGAATTTATCTGGGTTAGCTTCAATTCCCTGGTTTGTGAGCATAAACCCTAAGAACTTTCTGGCTTGTACCCCAAAGATACATTTGTCTGGCTTCAACCTCATGGTGTGGCTCCTTATTAATACAAAAGTCTCTATGAGATCTTCAACATGTCATTTTTCCGAGAATGTTTTCACCACTATATCGTCCATATAGACCTCCAAGTTTCTTCCAATTTGGGTAACAAATATCCTACCCATCAGCCTTTGGTAGGTAGCTCCTTTTTGAGACCAAAAGGCATTACCTCATAGTAATAGTTATTTCTATCGGTCATGAAAGCCGTTTTTGGAGCGTCAGCCGAGTTCATACAAATCTGGTTGTACCTGGAGTAGGCATCCATAAAGCTTAGTAGTCAATACCCAGAGGTTTCATAAATGAGTATGTCTATTTGAGGCAGTGGATATGGGTCTTTGGGGAAATCTCTGTTGAGGTCTGTGAAGTTCATGCACATCCGCCATTTCCAATTTTTCTTGTTTACATTACCACGTTGGACAACCACATCAGATATTTGATTTCCTTAATGAAGCCATCATCTAATAAATTTTTGACCTCTTCTGTCATAACTTTCCTCTTATCATCTCCACCTTTACGTTTCTTCTGAGAAATCGGTTTAGTATCTGGTTTCAGAGAAAAATGATGACACATGAAGTTGGGATCTATTCCTGGCATGTCGGACGGCTTCCAGGATAATAGATCCATATTCTCTTTTACTATTATTATGATCTCCTTCTCTTCTTCCCGAGAAAGACGGGTTCTGATGTAAGTTACCTCTGAGGGTGAATTTCTGATTTAAATCTTCTTGGTTTCTCCGTGAGGACATAAACCGCCTTCTGAAGAGTCATCCCGAGGATCGATGTCTATCATATTGATTTTAAGGTCCTATGAGTAAACAAGTTCTTCGGGTTGACTATTCTTTTTCAACTTCAAGCTATCCTTGTAACATTTTCGTGTTAACCCTTGATCACCTTTGACCATTCCTACCCTTCTTTCCCTCAGCGGGTACTTCATGGTGAGGTACAAGGTGGATAAAGCAGCTTCTAGAGAGTTGAAATATGGTTTTCCCATGATGATGTTTTAGGCTGAGGAAACATTAATAATGAGGTATCTTACCTTTATCGCTTTTGCTTTCCCCCAATTTCTGAAGGTAGTGAGTACTGGTAAATATCCCAACACTTGAACCTGTTCTCCTGAGAACCCAACTAGAGAGCTATCAAAGGGAAGAAGCTCGACCGTATCAAACTACATCCCTTTGAAAGCTTCCCAATATAACACATTTGCTAAGCTCCCAGTATTTACCAGTGCCCTCTTTACGCTCTAGTCTCTGATTTGGACCTTGATGACCATCTGGTCATTTTCATGAGCCAGGATCCCCGCGACATCTAGTTTGGAAATGCTCACCGTGTTTAGGTCACACTCTTATTTGATGGACGAATTTTATGACACATGCATCACAGCTCGGGCACACCTTTTCCTTGCTGAACTTGTTTCTCCACCTCCAACGAATCTGCCGACAAGGGTGTTAAGAGTGTGTCGGGAAGGCTTTGTTTCATGAACCTCCTCAAAACCTTTCTTATTCTTATTGGAAGGCTCCTCTGGTCCTGAGCTGTCTCTTGGAGAGTTCCTCTTCCCAGATGGTGGCTTGTTGTATTTCATGTAGGACAATAGGTGCCCTCCCTGTATCAATTCTTCAATTTCCTTCTTAAGTTGGTGGCAGACATTAGTGTGGTGTCCCCGGAGTCGGTGGTAACTACACCAAGCACTGGTTTCCCTCCCCATCACAGTGTAAGCCCCTTTAGGATGGGTTGGTGCTGCTAGGATCAGATTCAGGTGGCTAACTTCATGTAATATTTCGGTCCTCTGAGAGTTCAATAGAGTAAAATCTTCCTCCAAAACTAAAGGTTTACGATTCGGCCTCCGACCAGTGTTTCCCCTAAGGTGTTCCCGGGCATGCTATCAAACGGCGTACCAGGAAGGTTCTTGTCTCCTCCCGGTACATTCTTTCTTTCTTTTGGCCTTTTCGGTAGTATCTCTTGAGCTTTTCTCCATGTTTCTCTCTTCTCCTTTGACATAACATTCTGCTATGTTGATGATTTCTTCCATATTTGAAGTCGGCTTCTGAGCCAAGGATTCATTGAACTGCCCGACTCGTAGCCCATGTTGAAACCTTTAGATGAATAATTCTTGGTTAGAGTGTGATACTTTTATGGTCTCTTTATTGAACCTGGCCAAGTATTCACGCAAGGATTCTGATTGTCCCTGTCTAACGTCAAACAGGGTGGTGGTTGACACCTTACGGTGTGTATTGGCTAAAAAGTGTTGTATCATTTTCTTGGTTAAATCTGTGTAACATTCCACGGACAATCGGGGTAGACTCAGGTATCATCATAAGGCGACGTCTTTGAATGTTCCCGCCATGAGCTTACACTTAAGCGAATCAGTGGGGCCGATTATTACCATATGATTGTTAATAGCAATAACGTGCTCATACAGATCAGATTTACCATCATAAGTTGCGAGTGATGGTGCCTTGAAGTTATCCAGGACTTGGTCATCCCAAATTGCTTGAGAGAGTGGTTGGGGTTCTAAAGGCTCCTCCTCTTGATGATCATCTGTATGACTTCTTTGTTGTAGGTCAGTGATACTATCCTATAAGGTTTCATTCTGTTGTCTCAGAGCATCCACCATGGCCAATAGTTGGGCCATGTCTGGAGGGTCTCCTGGAGAGGACATTCTGCTGATTGTTGTTTGTTGTGTGGCCTGGGGAAGTTTTACCGAGGCCCCATTATGGGCGCCAAATGTTCTTGCGTTAGAACACTAAACGACTAGCTTCCCTATAGGAATAGGGAGAGCCTCAAAGGTAGATTTTTGTAGGTATGATTGAGGATTTGAGAGCTACGCTTGCAGTGCGTATTATCTCAAGAATAAGTGTTTTGCTTATCCCTCTGTTGGGATCCCCTTATATATACTTCCTTTAAGAGCTACATTTATGAACCGACTCTTCATTTTGCTCAGTTATGCTCATTTGGCAATGTCCGCCGTCAACCATGATTGGCATAATTAATATCTTGTAATGCTGATGTTAAGGAACTAGAGACCGTTTCAGGAGTTACGTCTGGGCTCCGCATGTGACCTTTCTGCTGATGCTTAGGTCGTGCCCTGGAGAGTGGTTCCAGGACAAGGATCTCGGTCGTAACTATTGACCCTACCCGGAGCTATGCTTATTTCGTGAGCCTGGGTCCTTGAGGTACCTTGCTTCGTATGCTTCCTCTGACTTGAGGTCTCGGCTACCAATTGAAGTTCTTGGAGATATAACAGTTGAGTAACTAATAGAATTATACTTGAGCCAACACCTTTCCCCACTACTAAATTTCTCAATTATACTTGAGAACCAATTCTCTCTCACCCCCTGCCTTCATTATCCAATAATTGAACATATCCCCACCAAATCAACCCACTAATAGTTCAGTAAAAAAGAGACTCTGATAAGTTATCATAATTGAATTCTAAAATCGTACGCTAGAAGCCACAAGATTTAGATTTTAAACGCCAAAGCCATTTTTAGACCAAAGAGGTGTTAAACGAACTCAATTTTCTATCCTTAGACTTCCATTATCTAATTATCTACAAACGGAATCCCAACTAAACCAATTTATCTTTTTGTCTTTCTCTCTTCCATTCCAAAAAAAAATAGATTAAAGTTTTAAGATGATGGGCCAGTTTGTTTTAACTTTGAAAAAAAAATTTAAATGATTTTTATGAAAACATTTTTAAAATAGTAAAAAAAAACTCATTTTTTATAAATTAAAAGACTAATTTTGAATCAAGTAACATAAATATACATTATTGAATATAAAAAATAGTCAAATTCACATAATTTTTAAAAATATATATCTCAAAAATAATTTTTATGAAAAGTTTTTCAAAATAACTTCAAATTTTAGTGATTTTTGAAATTTTGATATTCATAAAAAATTATAGTAAAAAGATGAAATACCTAAAATAATATTTTATGAAAAACTAATAAAATCAAGTTTTCATTTGAAACATTTTTAAATAAATAAAAAAACTCTTTGTAAATTATTTTAACAAAAAATCCAACACTATAAGGCTGGAGGTTGACTTGAACAACTTTAATCTTGATGAGAATGTTTTTATGAAAGTTCACTTTAAGGCTGGAGGTTGACATGAACAACTTTAACACGAATTTTAAAGTTCTCAAATTCTACCAACTACTTTATCTGATAATTATCATGTCATTATCATACTGAAAAATGAGAATTCTAATAATCGAAATTTTCAAAAGTGAAGCTCTTAAACCAAACCAAAACCACTTATTTTTTCATTAAAATATTTAATCCATTCACAGTGATCAAGAACAAAAAAAGGGATAATGGGTCCCTTTCTCTAAGACCTTTTTCCATCTTGAGTTTTGAAGTCGGACTCCTCTTAACTAAAATAGAGACTATTGTAAATTTTATAAGAACAAGATTTGATTATGCATTTGACTTTTAGTTTTGATGATAACAATGCATAGGTAATTAGATAACAATTTAATATCCTAATGGTTTTATCTAGTGTGTAGTTTTTGCTAACAGGTTCTGACTCTGAAGATATGGCATATGACATCATCATACTCTGGACTCAACACACTGAGAGATATAAATGTGTGTTACAAGGATCATAATGCTTCTAAAAATAATGGTTCTGAGGAACGTTGGCTTTTAAAGCTTTTGACTGTGACTCTGATGATAGGCCTTATGAAGGCTTCTCAAGCTCTGAAGATTCTAAGTTCTCTTGCTCCAAGGTTCTGAAGATTTTGAGGACAAGGTTCTGGTGAACATGTTCTGAAGACTCTAAAGACCAACGGTTTTGAAGACCAACGTGCTGAAGACTCTGAAGACAAGGTTCTAGTGAACAAGTTCTGAAGACAAAGGTTCCGAAGACAAGTTTTGATCCTTCTAAACATGTTTCAACTTATACATATTCTGAAGATTAGAAGATAAGATCAAAAGTATTTACGTAAGAAATATTACAAGATCACCTCCTTCCACTACTCTGATTTTGTGGCGAAAGGATTGTACTATTGGTATGATGTTGTCTACCACTCACACTGACTGTTATGCAAGAAGACAGATGGAATTCTGGTATTCCTATTCTACCCTCCAACATATTTCTTTTTGGCTATAAAAGGAAAACTTAGAAGAATTGGAAGAAGAACTTTTGCGCTGAATCATTATGTTAAAACACTGCTGAACTTCCATTGTAAATCTTTTGTAAAGCACAAAACTTTTGTTTGTTAACTTACTAGCAAAGAACTGTTGTTCACTAACTTGCTTCTAACACTGTTGTGTTATTTCTGTGTATTTCAACTTGTGTAGATCTGCTTTCTTAAAAGCATCCTGTAAACACACAATTTTCTATTTTGACCTTGGGTCGATAATTCCTTTGAGAGACTAGGACTTTAGTCAGGATTCTTAAGAAGACATTGACATGTAAATTTTGTGATTGTAAATACTGACGAAGAAGATTACGTCAAACTAACTCAGGTAAGGTGACCAAAAAAGGTGATGTGCTCAATTCTCTCTTACTTCTCTTATATATTTGCTTGTACGTTGTTGTTGTTGTTTTGAGAGAAGTTACAGTGAGGCTTAAAATGATTTGAAAGGTTGATGCATTTCACGTTCGAGGTTGAGGCACGTTGAATTTGGGATGAATGAAGGCGTAAGTGTGGTAAGGGTTAGTGAAGGCGGAGTTATTGAGGGGCTAAGAGGTTAACATTGGTGAGTAGTGAGATTTTGCAGGGTTGTTGTATGGCTGCGTGAGTTTGTGAGATGTGTAATGAATGGTTTATGCAGTGGTTTGATAGTGAAGGGTTTCTGCAGTGAGAAGGTTGTAACAGTATTAAAGGTGATGGGGATTAAAGAGAGGTTTTGAGTAGAGTTTTTTTGAGAGAGTTTTAGTGTTTAGAGAGTGAGAGTTACTGTAAAATGGACCGTAAAAATATTTGTATTTATTGTAACTGTAAAATGAATGGTACCTTTTCTTTTGCCTTATTGATGCAAATTAATGTACTTTTACTAATAAGCTGTGTAAAAAAACTGGTGTAGAAATGTACCAAAAAAATACCATTAAAGTTATGCAGAAATTACTCAAAGTAAATAAAAAATTACTGTCGCAAGCTCCTCATGTGTAGACCTGTATCAATTATGCAAGGCATGAAAAATACATAATGCTGATGAAATAATTTTTGATCTTTGCTTGCTGTAAAAATGAATAAGAACAAACAAAGGGTCTTCTTATATTTTCTTTTGTCTAATACGAACGATAAAGTAACGTATAAAAAAAATCAACAAAAGATGCAAAGATTAACCAAACTAAATAATTCAACACTTCTTTTATTTGTGTTCTATAATAACCAATAAAAAAATTAATCAAGTCAAAATTTATGCTTTTGAAAATAAAAAATGCAAATACTATAGTGCAAAATCTATTAAAAAAAGAAAAAAATCAATTAAGTTGAAATACCAAATAAAAAGTAAATGCAAAGATGTAAAACTAACAAAATGTCATTTTTTTGCAAATTAATTCCTAATGGAAATGAAGATAATCTAGATAATTACCAATGAGGTAAAAAATGCATAAAGGATCGAGAAACCAAATTCTGTCTTTGATATAAATGATACAGATGACGCAAATGAATCAAATAAAAAATCAGGACGAAATTTAGGGTGTGGCAGTACTAGATTACATCTTTAGAGTGATTTTGATCACAAATGAGATGAAATATTATAGAGAAACTCGGTCCGAACAAGTAATCATTGAAAAAGTATTGAGTTCTCTTACTCCTCAATTTGATTACATTGTTGTAGCCATTGAACATTCTAAGAATCTGAGCACCATGAGAATTGAAGAGTTGCAAAGTAGTCTAGAGGCGCAAGATTTGTGTTTGACTGAGAGAACCTCTGAAAGACAGGTAAAGCAGACTCTGAAAGCATCTTTTGTCAAGAAGGACCAGAAGCAGTCTTTGTCAGAAGCCAATAAAAGACATGGTGGTTCTCATAAGTCAAAAGCCTTCAACTCTGATGAGAAGAAACATCAAAAGGGAAAAGAGAAGCTTGACAAGAGAAAGATTTAATACTATTGTTGTAATATGTTTAGTCACTTTGCTAAGGACTGTTGGTCAAACAAGGAGAGGAAGTTATAAGAAGCAAACATAGCCATAGAAATTTTTTATGATGAACCTGTGCTATTGATGGATTCTAAGTCTGATGGTAGGTATTTGGTAGACTGTTGGTATATCAACATTGGCTGCTCAAATCACTTAACTGAAAACAAACAATGACTGGTTGATTTTGACTTCATAAATAGGATAAAGATCATATGTGTTGATGATAAATACCTTAACGCAGAAGGTATGAGAAATGTCAAAGTCTGAGTGAAGAATGGAAGATCGGTCTAATCAAAGATGTTTGATATATTCCTCATATGAAGAGCAATCTGATAAGTGTAGGTCAGCTCATTGAGAAATGTTTCTCAACTATCATGAAGAGCAATCTCTTTGTTCTTGTGTAGAATAAATATTCTACCGGCTTCCCACTATGAGTAGGGGAAACCGTTGGAGTGGGTTTATCGGGGGGGATTTGGATGCTATCATAGTGACAGGTATCGACCCAAGAGATGATATTTTGCTTATCCCTCATGTGGGAGCCCCTCTGTATGATGGTGGTGTCTCTCTTATGCGTGTTGCAGAGAGAGGTAATGAGAGAGAGAGAGAGAGAGATATGATGGGAGAGCTCCTCTTTTCCATTCACCAAGGACCCTTTATATAGGAAAGTCCTTAATGACTCTGTAACATTTGTCTTACTATTAGGTCACGGTTACACCTCTTGTCCTCATTGGGATCGACTTTTTTATAAATCGGCAGTGTTGTGTCGAGCTTATATCAGGCTTGGCTTAACTGGGTAGTCGGCTCCGGTCTCTTAGGGACGACTTCGTACCTTATTATCTATCAGAGTTCCTACCTCGGTTTTGATACGAATATTTTTCGGGATGTACATAAGCCCCAAAAGCACGAGGCGTGAAAGGGCACTGGATCTGCAAGAGCGAAGTGTTTTTAATTTATCCTAGCCTATGTAAACTCTCCACGAGTATGTGTTCTCGATGATAGACTAATTCACTTATAGCCCTGCACTTTCTGATATATCAGTTTGGAGAGCTGAAGTAGGTTCTCGTCCATTTGAGAGTATCCAAATAATGGAAGACTTTATAAGTTTATAAGTTGGATGCATTATGCAATGATTAGATGATTTATTTCTATCGCATTATGCTTATGCCTATTTGATTTTAGTACCTTGTAGGTATGTGTTGTACCCCAAAATTTGCCCTCCCATATTCCCCAATAAACTGCCAAGCCAAGCTACAAAATTCCCCAAGGGTGGTGCAGTGCAACAGTCTCCTAAACAGTCCAAATTAGGGTTTTGAGTTTGATCAAGAAAAGGAAGTTTTCAAAGGCCCAATCAAGTCTCATATGCTTACAAAGATGGTCAAGTATCCTCATATCAAGTTTCAAGGCATTCAGCTCAAGATTGCACAGTCAAAACCCTAAATTGCACTACAGTCAACTGTAGGGGCAAAATGGTCATTTGACAGTCAAAAGTTCAAATTTTTGGTCAACACATCATTTTGAAGCCACAAACATCATTTGATCAATGCTTGATCATGATTCTCAAAGTTTGGCTCAGAAATCATCAAAGATGCAAAAGTTGCTATATTTGGACAGCTGAAAAAGTCAACTGAAATTGACCAGGGCATAACTTTCACATGGATTATCAGAAAAATTCCATCCAAAGCTCATTTTGAAGAGAAAGACATTTCCTAAAACTCATCTTCATACTTCAAGTCCTAGGAATGCTCTCACAAAAAGTTATCAATTTCAACATTACAGGTCATTTTCAAAAGTCAACAAAAAGGGACTTTAAGTCAAAGGCCATAACTTGATATTGGTAAATCAAAATGACATGGGACCAAAGGCATTGGTTAAAGGACTCAAAGACCTTTCCAAAATGTCCAAGAACATGAGAAAATCTTAAAAATTGAGCAAGTTATGCCTTGTAGAAGTTGGGAAATTTTTGTGAAATGGCAAAAGTCAACTATCCTTGAAAATCCAATTTTGACAAAAGGGCCCCATTTTTCTCACTTTGTTCATCCTTGTCATGCCACACACGTGTTCCATGGTTGATTTCAAGACCAAATATTGATTTTTTTATTTTATTTAATTTTTGATGATTTAATTCATTTTAATTCTTTGAAAATTCAAATAAAATTTAAAAACCAATGGAATAGTGTCAAATGAACTTGGACAATTCCTATGTATCATGAACCAACTCAAGAAATCAGGCTAGGGTTCATTTGCATACTAGGTCTAGGTTTTGGCTAAAAAGAAGGAAAATGGTTAATGGAAGAAACCCTAAGGCCAATTCTTTCCCAAGCTTGAATTTAGGTCAAAAAACAAACCAATTCCATTCCATAAGATGCATTGAGTCAAACCCTAACCATAGTGCAGCAAAAGTCTCGCTCAAAAGTGGATTGGAACTTTGAAAATTTGGACATAAAATGCAAATCTGATTTCAAAGCTAGAGAGTTTTTAAGCCTTAATCTTTATTCCATAAGCATCCTTAAGCAACTCTGAACACGTTCCAATCAATCTCAAGCACAAAAGCTCCAGGAATTGACGCCTAGGACTCAGACTGCATTGCAAAAAATTCACAATCGTATAGCATTTTTAAGCACTTTTACAACATTCTATGCATTGCATCATGTTTGTTTTGAGCTTCTGAAACTAACCCTTATGCTTGATTGAAGTTTTGCACATTGTACACGAAGATGCCATGACTGAGTATTAGGGTTCGTGAGGTTCAAAATTAGGGATTCCTAAAACAAGAAAAATTAGGACTTAGGACCACCATGGTTGAATCCAGTACACCAAGACGAATGGATTGACCTACTCGCGACAAATTTATGAGATACACAGGCCTATTCGCTATTTCTTGGAAGGCTGCCTAATGCTACGTTTCAAAACCGTTGCCTTCTTTGTTTGTGTTTCAGGAAAATGGAAGGGATGATGGTGTGGCACGAGGGGATTGGACGAATTTGAATTAGCGCGCGTTTTAAAGAGCGTTGATGTTTTTCTTTTATATTGTTTATTTACTATTATATATTAATTGAAAATGAAATGGCTCAGTGGCAAGGGATAAGCGCATGTGACTCTCATGACCTGGGTTCAAGTCCCAGGTCAGAACAATTTCCATAATGTTTTTCTATCTTAATTCACATGCAGCGTTCATAGTGACGTCCACCATGTTCCATCCTCATCCAACCTCCACGCGTCCAGAGAGCATCAAATCCATGGCCAAGATGAAGAGTGCACCATACATCAAGTCAACACGTTGGCACATGATCCAGAAAAGTCAATGATTCACAATGCAAATGGGCCAAAATCACCAGGCCTACACCTCCAAATTCAAATCCACACCCCCCTGGTTTGCTTTATCATTTTTATTTTTATTCTTTCTTTAATTTTTTCCTTTTATTTCTTTTTGCTATTTATTTAATTAATTATTTTTTTTAAACAAAATACAAAAACATTCAAAAATCAGAAAAAGACCAAAAATGATAATTTTTATATTATAATTATTTTCATAAAAAAATACATGTAAATATTTAGATTTAATTAGGTATTCAATTTTAATCTTTTTTCAATAAAAATATAAAAAATAGAATTTAGGTTTAATAACTTTTTATTTTCTTTTTAATTTCCCTTTTTTTTTCAGAATAATATTATTTATTTATTTTCATAAACTAAAAATTGTGCATAAATTAATTTAGAGTTAAATTAGGTTAGAAATTAAATCTCTTTCTTAAAAACTTAAAAAACATTAGGTTTAGCATTTTAATTTTAGTTAATTTTTTCCTTTTTCTTTTAAATCTAAAAAATACAAAGATACTATTTTTCATTTAATTTTAATTTTAGATTCCTTGATTAATTTTAATTGTTTGTAAAAGGGTCCAACGCCCTAATTTTGTTTAATCTCTTTATTTCGCGTATTTACTTTATATTGTTTAAATAATTCTGTATATGCCCCAAAGCCATGTAATTTAAAATTCTCGCATCTTTATTTATTCGCTTTATTTATTTTCAGTCAAATCGGGTTCGGTTTTTTTTGGCGATGTGGACCCGCGCCAGTTGTAATAGTTTAGATTTATTTTCTCGCAAATATATAACTGTTAATAAATATGCATGAAAGAATGAATGCCCAAAAATAAAATCGAATCGTTAGATCACCATTGCATGACAAGACAAACAATAAACTGAAAATGACACACAATTCACACACCACCCCTAGGGTACGCCTCACTGTTGCCTTTCGAAAGGTGGTCGTCGAGTATAGGACGTTTTAGTAAGTCCTTATGTCCATGACATGGTCCAGTTGCCTCGAAACGGTTGCCTCGGAAAATAAAGGATCAATGGCATAAGGGTAGCTTCTAAGGTGTCCTACCATTGCTCCGGTGATCACCACGTCCCTAAAACTCGAATTGACCCGAACACCTCCAACGGTGGTGCTACCTACCTCTCAATGGTGGGATGGCACTACCTTAAAGGACATTTACACAGACGAATTCCTTAGGGTAGGTAGGTTCTCAAAGGTACTTGCTCTAATTTCAAACAAAACAAAAACTCTTTTCACACCAACACACTTTCAAAAAACTTTCAAAACAAACTTTTCAAACACTCTGACGTACGAGTTAAACTGAAACTTTTCAAAGAATATTTTTGAAACCCACATTGAAAAGCAAACAAACAATTTTGAAAACACATTGAGCAAGTACCTAAGAGCTCATGGATAACCATGGATAGAAAGGGTGCTAACACCTTCCCTTTCTATAACCTACCTCCCGAACCGAGAGCAATCTCTTTTAAGGAATTTTTCTGTGCTTTTGTCCTTTCCCTTTGGAGAAAATAAAAGACGGTGGCGACTCTTGCTTCCGCGACATTTCGCGAACCAGCTTTAAAACAGTCAGTTCCAGATCCACCGATCACAGAACTGGCGACTCTGCTGGGGAGTAAAACTTAAAGTGGGGTGTACCTTAGGATTAAGATCACTGTGTTTTCAATTGCTTTCTTTGCTTGCTTTATTATTGTGGGTTGCTTGGGAGTTCTATAGATCCTAACCCGGATCTGGGGATACCTTCTTAGAAAGTAGCAACAAGGCTGTGAGGGAACTGTGCGGGGTATACTGACATGGTTGAAACAGTCTGCTACGTTGATGTGGCACTTTGGTGTGTACCGGTAACCCTTGAGTCAGTCAAGGAGAGTACGGGGCCTCCATGTGGTGTCATGAAGCATCAACAGACCTTAGGAACCTTAATTGAACCATCTTGGCCTCTTTAGGGTAGTGAGATAACTGACTTTGGTGCAGTCCGAGGTTGGTTGATACTCGATACTACACTCAATTGAGGGTTGCTTTCCTGGAATATTTCGGTCGCCAGTTCAGTGGCTAAATCGAAACGATGAACAATGAAAGCAATCCCGTGATATTGGGAACCTTAGAACCCGGTTACTTTGATTAGGACAGGTTGAACCCACCAACTTCAAGAGGGTACTACCCAGAATCCATGCTGGCCTAAACTTTAAGGGTTTCTCTTGTGTGACTTGTGTGCCTTCCTACTTGAACTACTTGCATGCTTATTACCTGACATTTATCTCTTGCAGGTTGTGTTTGTAGTCCTTAATTAGGACTCATAACAGGGTATCCTAAGTTTCTTGTAGGTTTTTTGCAGTCCTTAATTTGGACTCATAACAGGGTTACTCACATTACCCCAGGCATATCATGACATCATACCATTGCATACATCCTAACCCATTTCAAGGATCTCAAGGGCTTGTGATACAGGTCATATAAATCAAACATCTAGCAAGGGGCAAAGAGGATTTATTTTCCTCTAGCCAATGTTGTCAGAGGCTATGACCCACTTGATATGGTGAGCTCTGACTCCTGAAGAAGGTTCCCTAACCAAGGTTGTTTGGAAATCAAAACCAGACATGATGACTAAAGTCAGGGGCTATGACCCACTTGATATGGTGAGCCTTTGACTCTTGAAGAAGAGTTCTTAATAACATGGGTGTCCTTCAATCAAGCTCTAAATTCCAAATGCTAACAAATTTCCTTGTTTACCCCGCGAGGTCCGTGAAAACATTGCATGCATATCATACACATCATTGCATCACAGGTATCCCTTTTGCAGGTCACTCACCTTTCCCGCTGTTTATTTCAGCCATGGCTTCCCAACAAGACAATCAGGACTTTCTTGCTCAAGAGACCCGGTTCGGGAAAATCCTCCTGAATCTATCCAAGGGGCAGGAAGAGCTAAGGACACTTATCATGGAGACTTTTGTCAGGAATAGTGCTGAGAATGAAAGGCTGGAACACCTACAAGCTGAGGTGGATGCATTGAAAGCCCAGATGCTGGGGCAGATGACTGCCATTCAGGGTTTAACTCAAAGACAAGATGAGCTCGGGATTCTCATCAACAAACTGCTTCAGGGCAACCAACTGGGGCAAACATCTAAGGGTAAAAAGTCAATCATCGTTCAACCACCTTTGAGACAAAGAGGCAAGGAGAAAGCTCCTCATATGGCTCCAGTATTACCAATTCAGCAGCAACTTCACCAACTTCAGACAGACAAGCCCAGGAGGCAGTTCACCCCGCTCAATATGTCGCCGTTTCAAGCTTTACAACGCCTGTTGAGATTGAACCTGATCACATTAAGGGATCATCCCCAGAACCCCAACACAGCACATCCTGCTTATGATCCCAATAAAAGGTGTGCCTACCACTCTGCCTGTCCAGGACATAATGCAAATGAGTGTTGGGCTTTGAAAAACAAGATCCAGGACCTGATTGATGAAGGAACACTGGAATTCACACAAGATGGTCAGGCTGAATTTTTCTACCATCCCTCCAAGGCTCACCATTTGAAGTGACAAGCCCTGAGACTAGAAATTTTTGTTCATTCAAATGTTCAAGTTGCAATTTTCTTTTGTTCAAACATTTACTCATGATTAAAACATGGTTATTTCATTAATGCATCGCGTATGTCTGTTTTGAAGTAATATATTCGTGTTCACTATATGCAAATTGTTTTCATATTTTTTCTGATGTCAACTCTCGATTAATAATTCTAAGCCTCTTGAGGGAGGATGACGAAAACAATACCACAATTTACAGTATGCTTTTGAACAGACCCCGCTGATGAGGTACAGGCATTGTTTCAATTCCTAAACACTGGAGTTATAAGGATGATAATCCCTCGTCAACCCATCAGAGCCAAAAAAGTAGGAGTTTGTATTTTCGAAAATCAAAACCCTTAATCATAACCTGGGGCAGGGTAGTTCTCTCAGTCGATCCAAGTGCACAATGAATGTCACTAAATGAGTTTTTCAAAAACAAAAGACAGTGATGGTTCCGAACAATCATAAGGACAGGCAGTCATTATCAAAAAAAATTCATGAATGAAAAGCCCAAAAAGTCAAAACCAATGAAGGAGACTTACAAAATGGGGGCATCCCGCTGACTGTAATTCCAAAAAAGGAAACAGTTCAGGCAAAAAAGACAGGGATAACAAAATCAAAAAACAAGAGGTCTTATGAACCCTCAACAAAAAAAGGAATGACTGCCTATTCAAAGTAAGTTATCAACATCCGAATCATCACCGGAAAATCAGAGCAAAGACTCAAACAAGGTCTAACGTATGATCAACTGAGTTTAGGGTTGGAGAACATCACGAAAGAGCGGGTGGGTACAAATAGTTTGGGCCTTTATCCTTTGTGTCTTAAACCGTGAACCAGGCCACGATATAACTCTTAAAAGTCCTAGCTGAAGCATGGGTTAGTTCGAAAGCATACTGTTACGAAGGTATCCTGACTCCTGAAGGTTTGCTGTAAAATATTGAGTTGACATCGCACTGTATTACAAAAAATGCATTTTCAAAATTCAAGACAGACATAGACTTTTGCATTCTTAAAATAACCTTGTTTGCATATGACTACTTGTTTGAACAAGCAGGGAAATTCGCACGATGAACACCTTGTGAACAGAAGAACCTCCAATCAAGGGGCACATTGCTCATTATCTGGGGCATGGCAAAATACTTCCGACAGGGGCAATTCCCTACATTCTGAGAGCGTGGACATAGTCGAAAAAATACTGCGCATAATCAAAAACCCGCTAGGTTGACATACCTAGGCAAAAATAAGGGCTTCCCGGCGAACTAAAAGGGTTCGGGCAAAATGAAGGGATGAAACGAAAAACATGTACACCCGGCAAGTCGAAAACCTGGAAAGGCGGCTTGGGCAAAAATGGGTATCCCGGTGGACTGAAAACCCGAAAAGGCGGTCCAGGCAAAAGTTAGGGATCAAAGCGTACGAGTATGTCCCAGCATCTCGGCACCTGCCTACCAGAAGACTCGTCAAGTACTCCCACAAGTGCCTCCTCCCACTGAAACTGGGGCAATAAGGAGTTGTCTAAAAGATCCGGTTGCTCTGTCCATCATAGGTTCGGCTAAAGAATGCAACCCAGATATTTTCACTCCCCGCAGAACACGAACGCGTCGTCCGGCTTTATTCAAAGAGTTATTTCCTTAATAAGATATAACTGGGTTATCCTCAGCCAATAGCCACGGAAAAGACCATCCTCAGTAAAGTCTTATCATCCCCAGCGGAAGCAAAAGCTTATTCTCCAACATCAGCCCAGGAGTGACTTCCCGGCACCCGTCAAGGATTTATTTTCCTAGACGAAAGCATACATTCATAAACATCACATTTTCGTACATCATGACACATGCATGTGCGCATCATGTCATACAATTGCATTTATGCCGTTGCTTGATTCATATCACGTACTGCATATAACTGACCTTTACCTTTCAGGAAGGATACAGTTGAATGATCAGCTATGTCAAAATAAACAAAACACCGTCAGAAAAGACAAATCCCGTCATAAGAGACAAATCCGGTCAAAGAATACAAATCCAGTTTAAATCAATGCCTAAAGATTCCTCTGATACAACTCGTCGTTATAGACACTCGTCGTGATAGACACTCGTCGTGATAGACACTCGTCGTGATAGACACTCGTCGTGATAGACACTCGTCGTGATAGACACTCGTCGTGATAGACACTCGTCGTTATAGACACTCGTCGTGATAGACACTCGTCGTGATAGACACTCGTCGTGATAGACACTCGTCGTGATAGACACTCGTCGTGATAGACACTCGTCGTTATAGACACTCGTCGTGATAGACACTCGTCGTGATAGACACTCGTCGTGATAGACACTCGTCGTGATAGACACTCGTCGTGATAGACACTCGTCGTGATAGACACTCGTCGTGATAGACACTCGTCGTGATAGACACTCGTCGTGATAGACACTCGTCGTGATAGACACTCGTCGTGATAGACACTCGTCGTTATAGACACTCGTCGTGATAGACACTCGTCGTAATAGACACTCGTCGTGATAGACACTCGTCGTGATAGACGCTCGTCATGATAGACACTCGTCAGTGTAGACACTTGTCGTTATAGACATTCGTCATAGACACTAGTCGCTATAGACACCCATCGTTAAAGACCACTCGTCCTTGGAAACAACCTGTCAGTAGAGACAACTTCATCACCGTTTGAAGATCCAGACCCAGCTCCTGTAACCAGTCAGGACATATCTATACCAAGCATCTGAAAACCAGCTCCTGCGACGTGTCAGGTACTCATTTTCTTTTGCAGGTATGCAGGTTCTCGCTAAGGAATCTCTTACGCGATCAACATCCAGATGGCATCTATAAGCCCATCATCCTACCCATCAATCTCTAAATGGCATCTATAAGCCCATTCCCCCACCACACTGCTACCAGGTGAGCGCAAATTTCTGGGCACTCTAGTGTCCAATCATCTTCTACCCTCGGATTACAAAAGGCACGTCAGCCAATCTCCATCCTCAGGTCTAAGAAGATTGAACAGGGGCAACTGTTGTACCCCAAAATTTGCCCTCCCATATTCCCCAATAAACTGCCAAGCCAAGCTACAAAATTCCCCAAGGGTGGTGCAGTGCAACAGTCTCCTAAACAGTCCAAATTAGGGTTTTGAGTTTGATCAAGAAAAGGAAGTTTTCAAAGGCCCAATCAAGTCTCATATGCTTACAAAGATGGTCAAGTATCCTCATATCAAGTTTCAAGGCATTCAGCTCAAGATTGCACAGTCAAAACCCTAAATTGCACTACAGTCAACTGTAGGGGCAAAATGGTCATTTGACAGTCAAAAGTTCAAATTTTTGGTCAACACATCATTTTGAAGCCACAAACATCATTTGATCAATGCTTGATCATGATTCTCAAAGTTTGGCTCAGAAATCATCAAAGATGCAAAAGTTGCTATATTTGGACAGCTGAAAAAGTCAACTGAAATTGACCAGGGCATAACTTTCACATGGATTATCAGAAAAATTCCATCCAAAGCTCATTTTGAAGAGAAAGACATTTCCTACAACTCATCTTCATACTTCAAGTCCTAGTAATGCTCTCACAAAAAGTTATCAATTTCAACATTACAGGTCATTTTCAAAAGTCAACAAAAAGGGACTTTAAGTCAAAGGCCATAACTTGATATTGGTAAATCAAAATGACATGGGACCAAAGGCATTGGTTAAAGGACTCAAAGACCTTTCCAAAATGTCCAAGAACATGAGAAAATCTTAAAAATTGAGCAAGTTATGCCTTGTAGAAGTTGGGAAATTTTTGTGAAATGGCAAAAGTCAACTATCCTTGAAAATCCAATTTTGACAAAAGGGCCCCATTTTTCTCACTTTGTTCATCCTTGTCATGCCACACACGTGTTCCATGGTTGATTTCAAGACCAAATATTGATTTTTTTATTTTATTTAATTTTTGATGATTTAATTCATTTTAATTCTTTGAAAATTCAAATAAAATTTAAAAACCAATGGAATAGTGTCAAATGAACTTGGACAATTCCTATGTATCATGAACCAACTCAAGAAATCAGGCTAGGGTTCATTTGCATACTAGGTCTAGGTTTTGGCTAAAAAGAAGGAAAATGGTTAATGGAAGAAACCCTAAGGCCAATTCTTTCCCAAGCTTGAATTTAGGTCAAAAAACAAACCAATTCCATTCCATAAGATGCATTGAGTCAAACCCTAACCATAGTGCAGCAAAAGTCTCGCTCAAAAGTGGATTGGAACTTTGAAAATTTGGACATAAAATGCAAATCTGATTTCAAAGCTAGAGAGTTTTTAAGCCTTAATCTTTATTCCATAAGCATCCTTAAGCAACTCTGAACACGTTCCAATCAATCTCAAGCACAAAAGCTCCAGGAATTGACGCCTAGGACTCAGACTGCATTGCAAAAAATTCACAATCGTATAGCATTTTTTAAGCACTTTTACAACATTCTATGCATTGCATCATGTTTGTTTTGAGCTTCTGAAACTAACCCTTATGCTTGATTGAAGTTTTGCACATTGTACACGAAGATGCCATGACTGAGTATTAGGGTTCGTGAGGTTCAAAATTAGGGATTCCTAAAACAAGAAAAATTAGGACTTAGGACCACCATGGTTGAATCCAGTACACCAAGACGAATGGATTGACCTACTCGCGACAAATTTATGAGATACACAGGCCTATTCGCTATTTCTTGGAAGGCTGCCTAATGCTACGTTTCAAAACCGTTGCCTTCTTTGTTTGTGTTTCAGGAAAATGGAAGGGATGATGGTGTGGCACGAGGGGATTGGACGAATTTGAATTAGCGCGCGTTTTAAAGAGCGTTGATGTTTTTCTTTTATATTGTTTATTTACTATTATATATTAATTGAAAATGAAATGGCTCAGTGGCAAGGGATAAGCGCATGTGACTCTCATGACCTGGGTTCAAGTCCCAGGTCAGAACAATTTCCATAATGTTTTTCTATCTTAATTCACATGCAGCGTTCATAGTGACGTCCACCATGTTCCATCCTCATCCAACCTCCACGCGTCCAGAGAGCATCAAATCCATGGCCAAGATGAAGAGTGCACCATACATCAAGTCAACACGTTGGCACATGATCCAGAAAAGTCAATGATTCACAATGCAAATGGGCCAAAATCACCAGGCCTACACCTCCAAATTCAAATCCACACCCCCCTGGTTTGCTTTATCATTTTTATTTTTATTCTTTCTTTAATTTTTTCCTTTTATTTCTTTTTGCTATTTATTTAATTAATTATTTTTTTTAAACAAAATACAAAAACATTCAAAAATCAGAAAAAGACCAAAAATGATAATTTTTATATTATAATTATTTTCATAAAAAAATACATGTAAATATTTAGATTTAATTAGGTATTCAATTTTAATCTTTTTTCAATAAAAATATAAAAAATAGAATTTAGGTTTAATAACTTTTTATTTTCTTTTTAATTTCCCTTTTTTTTTCAGAATAATATTATTTATTTATTTTCATAAACTAAAAATTGTGCATAAATTAATTTAGAGTTAAATTAGGTTAGAAATTAAATCTCTTTCTTAAAAACTTAAAAAACATTAGGTTTAGCATTTTAATTTTAGTTAATTTTTTCCTTTTTCTTTTAAATCTAAAAAATACAAAGATACTATTTTTCATTTAATTTTAATTTTAGATTCCTTGATTAATTTTAATTGTTTGTAAAAGGGTCCAACGCCCTAATTTTGTTTAATCTCTTTATTTCGCGTATTTACTTTATATTGTTTAAATAATTCTGTATATGCCCCAAAGCCATGTAATTTAAAATTCTCGCATCTTTATTTATTCGCTTTATTTATTTTCAGTCAAATCGGGTTCGGTTTTTTTTGGCGATGTGGACCCGCGCCAGTTGTAATAGTTTAGATTTATTTTCTCGCAAATATATAACTGTTAATAAATATGCATGAAAGAATGAATGCCCAAAAATAAAATCGAATCGTTAGATCACCATTGCATGACAAGACAAACAATAAACTGAAAATGACACACAATTCACACACCACCCCTAGGGTACGCCTCACTGTTGCCTTTCGAAAGGTGGTCGTCGAGTATAGGACGTTTTAGTAAGTCCTTATGTCCATGACATGGTCCAGTTGCCTCGAAACGGTTGCCTCGGAAAATAAAGGATCAATGGCATAAGGGTAGCTTCTAAGGTGTCCTACCATTGCTCCGGTGATCACCACGTCCCTAAAACTCGAATTGACCCGAACACCTCCAACGGTGGTGCTACCTACCTCTCAATGGTGGGATGGCACTACCTTAAAGGACATTTACACAGACGAATTCCTTAGGGTAGGTAGGTTCTCAAAGGTACTTGCTCTAATTTCAAACAAAACAAAAACTCTTTTCACACCAACACACTTTCAAAAAACTTTCAAAACAAACTTTTCAAACACTCTGACGTACGAGTTAAACTGAAACTTTTCAAAGAATATTTTTGAAACCCACATTGAAAAGCAAACAAACAATTTTGAAAACACATTGAGCAAGTACCTAAGAGCTCATGGATAACCATGGATAGAAAGGGTGCTAACACCTTCCCTTTCTATAACCTACCTCCCGAACCGAGAGCAATCTCTTTTAAGGAATTTTTCTGTGCTTTTGTCCTTTCCCTTTGGAGAAAATAAAAGACGGTGGCGACTCTTGCTTCCGCGACATTTCGCGAACCAGCTTTAAAACAGTCAGTTCCAGATCCACCGATCACAGTATGCATTATGCTTATGTCAGAATATAGCCCACCCGACTTTAGTATAGTCGAATGGTTTGATTACCCTGTTTACACTTATGTTTACTAGGTCTACATCCAATATTTTCGTAGGATGTTTCATATTTTTGGACTGTTTGGCTAGTCAGCGGCTTAGATTATCTTTATCAATATCACAAAGTAGTGAATCTAATGTTTGTTTATCCCGAATTTTGAGTCGATTGGTCTGAGGTCTTCGTTTTAACCCGGGGAGGATTTTTAACAGGCGTATAGATCCCCTTTAGTGTTTAACCGAGTTCATATACCGGCCTAGGTAAAATATCATGGGTGTATATATTGAGCCTCATGGACATGGAGTTCACAAAATATACGTGGAGCCTTCCGAGTATACAGTTCACTGAAAATGAAATATTTTGTCCGGGTTGTGACATGACCGAGAGAGTTCGTCTGCTAATTATTTGGATTTTCTTTTTTGCCATTTATAAGTGCCTCAAAACTTGCGACGTGATCTATTCCCAAGTAGGGACTCCTGGGTACGAAGTCTACGAGAGTAGGTGTTCGGATGCAAGGTGTCCGATTTTACATTACCTTTGGCTGATTTATGAAATCAGTCATGGTGCCTCTTATAAGACCCATAAGCCTATATAAGATGGGGTGATCATCCACTTGTTTAGTTACAGGAAAATGATCCCCTAGAAAACTTGTTTGAGTCTGACGGCTACCATAATGGGTTTTATTCGTCTGATTTAGAATACTCTTCATCGTTTAAGGTAGGTTTTAGTTTGCTGGTGGTCAACAAAAGCCCTGGGTTTTGTGACATAATGGTCAAGGGTTTATTAACTTGACAGGGCTCAAGGCATGCTAACATAACCGAGGAGTTGCTGTATTTTGATTGTTTTAGTGGTTCAGATTATTCAGAGGCGGAGTTGATCGGATGGGCCTTGATTCTATTTCGGTGATGTATTTAACTTTTTTGAGGAGTGTAAGATTTTTCGTCTCTTATACGAGGAGTACTTTGTTTATGGAACTTAACTCTTTAAACGAGGAGTATTTTTATAGTACTCGACTCTTATATGAGGAGTGTTATTAGTGGTAGACAGAGGCCATAAAGCATATGACTATGACTTTTGCCTGCGGGTTTTGTATTTCGAAATGCCCCTTTGTGGATTTTATGTACTCCCTGCTTTTCATTTGTCTGCATTTTAACTTTTATGCATTATTTTGAAGATAATCTTGTATATGTATAAGCCCCTCAGATACAAAGTCCATTGGACTGAACGTGTCCGATCATATAGTGTCGGGTATTATTTTATAAGTGTCCTTAGTTGCTTTTTATGTCATTTCGTGTCGTTTTATGGGTACCACTTAAAACACGATCATACCCAGTTTGACACTCTTGGTGTTCATGAACTCGACCTTGATGAGGGGAATTAGTTATAGAACTCAACCCAGGAGAGAGGAGTTTGTTATAGAACTCGACCCAGATGTGAGGAGTTGGTTTATAAAACTCGACCAGATGAAGGGAGAGTTGGTTATAGAACTCGTCCTAGATGAGGGAAGTTGTTTGAATAACTTGACCCTGATGAGGGGAGTAAGTTTATAGAACTCGACCCTACTGAGGGGAGTAAGTTTATAAAACTCGGCCCTGATGAGGGGAGTAAGTTTATAGAACTCGACCTTGATGAGGGGAGTAAGCTTATAGAACTCAACCCAGATGAGGGGAGTTGTTTGAAAAACTTGACCCCGATGAGGGGAGTAAGTTTATAGAACTTGACCCTTATAAGGGAAGTAAGTTTATAGAACTCGGCCCTAATGAGGGGAGCAAGTTTATAGAAGTCGACCCTGAGAGGGGAGTAAGTTTATAGAAGTCGACCCTGATGAGGGGAGTTGTTTGAAGAACTCGACCCTAATAAGGGGAGTAAGTTTATAGAAGTCGACCCTGATGAGGGAGTGAGTTTATAGAACTCGACCCTGATAAGGGGAGTAAGTTTATAGAAGTCGACCCTGATGAGGGGAGAAAGTTTATAGAACTCGATCCTGATGAGGAGAGTAAGTATATAGAACTCGACCATGATGATGGGAGTAAGTTTATAGAATTCGACCTTGGTGAGGGAAGTAAGTTTATAGTACTCGATCCTGATGAGGGGAGTAAGTTTATAAAACTCAACCCTGATGAGGGAAGTATTTGAATGAATTTTTGCGAGAGGCATGAAAGTGAACTCCGACTTCTGTCGGATCAGAGCCTAATGAGGGTGACTGATTTTGTGAGAGGCGTAAAATACACTTTGACTTTTTACTAGATCAGAGCCTAATGAGGGTGACCGAGTTTGCGAGAGATGTAAAGTGCGCTTCAAATTTTGTTGGGTCAGAGCCCCATTATAAGGTTGGTCGAGTAGGCGTAGAGCCTTTGCGAGGGTGACTGGGGCGAGATGCATGAACTGGCTTCGACTTCTGTTGGGTCAGAACCCCATTGTAAAGGTGGCCGAGTAAGCGTAAAGCCTTAGCGAGGGTGACCGAGTCGAGAGGCGTGAAGTGGCTTCGATTTTTTTTGGGTCAGAGTCCCATTGTAAAGTTGGCCGAGTAGGTGCAGAGCCGTAGCAAGGGTGACCGAGTCAAGAGCCGTGAAGTGGCTTCGACTTTTGTTGGGTCAGAGCCCCAATGTATGGTTGGCCGCGTAGGCGCATAGCCTTAGCAAAGGTGACGGAGTCGAGAGGCGTGAAGTGGCTTCGACTTTGTTGGGTCAAAGCCCCATTATAAAGTTAGCTGAGTAGGCGCAGAGCCTTAGCGAAGGTGACCAAGTTTTTTGGCCGAGTGTTTATACTTACACTACCCGACCACAACCGATTACAGTTTATTTACATTGAGTCACACCTAGTTTTGAGACTAATAAGAGTATGGTGCTTCCAGTCCACGCAGGGGAGAACGACGACACCTCTTGTTGTATGAATCTCGGTGAGATATTTTACAAGCGACATAGACAATAGCTCGCCTTTATATAAGAATCCTAACTAGTTTAAAGCATAAATTTGTGTTTTGTCCTATTTTGTTTCAGATTCTCTTTAAGAGGAGGTGAATCGACTTGTCCTTCTTCAACTTTTGTTCTGTGGCATCTTGGTTTTTTAGTTCGACTTCTTTAACATAGATTCTTCCAACACTCCAAACTCATTATCCCTAATTTTTAATTTAGTAAGAGTAGGGTGTCTCTCGCCCACGCATGGGAAAAGGACTGCACCCATAAATTTAAATTATTTATTTTACAAACGACATCGACTTTAGCTCGCTTTGTACAACAATATTAATTAATTGCTTAAAACATAAACTAGGTTATATCTGACTTCTCGGTTTTGCCAGCCACCCTGCTTAATAAGTCTGCATTTTTTAAGTTTAGCTTGGTAGATCGGGAAGCCGAGTATACCACCAGGACTTTGACTTTTCAGTATTGTCAATATATTACCGTTCCTGTCAATTTTTACCAAAGTGAACAGATCAGGATCCTTTCCTATCAATTATCTCATGCTTCTATTCTGCCATTAATCTCAGCCATCCATTTAACCTTTTCTCTTACTTCAAAAATATTTTGATTTATTTATTTGTTTTCCATGATTTTTTTTTACATTAGATCAAACATGAGAGATGGCTGAATGCAAAAAGTAAGAGAAGCTCTATTCTCAAAGTGAGCTGGTTGTAATATTTAACCTTATAAAAAGTGGAATATACATAGTTACAAACTAAGCCATAGATAGGTTTTTAAAGCCCAAGCACGAGAATGCATTGTCACTGAATTTAGAAGCCCTGTTACTTCTTTTTAATGCTCAGACGATGCATCACATAGAGTCATGACATCACTCATGCGTAATAAACGTGAACATGCACTAAAATAGCAAACTTGATATGGAATTTTCGAACTAGTTTATGGTAGACGAAATGGGATATTTATTTGAAACGAAGCCGTCGCGATTAATAAACCAGTGTGTCAGACCCAAGGCCTTTTTTGGATATCTTTCAAGCTAGCATATCGGCTATAAATCTTGGATTTTGGAAGCTCCATGCACTTAAGCGTGTTCAACAGTATAAGATTTTAGCAAGCCATCATGATCTCGCCGACACTTTGTAGCTTTGGCAAACTCACGAAACCGCTGCAATTTCATATAGTATGCAGTTATATTAAGGATACACGTCATTCCCTATGACGCGATAAAGATATGCATCCGCCGTAACTTACACCCGGATCATTGCAACACAGAGCATTTGAAATTATTCTTGTTGAGTAAACTTTAAATGTCATGTAATAAGTTTAATATTAAATATGGTAGTAAAAAGATTAAGAGTCAATGTAATTTGGAAGGATAAAAGTTAGTAAGTCATGATAGTTTTATTAGTAGCAGTTATCTTTTGAGAATTGTAAAAGTCATTAGGTCTATATAAGGATCAATAGTGTCTTTTATTTTAACAAGCAATATATAAGGTTTGTCTCTTTCTAATAGATAAATCATAAACAAAGTCTGATTTCTTATAACAATTTGGCATCAGAGCTCATGACAAACATGATGAATCAAATGTCGTTGCCACGGCTAACGAAGTCAAATTATGAAAACTGGAGTATCCAAATGAAAGCTTTTCTTGGATCTCTAGACGCGTGGGATGTGACCCATGAAGGGTTTGAAGAACCAACAGAAGTTAGGGGATATACGGCAGCTCAAACGAAGGCGTTGAAAGAGACGAGATCGAAGGACAAAATAACATTATACATGTTGTTCAGGGCTGTAGATGAATCAAGCTTCGAAAAAATTGTTGGTTCGACTACGTCGAAACAAGTGTGGGATACGTTAGAAAGAGTGTTCAAAGGAGCAGATCGAGTGAAGCAAGTTCGACTCCAAACTCTTCGTGGCGAATTGGAGAGGATACATATGAAGGATACAGAAATTGTATTTGACTACATCACACGTGTGCAAAAGGTGGTGAATCAACTCACCAGAAATGGAGAGACACTAACTGATGCACGAGTTGTTGAAAAGATCTTGAGATCTTTAACAGACAAGTTTGAGAATATTGTGTGTGCAATAGAAGAGTCGAAGGACCTTTCGACGCTCTCAGTCGAAGAGCTCACTGGTTCTCTCGAAGCACATGAACAACAAAAGATGAAAAAGAAAGAAGAAGCAAATTAAACCAAGGAATCGAACAAAGACGAAAAGGTACTCTTTTCTCACAACTTTCGAGAAAGAGGACGTGGACGTGGAGGTCGTGACAGTGGTCGAAGTGGTAGATGTAGAAACTTCGAAAGAGGACAATCGAGCCAACAAAATTGGCGTGGCAGAGGACGTGGTCAAAGAGGTGGTCGTTCGAATCATTCCAACTTCGAATGCTACAAGTGTGGGGAGTATGGTCATTACGCGAAGGATTGCAACTCCTACAAATGTTACAACTGTGACAAAGTGCAACATCTTGCAAAAGACTGTCGAATCGAAAAGAAGATTGAAGAAACAACCAACCTAGCCTTGGAAGCTGAATCGAATAAAGGCTTTCTCCTGATGGCTCAAAACGAAATCAACACCAATAATGACAATGTTTGGTATCTTGACTCAAGAGCAAGTAATCACATGTGTGGTTACAAACACCTGTTTAAAGATATGAAGAGAATTGAAGATGGTAATGTGTCTTTTGGAGATGCATCGAAAGTGAAGGTTGAAGGAAAGGGCACAATCGGTTACTTGCAGAAGGATGGCTTGATTGGATCAATCGAAGACGTTTACTATGTACCAGATCTCAAGACCAACATATTAAATCTGGGACAACTTATAGAAAAAGGTGCTTCGATACTTATGAAAGATCGAACACTGCATTTGAAGGACAAAGTAGGACATCTGATAGCCAGTGTCGAAATGGAAAGAAATCGAATGTACAAACTGAACCTGAGGAACATTCGAGAGAAATGTATGCAAATCGAAGTGCAAGACAAAGCGTCACTATGGCATATGCGCTTTGGTCATCTACATCATGCTGGTTTAAGAAGGTTGGCGAAAAGGAACATGGTGCATGGACTACCAGACATGGATTTTGAAGGAAAGTTTTGTGAGGAATATGTGCTCAACAAACAAACAAGAACCTCATTTCAAAGGAAGGCAGAGTATCAAGCTAAACATATTCTCGAATTGATACATACTGACATATGTGGGTCAATCACTCTAGAATCCTTCAGTGGAAAAAGGTACTTCATTTTTTTTATTGATGACTTCTCAAGAAAAACCTGGGTTTACTTCCTGGAAGAAAAATCTGAAGCATTAGAAGTGTTCAAAAAGTTCAAAGTAATGGTGGAGAAGGCAACAGACAGACACATCAAAGCAATTCGATCTGACAGATGAGGTGAGTATACTTCAATGGCCTTTGTGAAGTACTGTGAAGAACAAGGCATAAGGAGATTCCTAACTGCACCATATTCACCCCCAACAAAATGGTGTGGCTAAAAGGAAGAATCGAACTATTCTTGACATGATTCGATCAATGCTCAAAAGCAAGAACATGTCGAAAGAATTTTGGGCAGAAGTAGTACAATGTGCTGTTTATATTCAGAATAGATGTCCACATTCGAAGTTAGAAGACAAAACACCACAAGAAGCATGGAGTGGGCAGAAGCCAACAGTTTCTCATCTCAAGGTATTTGGTAGTATAGCTTATGCACATGTACCAGATCAACGAAGAACAAAGCTTGAAGACAAAAGTCAGAAGTGCATATTCATTGGATATGATGAGAAGACGAAAGGGTACAAGCTCTTCGATCCCATAAGTAAGAAAGTGATCGTGAGTAGAGACGTTCGAATGAACGAAGCAAGCAAGTGGGACTAGAACAATTCGACAGAGGTTATTGACGCAGTCGAAGAAACAACTGTAGTTGTACCAACAGGTATTCCAACAGAACATGAAGAAACTGAAGATGAAGATGAACCTCTACAACCCAAAATGAGAAGTTTGCAAAATTTGTATGATTCAACAAGTGAGGTGCATCTTGTGTGTCTTCTGGAAGATGTTGAAAACATCAGTGTCGAAGAAGCGTTACGAGACAAGAAGTGGAAAAGTGCCATGGACGAAGAGATTGGAGCAATCAAACGCAACAATACTTGGGAGCTAGTCGAATTGCCAAAAGGTAGTCAATCCATTGGTGTAAAATGGGTGTTCAAAAAAAAGATGAATGCTCAAGGAGAAATTGAAAGATTCAAAGCACGACTGGTTGCGAAGGGATACAAATAGAAAGCAGGAATTGACTATGACGAAGTGTTTGCGCCTGTTGCAAGAATGGAGACAATTCGATTACTCATTTCTCAAGCTGCTCAATTCAAATGGCCAATATTTCAAATGGATGTCAAGACAGCATTTTTGAATGGTGTGATCGAAGAAGAAATCTATGTCGAACAACCACTTGGATATATGAGAATTGGAGAAGAGAAGAAGGTGTTGAAACTGAAGAAATCGATGTATGGGCTGAAGCAAGCACCTAGGGCATGGAACACATGTATTGACACATATTTCAAAGAGAATGGGTTCGAGCAATGTCCTTATGAACTCGCCCTCTATGTGAAGAAAAATGGAAGTAATTTATTACTTGTTGCTCTCTATGTTGATGACCTTATCTTTCTAGGCAGTGATGTTCAAATGATCGAAGATTTCAAGAGCACCATGACAAGCGAATTCGAAATGACAGACTTAGGTCTGATGAGATTCTTTCTTGGTCTGGAGGTTCGACAAGAAGAAGCTGGAATTTTTATCTCGCAAGAAAAATATGCAAAAGAAATCCTAGAAAAATATAAAATGAAGAATTGCAATCCAACTTCGACGCCAATGGAACCAGGTACAAAACTGTCAAAGTTTGATGGAGGAGAACGGGTTGAAGGAAGCAAATATCGAAGCTTGGTATGTAGCCTTCGATATCTCACATGCACAAGGCCAGACATTTCACTAAGTGTTGGCGTGCTAAGTCGATTCATGGAGGAGCCAGTACACACATTGGAAGACGCTGAAACGAATTCTAAGATACATCCAAGGAACAATATCACTAGGAATGTTTTATTCAAAAACAGAAGACTACAAGTTAGTTGGTTATTCTGACAGTGACTGGTGCGGAGACATAAAAGATCGAAAGAGCACCTCTGGATATGTGTTTTTCATGAGAAACACAGCATTTACTTGGCTATCGAAGAAGCAACCTATAGTAACACTTTCGACGTGTGAAACTGAATATGTGGCAGCATCCTGGTGCGTCTGTCATGCAGTATGGCTCAGAAGGTTGATAAGCAAGATGGAGCTAAAACAGGAAAGTTCAACAATAATACAAGTGGACAATAAATCAGCTATCAAATTGGCAAAGAATCCAGTGAATCATGAACGAAGCAAACACATTGATGTTCGATTTCACTTCATTCGTGAACATGTGAAGGAGGGAAGTGTCGAATTAAGGCATGTAGCAAGAAGAAACCAAGCAGCGGATATTTTCACAAAACCATTATCAAAAGAGATCTTCGACAGAGGCAAGAAGATGATATGAATGCTGGATGGAAGAAACAATTAAGTTTACAAAGGAGTTTTGTTGAGTAAACTTTAAATGTCATTAGTAATAAGTTTTATATTAAATATGGTAGTAGGAAGATTAAGAGTCAATTTAATTTGGAATGACAAAAGTTGGTAAGTTATGATAGTTTTATTAGTAGCAGTTATCTTTTGAGAATTGTAAAAATCATTAGGTCTATATAAAGAACAAAAATATATTTTATTTTAACAAGCAATATAGAAGGTTTGTCTCTTTCTAATAGATAAATCACAAACGACGTCTAATTTCTTATAACAGCTCTCAGTTATGGCTAAAACTGCATAACCTCTTTATGCAACATTTTACGAATATATGTTGTGATGTGCAATCCTGTCTCATCGTACAGATCTATGTGTTCAAGCAGTTTATAACCTGATCGCAACGCATACACTATAGAGCAGTTTATAACCTGATCGCAACGCATATACTATAGAGATTAATTAACGGGTATTAACCAATATTAAGATTAATATCCAGCACCACTATATGCCTCAGAAGAAAACAAGATGATTCTACTGTTATCCCATATCCAAATAACACACTGAGATATGCATACTTCCTCTATATCGTATGACTGAGTTAAACTATAAGGGCGCAAGAGGATCACTTATCTCTTTTGTCTATGTAACACCCGGCTGCTGTGAATGTCGATGATGACGGTATGATCCGGATATTCGAGTAACGTTTTCAACCTCTTTGTCTGAAGGAGAATCCAGGCTGGGGTGTTATCGAATCGCCCCTGAGGGTACGACGTGAGGCCGGCGTCAAGGTCATCGTTGACAGAATCCTCTTCCTTGCTTCAACCACAGCAGATTTATGTAGATTGAACCGCCTCCTCGGCTTCAACGCTAAACTGCCTTTGTTATAAGTGTCGGCGTATTCTTGTGACGCATGTAGTGTGAACAATATTTCTTATTGTGATAACTTATAAACACGTAGTATTTCTTATAATCATATGGAACATGCATTTACATTACTGTGAAACATATTACATAAACAATATCATCGCACTACAATAAATAATAAACAAACAAGTGTCATATGAATGCCACAATCAATCCCAACTTTTCCGAGTAGTGGTGAGCCGGAAGGATTATGTGGAAGCTTCTAGCCGCCTATGTATCAGATCCAATCCGTTAAGATTAGAGGTATCATTATCTCAATACAAAATTTGACGGAAAGTTACCAAAATCAGATTGGATCGGATATGATTTGAGGTGTAAGGCCATGACATTCTGTTAAATGTGAATTGAGGTGTGGTTCAGAAATAATTTTATCAATGTCTCACGGTAGGCGTCAATGTTCTTGTCTGAAATAAATATTCGGTCGACTTCCCGCTATGAGTAGGGAAAACTGCCAGAATGAGTTTATCGGGGAGATTTAAGTGCTACTATAGTGACATGTATCGACTCAAGAGATGATATATTACTTATCCCTCATGTGGGAGCTCCTCTGTATGATGGTGGTGTCTCTCTTGCGCATGTTGCAGAGAGAGGTAATGAGAGAGAGAGATGACGCGAGAGCTTCTCTTTCCCTATTAACCAAGGGTCCTTTATATAGGAAAATCCTTGGTCTAATGGTCATCAAGTCGTCCTGTAACGTCTGTAACTGACTCCTTAATAATTTCGTAACGTTTTTAATCACCCCTTTATGACTCCGTAACACTTGTCTCACTATTAGGTCACTGTTACACCTCTTGTCCTCCTCGGGACCGACTTCTTATAAATCGGCGGTGTTGTGTCGAGCTTATAGCCGGCTGGGCCTAACTGAGTAGTCAACTCCGGTCTCTTAGGGACGACTTTGTACCTTATTATCTATCTGAGTTTCTACCTCAATTTTAATACGAATATTTTCTGGGATGTACACTCTTGAAATTGTATGACTGCGATCGAAAGCTAATTATGCAATATGAGCGGGGAAGCAACACAACATTCAAGACAAATGTGGAGACATCTGAAACTAAATGCCTTAGTGCAAAAGGTGTTGAAGGTGATAGTGAGCTGTGTCAGAAGAGATTGGGGCATCTGAACTTCAAAAGCGTAAGGAATCTGAGTTCTAAGAAGCTAGTACACAACATTCCTAAGATTGTAAAGCCTGAGAAGTCATGTGAGGTATGCATGAAAGACAAGCAACCTAAATTGCCATTTTAATCAGAAGTAGCCCCAAAAGCAAAACATGCTTTGGGAGTAATGAATTATGATGTATGTGGACCATTTCCAGCACCTTCACTAAGAAGAAACACGTAATTTATGTCTTTTGTGGATGAGTTCACAATAATGACATAGGTAACACTCATCTAGTTTAAGCATGAGGTGTTTACTGAGTTCCAGAAATTCAAGGTGAAGGATGAGAAATAGAATGGTCAAAAGTTGAAAGTTCTCAGAACTGACGCTGGAGGTGAGTACAACTCAATAGAGATCCAGAAATTATGTGAGGAGAACAAAATTAAGCATGAGGTTACTACTTCATACCCTCCTCGACACAATGGTCTTGTTGAAAGAAGAAATAGAACTTTGCTTGATATGACAAGGAGCATGTTGAAATAGAAGAATTTTCCTTAACATTCTGAAGGTGGATCTTCTGGAGGTGGTCCAACTTCTAGAGGTAGCCCAACATCTGATACTATCTCAGAATTAGAAGGAGATTATGAACAAGTCTAGAGGCCACCGAGAATCAGACCAATACCAAGAATAATCGTAGAGTTTGACATGTTACAAGATAGTGAGATTGACTCTAAAGGGGAAGTAATTTAGTGTTCAATGTAAGTAGACTCTAAACCAATTAGTAGAGAAGAATCTCTCAATAAGAAAGGGTGGTTGAAGTCCATGAAAGAAGAACTTGAGGCTATAGAAAGAAACAAGACTTAGGAGTAGACTAAGCTTCCAAAGGAGAAGAAAACCATGAGCGTCAGATGAGTTTTCAAGATAAAATTGAAGTTAGATGGATCAATTGGCAAACACAAAGCAAGATTAGTATCTAGAGGATTTTTATAGAAATCTGGACTAGACTACTTTAAAGTGTTTGCGCCTGTAGCTAGACATGAAACAATTAGATTTTTGATTATTATAGCTACTAATAGAAATTGGCATCTGATGCATCTAGATATGAAATCTGCATTTCTAAAAGGATTATTATAGGAAGAGGTATATATGTCACAACCTCCTGGATTTGTGAAAAAGAATCAGGAAGGGATGGTGTATAGGTTACATAAAACAGTGTATGGACTGAAACAAGCTCCTAGAGGATGGAATCTGAAAAATGATTCATTTTTTAAGCTGCAAGGATTCAGAAAGTGTGAGATGGAGTATGGTGTTTATGTTCAACATACTTATGGAAGAAATATAATTTTGGTGTGTATTTATGTTGATGACATATTGCTAATAGAGAGTTGTTTTGATGAGATAGTCAAGTTCAAGAAGGTGCTAATGAATGAGTTCGAGATGACTAATCTGGAAAATACAGTATATTTTCTAAGGATGGAGACTATGTACTCTCAAAAGGGTGTAATTTTGCATCAGCTGAAGTATGGACTTGAACTTCTGAAGAATTTGAGTTAAGAAATTGCAAGACTGCAATCACACCTACTAAGATGAATCACAAGCTGGATTGTGATGTTGAAGGTGATGATGTAGATGCTACGAATTTAAAATAGTTGGTTGGATCATTGATATATTTGTGTAACACCAAACCTAATATTGGTATGTTTTGTTAGCTTGTTTTAGCTTTGCCTACGTGGCATAACTTTCTTAGGTGTCATGTTCATTTTGGTGTATTTAAACATATTGTAGTAACTAATTTTATAATGAATGAAAGCAGTGAAAAGATAGAGTTTCTCTCTCTAAAAATTTTGTTACAACTTCTCTCTCTCTCTCTCTCTCTCTCTCTCTCTCTCTCTCTCTCTCTCTCTCTCTCTCTCTCTCTCTCTCTCTCTCTCTCTCTCTCTCTCTCTCTCTCTCTCTCTCTCTCTCTCTCTCTCTCTCTCTCTCTCTCTCTCTCTCTTCTTCCATCTTCATCTTCATCTTCAACTTTGTACTCCAACAATAATTAGTGGCAACTCTTATAAAAAAATTGATGGTACCACTTAGTGGCAGTACAAGTTATAATTTACCCGTTTCTTTTTTCATCAATACAATTGTTCCCTTCTTCTTTGGTACCACGTGATAAGATTATTCCAAGGGTTGTAAAAAAATGATATAATATGTTGATTTAACACCTTGGATTTTAATCTAGAATATTATAAAAAATATTACATCTTGTAATATGTGGCCATTCTTTTTTATTCTATAATACCTAACTATTATTCTCATTATAATCATCATGGGAAAGTGTCTTTATCTTAGACGTTTTTCTTCTCAATTGTATTTAAAGATCACCACGAGTAAGATCTTATCTTTCTCATTCTTTCATAAATTAATTCGAGTCCACGTACATAAATTTTTCTCCCTTGACTCCTCCTCATCTAAATGTTTCGTTTTCAATCATTTATGAATAAAGATTAAAAATAAAATATTAAAATACACTGCAAATGCCAATTTGAAAATTAAGTAGAAGAAAATTACCCCAAAACAGAAACGTCCAATAACTTCACCACTTTTTTACCGTTTATTTCATAGTCGGATTAAGTGTTTATTGTGGTTGTGCTAAAGGCTTGTGCCCCTGATTCTATAAGAATCTTGTGCATGAAAAAAGTGGGAATAATGATATTTAAGACTTGTATGGGCCACCCTATTTCACCACGATAATATTGAGGATCTTTAACGCATTATCTTCTTTAAATGTATTCAAGCTTGTGTTCATGATGTATAAAAATTCATCCTTACCACTAAGTGTTGTACCCCAAAATTTGCCCTCCCATTTCCTCAACATTTTCTCATCACAAAACCCTTGGAGCTCAAGATTCAGTTAGGGTTTCCTCTGCTCAAGACTTCTCCTTGCACTGTTGATCCAAATTAGGGTTTGTGTTTTCACAAAGATATTTTGACCTAAAATGCCTAAGATGACTTTCATGCTTCATGTTGGACTCCCAAGTTTATCCATACCAAGTTTCAAATCTTGATTCCAAATTTTGCCCAGTCAATTGGACAAGTTGACCTAGAAATCAACTGTATTGGGGAAAAAGTCAACTGTGACCAATTGACAGTCAAATCTCATGAAAATTGACTCACATCAACATTATGAACTCATATGGACCATTTGATCAAGTTTGGATCACAATTCCACAAGAAATTTGATCAGATCATCAAAAGGGCAAAATGGTCATTTTTAGGGTTTTGACTGCACAAAGGCAATTTTTGACTGTTTGACCTAGCCAATGGCAAACCAAGCTCACATATGGACTCAAGGACCCCATGGAATTATCTTGACATGCTCAACAAGTTCAAAAGATCCCAAATACACAAGATTTACAGTTGAATTTCCTAGTCAATTGATCAATTTTGACTGTATACTGAAAAGTCAAACTTTGACTTTTTGGTCAAAATCAAGAGTCAAGATTCATTTTTCATTAAAACATGCCAAATCATGAAACTTGTTCACCAAGAAACCAAGAAATGCAAATTAGGGTTTGAAATGGGAATTTTTCATAACTTAGAATTTTTCTAAGTTATGGAAAACCCTAATTTTTTCCCAACTTTGCCCCACTTTCTCACCAAGATTCATTTGGATTCAAACAAAAGTCAAAACATGAAAGTTGTAGCTTGTTGAATAATCTACAACTTTGATTCACAAAGTTTTCCCAAATGAGGCTTGTATCTCAAGTTACAAATTTTTGAATAAGGGCACTAAACCATTCATAACTTAGTGAAAATTTGACCTTTTTGACAAGGTTTTCTACCTAACTTCAAGGACATTTTCCATACACTTCCAGTTGGAATTTCAATTTTCATTTCAAAGATGGATTGTAGTACACATTCCAAGCTTTCCAAAATGTCCAAGAACTTCTCAAACTACCTCATGGTTAGGGAGAATCGAATTTTGCAAAATGGGAAAAAGTCACTTTTGTTCTTGGCCATGTACATGTTCATAACACTATGCATTTCAATCTCAACATGCTTAAGCTACATTACAGGTCCTAAAACCCTTTGACACTCATAAATTTAATGCAAAACCATTGTGCCAAGTTGTTATTCTAAGCCTTTGGACATTACATGGAGAATTAACCCTAAACTAGAAAAAGCACTATTTCCATTTGTGAAAAGTAGAACTTTATGTCAAGTTTGCAATCCAAGTGGTACAGTCCAAATCTTCTTGGCACAAGTTTGTGAGCAAATTGCACTGATCAAGGCCAATGTATGCAGCATAGTGTGAGGGCCTGTACAGGCTAGAATCATCAAGTGGCCATTGCTTGCTTCAAGTTCAAGTAAGATAGCATAACTTGTACCAACTCTCATATCAGCAAAAGGACACTTAGACAAACTTATCAAACACATTCCACACATTGATCCAAAGCTGAAGCACGAGTCTTTCACCTCCAATCCCTCCCAAAACTCAGAATCACCTTGAAACTGCTCAAACAGAGCAACCTCTGCAGATTGAGTTCCAACTCTCAATCCTTTCAAGCATTCTTGCCCAAACCAGTTCATACACCTTCCCTACCATCTATGCAAGCTAACCAAGAGCAAAAACACGACATGTAATCCCTCTAACTGGTTCCACCATTTTCACATTTCTGATTTGCAGGTGAAGTGCTATAGCTCGACTCAAAAGGTTTCAAAGCAAAGTAACACTTGGAATAGTATCCCTGGACCTCAAGGAAGTTATACCAATCATCACTTTGCACTGAGAGCTTCTATATTTCCAGATAGAACTTCAGCTGAACAGGTAAGTTTTTGAATTCGTATCTCTCTTATTAGGCATCATTAGCTTTAAGTTTGTGAATAAACCATGTTCTACTCATGCCACTGAACATGTACATGTTTTTACTTTTCATTTCTTTTGCTTGAGCTGTGAGAATTTAAGGTTTAAAAATGGCAGAAAATCTAGGTTAGGATTTGGGGGAGAAGAAATTCTCCCTCATCTTAGAGAGTTAGATCAAGTTCTGCATATGGTTGGATTCGTCTCTTGATGCTGAACATTTTTTATGTTATGAGTTTTCATTAATAAGCCAGGAATCAGGATGTTTGAATGTTGGAACCAAGCGCGCGTTTTCTGAACGTTTTTGGCTGGAGGTTGAAGAAGGGGTTTATTGGGCTGGGCTTGTTTCATATTTCTTATTCACACCATGTTTTTGGTTTTGCACCCCCAAGCCCATTTCATTCATTTTAATGTTTTTTTGACTTTTCTTTTTTTGGCCTGATTTATTTATTTTTCCTCATCATATATAAAGCATAAAAATATTTTTTTACACCATTTTCCTATTTATTGGATATTTATTTAGTTAGACTAGTTATTTGAATATAAATAGGTAAATAAATATACTTTTATTTAAAAAAATGTTAAAATAGTGAAAATACATTTTTATTTTTATTTTATTTTATTTTACCTTCTGAAAATACTTTATATAAAAAAAATACTTTTTTTACAAATATTAAATATTATTATTATTTATATATATATAATACATATCTAAAATAATACATATATACATATATTTATTAATATATTTAGAGTAAATACAAAATATATACATTTTTGTTTTTTTTTGTTATTATTAATATAAAAAATACATTTTGGACAAATACCTCATTTTATTTTATTTTGTATATATAAATAAATATTTGTACATATTAAATGAATAATGTATTTTATTTAATAGAATTAGGGTTTTACCCTAAATATGGAAATACTCCAAAAATAATACCTTTTTATTTCTCTTTTTATTTCACATAAATAATATTCTTTTTTCATACACATAAAAATTCTTTTTACATTTTGCATATTTATTTCAATTTCCATTTAATTATACAACTATTTGTCTTGTAAATATTCAACATTGATGTAATAGTTTTAGGTTTAAATTCCTTGTCAAAATCCCCATTTGAACATTTGTACCCCCCTTCCCATATTTGGTTTTGTAATAGCTTAGTAAATTTATTTTCGCACTTTATTGCTTTCTAATTATACCATGTTAGAATTAGGGTTTGTATGCGAAAAACGACAAAAATAGTTATGACCTAATCTCAAGACAAACAAGCATGAAAATGAACACACAAATCACACTTGCACCCCCTGGGGTATTCCACTTGTTGCCTTTCAAAATTGGGCCATATTGCATGTTAGGTCTCTTTGGGCAAAACAAACAAATCAAATGATCATAGTCCCTCGATAACACTTTCAAAATATTGCCTAAACAAATGATCAAGTCCCTTAAAGAAAATGCCCAAAGACACTTGGCACCATTGCAATTATGGTCTAAACGATGACCTGCGCCCGTCCCTTTCACATCCTAACATGAGATTGTCCACCAAATACAATGGTGGAACAAACTTATTAAAAGGGTTAAAACATAGCAATAAACTTTGAGAAAATTTAGGAGTAGATAACCTCTTAGTTTACTTGAATCAAACTTGCAAAACAAAACACTTGCCTATTTCTAAACCACACATCACTACACTTTCAAAACAACTTTCAAAAACAAATGAAAACCTTTTTAAAAGACTTACACCTTTGTATACATCCCCACATGGATCATTACAAAGGTTGCCACCACAATGGCTTCTTTTCAAAACATTTTTCAAACCCACACACACACAAGCACCATTTCAAACAGTTGAAAACAAAAGGCAAGTGATCTAAGCAAGTAACTAAGAGCCCATGGATAACCATGGATAGAAAGGGTGCTAATACCTTCCCTTTCTATAATCTACTCCCCGAATCCAAGAAAACATCTCAAAAGGTTTTTTGCTGTGCTTTTTAAACCTTTCCTTAGGATAAAATAAAAAGTCGGTGGCGACTCTTGCTCAACCGAAACATTTGCGAAAACAAACGCAAAAAACCTCAAGTCAGTTCTCCCACCGTATCACAGAACTGGCAACTCTGCTGGGGATGACTTATAAAGTAGAGTAACCTTAGGGCTTAGATCACCTTTGTTTTCAATTGTTTGCTTTGTTTGCTTTTATATTTGTGGGCTTTGCATCAGAGTTTCATAGATCCTAACCCGGATTTGGGAAATACCCTTTTTAGGTAGCATAATCTGTGAGGGACCTGTCCGGCGTAGACCGACATGGGTGAAGCAGTGGCTACGTTGGTGTGGCATCTTGGTCTGTACCTATATCCCTTGTGTTGCAACGGGGAGAATATAGGTCTTCTAAGGAGTCATTAAACACCAACCAACCTTAGAACCCTGAATTGACCAACTTGGCCATTAGGACAGTAGCAGTATGCTACACTCATTGAGGCTAAACTCTCGAGATGGTTCTGGCCGCGAGAAAAGATTGCGATGCTGGAGTTATGACCGATTGAGGGTAGCCAATGATTTGAGATCCCCTAGAACCCGGTTACTTTTGATAGGACAGGTTTTAACCAACAAAACCAAAAGAGGGTAATACCTGAAATTCATGCTGGCCTGAAACCTAAGGGTGTCTTGTGTGACTTGTGTGCCTTACCATGATTGCCTATGTGAATACTTGTGGTGTGCTTCATCATAACATCATGCCATCATACCATTGCATGCATCCTGTATAAAGGACTAACCCATTTCAAAGACAAAAAGTTTCATCTTTGCTCTGTTTTGTAGGACATCATGATGCCCGTGCGTAGGAATACTATCCGGCTCAACTTTGTTCAACCACCAGTTTTGCTCAAGGATCTGGTTGGCAGGATTCCAAACACTTCTTCCTTCATCAACAGACATGGTTCTCTCCTTGGCTTGATCACTGCAAAATGGGACCAACAACTGATAAGTGTTCTGACCCAGTTTTATGACCCTCTGTATCATTGTTTCACCTTTCAAGACTTCCAGCTGGTTCCTACCCTGGAAGAATTCTCTTATTTGCTTGGGATCCCTGTCTTGGAACAAACTCCATTCACTGGTTTGGAAAAGACTCCTAGGCCTGAAGAGATTGCTGCAATTCTCCCCTTGACCAAAGAAGAGGTATTAGCTAACTGGGAAACTAGAAATGGGGTCAAGGGCTTTTTGGTCAAATTTCTGGTTGGCAAGGCTAATGATTTCTGGAATGACTTGGACTTCAAGGCGTACGAGGATATTCTGGCTCTTTTGATTTATGGTCTGGTATTGTTTCCCAATCCTGACACATTTATCAGTATCCATGTCATAAGGATCTTCATGTCTCGGAATCCGGTACCCACTCTTTTGGGTGATATCTTGCAACAACTCTATGCTCGTACTGCTCGAAAACGGGGGACTCCGTGGTGTTGTGCTCCTTTGCTAGTGAGGTGGTTTATTTCGCACCTTCCTAAGTTCGTGCTGAAGAATGAAGAAGGAAAAGGTTGGGCTCGGAGGTTAATGTCTCTCACTGATAATGACATCACTTGGACTCTCAGAGGTTTGGATGAGGTAGCTGTTATTGATCGTTGCGGAGAATACCCGAATGTTCCGTTGATTGGTATCCAAGGAGGAATCTCTTATAATCCATGCTTAGCCCTCCGTCAGTTTGGAAGAGCCAGGGGAGATGGGCCTCATGAAATGTTAGTTCCTCACTTCCATTTTGAATTCCAGACAGACAGTGACAAACTACGCCATGGATTCATTAGAGCTTGGGACAGAGTTCACAAAGCTGACCCACATGAGTTGGGACCAAAGACTTCTCTACCAATGGAACCCTATTGCAAATGGGTCCGCGTCCGTGCTCAGAGGTTAGGTATGCCATACGAAGCTGTTAGGCCTCTCATTCTTGAATCTCCTGATGAAGATGGGGTTCCTTCAACTGTCCTCCCTCCTCAGATACCTACTGATTTTTGACACAATGAAAAGATCTTGGGCGCAGCTAAAGGAAGAACGGGATTTCTATCGGGAGAAGTTCAACGAGCAGGAACGGAAGATCCAGAGGCTGACTAAGCAATTGGAGGAAGAGAGGGTCCTGAACAACTACATCAACACTGAGAAAAGGAGGCCATGGGAGCATTGATGGGCTTTGGATATTTCCTTTTATAGCTTTTATTTCCTTTCCAGTATTTTTCATTCCTGTAATGCCTAAGGGCAAATTGTTGAACAATTGAAAATTTTAATCTAATGAAGTGTGTTTCCCTTTTTGTCTACAAAGTTGAATCTTGTTTGTCTTTGAAAACATAAAACATACGCATTCCATTGCACCATATGCATAGCAGGTACCCTATTTCACAGGTTGCTTAATCTCCTTCGCTGTTTATTTTGAACAGTCATCATGAATCCATACTCATCCAGTGAGCAAGCAATCAAGGCCCTTCAGGCCCAAAGTGCACAGTTTCAAGAGATGGTCCTAAGCCTGGCTCAAGGTCAGCAAGAGTTGAAGACTCTACTCCTGAAGAAGAAGAAGAAAAAGAGGACTACGTTGTTCAACACCGGACGCAAATTTGGGAACACACTCCATAATGAAGCTGATCCAACTACTTCTTCTGCTGAGAAGAACAGTCCCCAAGGGGGAGGAGCTCCTA